>CM071801.1:32618848-33818848 GCA_036559045.1 Platycarya longipes
TGAGACTGATCTTCACGGGGACGGCTAGACGTAACGCCCGTGAAATTGATCTGAATAGCGGGGACGGCGAGACGTAACGCCCGCAGTAATATGTGTATATGTTTTGTGTCAAGACGGGGACAGCGAGACGTAACTCCCGTGAGATTGACACCAGACTCATCATAACGGGGACGGTGAGACGTAACGCCCGGATGATTGATGAGTGTATGTGATGGGGACGGCGATTCGTAACGCCCATCAGTGATGTGAAAGAATAAGAATCTTAAGGGAAAACGGTGTAATTTAATATAAGATCATGGGTGAGTTAAGAAAAGTATCTGTTAGACAGTGGTCTTGTGAGGGGTATATTAGGGTAATTTCCCTTGTCATTTGTGGTAATGACTTTATGGTTGTTTTCCCTATTTCCTTTAAGCTGTTTATGTACTTACTGAGATTTCATTCGAAATCTCACTCCTTTGTGGCTCCATATATTTTGTGCATGTTATTTTATACAGGATTTGATGACCAGCAGGGGGACAGCCCCGATGAGACGGGAGACTTCGGGGAGTCCTGAGGGACTTTCCGACTATAGTCCTTATATGGACATTTCTTTTGTTTCCTTCGGACCTCCTATCAGTAATCGACCTACCGGAGCTTGGAGTCTTGACGCATCCACTTTTGCTGAGGAGAGGCGACGTACGGGATGCTGTATAACCTTAGGAGTAGATGGCTCATTGTCCATGTGTGGGGTTTGTGTGACTCCACAGGGACAACAGCTCCAGCGAGACTTTAGTATTAGTATGGATAGGTTTCGCTATGGGAGAGAATACCCCGAGGTTAAGAGGGAGAAAGAGTGAGGTGAAGGAAAGTTCTTTTGGGATGAATGTAAAATATTTTACTACAGTTTGGGTCTTGTATATGTAAAAAGTACAATGTTAAGTTTTAATGAATGTTGTATATATATTTCTATGTGATCTTTAGAAAGTTTTATATCTAAAACCTGATCCGCTGCGAATTAAGTGTGTTATGCTTTTTATTCTTGTTAAGTACGAGGGTGAGTAGCCAAGTGTTGCTCATCCAGACACCTTAATTTACGTTAAATCCCAGACGTAAGTTGGGGGCGTCACAAATGTTGTGGAGCCGCTAGAGATTTTTTCAGGGGCGCTCCTCTTATCGAATTTTTTTCTTCCTCTTTTATTGTTCTTATTTTAAAAGTGTCAGAACCCTCTAGCTTTGATAAATTCCGCCCTATCAGTTTGTGTTATGTGGCTTATAAAAAAAATTTGAAGATTATTGTGAATTGACTAACTTGTATTCTTGATAAGTTAGTCTCGCATGAACAATGTGCTTTTATTCCTAGAAGAAGTATCTTCAAAAACATTACTCTTACTCAGGAGATGGTTCATTCTTTGCATAAAAAAATTGTTGGTGGTAATGTTTTGGTGAAAGTTGATATGGTCAAGGCATACGATAGGGTGAATTGGGATTTTTTATAGAATGTGATTCGAGCCTTTGGTTTTTCTAAAAAAAATTGCTGGCTTGTTACTAATTGTGTGCAAAATCAATGTTTTTCTGTTATGATGAATGGAACCTTTAAAGGTTATTTTTAATTAGCACAATGACTACAACAAGGGGATCCTTTTTCCACTTATCTGTTCAACATCATGGGAGAATTGTTGACGAGGCTTCTCAGGAAAAATTTTGAGGAAGGACAGGTAGCAAAATTTCATCATCCGGTTGGCGCTCCTTTGGTCTCACATTTACTTTATGCTAATGACATTCTTATTTTTGCTAATGGGGGTAAGAGGTCGATTAGGAATTTGGTGCACACATTTGAAACTTATGAGAAATGGTCGAGTCAAAAAATTAGAAGAGACAAGTCAGCTATATTTCCTTCTAATTTGATCTCGACCTAACGGAAAAGGAGTTTGCTGAACCTTACGGGTGTTAAGGAAGGGAAGTTTCCTATCACCCATTTGGGTGTGCCTTTGATCTTAGGTAGGTTGACAGCCCGAGTTTTTGAACTGTTGATTGAAAAAGTAAGGAAAAAATTGCCGATTGGAAATTCAAATTGTTATCGCCAGGTGGGAGATTGATTTTAATCATGCATGTTTTATCAAGTTTACCAATACACTTATTGTCTGTGATGAGTGTGCCTTCAATTTTGTTGGCTCTCATTAAATCATTGTTAGAAAAATTTCTTTAGAGGGAGACAAATGGTAAAAGAAAGTATCATTGGCGGTCGTGGAGTAAAATCTGTGTGCCTACTAAAGAAGGTGGGTTGGGTGTGAGACACCTTAAAAGATCCAAAAATTTCTTCATATGAAGTTTGCCTATCGAATTCTATCTACTAATTATCTTTGGTCTGAATTTTTCCATGCCAAATGCCTTAGAAATGGTCATATTTCTTCTTATAATGCAAGACCGACTGATTCTAGATTTTGGAGATTGATTATTCATATGTTGCCAAAAGGTGTGGACAATGTGAAAGTTCTGGTGCGTGGTGGCAATGCTTCCTTCTAGATTGATCGTTGGTTGGCGTCGGGCCTTCTCTCAATGTGGGTCGAAGATATTGCTAATAACAAAATGTGTATTAAAGATTGCTGGACTAATAATTTTTGGCATAAGGGTATCCTTAGGGAGTTGGTTGGTGAGGAGATCATGGAGGAGATATTATAAATGCCGCCTAGTGGTATACTTGGCCTGGATATGTTTGTGTGGAAGCCTTCCTCTAATGGCCTTTTTTCTACCAGTACAGCTTGGGAGGTGGTGCGTAAAAGAGGTCAGGATTTACCTTGGCATGATTGGTTTTGGCATAAGTTGTTACCCAAACGTATTTCTATTTGTTTATGGAGAATTTGGTTTGATTGCTTGCCTGTGGATGCTCGATTCAAAGCAAAGGTGTGTCTCTTGCCTCTGCTTGTGACTATTGTGATCAGGGATGTCTAGAAAATAATGACCACATTTTTTCTATGGGGGCCGTGGCTCTTGACGTCTGGTCTTATGCCAGTATTGCTTTGGGTATTCCGTGTAGGCGTAATTTACCGTGGAAGATTAGAGTAGCTACATGATTCAATTATGCTAAAAAATCATCTTTTAAAGGTATGCTAGTTGGCTTAATTCCTTATCTTATCTCGTGGTGCCTTTGGAAGAGAAGATGCAAGGCTAGAGTGGATGGAAAATATGACACAACTGTGACTGTTTGAAGGAGTGTTCGGGTTTGAATAAAGTTACTGGCTAATAATATTGGCTCCTTAAGTAATTTATCCACATATGATTTGAAGATTTTAGAAGAATTTAATTTGAAGAGGCTAAGTAATGTTATGAGATTGGGAAAGATTGATACGGGTTGGGTGAAGCTTAATTGCGATGGGAGTGACGTGGAAATTCCGAAAACTCGGGAGGAGGCGGTATCATTAGAGATTGGAATAGTATGGTTAAAGGGGCCTTTTCAGCTTCCTATGGTATAGGTATGAATAATGGCGCGAAAGTGAAAGCGATTTTGGATATTATTAGATTGTGCAAATGGCTCCATATGGTCAACGTGATCATAGAAAGTGATTCTCAGATTGTTGTAGATTGGATCCGCACTAGAAGATGCCCCTTATGGTATCTTTGGAACTTCTGGGAGGTGTTGCGTAAGGAACTTGAGGAAATAAATTTCATGGTGGTTCATCAATATCGAGAAGGTAATAGTGCGGTAGATTTTCTTGATAAAGAAGGGGAAATGGGCAAGAATGTTACATGTAATGATAATCAAGATCTTCCCCGATTTTTAAAAGGTATTGTGCAGTTGGATTATACAGGTCTTCCTTATTTCCATCTTTAGTCTTTCGTTTTTTGGTTTTCTTTCTAGGTCTGTTTAGAATTGCTTTTCTTTTATTTAGGCTTGTTTAGAGTTTGATGTTTTTTTTTATAGGCTTGTTTAGACTTTGGTCTTTTTACTTTTGTTGGCTTGTTTTGATACTTGGTTTTGGGTTAGTTTATAGCATTATTTTTTGTAAACCCCCAAGTGTAATGATGTTACCACAGTATTCTTCTGCCATAACTGATGGCTTTATTAATAAAATTTGGACGAGGCCGCTATGAGGATGGCTACCGGCTTTTTTCTTAAAAAAATGACCTACACATGGATAAGGAACTACGTTGTTGCAACAGCGAGTTGCTTTTATTGCTCTCACATAATATTTGGTTCACCATAAAAACTGCATTCCCATGCCAAATCAATGTCAAAGCAGTCCTGAAAAAAAAAACAAAAACCAAATTACTCAAAAACAACAAACGTTTGTCTATGAGAACTCTTATATCCATTTTTTTGAAAAAAGAATCAAATATATATTGTTGTGTGCAAGTTTTCTATGAGACAATAAAAACGGACACGTATTTCCCAGAATAAAAATCTTCCACAGTTACAGATAGTTCAATCTACATACCACACCCATTTTTTTCATACCGTTACCTTGTACAATAAATAATCATTGTCAAGGTAATTCTTTTTAGTACCCACAAACTCCACCTTGAATCAATATTTTTTTTCCCTTTAATATCTAAATCCCATATTTAGGCACTCATCTTGTTCTAGGTTTCTAACACATACAAAGTCGTTTTTTCTCCTTCTACAAATTGATTCCATTTTGTGCCGATAGCATTCATGCATGAACCAAATGCTAAAAAGTGACTAAACATCAAAATTGTCATTCTGTGCAGCAACAATCAATGAACCCTCAAGCTGCACCCAAAAAAGAGAATCAAAAATCAGAAATTAGAAAAGGTACCACAAGATCCAACCCAAAAGCACTCACAAGATTATTAAAAAGGGGAAAAAGTGAAAACACCCAAATGGCAAACACCTTGAAGGACAAGAGCCTAATGCAACACCCATCGGGTTGCTCCTACACTTTGACAAGCAAAACAGGACAAACCTCAAATGAGAAGAATTTAATCCTATACACCTAACACCTAAACGTGTTTTCATCCACCCTCTCAATTCGCTCGGCATCCAACACCGAGTACTGACTCGCGACCAAGCTCATATACTTAATTGCAACAACAATAAATAAATAAAAGCCCCAATCAATATCCCCATACCCCTATTATTTTGAATCTCATCTAAACCAAAAAGATACATTCTCATCTTGACATTACCTAGAGTTCATTGGAGTTGGCAAACTGAAACAAACTCTTTACGCCGAGCAATGAATTGGGCTCTCTGTACTGAATTTGCCGATATACAAAGTGAGGGCCTAAAGAGTTTCCTCCTGTGAGGAAGCTGAACCCTCTTAACCATGCCTAAAGTAGAAAGATCACCAGCAACAAAGTGGTCTTGCAAGATTGATTATATGGGATTAAGCACCTATATCTAGAAAAGAATTTATAAAAGCATCGGCTAAAATGTTACAAGATATCAACGATTCAGAATTATCATTTGGTGGCAAAGTTATTGTGTTTGATGGCGATGTTCGCCAAGTTTTGCTCGTGGTTCGAAAAACCATAAGACAACAGCAAATTGATGCCAGCTTAGTTTCTTCATACCTATGGCCTACATCGACTAAGATTGAATTAACAAAAAATATGCAAGTAAGATTAGATCCAACCTTTTCAAATTATTTGCTCCAAGTTGGCAATGGAATCATGCCAGTCACAGTTGAAGAAAATATAAGAATTCCAGATAGTATGCTTATTATTTATGAAAATGAGGTTGATTCTTTGAATAATTTGATGGATGCTGTATTTGAAATATTCGTAACTATTCAAAAAGGTTGTCAGAAATGATAAATCAAGCTATTCTAATGCCAAAGAACAATTATGTTGATAAAATAAACGATATACTCATTCAAATATTTCTTGGTGAAATTACGCGATATTATAGTTTTTATGAAACAATAGATAGATCTGAACAATGTATTATGGAGGATTTCTTAAACACCTTGACTTCAAATGGTCTTCCACCTCATGAATTGTTGCTTAAAAAAATTATTCTATCATGTTGCTAAGAAACATTAATCCTTCAGAAGGATTGTACAATGGACACGTCTTATTTGTCGCAAATTTGATCACAATGTTATTAATGCAGAAATTGTTGTTAGTCACTACAATGGAAAACAAGTTTTTATACCAAAGATTCCCTTCTTGCCAAGTGTTGAAGAAAGCAGTGAGTTCCCATTCAAGCGAACACAATTCCCTATCAAATTATATTTTGCAACAATAAATAAATCTCAAGGCCAAACATTAAATTTTGTTGACGTATATTTACCTCAGCCAGTATTTTGTCAAAGCCAACTATATGTAGCATTATCAAGAGCAAAAACTGATGCTTCAATAAAAATTCTAATAAGGTAAGTCTCAAATGAAAATGCTGAAGAATGTTACACAAAAAATATTGTTTACAAAGAATTTTTAACACTTGCCTATTCATGAGAGACTTAGCGGTTTTTCATCATCTGGAATCTCTTCATTAATAGTTATTGAAACTATAATCCATTAGTATTGATGTGTTTTAGTTCAAAATCTTGGATCTAATGGTTTGACATGTGCGTTATTGATGTAGTATGATTGAAAGATGTTCAATGTGTGATCACGCAAATCTATATCTTGATCAAATATGGTAGTTTGTATCCGATTGCCCTATAAAATATGTTAAGTTTTTTCTTAAGATAATGACCTAACTTATTGAGCAAGTTACAAATAGATAATAAAAATCATAGCTACATAAAATTGGAACCATGAAAAAATCTAATTCTAAATGACTATATCATAGAATAGAATAGAGGATATACACAAATTTTCTATTTATAAATACAAATTGATTGCTAAAAAATAAATACTTAATTTTAATTATTTAGATCTAATGGTGGTTGCTATTCACATTAAATTACCTCGAGAGGTCAACACGACACATGGACCAACAATCATCCAAGAAATACTTCTTATTGATCAAATGTAAAATTCTTTTTAAATTGTTAGCATATTATTGTAAAACTTCAAATTTAATAAATTTAATTTTATTTGTATGAAGTGAATTTCTATATATCTTGCTTAAATATTGTAGCCTCAAATCTATATTTTTAACAATATGGGATCGGTTTGTCGTAAGGAATGTGAAAAGATTTATGAAAAGATTTTAGGCACACAACTCAAAGTTAGATCTTACAATGGTATTATCTAAGGCTGCTCATATGGGCCGGATTTTATCCGGCCCGGATTAATAACCGGATACCCGGGTCTTAAATCCGGTTTTCGGATTATATAAAAAGGGGCCGGAATCCGTTTTTAATAAACCGGATCAAATTGGGCCGGATATCCATATTGAATCCGAAACCCGGTTTTATCAACCCATACCCGGCTTTCAAATTAAAACGGTGCCGTTTGTATACTGGTTTCAAATTCGGTTCTTCCCCTCTCCGTGGTCTCAAACTCGTTCGTCATTCGATTTCACTGTCTGTCTCTCTCTCTCTCTGCATACAAACCCTAGCCCCATCCCGTGTTGAGTCCGCGACCTCATCAGTCATCATCGTGACCCATCGCCGTCTCCGAGTCTCCGTCGCCGTGTCTCCATCGCCGAGTCTCCATCGCCGTCTCCGAAGCTTCGTCGCCGAGTCTCCATCGCCGTAAACATTGTTCGGTACTCTCTCTCTCTCTCTCTCTCTCTCTCTCTCTCTCTCTCTCTCTCTCTCTCTCTCTCTCTCTCTCTCTCTCTCTCTCTCTCTCTCCCTGTAATTGCGTGAGGATTAGAAATGGATTTATTAAAGGAAAATCTAAGTTGATTCTAGGGTTTTATGGGTTTCGTGTATCACAGTATTTCATATGTTTGAAGTAGATTTCATGCAACAGATTCGTGGAGTTGCAGACGTAGTTTTATGGGTTTAGCTAGCTAACAAATATATACCATCTCTTGAGCTAGCTAGCTGATTTTTAGCTCCTCTTTATGTACGGGCCACGGCTCAATCTGGGTTATTTGACCAGAAATTAGATTGGATGTTTTATGAACAGATATTTAGCTTACTTTAGTTTCTTAATTACTCAAAATTCACTTTCCATTTCTGTATTAATTTTCCTAGCTTCAAAAAAATCCTCAAGAAGATGTTCTGAAAAAAGAGGAATACATAGCATATAATTTGCTGGGACCATAAGTTTTCTGACCCGTAAAAGAAAACTATAAAAAAAAAAGTTTTCAACCAGATTACAGGGTATTAAACACATTTATCTGGTTGATAGGATTGAAATATTTTGGTTTGTGATTAGGAATTTAGGATTAAAGCGTCCATGTTAATTTTTTGACCTTTTATTATCATTGTTTTTAACCTGTAATATATATATATATAATATTTACATAATGTTGAGAAAATCCATGGCCTATGCAGTTTGTGAACTCACTTGGCTTCAGTCCTCACTTGTGATCTTCATCAACAACATCCTCACCCTTCTTTGTTGTTCTGTGAAAACCAAGTTGTTGTCCATATTGCAGTTAATCTTGAATTTCAAGAGAATAAAATCATTGGCCAACTAATTACAGTCTTCAATTATATTGATTCGTGTCATAGCTGTCAATGGATAATTTGCAACTTAATTTATTACATTTCCACCTCTTTTCCAACTAATATATTCAATAGTTTGAGATTTATAGATTTATAAAATAACTTTAAAATATTTAAGTTCAGAAGAATGATCGTCTTCTTCATTATGGAACTAACATTCATGATTTATAATTACTAGTTCAAATAGTTGAGACTTAAAATAACTTATCAACCAAATATGATCACAGCCAAATAAACCAGAAGTATGATTATAATATTGGTAAGTGGTAACTACTTGTTGTGTCTAGGCGCTCTAATCGAATTGTAGAAAAATATTTACTACAGAAAATTATAGAAACTCGTGATCCCTTTTTTTCCACTAGGTGGTGCATGGTCCCATGCAGGGCTCCAATAATTTCTTCCAAAGTTTTATTATATAATGAAAATCTAGTTGTGTTGTGCTGTCGATGACTTTATTCATGAATATTATAAATTATAAATATCTGGAACTGATGATCTCTTTTGAGCAAGAATTTACCGTAAATATAAATCTAAAACAATTTCAAACCATATTGCAGCTTCAGAAAATAACGCAGGAATACGCTCTGATACCCGAAAAAAAAAAAAAAAAAAAAAAAAAACCAGATCAAGAAATACAGTAGCTAGGTCATGTTAATACACTTTACAACAGATTTATAAAAGGTCTTGAATTTGTATACATCTTCAGTTGATGTACATGTTGAGATTTTCGCTGAGCCTTATCCTAATCTGTTGGTTTCTGTTTGACATGTTAACCTTAGCTCGAGATGATGGTTACTATTTACTTGTCTGAAGCTGCTGCTGTTCGATCGTTCTAAGACTATGAAAGGTGCTGAGCACCAATTGTTTGTGAAATATTCTAAAGAGAAAACGCTGTGAATAAATTGTCTCTGTTTTTCTATGTTCCTCTGTATACAGTCGATTACAACATATAGAGCTCTTGGTCATAACAGAATGCTCATAATTTCAGTGCCAGCTCATTCCTTTAAGTTTTCTACTGAATTATAGTCTCCTATGCATAGACTCTTTTCTGAATGGTGTAGATGCACATCTGTTAATGTTGCTACTGCCTTAACTAACAGATAGTGAGTCTTTTTAAGTGTTGGTACGTGGCAGTACTAAGTAATGGAAGTGGAAAATCTGGTCTGCTTGGTTAAACAAAACACGCACATGATCGTACGAATTTGCTAGCTCCATGTTATTTTAAACTGATTTAGCACAAAAACTTAAATAAGTCAAATAATTTGACTTATATAGTATATGAAACTGTGATTATTAAAGTGTGTAAATCTTACGAAATATTTTGTGATGTTGAAGAGATAGAGCAAGAGACTGGTATGAGTCAACCTTCCCATTCATGCTAAAAAAATTAGAGTAAGTATGTTATTACTTTAGTGTGCATTACTTACTAAGCTTTTGAAATAATTTTTGTTTTATATATTCTTTTTGTTTTATAGGTTGGACTGGAAATGACAACGTGAGCATGGTTCAGGTGCTTCTCAGCTGTTACAAGAATATACAATAAATTCAAGAATATTTGGGAAAGTAGTACTGAGTTGTTTTTGAGTCTGGAATCTTTGTCTTCAAGATCTACCAATAACTGAACATTGCTTATTGAATGACTCAATGAGACAGCCCCTACGCTGGTGCTGGTTTTGTATCTCCCATAACATTTGTATTTTTTGCTCGTGTAGTTGGTTTGTATGACATGCTAGACGTGTAAAGGTGGACAAACAATATTACTGAAGTTTTCTTCATTAGCAGTCATTTAGTAAATCTTAGTAGATAAATGGGGGGCCTTGTGTAAACATAATTGATGTATAGGTTGATTTGGTCCGTTATCTGGTTGATAGACTAATAGTTTGAACTGAATGTGACATTCAGGTGGATGGCACGGAATTGTTATTGCAGGCCATGCTTCATTCCAGAAAGTGGGTACCTTGGCTTTAATGAGTATTAAAACATAATTGTTATTGCACACTATTCATTTGTAAAACTACTTATTTTTAACGAGTATTATCACTTTTACAAAACTCAAAATTAAAATTGGAAAAGGTATCTGGAAAAAAAAACCGGGTTTAAATCCGGATCCGGATCCGGAATCTTATGGAATCCGGCCCGGATTTCAAATCCGGATCCAGTTCTAAATATCCGGATTTCCGGATCCGGATTTGAAATCCGGATCCGGGTTAAGATACCCGGGTTTCCGGATCCAGAACCCGGGTGCACAGCCTTAGTATTATCTCTTCAATATAATTACTCTCGTTTTTTAATATTATACATTACAAATATTTTTTATATGTTTTTCCAACATAGATCTATCTCTTTCGTCTCATCCAGCAAGCATATTAACAATTAATCAACGTGTTCCTAATGCAGCGGAGTTACAAAAGTGGTAATTCATATTTTTCTAATTACTTTCAATCTGTTTCTATTATTTGACATAATTAGTAATTTCAAATTCATTTGTATACTTAAACTGTATTAATTGACTCAATTAGAATTTTTCACGACTTTGAAAATGAATTCTACTAGCTTCTATGATTATTATTTATGATTTCAATTTTCTTTTTAATTTGAACGGCAACAATTAATTATCAATTACTTGATGACATCATTGAAAATTGCCTGCACAGTACATGTGTCTGCGGTAACCAATAGTATCCAACCCATAACTAATATCTACGATGTTGCTGGGCTTTTAAAATCATTGCAACCTCTAACAGTAAAATAACAATTTTGAAAATAAATTCACATTCCTTATGTATAAAATTCATAATATAATATATGAACTTTCTTATTATTAAAATATCATTCTGTGTATTAAATATGATGTAGAAACCAAGATTTTGGATTAAAGCAAAGATCATTGTCGTGGATTTGCAACAAACTTTCTATTACATGTCTTGCACTGGATGCCACAAAGGAATGTGATATGAGTACAATAAAAACATTCAATTGTCTTTACTGCAAACAGATGAACACTGCACAACTGCGGTATGTATGTTATTTCTAGATTTTGAACCACAATTATTTAAATTGAAACTATAATACATGGCTTTTATTTATATGAACTCATAGCTCTACCTTTATTATTTATAGTTCTCGAGCATATGTGGAAGTGGATGGTGGTACAGGATAATTGCCAGCAACTTTATTTGGTCCAATTGCAGAGCTTGCTCTGGGCTGCACATCAACAAATCTTATGGGATCTACTAGCAAGGTAATCAACTTTTTTAATTAAACTATTATTTGAGGTGATACTACGGATTTTTACTTAAATAACAGAAATATAAAAAAAATGCCAATATAAACTGCTTTTGCATTTAGAAGGAAGGTACAGAAAAATACTTAGAAATTTAGATATATATATATATATTTATTCTAATACATGTCTCTAACAACTTAGCTAATTTTCTTCTAATAAAGAATTAAAATATTTAAAAACAATTATTATAATACTTGTAATACTTGTCAATGAAACTGTTATATTTCTTTAGTTTGCTATTCAATGAAAATACAGTCTTATGCCATAATTAGATAGGCTAGCTAAGCTTGGTGTTTCTATTATGGTCTGTTTGTTATACTCATTTTCCTATCCAATGGTGTTGTTTGCATATTGCTGGTGTTGAGGTTGGGTTTGAATTGCTAGCTACTGCTTGATTTTTGCTTTGTATTGTAGTATTGATACTGTCTTGTATGGTTTGATGTATTAGTTGCTAAGCTTTGTTTTGGATATATAAATTCATTATTAATATTTATCAAATTGATAAAAAGTCATTTTACACTCAAGTTTAAAGATAGAGAACTCACTTTCCAATTTCAACCAAGAACGTACTAAGACCAAAATGAAAACATTAAAAACAAAATTGTGATACTAGCAAATAGCAAGAAATTATTTAGTTTCTTCAGATTTTTTCACGCCTTCCTTTGTCTTTATCAATAAAGAAGTTTTGATTAATTGTAGGAATAAACAAAAGCCCAAGTATCTTTCATGCATGGTATGATAAAAAAATGGAATGAACCCCACCATTATTATTCATGTATGGCATGAACCCACCATTAAAGACAATAAGATCATCTATATGTTAAGTTAATAGTTCTCATTTAAGTTAAAAAAGATTATAACAAATAATATCAGATGATATATAGTATGTTAATAGTTCTCTAACTTGGATTGAACAACTGAATCTTGGATTGATAAAAAGAAAGAAAAATGATTTATTTATTTATTTATTTATTTAAACATATATATTTTCAAGTAGATATACAAGATATTATTAAAAAGACGATTGGAACTTCATATATTTGGCTTTCAAAACAGCAACTGGCTATTTATATGTATTTGTTATTATCTCTTCACTTCTACTTATGCTTTGTTTACCATATTTGGAATTTATCACAATTTTGTTAGCACCAATCCTTCTCTCTCTGTCTCTCAATATATGCATTCATAATTCTTTTCAGAAGAAGGGTTATATTCATTTTGCTTTGACACAGAATTAGTAATAACTCCGCTTCTCCAATGTCATTTTGAATAGTTATTTGAATTTTGAACCATATTTCCACTTGCAAGAGGATATATGTTAATTTCGAATTCTTTAAGCATTCCTATAGAAATTAAATTCTATGAGTATCAATAATGATAATCTTGTGATGTAATACTTGCATTTGAATGGAGTTAAAATTGTTAACGAAAAGTATCAGAAATTTTGAGTGGTTCTTAGTTACAACTTGAACTAAGAAAGTGATGCAAACAAATAGACGTTTGCAACTTGTGCTCTCTAATCCAGACCAAACTGAGCGCAATCTGGACTTTGAACTAGCTTGGGTTGGGTGTTTTCAGTCATGGGGTGCGCCTTAGCGTTTCATGTGGTTTTGCTCAACAGCTTAGCAAATTTTCTTCTAACAAAGAAATAAAAGTTATATGGTCTAATTGTAATACTAAAACAAAAAATACCAAATATATTTATTTATAGTGTTTTCTATTTATTTTTTTATATTTTTGCTTATTAAAGATATCATTCCTGTATTAATTTTCATTCACTAAAAATTCAATCTATGAAGGATCATTTGTCTTATTTGCAAGAGATTGCAGTCAAAACTTCTAAAAAATAATGGACTATACAGCTTACTAAAGATATCCAGCCAATGAACCAACACAACAAAAATTTCAATGTCATTTCAATTCATAATGCAGATGATATATCATAATTCTATGATGTATGCGTCGCCTTAACTATATAACATCTATTTTGAATGTCTAAAAATAATTGTATTGTACCTGTGATTTTTTTTTCTGTAAAATTATCTTAAAATATAGTTTGAGGTAATTTCCAGTAATGTGCTAATTCTGGTTGAGAAGATTATAAGATGTGATATTTTGTGCACCATTTTGAATTGTTAAAATCGTTTCAGAATTAATGATACAAGACAAGACGACTTCTTAGGAATCTTTGACTATTAAATGTGATGTTTATTTTTCTTTTAGGATTTTCTTTTTTCTTTACTTCTTGGAATAAACTATTCTTGGTACATAGCATTCTTAAAATCCAGATGATAGAATTTACTTTTTATCCTCGTTTACATTGTATAAATAGACATAGCTTTTTTCATCTTGACATGATATTTTGATTCTTTTAAGTGAAAGTAATTTATTTCCATAATTTTTTCTCGCAACTAGACAAATGTATATATATATATATATGTACACACACATACATATATGAGGGCATTGCTATCTTTCATTTGGATGACTTTATAATTCTGCAATTTGAATGAAAAGTCACTTGAACACATCAACGATATAATTGAAACGATGAGATTCAGAATAAAGAATAACATTTTTTGTTTTCGAGATTTTCTATGAAAAGTCACTTGATTTATGAATAATAGCAAATAATAGTGAAGTCTGAAAATATATAAGAATAATTCATGTATTCTTAAACAGATTCTAAAAGAAAAGGACTAAAATTTTATTATTGGTATTATTCAAGGATTATTAAATTTGGAGTAGGCCTCGTACATGGTCTAGATCTAAAAGACCAATGATGCACGGTTGTCTCATTTAATCATATAAAAATGTAATTTATTTTTTCTTTAATTAGTGTATTAGGTTGTAATGTTGTAATTATCTAAGTACTTTTGTCTGATGTACGTAGGAAAGATATGAGATTCGTTTATTAAAGAAAGCTAAACTATTATTAATTCAAAAATGAAAGAACCTCTTCATTGAAAACCCATTTTTATATGTTCAAATAAAAGATTAAAAAAAAAAAAAAAAAACTTTTACC
Source organism: Platycarya longipes (assembly GCA_036559045.1). Lineage (NCBI taxonomy): Eukaryota > Viridiplantae > Streptophyta > Magnoliopsida > Fagales > Juglandaceae > Platycarya > Platycarya longipes. The sequence continues at coordinate 32,633,673 of CM071801.1, forward strand.
ACTTGCAATCGAGTCACGCACCAAACTAATTAGTAATCCTAACCCATTATGTGGTCGCGATCGAGATTATTTCACTATATTTCAAATGCTAGTTGATAAATGGAAAAATAAAAAGATAAAACATTTTATAGATATATTCATAAAAAAAAAAAAATGTATACAGTCATAAGGCATATAAGTCTTGCACATTACCTTTTAAAAAGTAGGCAAATTTGAGATACTCATGAAAAAATTCATTATATGTTTTAAATAAATGTGTTAAGACTTATACACGTTAAAATTGTATTTAGTATTAGTCATATTTATGAAGTAAATAAGGCGGCCCTTTGCCAATTTTTTTTTTTTTTAATTATATCAAAACCAAATCATGTTCAATAAATGGAATGTATATAATGTATTAGCTGTCCGAAATAGTAATTAATAGCAATTCTAAAAAAATATCTAACTTGTCACCAAATTTCTGTGCATGGACATGTTTTGTCTGCCATGTTTTTCCATCTGATATCAATGTTCTGATGGTTTGTTTATCATTTGCAGAAGCAGGCTGCAAAGCTATTAGACTCGGGGGGCATTGATATCAATGTTCCCTCTTTGCATCCTGCTCCATTTTCTTTCCTCTGACCAAAGAGTTTTAACATCTTATAAGAAATTCATAAAAGGAAGAAACTGGAGAATGACTAGTTACTGGTGTTGGATCTTGATGTGCTCACGAGTATAGTGATCATACCTACGTTTCTTTAATACCTTATTATTATTATTATTCTTGATAAGTAAACATTGTATTAATAGAATAGGTAAAGCTCAAGAACACAAGATGGTATATAAGAGACAGGACCTATTTAGGTCGAAAGTGGTTAAGTACTTTATAAATATTCCCTACCAATATGTCTATTATCAAACCATAATTGCTCAGGGAACTTGTTTTTATGTCTCACAAGATGATACCGTAGGGTTTCCTTTGGCAATCTCCAGTCTCACTCTGAAGTAGGTAATTCTTACGTACCATGCTGTTTATGTTTGTTTGTTTTTTTGCTTTTGCTTCTTTTGTTCCCTAATAAATTGTATATAGCCTCATTTTACGGATAAAAGATATTCAAATATTAAGGGTCCTCGGCAGACTGAGGACTCAAGGTAATCTTTCCCCCTCTATTCATATTCATAATGTCAATTTAATTAGAGAGCCCAGGAAATGACATCAACATGTACATTGCTTTTTCATGAAATGTGTAGAAACTATATTTCTCTCCCTGAAAGGGGGAAAGTGAAGGAGAGAGAAATGTCTAAAACATCCCCACTTACCTTGGCATTTCATTTTCTCATTGGTCTGTGTTAGTTTTATTTCTGGTTACAATTAGTTTTCAGCTATACATATATATATATATATATAGATATATTTCTATAAACTTATTTCCTGTATAGAATTAAATGTCTTATAATATTAATTTCCAGCGATAGAAGTGTTCATCTGGGTTCCAGATTTGGGAATTCGAAATCCGGATTCAAGATTTTCTTAAACATTTAAAAAAAAAAATTTCAAAAGTGTTATAAAATAAATAAAATTTTAAAATTGAGCTAGGTTGTACCCAATCCGGATGAACAGGCCTACTCAAGGAGATTTTAGCAAAGCAAGTTGAATTGGGAGTTGAAGTTGCAGAGGTACCACCTCACTATCTGTCAGATACAGAGAAGCAAGGGCATGGAAGGGAAGAGAACAAAAGGCAGTTCACTAAGAAGTGGAGATTCCAAAACAAGTTTAATAAAAGGGGAAGACGCAACAAAAGAGATCGGCCTGCCAGGAGGCAGAGGATAGGGGAGAAGGATTCGTCTGTTGTTCACAATGAAGACAAGGATTCATCTAACGTCCCTTCTTTGAACAAGAGAATGCCAACACTACTGCAGAAGCTTCTGAGTGCAGATATAGGTAGGGATAAACGCCGGTTGTGGCAGGTTTTTAGGTTCATGGCGATGAACTCTTTCTTCAAAGATTGGCTGGATAAGCCTCTCAAATTTCCTTTGGTAATAGTTAATGAAAGTTGGTCTGAGGATGATGCAATTGAAACAGAACATCATATTTTCTTCCTTTTTTGGTGTTGGAAAAGGCTTCATCAATCTTGACTCAAACCAGTGTCAATATATGCTCGTGATAGCGTGTATTTTCTTTAAATACAACGAGAAAGCTGTAAACGTAAGAAGGATGAACTTTCCAATCTTGTCAACTGAATAATCAAGAGGTATAATCCAATAGTTGTGGCTGCATTTGCATCTTTATATATAAATATTGTGTTGTCAAGAACCCCCCCCCCCCCCCCCCCCAAAAAAAAAAAAAAAAAAGAAGTTATCCATTCACGAAATGCGTGAATGATGAGACCTTCAATTACTCTCTCTCTGAATAATAAAACTTGTGAGTTAGTGTTTGGTTCGCCTTCACATTGAGATAGGGTCTTGACGGGATATGATTCATATGAACCTTGACCTTTGTTCAGTTTCTGAGAAATGGTTTGGAAAAAAAAAAGGTACAACTCGTGGAATTCCTATAATTTTTAGGCTTCCTTGGTGGTTTGGAAGTCAACTTGCCTCGTGATTTTCACGCTATTTTCTAGTCAATCATCCCTTGGAATATAATTAACAGAAAACATTAGAATTGGTAATTTTTTCCCTCCTTTGTCGATTGGCATGCAATTATAAACAGTTTTCTCTGATTGTAAACTTATTCAACGAGTTGTTCAATTCACACTTAGTAATCATCCTTTATGTGATGCTGTTTTTAGTGATAAAGCACGAGTTAAGAGTGTCGATTGAACATAAGAACACATGAAAACGAAAGAACAAAGAAAGGGCAATAAATCAGAACTCGAACTGCATGTCTGATGTGTATCCAAGTGCATCAAGGTGAGCTTTCATGGCCTTATTCATGGCTGGTGGACCGCACCTTAGAATCTGCAAATAATTAGTTTTAGCCGAGTGAAAGAGTGCAAGTTAGGGAGCAAGTGTCATGAGAATGAGAACGAACTTTGACACCAATATGAAAATAGTACTGCTCCATCCACAATGGATTATACAAAATAGTCTCACAAACTGACGTGATTTTAACTGATCTATTAGATCTGTTTTATAATAAAAATAACTTTATAATCTAATGAACCACATCAAGTCACATTAATTTGTGGAATTGCTTTTATGTAATCTTTTTGTGGCTAAAGTATTGAGAAACACACCTGAACATTTGGGGCTGGTGCTGGGCAATGGGTTTGAATCATTTCCTTGGTAACAAACCCAATGCCACCATTCCATGGCACAGGAGGCTGGCAATTACGGGATAGAGTGAGCATCAGTGATAAAGATTTGACACATACTTACATCAATGGGAGATCTTTTTTGTTTTGTTTTGTTTATTTTTGAAATCAAGGGGATACCTTTTGCAAGTGTTCCCTTAACACATCTAAAAAGAGAGAAATTTGAAGGAAATGTTGTACCAAAGGAACCGACCTGATTCAAGACATAGAAGACTTTGAAACGATTAGGAAAATCTCTAGCAAAGGCATCTAGTTCTTTCTGCAGAAAGTCCATAAAAAAATGCACTCTCATCATTACTATATCAAAGAAAAGAATGAATATCAAGAGTCAATTAACTTAAAAGACTTGGAGAAAGATATTGAATGTGTCTGATATTGAAAAAATGGTAAAATGATAAAGACCCTCATGTTTATCATATGTAACTTATAAGTGAAACTCAGTCACCCGTATTATTTCTATTTATATGTGGTACATCTTCTTTCATATGCAAGAATTGTAGAAAAAGGTAAATAAGATATAGTTCTAAAAGAAAATTTTATATTCTTGTCAAAGCTAAGGAATTGCTATTGATGTTTCCAATTACATTTAGTTTGTTTCCATTGATGTCTTTCTCTGTTTAATTTGCTTTGTCATATTTATGTTTCTACCATTTGGAGTGCCCTGCTACAAAGGTTTTGTAAATGATTCTGACAGGTGTACTATCCGTTTGGTTGAACAATTTTTTTTCTAATTCATCATGTAAAGAAAAACTAGTTGCACTGCACACTTATCTATGAGGGAAAAAATGAAGCAAGCTAATTACCTTCAACAGAATGTCATCTAGGGTGACATTGGCATAGATAAGATGCACATTGGTCTTATCTTTTCGATTTTCTAGTATGGCTCGACTGAGCTGGAAAACAAAAGGAATGACAAAGAAACAAAGAAAGAGAGAAGTAGAGATAAGAACATTTAAATCAAAAAAGAAATGCTTGATAAGTATTAAGATCAGATAATACCAGAAGAAGAAGTTCTGCTTTTTAAATGCTCACATGTACCTGAAACATTGGGGTTATGCCAGAACCACCTGCAAGCATTCCAAAAGCTCGAACTTGGCCAGGTTTGTATTTAAAGCGCCCCTTTTAAGCACAAAAATTTAACTCATAAAATGCAAAAATAGAGATTTTAAAAATCTTGGTTCTAATGAGTATTCAATACATAATACCAACTGATATAGGCATACATTTATAGCTCCCACTATTGCTTAAGATAATAAGGTAGGATCTAATTTAGAACCAAAGTGGAAATGGTCCAAAATGGGTAGCTTAAATGATTTTGTTCACAACATTTTGAAGGCAAATTCATCACTACTAGTTGTTAAAAAGCCAAATATGGTAAGAGTTTCATTTCAACAGTCAATAATGTGATTATGAAAGGTTTTGCAATGATTTGCATAGTCCTTGCAACCATATTTTACAAGAATCTACAATGAAGGGTAACAGGAGTTCATACCTAATATTATCACCAACTTCAAGGTGTCAACCCCATGTACGTAACAGAAGTTCTAAACAATCTATCAGCATTTCGATAACTAACAAGTGGGTATCTCCCAAAAGATAAAAAAAAAGTACCTTAGGGCCCTTCACAGCCAAGTAATCGCCTTCTCGCATCTCTCTGAAATGGTGAGACATCTTTCCCTCAGGGTACATCTTTTACAGAAAAAATCAAAATGAGAAATCGAGTTCTGCTGAATAACACTGATATGAATGAACAAAGACATGTTCTTATATATGAAAGGGAGATGATGGGATATACCTTTATAACTAGTTCAAAGTAACCCACATCAGAGTCCAAAGTAATTGGTGTATATGGTCGAATCACTTCTTCACCTTGCTTATCCTTTCCTCTGCTTAACCAAGGAAGAGTTGTTAGGTTTCAGTTTTTTTCAGTTGTCGCATCAACTAGATGTCCATTATTCGTATATATAGACAACTAAGTTTTGAGGATTTACTTCTTGGTGAGATTAAACTTTGGGAATTGATCAAATCGACATAAAGAGAGTTTGAAGTGTCTATGTACAACAACAAAGCAGCAGAATTATGCAGAAGACAAATGCATTGCAATTCTGAGATCTTGAAACTGACAAAATCAACCTGCAAATTATATGTTGTCCAACGGGAAGACCCAATACTGAAGTGGGTGTAGGAAGACTAAATCTGAACCTTGCAGTATTCTGGCTTAGCTGAGTTTTCTTAACAAGTTTGAATTCCTTGAACTTGTCAGGATCTAAACAACCTGAACAAACATCACCATCAAATTTTGATAATTTACACATTTGGTCAAAATGTGACTATTCTTTTCAATGCAAAATAGTACATGTATAGCACAATCTTAACAATTAATCATAATGAGAGATATTGCAAATTGTTAAAATTTGACAATTTATCGTGTACATTGACAACTTTGATATTTTAGCATGCAAGTTGAAAAATGATGATAATTAAAGAGTACAGAATATATTGATCATCAAGAATTAGGAATAATCCAATTTTAGTAAAGTTGACAAATGCATGGATCCTTCACGATTGACAATTTCTATATGCACGAAAATCTATTTTAGAAATTTGATATCCATTTTTTTCCATATATGACAAGATTTTAGAAAATGAGGTAAATAATGTTATTGGTGTTTGTAAACTAATTCAAAGTAGTGGTTAGATGTTGACATCCTTGTAGGGATAGGTGAAGTGGAGTGACAAGTTTTAGGAAAACTGATTAATGGAGGTTTGTTGTTTTGCATATGAAATAGTTGCCAATTTGTAGGTATTAGATAGGTTTGAAAAATTGATAATTTCCTGTTTTAGAAAATAACCTGAGTGCAAGTAATATCTATGAAATAAACACTTCCCCCCTTGGGAGCTTGGAGTTTCAAACTATAACAGTACTAAGTCGGTGGATAGAATTGAAACTAATCACCTCCTATCTATACTTCTAGGGAACCAACTTACTCATTGAGCCAAGATGTAACATCCCAAATGGAAAGCTCAAATCAAATTTACTAGTTATTATGTTAAGTATATATTCATGGATATATTATTACACATTTAAAAGTGTACCAATTTTAGTTTGCACAAACAGTTTTAATTGATCATACCTAATACAGAACATTATAATACCTATTGATCATACCTTTGGGTTTTTTGGTGAAATATAAATAGGCAGCAGATATGGCCACCAAAAATAGAGTAATGGCTATCATGAGCAGGTGGGCATGGGGAATTTGCATAAGCTCCATTTTGAGAGACTCAAAGGTCACATTGTACGGTAACTCAAACATTTTTTCAAGCAACTTTCTCACAAATTACATCAGAGATAATGGGTATTAAATAGCTATGTCCATTTTATGCTTTTCTTTGTTCTTCTCATTCTTCTCCCTTCCCTTCCATGGACTCAAAGTAGGTTTGTAAAAGCGTTAGAGAAGGAATCAAGCAAGGGATCATCCATAATAAGAAAAGGTCTTCATTTCTTTTCTCATTTTAATAAAAACATAAAATAATAATAATAATAATTTTATGTACAATCATTTGTACGTTTTTTTTTTTTTTTTTGTACACTTTATTAATGTGATTTATTATGTCACTTTTTTTAATAGAAAATAATTATTTTGATAAATCATATTAATAAAGTGCATACAAAAAATGCAAAAATGATTGTAGAGAGTTAGAACTCTAAAAATAAAACCTTGTTCAAGAATTTGGGTTTAGGCATGAAATTAAGCCCAATTGAAAGATTTAAAATCCAATTCCCTAATAATGAACTCTAGGCCAGGGCTAGGTTAGGCCAGATCCAACTTTCAAAGTGGGCTTGAAGTGATATTTATCATTTTTTTAATTATTAACATTTAATGTGATTCTTAATAGTTAGAAAATTATTTATTATCATATTTTTATGCGATGACAGTTAATAGGATGATAAATAATACTTTTGTTAGTGGGCTATGATTTTGAGAATGGTATACGATAGAGAATTAAATAAAGAGTGTCTTTTAAGCAATATGCTCTTGATTACGTTGGATATTCTTTCTAATTAGCATACTTCATTTTCCAATAGACAGAATAATTGGCTTTAATACCGGAGGGAACTCTTGTAGCTTTTAACATCCAGCAATTTTTGTTATTCTCTACATCCTCAACTGATATGAGTGACTGAGAGCTTGTTTGTTTGTGATTGAGTTTGGTAATTTAAAAAGTATTTAAAAAAATTTTAAAGAAAAAAACTATTTTTTATAGGAAATCTATATAAAATACTTTAATCACGTAAAAAAGTTGAAAATCTATTTTTTTTTTAAAATATTAAATTGAAACTTTTAACAAAAATAACTATATATTTAAAAAAAAAAACTATTACAACTAACTATAAAAAAACACATTTAACTTCAATTTCAAACATGCATTAAAGTAATTATTTTCTATGAAATAAAGTAATGTAACTAATCACATTAGTGAAATGTATAATGAATACATAAAAGTGACTATTCGTAAAATTTGATAAAATTATAATATTTGGAGATGATCATGATATCCATTTTATTTTATTAATTTATTATAATTAAGATGGGAGTAAATTATCACTTTAAAAATATTAAATGAGATGAGATCTGGAATGAAAAATAATAAATGTTGTGGGAAATTGAAATAATAGCTGTATTGTGGGGAATTGAAATACTGGCCGTGGCTGTGCAGTCATTCAAACATATTTGTGTACAGAGATGTGGTCAGACCAACAGTACGCCATCTTCTCTTTGCTGGAAACTGGAATGGTCAAAGTTGATCTCCTTGTCCTCCAAATAATAATGCAATAGAATAATCAAACTTTGTCCATACCCTTTTGCCTTATGCATTATTTTGTAGATGCACATAAACGTGTTTCAAGTGCCGATTATTCTTAATTACCTTCCATTTGATTCTCTATGTCCATAGGTATACACACTATATGTGGCATGAGGCATTGCTAGTTTTCATTTGGATGACTTTATAATACAGCAATTTGAACGAAAAGTCACTTAAATTATGATACATCAATTGATATAATTGAGAACGGAGAGATTGTCCCGTTTGAATTGATAGATGAGATAAGATCAATTTTAAAAATTGAATAAAATATTATTATAATATTATTTTTTAATATTATTATTATTTTAAATTTTAAAAAAATTAAAATTAAGATTTGAAAAAGTTGAATTATTTATTATATTTTCTGTAAAAATTTAAAAAAATTATAATAATGAGATTGAGATAAATCCAAACAGGATTGGGTTAAAATAAAGAATAACATTTTTAGTTTTTGAAATCTTCTTTGGAACTATATGGTAGATATTACGGTGAGATTTTTGAAAATTTTAATTAATCTATAAATAATAGTGAAATAATCTAAAAATATATGTGAACAATTGTATTCCTAAACAAATTCTAAAAGAAAAGGGCTAGACTCTTATTATTGGTATTATTCAAGGATTGTTAAATTTGGAGTAGGCCTCGCACATGGTCTAAAAGACCAATGATGCATGGTTGTCGCATTTAATCATATAAAAATGTAATTTATTTTTCCTTTAATTAGTGTCTTTGGTTTTAATGTTGTAGTTATCTAAGTACTTTTGTCTGATGTACGTAGGAAAGATATGAGAAACATTTATTAAAGAAGGCTAAACGATTCTTCCCTATTATTAATTCAAAAATAAAAGAACCTCTTCATTGAAAACCCATTATTATATGATCAAATGAAACATAAATAACTTATTCTACATCCATTCGAGTCACGCACCAATTTATTCAGTAAACCTAACCCATTATGTAGTCATGAGATTATTTCACTATATTTTAAATGCTAGTTGATAAATGGAAGAGTAAAAAGATAAAACGTTTTATAGATATATTTATAAAAACAAAAAAAAAAATTAATTTATGTCAAAGAATACATAAGCTTTACGCATTACTTTTTAAAAAGTAAGAAAGTTTGAGATATGCATGAAAATATTTATTCATATATTTTAAATAAAAATGTTAGAATTAATTGTATCTAATATTAATCATGTTTATGAAGTAGGTAAATCCTTTGTCATCCTTTTTTATTATATTAAAACCTAATCATGTTCAATAAGTGGAATGTATATCATTTATTAGCTGTGCGTTTTAAGTCCAAATAATTCATGTTTTTTCTAATTGGATATAAACAATTGTTTACTAAGGCATATAAGCAAACATCATTAATGGTTTTTTTTTTCTCGACAAGTTTAATAGATTTGCATAAATAAACTAGCATATTACAAGACACAAATTTCAATGGAGTGGAGTCCCCTACAGTCTTTTTAAAAAGCTGGCACAAAATGCTGCAAGAGAATAACTTTCGAGAGAGGGACAATAGCGTCATAGAATAGCGCCGGCTCATAGTCCCTAAAATGAAGGAACCACCTAAAAATGGTTCAAGGCTGCAACTGTAGTGGTGATATGTGTGATGCACTATGTTAGTCTAGTTAGACTACAAAAGACTTTCACTTCTACTTTCACTTTCACTTGGTCTTCGGTTAAAGGAAGCAGGAACATAGAGGAGCTGGAGACTACACCGGATCGCCGGCGGACAACTTATAGCAGCGCCGCGAGGTTCGGAAGGTTAGGTGCCGCAGAGACCATCGGGGGACGCATGGGCCACAAAGCCTCTTCAAATTATCGTTATGCGCGTGCGGTGCACTCGTCCATCGGAAGCACGAAGTCCCACCCTTGACTAGTATATCGGCGATTGTAGGGGCTAGTGGGGTGGCGCGTGAGGGTCTAAAGGGGCCGATAAACAGGAGATCGGTAAAGTAAAGCTCTGGTAGAAAAAATGATTGAAAATTGGCATAAAAAAAAATAGATGGAGAAGGAACAAAAAATATAAAGGAAATGGCCGGAGAAAGTAAAGGGTAGGGGAGGAGGTGAGCGAAGCCAAAGCTCTGACTCAGCCCCACCCAGAAACGGTCGGAAAAATGTCAGAGTTATTCGCCAGAATTTACCTTGTACGAAAAGAGACGAGGGATGCTTTTAGGTTGTTGCCTCTTTATATCATAATGGTAAACGTTACTAATGGTTTCAATAAGAGGGGTAATTACACTAATGCACGTAAAAAGAATTCACTAAAATTTGTGATAATTTGGGTCCTTTCATACCTATCGTGTTGATAATGATATATAGGTGTCTTAAGCAGAATTTCTCTGAAGACATTTATAAATATTTTATGACCTACATTATAAATATATATAAAATGAAGGTGTAAACTATTTATTTTTAATAATTTGAGGGTGTAATGTGTCGGTTTTGATAGTTTGGAAAGTAAAATACAAAAATATTGATAGATTAAGGTTGCAAAGTGTACTTTTTCAAAATTAAAATCTATTCTAAAATTAGGATAAAAAATTTCAAGAGATAAATTGAAAAGATCAACTCATAAATGTGAAAGATGCCCAAGTAACTCCAAAATATAATGTAACAAACAAAGGAAGCCAGAAGCCATCAAAGCATACTTCTATGATGTTGCTGAATGAAAAAGAAAAAGGCTTGAGATATGAACACAATAATGAAGAGGAGTAAAAAGGAAAAAACAGCTTCCATTTCAAAGAATATGACTTTTTATGGTCATAAATAGGTAACAAAAAAATAATTTTATGAAATAATATGATTTTATATAATTTATTAAATTTATTTTATAATGAAAATAATTTTATAATTCAATAAATTGTATTAATTTATATTAATTTGTAATATTATTTTTGTATAATTTATTTATAATTAAATTATTAATTTTAAAAATAAGATAAAAAAAAAAAGGAGGAAAGAAGATGCTGAGAAGACCAACTCCTTTGACACATTTGGATTTCAAGCATCGAAAGAGGGAAATAAGAGAAAGTCCAGTCAAATCCATACAATCAATCCATTACCATTCAAAAATTGTAGTCTTTAATTCTCAATTACTATTATCATCTCTACCCCACCAGTCCTTCTAGAGAGACCAAGTTTTATCTCCCTCCGAAATATTTTCTTCATTCGAAAGATAACATATTTTTCCTCATGCTCACACACAAACAGAATTTCGATTTCTCTTTTTTTATATGATATTTTTTTTATGCCTTCTTTGTCGCCACCCCAATACGACTGACTTTCTTTCCACTTTCTTGGCAATCGCCGCCCCTCCCTTCCGCCATCTCTCTATCTCTCTCTCTCTCTAGCAATGCCTTTGACCTTTTACAATTCTTCTTCTTTCCCATCAAAAGCACGCATAATTAGATATTATTGTGGCACCAGGAAACGGTCTCTCTCAGCTCAAAGCCCTCTTCTCCTCTTCTCCTCTTCTCCTGCATTACTCTCTCTATCCCCCTCTTTAACATTTCCTGGTGTACGAGCAAATAAGTTCTGACAGCCTTATTTAGCGCAAAACAGAGGTTCTCTCTTGCTCTCAATTCCTGTTTGTACAGTTGATATCTAGCATCTCCAGCTAAATATTTAACTAGGCCCGTCTTTTCCTATTCGTTTCTCTTACATACATGTACACGACTGAATTAGTCCTGGGTTTGCTGCTTGTCTTAAATTTCTGCTGTTGTTGTAAACTTTCGTGGCAATTGGTCGAAATTCGAATCACCTCTTGCCCTTTACTTAACGAAAATAGAAAAAAAAAAAAAAAGGAAAAGAAATAACCTTTTAGGTATTTCATGAATTGGGTGATTGTTAACTCTCTGCTGTTCAAGAGGCCTCTAATCGTCAGATCATGGCCTCTGAGCGTCCCCTTTTGATCCCATCTCCGAGGATTCCAAATTCCCGAGACATATATACTGCACCCGTGTTGTTAGATCTAGCTAAACATAATTCTGGCCGCCCCGGATCTTTTTCCGAGATGGAATCGAAAAACCCATTTGGGAGTTCCTCCAATGTCGAATCCAATTTCAATTCCTCATCCCAACCAAGTGTTTTTTCAATTCAATCCAAGTCGGCCGGGAATTCCATCAGGGAAGTGAGTTTTGGTGATTTTGGGTCGAAGCCCGTTAGACATGCGTCCAGAGGGGCTGATTCCGAGGCGCTTAGCATGTCCCAGAAGGAAATCAGTGACGAGGATGCGAGGTTGATTTATATAAATGATCCTGCGAAGACAAATGGGAGGTATGAGTTTGCGGGAAACTCTATAAGAACTGCAAAGTATTCGTTTATTACATTTTTGCCTAGAAATTTGTTTGAACAATTTCATCGAGTCGCATACATATATTTTCTTGTGATTGCTGTGATGAATCAGCTCCCACAGCTGGCTGTTTTTGGCCGGGGAGTTTCAATTTTGCCATTAGCCTTTGTGCTGTTAGTTACAGCTGTGAAGGATGCATACGAGGACTATCGGCGGCACCGGTCAGACCGAATTGAGAACAACATGTTGGCATCAGTTTTAGTTAATGATCAGTTCCAACCGAAAAAATGGAAGGACCTCCGAGTTGGGGAAATCATCAGAATTCAAGCAAATGAAACACTTCCTTGTGATATAGTGCTGCTCTCGACTAGTGACCCAACTGGGGTCGCATATGTGCAGACGATTAATTTGGATGGGGAGTCAAATTTGAAAACTCGCTATGCGAAACAAGAGACCCTCTTGAAGATGCCTGATGAAGGAAAAGATAGTGGGTTGATCAAGTGTGAAAAACCAAATAGGAATATCTATGGGTTTCATGCAAACATGGAAATTGATGGAAAAAAGCTGTCACTTGGACCCTCCAATATTGTCCTTCGAGGCTGTCAGCTGAAGAATACTAATTGGGCAATTGGGGTTATCGTGTATGCTGGTCGTGACACCAAAGCTATGCTCAACAACTCAGGAGCTCCATCTAAGAGGAGTCGGCTTGAGACCCATATGAACTCTGAGATCATCATACTTTCTATGTTTCTTGTTGGTCTGTGCTTGGTTGTCGCTGTATGTGCCATCGTTTGGTTGCTGAGCCACAGGGACGAGTTGGATTACTTGCCTTATTACAGAAAACGAGACTTCTCCAAGGCAGGACAAAAAGACTATAACTATTATGGGTGGGGAATGGAGGCATTTTTCGCATTCCTCATGGCAGTTATTGTTTTCCAGATCATGATCCCCATTTCTCTGTACATTTCCATGGAGCTTGTCCGGGTTGGTCAGGCTTACTTCATGATCCGAGATGCCCAAATGTATGATGAGGCATCACATTTGAGATTTCAGTGCCGAGCTTTGAATATAAACGAAGATTTAGGGCAAGTAAAGTATGTATTCTCAGATAAAACTGGCACCCTTACAGAGAACAAGATGGAATTCCAATGTGCAAGCATATGGGGAGAAGATTATAGTGGTCGGAGTTCAAATTTTGAGCAAGTAGGATACTCTGTTCAAGGTAATACCATTTTGTTATCTTGTAATATAATCTATTAATGTTTCTGAATTTATTTTTACATTGGCATAACATTTTCTTCTTATTTTACCTTACTTGGTATCAGTGGAGGGGAAAGTTCTAAGGCCAAAAATGAAGGTAAAGACTGACCCGGAGCTTTTACAAATATCGAAATGCGGAAATGGCACAATGGAAGGCAAACATGTCGGTGATTTCTTCCTTGCATTGGCAGCTTGCAATACAATCGTGCCTCTGGTTGTTGACACGTCTGATCCCACTGTGAAGATAATAGATTACCAAGGGGAGTCGCCAGATGAACAAGCATTGGTTTATGCTGCTGCCACCTATGGTTTTATGCTCATAGAACGAACCTCTGGCCATATAGTTATTGATATTCAAGGAGAGAGGCAAAGGTAATTAGACGTGCTATTGTTCATTTTCCCCTTACTCTGCATCACAACTTCTCTAACTAGGACTATTACGAATTTACGACGGCCACACCATTGTTAGAACAGCTTTGACAGAGTGGCTGCAGCTGTTCTTGCTGGATTTATTTTTTACTAGATGGAAATTTTGGTTAGTCTATAGTGGTTTCAGAATTCTTAGAACACTCTCTCTCTCTCTCTCTCTCCTTTCTTCTATCCCTATCCCTGTATGTTATTTTCAAATTCAGTAACAATTGACATTCAATTATTTTTCTTTTGTCATAATCAATCAATATACAAACAGAAGCAAGAGGTGGCTTGTAATGGTTGGAATAATATTGAGTTAATTTATACTTAATAGTTTTAAAGTATCAGTTAAGGAACTGTTGGGCAATGTAGTTGCAGTGGGTCGAGTAGTCATACTTGATTACTCCAACTGACTACCTATCATCTTTATATGTGCTTTCTTTCAAAAGATATGAGCTTTATTATCTCTTCTTGTTGATGAATTCTCTCATAATTGGCATTGCAGGTTCGATGTATTGGGTTTGCATGAGTTTGATAGTGACCGAAAGAGGATGTCAGTAATATTGGGGTGCCCTGACAAGAATGTGAGAGTCTTTGTAAAAGGTGCTGACTCAACCATGCTCAGCGTGTTGGATAGATCTTTGAACACGAGCATAATACGGGCAACTGAAGCCCATCTTCAAACTTACTCCTCACTGGGTTTGAGAACCCTTGTTGTTGGGATGCGGGAACTGAGTGCTTCCGAATTCGAACAATGGCACTCTTCCTTTGAGGCTGCAAGCACTGCTTTAATTGGCAGAGCGGCTCTGCTTCGAAAGGTTGCTAGCAGTGTTGAAAACAATCTCTGCATACTAGGTGCCTCTGGTATTGAAGATAAACTGCAACAAGGGGTGCCAGAAGCTATAGAATCTCTGAGAACCTCAGGCATCAAAGTATGGGTTTTGACAGGGGACAAGCAAGAAACTGCCATATCAATTGGCTACTCCTCTAAGCTCCTGACAAGCAAGATGACCCAGATAATAATTAATAGCAATTCTAAAGAGGCGTGTAGAAGGAGTTTGGAAGATGCCATTGTCATGTCTAAGAAGCTTGTGACCATTGCTGGGGTTGCAGGTGATGTTGGAGGAAGTTCTGAAGCTGGTTCAACTCCAGTGGCCTTGATTATTGATGGTACCAGCCTTGTTTATGTTCTTGACAGCGAACTCGAAGAACAGGTAAGTGCTTATAAACCTAATCTCTCTCTCTCTCTCTCTCTCTCTCTTCTAGTTCTTGGTAATGTCGTAATATGCTAATGTAGCTCATGCATCTTGAGTTGCAGCTCTTCCAATTGGCCAGTAGATGTTCCGTGGTGCTATGTTGTCGAGTGGCTCCATTTCAAAAAGCTGGAATTGTTGACCTTGTAAAGAACAGGACCTCTGACATGACACTTGCCATTGGGGATGGTATGTTAGATCAATATCTTAAGCTCCCAAAAAAAGTCAAAAGATATAGAGAATGGAATGCAAGTTTTCCTGCTTAAGTTTCGATGCCTATTATTGACATATTACTTGGATCAATAACAGGTGCCAATGACGTTTCAATGATCCAAATGGCTGATGTTGGAGTTGGAATCAGTGGCCAAGAGGGTCGGCAAGCAGTAATGGCATCAGATTTTGCAATGGGGCAGTTTAGATTCTTAGTTCCCCTTATATTGGTCCATGGGCATTGGAATTACCAGCGGATGGGCTACATGATATTATACAATTTTTACAGGAATGCTGTGATGGTTATGGTTTTATTTTGGTGAGTTGTAATTTGGCAGTTATATTTGCTTTGATTCTTTTTTCACTTATAATGTTCCTGTTGTCATAAATATGCCATCTCATATAGCTGGTTAAATCTATTGGAGTTTGTTATGCAGAGGCTGAACTAAGTTTCAGCTTTCACTGTCTCTGTCCCGTCCCACTTCAACTGGAAAAAAAGAGAGAGAGGGGGGGGGGGGGGGGGGGGACAGAGATTGTTTTGTGATTGTGCTTGGTCTTTTAATTGCACATTCCTCTTCTGGAAAGACCTGTCATTAAAAATCTTGGTGAATTTATGGGTGAAATGACACTTTTGAACTAGAATTTATAGATATGAAGATAACTGGATTTTGGTCCTTGTGTTCAAACCTAGATGTATCTCAATGACTGCGTTTTTATTATCACCATTGCTAAGTTTTATCATTTGCTTTGTGTAGGTATGTGCTCTTCACTGCTTTCACTTTGACAACTGCAATCAATGAATGGAGCAGTATGTTGTATTCTGTACTCTATACTTCCATTCCTACAATTGTAGTTGGGATTCTTGACAAGGATCTAAGTAGGAGGACTCTTCTACAGTATCCACAGCTTTATGGGGCTGGGCACAGACAGGAGTGCTACAATGCAAAGTTGTTTTGGTTAACAATGTTGGACACATTATGGCAAAGTGCAGCTGTTTTCTTTATCCCTCTCTTTGCGTATTGGAGCAGTAGCATTGATATATCAAGTCTAGGAGATCTTTGGATACTTGGAGTGGTTATTCTGGTCAATGTAAACTTGGCCATGGACGTCATCAGGTGGACTTGGATTACTCATGCAGCCATTTGGGGATCTATAGTTGCGACTTTCATTTGTGTTGTCATCATTGATGCTATTCCCTTCTTGATTGGCTACTGGTCAGTTCTCTTCTCTAGCATATCACATTAGTTCTTACTTGCTGCAAAGAGATAATGGCATGTATACTCCTTTTTTTACCTGAAAATACGAAACACATTTGGAAGCAATTGAATGAAATTCTATGTTACACACCTCATGCATTACTTGTTTTCGTTAAAAAAAAAAATTGATAGTGCAACACATTATCATTATATTACTGGCTGAAATTCATGAATTACTTGACTGAAACTTCTAAAGCCATTCTTCACAAAGTAATGAATAAAGCTTTAATCATAAGTACTTGGCGTTGGTTGCACACCATTAAACTCTATGACGAATCATGATCTTCCTACTCGAGTTCTTCCCAAATTCCTCAGAAATTTGTGGATTTAATGGTGTAGGCTGGTTCTGCAAAGTCCCTCCAATTTCTGGTACCCTTGATAAAAAAAAATTCTTTCATGTGTTTTTTTTGTTTTTTTATCTTTTCATGCATGTATGCCATCTTAAACTCCATTTCTTATTTCCCTTAGTTTACATTCTCAATTATAAGGATTACTTGAACTTGTTAGAAAAATATAAAATTATGAATGTGACTTGAACCCCTAACTACTCGGGCGAAAATAAGATGCCCCGACTACCTACCTTAGCACCTTTTCATATGTTTTAAATGAAGAGAAATTCTATTTGCAAAGCCCAAGTTCATATGTTTTAAATGAAGAGAAATTCAATCCATCTACAACCTAGATAGGTCTTGTCTATTGTATACCATCTTGTGTACTTGGACTTTGCCTATTTTATCAATAAGTTTGTTTACTTATCGAAAAAAAAAAAAATTGTATTTGCAGTCACCACTAGGGGATTGAATGTGCAGGCCTTTTATTAAATGAGAAAAAGTACTATTTTGATAAAGACATTATTGTAATTTAAAAAAATTTTAAAGACAAAATTTCCTAGGCTTGCATTAGCAGTTGCGAAATGGGGATTGTATGTAACATTACTCTTAAATGAAACTACATCTTCTTTCATCTAAAAAATGGCAGTCATAAGCTTACAATAGATCATGCATCCTTTTTGTGACATAGAGCAGAAAAACGTATTAAAATTATATTACTTTTTTTGAGACTGATGTGCAACTTCAATATATTATGACAGGGCAATCTTTGAGGTTGCAAGCTCCGCTACATTTTGGTTATGCTTGCTTGCAATCGTTATCGCAGGCCTAATTCCTCGTTTTGTTGTAAAGAATCTTTATCAATACTATAAGCCTAGCGATATTCAGATTGCGAGGGAAGCTGAGAAGTTTGGAAATCTGAGAGAGTTGGGAGCTGTACAATTAGAAATGAATCCTATCCTGGATCCTCCCCGGAGATGACAAGGTGATTTTGTTCCAGTTTGCATCTCCTTTTTCTTTTGTAAAGTATCATATTCTTAGGCTGATTCGGGTATCTCTCTCGGTTGCCGGGTGTTGATTATTGCTATCTGAAGGGTAGCGTTTTTGCGATATGGTATTTTGTTTGTTGTATTCATCAAGTTAATCCATGTACATTAGCCTCGGTTACAACAGAAAAAACAGGCATTTGTTACATGAGTTTTACCATGAGAGTTCGATACCAACTTGTGTCTTTCCTTGATGAGTGTGGAATCAGTTCTACTTTATTTTTTGGTTTGAATCAGCAATGAGTTTGGTTGTGCTTCGGTGCGGCTGACTGTAACATGTCTGGTGGCTAAATCTTATGGCAAGAAGGTTATCCAAGTGCATATCTGTATCAATCACTCTTTTTTCTTTCTCTTTTTGGTTGGTCTTGTACTAAACTCAGCATGAGGGTATTTAGAAGTCCTCTAAACAGGTTCAGCTTAGGAATCAGGCTAGTGTGAGGTTCAATTTTGTTGTAAAACTGGAAATACCGGTTTAAGAATATAATCGGTGTGGTATCAGTTATTCAAATCTTATAATTGATATATACCGATTTAATTTTAAAATATGGCCAAAACTGGATCAAATCAGACCAGTTACACTCTCCTTGGTCTGTTTGACAAAAAATTTACGAGGCTCACAAAAGCTTGCATCTTTTTCCCCCCTCCAAGGAACCATTTAATTAATATGGCCAAAACTAGATCAAATCAGAGCAGTTACACTCTCTCTAGTCTGTTTGACAAAAAATGTACGAGGCTCACAAAAGCTTGCATCTTTTTCCCACTCCAAGGAACCATTTAATTAATTAAAAAGAAGAGTTCTGCAGCTCTTCTGTAATAAAGCACATATAAAATTCAATATAAATATAAAAAATCAGTTTTTCTCTTGTGCTAATTGATGTGGAACCTTTTCATATTAGCAGTGTATTAGATGTGTCAATTAAGCAAGCTTGTAATTAATTTTTTTTTTCTAAATAAAAATATATGATTGGGTGCATATATCTAAAAAAACAATTCATTACAATTAATACTGCTAAATTTTTTTTTTTTAAAAATAGATCAAATCTAGGAGAGATAAATGAAAGAAAATCTAGGAGAAATAAATGAAAGAAAATTTTTGCAGTCATGTTTGTTGCTGGCAAAGGAGAAAGACAAAGGAGAAAGTGCTGTCAGTTGGCAAAAGAGAATGATGAACAAAAGAGAAATGGCATGGGTTTTCTGCGTGGAGAGTTTTCAAGCCATTTAAGTAAAAAACCGTGACATGGCGGTTACACCGAGTTCACCATGTCATAGAATGTGGTGTTGGAAAGAGAATCGGATTATGTATAGATTTTTTCAAATGGGTAGTGATACCCTTATAACTTTTTTTTTAAATTGGAAATAGGCATTGCATTAAGAGAGGAACTAAGGTCTCAATGGTTTGTGCAAATAAACCATCAACAAATACAATATGATAAAAAAAAATAGTAGGAGTCGAATGCCACCACAACTGTAAAGGACTTGTAGTCTAGGCATTTTGGGCTAGTAAATGGACAACTGTGTTAGATTCTCGGCCACAATGCTGAATCTGGCAGGAGGGGAACCGTTGCATGAGCCTTTTAATTTCCACAACATTTCGCATGGAAGCACAAGACTCCGAGTCATCCTGAATCTTTTCTACAACATGCAAACAATCAGACTCGTTTAAGAGCTGCTCAATACCCACAGAGAAACAAAATTGGATGCCTCGCAAGATAGCCATGGCTTCAACTGCCTCAGGTTCCAGCAATTCATCTTCCCCTTTGCTTAAAATGACAACACCCTTATGATCCCTGAGAATTGCCCCACTACCAGTTCTGTTTTGGTCAAAGAATATAGCCCCATCACAATTTAGTTTGAGACACCCATTTGGTGGTGGAAACCAATGAATATAACGGTTCCTAGTAGAGACCCCCACCCGCTTGATGTGTGGACTGTAAGAGACACGCTTGGATAGCGCAAACTCAATTACCTGGATCAGTGGCAGATTGATCTCCTCATGTATCATCTTGTTTCTTCTATGCCAAGAATCCCAAGACAGTAGGAAGAAAGTAGCCAAACCATCTACAACATCTTTGTTAAAAACCTTCTTAGAAACATTCAGAAAAAATGTAAACTGGGTTTGAGGAAATAAATATGGAAAATGCCTAACCTAGGTATCGCTGAGAAAGGGGCATAACATCAAACCATGCAAACTGGTCTCTAACTGATGATGGCAGAAACAACAAGAGCTATCAACTGCAATTCTTTTCTCCAACAGATTATCCTTTGATGGGAGAATGTCCGTACATGCCCTCCAAGCAAAAATCTTGACTTTATGAGGAATTTTCATCTTCCATAAAGAATTCCATAATTTCCTTTAAGTAGTACTATAAGAGGTTTCACCCACATTTCCATTAGATAACCTCTTCAAAAGTCGATTTGCACTTCTTACACTAAAACAGTCACTCCTCTCATGCTCCCAAATCCACCTATCCTCACCATTAGTATAGCTAGGATAAAGTTGCAAAATAAAACAGTTACATTGGATTGAATAGAGCTCATACCCGTGAGATGTCCCATCTTTTAATACTGGTATCAATGAGTGTAGATACTTTTCCTTCAAGTTCAACAGCTAGCAAAGGATTTTATGGAACCTGTAGATGACACACATTTCTCAATTCCTTATATCCAGGCAGCCAAACATAATCCAGAATACGAATCCTTTCACCGTTTCCAACAGACCATCGACCACCTTGTAAAAATAATTTCTTTACCTCCCATATGTCTCTCCAAGCATAGGAGGGATTTAACCCCAGGTTTGCCTCCAAGTGGAACATTTTGAGAAATATATGGCTTTATACATCTTGCCATAAAGGGAATATTGGTTCACTAGCACCGCCAACTCTGTTTGGCTAACAAAGCCATATTAAAAGCTAATAAGTCCTTGAACCTGAGACCACCTGTAGTTTTAGGTTGACACAGTTTTTGCCAGCTTTGTCAGTGCACTTTCCTCTCCTCATTTTTTACCTCCATCAAAATCTAGCCATCAATTGTTCAAGTTCAGCGCAAAGAGTTCAAGGAAGCTTAAAACAACTCATACAATAGGAGGGAATAGCTAATGCCACAGCTTTGAGAAGGATCTTTCTTCCACCTTGCGAAAACATACCTCCCTTCCAAGTCTGTAATTTCAACCAGACTTTGTGTTTATTTCTGCAAAGGACAGCTTCTTGGACTTACCTATCATAGGAGGTAGACCAAGATATTTGTCATATTGACAAACCTGAGTTGTGCCCCATAACTGCTTAATCTCTCTTCGAATGCTTGCATTGGTATTAGGAGAAAACACCATTGCAGATTTCTCCTGATTAATCAACTGACCCAAGGCCTCTTGACATGACTTTAGGATTTCAAGTAGCTTGATGTTTGTCGGCACACTAGCAACACAAATGACCAAGCTATCATCGGCAAACAATAAATGATTCAATCAAAGGGCAACTATGCAAACTTGTATACCTCGGATTGCTTTGGAAGTGGCTGCATGTTGTAGTAAACCAATAAGACTTTCAGTACATATTAAAAATAAATAGGGAGAGATAGGGTCACATTGCCTCAACCCTCTAGAAGAAATTATATGTCCTGTTGGAGAACCATTGATGAGTATGGAAAAAGAAGAGCTCTGCACACAACTCATTAGAAGATGGATTACTCTTTCATGGAACCCCAACTTCCTTAACATAGCGTGAAGAAATGGTCATTCCACCCTATCATACGCCTTACTTATATCAAGCTTGAGGGACATGAAACCTCGTTTACCCCTCCTCTTTCTCCATAGGAAATAAAGAACTTCATAAGCCACCAAAATATTATCTTAAATTAACCGACTAGGTATAAATGTAGATTGGGATTCAGAGATTATCAAAGGCAAAACTCTCTTAACTCGATTAGCAACAGTTTTTTAAATGAGTTTGTAAAGTACATTGCAGAGGCTTATAGGCAAAAAATCAGTGACCTTAGTAGGATTTTTCCTCTTCGGAACCAAAGGAATAAATGTATGATTCACCTCTTTTGGAAAGATACCTGAATTCAAGGCATGGCAGACAACTTTAGTAATTGAGGCTCCAATCTTAGGCCAAAAATTTTGATTGAACATTGGGGATAGGCCATTAGGTCTTGGGGCTTTAGAGAAATCCATATCTTTCAAAGCAACATGCACCTCCTCTGCAATATAAGTCTCGAGCAACATAGCATTCATCTCATCAAAAATTTAGGTTCAATTCTATCCAAGACAATGGCCATATGTGAGGTACCTGCAGATTTAAATATAGAGGAAAAATAATTAATAATGTGGTTAGAGAAGTCTTCTCCTTCCAACCAAGTACCAGCCTCATCTTGTAACTTAGTGATGCTATTCTTTTTCTGCCTTTGCAAAGCCTTAGCATAAAAATATTTAGTAGTCTGGTCGTCATCAGCCAGCCATAGAGCCTGAGACCTTTGCTTCCACATGGTTTCCTCTCGAGCAAGCCATTTATCCAATTAAGCAGCAGCCAAGCCAATTTCCTCAACATTTAATTCAGTAGGAGCTCTCCTTTGTGCCTTTTGTAATCTATGTCTTACTGTTTGTAATTCTTTCCCCCACATGACCAAATTTTGCCATATTCCACACTTGCAATTGAGAAGAACACATTGATAAACTATTCATAACCCCTTGCAAAGTGTTATGGTTCTCGAGACCTAACCAAGAATCTGTGAGCATGCTTATTCAATCAATCACATCGCCTCAAAGCGAAAAGGCCTTGGTCCTCGGTGATGCTTTTTATTATCCAAGATATCCACCCATAGTGGTAAATGATCTGAATAAGCTGAATAACCATTGGAAAAAAAAAAAAAGCCATATCAAAGAGAGAACACCAAGCTGAATTGGCAAGGAACCTGTCAATTCTTCCAAAGATCACAGCCTGCCATTTCCTCTTATTACTCCATGTGTAAGAAGATCCTGTGAATCCTACATCTCGGAGTGCACAATCATCAACCAGATTCCTGAAACTCGTAATCTGATGATCTGGCCTATCTCTTTCACCTTCACCCTTTTTTTCACCATGAGAAAGTACCTCATTAAAGTCCCCAAATATTGACCAAGTTTCAGATGGATCCCTTTGAATGGAACGTGTCAAAGACCATGTCTCATGTCTTTTAGAGGCATCAGGTTGGCCATATATCCCTGTAATAAACCATTTCCTGCTAGCCTCCTCAATAACATTCGAGATATGAGAGTGAGAGTAATTTATAATAGACAAATTAATATCCTCAATCCAAAGAAGTGTTAGGCCACCACTATTACCAGAAGATTCAACAGTTAGAAAATTTGCAAAATGAAGTCTAACACGACACAATTCCATTTTCCGAGCATTAAGTTTTGTTTCTTGCAAAAACAAAACATCAAGAACTTGTTTTTTGACCAAGTAAGAAATGGGTCTAATACTACGAGGGTTCCAAAGCCTTCAGGTATTCCAATTTAAGACTCTCATGGCGAATGGTGGGGCTGCTGGGCAGCCTCCACCGATATATTTGGGTTAGACACACTTACCTCAGTATGTCCATTGAGCTTACACTTCATCCTCTTTGATAATCTAGAACCTGCACCCTCCTTAATCCTATGCCGTTTCCATCCAGTTGCATGCTTCATCTCAGTAGGTTGCTTTATATTGAACCCCAGAGACGTTGGAGGTACAATCTGAGGCAATATGGTCAGAGCATCAATAGCAGACTCCCCCAAAGGCTTACCCTCGAAAGAAACTGCTAATAACTGCCTGTTATCATCCATAAAAGCCCCAGATTTACCATACATAACAGTATCTTCTGGCTTACCATCGTTGGAACTACCCACATCCTGAATTCCACTTTGTGATAGCTTGGTGTGGTGCCTCCCAGGCTGCTGCAAAACACGTTCATGCACACTACTACCATTACCCCCAGTAACGCCTGCTCATATCCAAAGACTATATGGGAAATCTGATGCATTAATACTTGCCATAGTATCAGACCACAAGACACAATCACACTGCAAATGCCCCAGCAAACCACAAAGGTAGCACAAATTCGACAGGCGTTCATATGTAAAAGCAACCCAAATAGGATCAGATGAACCGATACAAGTTTTCTTACTATGTAGTAGGGGCTTAGTGACATCCAACCGAACTCTGATACGCAGGTATTCGCCCTTGGCCAACCCATCTTCCTCGACATCTATATCAAACACTGTACCAATTGCCTCTCCAATAGATTTCCCCATTTGTGCATCACGAACCATTATCGGGAGATTGTGGATACAAATCCAAAACATAGCCTCGAAGACTCAATCTATTGTAGCCCGACCACATCACTAGTCAAGACAAGGTTCTTATCAAAGGACCAAGGTCCTTCACGAGTAACTCGATCCTTGTCCCTCTTATCCTCAAATTCAACAAGAAATAGATTTGGGAGCAAATCGCATATGATGTATGGTTTACCAGAGTGTCATACCTTGCGCATAGAAGATTTCAGGGCCTCCTTGTTGAAATGCTTAGTAGTGAGGAGTTTGAAAAGGAGACATCGATCAAAGCGAGCAACAACAGTCTCCAACAGGGAATCCTGGACAACAATAGTATCATCCTCTTGCTCCGTCAGCGACAGGCGAGCACACAAGCCTTCAATACTCGGATCCATCAAACTAGACAAACGAACACTAGAAAATCGAAAGAAATCCCGAAAATACGACAGAAATCCTCCACAAAACAGTAGTGACGAGAGGGAAAAGAAACCAACTAGGTGCAGTTAGGGAAAACTCCAAAATCGTCGGAGCAACATAACATCTTTACTCTCACACTTTAAACTCGTATTCACAGCGAAGTATACCCTTATAACTTAACTACTTCTTGTTTATTACTTTAAATGTATTTATTTTTCTTTTCTTTTCTTTTTAATATTTTCTTTAACATTCTTAATTATTAAGAAAAAATTTAAGAAATATACAATTTCATTAATTGCTACTTTCTTAATTATTAAGTAAAAGAAAAACTTTAAAAAAATTAAACAATTAAAAGAAATAGTAAATGAATTGTAGAGAGGTAGCAAGAGCACTTCCATTCGGTGCCTCAAATGCCCCCCACCCCTAAAATCCCCATCCCTAAAATATAAGGGGTGTTTTGAGGTTTTGAGGGCACTGGATGTTTTATGGGCTACATCATTTACCCCCAAAACACCCCTACATCCGATGCCCTATTTTGAGGGCACCAAATGAGATGGGCTAGATACAGTAGTTGATTACGCCCAAAAAATAACATAATAGTTGTATTGTAGTCTTGGAGTGTTGATTCTATAGGAAGATTGATTAAATAAGCAAAAGAAATACAAAAAAAAAAAAACTAAAGAAAATAATTAAATGATTAATATGAGAATAATTTTAAATGCAAATTAAAATAAAATAAATTAATTAATGGAAAAAATATTCAAATTTGATAAACAGTAAAGTATCGGGAATTCCTTGCACATATCCTGTATTTTAATTAATCTTAATTTATTGATAACTTAATTGAGAATTCAATTCCAAAATTCTCAATCAAAATATATAGAATTATAAACCAAAATTAAACCAAATGTAACCCTTTGAAAAATCATTCATCACTTTTAAATCACCCAAATTGTTATCCATATTGAGAAAATCCAACGACGATAATATACTCAGAACAATATTGTAACAGAAAATTAAATCAATATGGACAATCAATTGATCCAAATATAATCAAAGAAATATTTCTTTCAATAGAAAAAGTATAGTTTACTCTATAAACAAAGTAAACTTTATGATTATTTGTAGAAGAAAACATCAACAATATATTGAGAATGATAAAACAAAGAGTTTTAATAAATTAAAAATAAAATGCATGAATTAAAAATAAATTAAAAATATTTAGTGTGCAAATTTATCCATAATCTTACTAGAAAATTTAGTTATGATAGTTAACAAAAATTCTTTAAGAAAAATTATAAAATAGTTGGCGGCACCAAACACATCGTCCTTTTTGTTTGTTCACTCCCACCTCTCTTTCTCTCTATCTCTCTCTATATATATATACTAGTAAGCAGTCAACGTGCAAGGCACGTTTGCGCAATTTTATAAAAAATCTTCAAAATAACATCTATATATATGAAGAGCAATATATACATATTTTCAAGAATAATATATACATCATATTTGTATAAAATATATACAAGAAAAAAATTATATGGAATATATAGCAAGTTAATCTTCAACATTAGGACATTAATTCAAGTCAACCACCAATCAACATTCCAAGTTCAAGCGCATGCAAAGTTGAAAATCTACCGCACACAATTCACAAATTCTCATCTTCCATTTCTATTTCATTTTAATCAATCTCTAATTTCTTTATTTCAGAAAGATATTAGAAAACAAGTTACTCAAAAGTGTAAAAAAATAATTTTTTTTAAGAAAAATAGATCCAATTTTTTTTTTTAAAAAAAATAATAATGTCGTTGACTGATACATTGAAAAATAAACAATATTACATGTATCTATATTTAAAGCATAAAGTAATACCATCTAAGTTACAATGTATGCCTAATATTCACATGAAACTAACTAATATAACAATAAAGTATTCACAATTGAAAATCCAAATATAAACAGGATAAATAGAGAAGAGTTCGAATTAATAATTACGATGTGATATATTTGTAAAAGAGAAATGATATACTTACAATAATTTTATAACAATTTTATAACTTTTTTTGTATTTAATTTTTTTGATTTTTAATTTTACTTAGTAATAAAAAATGTGAACATTAATAAAATTATATTTTTTTTTATTTTTTCTTAATGATTAAGAATATTTAAAAAATATTTAAAAAAATGATAAAAAAAATGATAACACTACAAATTATAAAATAATTATAAAAATCGATGTAAGTGTATCATCACTCTTTATAAAAATATCATACAGAAATAAATGCATAGAATATTATAGAATAAATAAATTAACGCCTATTTAGATGGATAATAATAAAACATATCCGAAAGTAGAGGACAAATGAATGAACAGTATAAATAGAGAAGATAAGCAAGCAGCAGTTTGAGGAACAGCAAAATAAATACAGAAGCAGCATATCTGTTGCAGAAGAATATATTTTAAAAGATAACATAATAAGTGCAACAATATGTTATTATTTATTAAAATATTATTTATTTATTTAAAAATGCAAATAGATCTACAAATTTTTTTTAACAAATTGATTAAAATTTAAAAAAGTTTAAAATTACTTTTGTCCAGAATTTTTGGTATTAAGATTTAATTTTTAATACAAATTTTTGTTAATAATTGATTAAAATTTAATAGAATTTGGAATTAGGTTTTTTCAGAATTTTTTGTAATAATATTTAATGTTCAATTTGACATATTTAAATTAGTAATTTCTAAAAGAAGTTTTAAAAATATACTATGCATGTCAATTAAAGTTTTTAATATTTCTCTTAATAACGACTAAAATGGGGTACATTGAGAAAATAATTTTTTTTATTAGTTAAAGTAGAACGTATATATGTTATACTTTGTACTTCTAAATTAAATTTATCATATTTTTATTTGAATTTAGGACTTACAATGTCAACTGTTTAAGTATAATGAAATCCCAATCTAATCTTTATTCGTTTACAATAACAATAAAAAGTAAAAAATTGTCATAGGACATTAACAACTTCTATTTTTTTAAATATAATTATTAAATTTGAGATAATTATCAGAATATAAATTAAAAGGAATAAAAATTTTATAACAATCTAAATTTTATTTTTTTATTATTTTAAGTCAATAATATTATTTTATGTGCAATTCATATATTAAATTAAGTAAACAAATTTAAATAAACTGTCTTTAGTTAGATCTATAAATATAACATTTTTTTTCTCATCTAAAGCCCAAAAACCCAATGCATGCGATCCCAAAATAGTAAACAAGTCCAGACCGTTGACCCTATTAAAAATTCAAAACTGCGTCGTTCTAACCCAACAAAACCCTAAATCTCATCCACATATAAATCCATCTCTACGCTAGCCTCCCCCCTTCCAGGCCCTTCTTTCCTTTCTCTTTCTTTTCCCCATTTTCCTTCTTCTTCTCTCGCCTTACACCATTCCGTGTTCCCTTTCCCACGTTTTTCTTGCTCTCAACAAAGGAATAACACTCACGAGGTCTCATCTACAAAGTTTCGAATTCTGTTTTGGTAACCATTTCGATTGAGGTATTGAGACATTGGAACAAAATATTTCAATACCGATCCGTTCTGGTATGTCGTACCTAAATTAATTATATATAAATATTTATATGTATATATAAATTTAAAACTAATAGAATATATATATATATGTCTGTGTGTAAGTGTGTATCATAAATATGTGTACATATTGAAAGAATTAAAGATTTATAAAATTAATATAAGTTGAAAAAATACAAACTTGAGTTGAGACACAAAAATAAATAAAATAAAATAAAATAATAGATAAAATATTAAAAAATGATAATATTTAAAAAAAGACATTTAAGATTACAAAGTATATAAATATATTTCATATTCTAAAATTAATTAAATACCATCTGAATTTAAACTTCTAAAAAAAATGTCTTTCAAACATAAGAAAATTATAAAAAAAAAGTCTAAAATAGAATAGGGGCCAGAATTTGAATCGAAATTTGAAATAGCCGGAATTCGATCGAAATGATCGAAACGGGCCGAAATTTGGACCAGAATGAAACAATAGAATATTGTGTACCAGATACTATACTGGATCATCTGTCTTATTTATTTGTGTTCATCAATTTATTTTTTCATTCATTTTTTATTTGCAACCTTTCCGATCCGAAATTCCTTTTCTCACATCTAGATCCGAGATTTTATTTGTTAGATATGGATTTTTTTCCTTTTATTTTTGTTTTATATCTGTAATATTTTTGTTTTTTAGCTGCAATCACTTTTTGGTTGGATATTTGGGTTTTTTCAGTCTTTGTATATTTTAGAACATCGTCTTCAAATCTCAGTGTTCTTCTAAGATCCGTTTTTTTTTTTTTTTCTTTCCGTGTAGAGTAATGGATAAAATTTCTTCATGGGAGGAACTTTTGTTAAGGAAAATACAAGCTAGAAGATAAAAGAGTCAGCAATAACAGTAGAAGCAGAAATACATTTTATAGGAAGATATTTTTTTAATTTATTTATTGCTAACAATTACCTAATATTGCATGTAAATAGATAACTGAATAAACAATCAGAAACATGTAATGCAAAAGATTGAACATGAGAAAACTTACATGAAGAAGTGGAGAACTGAGAAGCAAAGAAGGAAGTTTAACGCGATATGGATCGATGAAAAGTGAAGAATAATACTTTTAAACGAAAAAGATTGCGGCAAATACAATTTATGTTAAGAGCAATGCTAGAGATCTTTATTTTTATATTCTTATTTAGGGATTTTTAATTGGAACATTTTTTTTTTTTTAGTTTTTAATTTTACATGATTTTTATATAAGTATTTTAAAATAATATTGTGATTTTTTTTTTTTTGAAAAATCGTTTAAGATATTAAAAAAATTATGTAAATAAAACATATATCTAAAAACATTAAAATTTTTAATTATTTTATATGAATTTTTTAACATATTAAAACATTTTTTAAAAATATAAAAAAAAAATTACAACATTGTTTTAAAATATTTATATGAAAATCATGTAAAATAAAAAATTTTAATAAAAAAATCTCAAGTAGAACTTTTCAAGTAGGGATTTGAAAGTTTCAAGTAGGGATTCAAAAGTAGAAATTTTAAAGTAGGGATCCTAGCATTTTTCTTTATGTTAAATCAAAATTAATGGAAGTTGTGCAAAAATAGAAGAAATGCACCCGTTGCAAAAGTAAGAGCATTAGTAATAGTTTTATTAAATTTTTTTTTAAAAAAGTATAAATTTATACACTTTTCAAAAAAAAAAAAAAAGTCTAATACTAAGAAAAAAAAAGTACAGAAAAGAGAATATTTGTACTTTTTTTTATTTGTGAATAGTAATATTTCAAAATTCTCTAAATTTGTGTAAATTTATATTTTTTTAAGAAAAACTTTAACAAAACTATTGTTAGTACTCTAATAGGTGTCGTAGCAATTATTCTATTTAAATTTTAAACGACACCTCTCACAAACATGCAATAAAAAAAAATAAAAAAACAAAAATTGAGGTGAAAAAGTAGAGCGTCGTTCTGTAATAAAGTAGAGAGAATGGAAAAACAAAAGTCAAACAAAAATACTGTTCATCGGATAGACACTTTTATATATGAGAAATGCTTCTCTTACAAACGGGATTTCCGAATGTAAGAGTATTTTTTTTTATATAATAATTAAAAATATATATTTTATTAATATTGTGATTTTTTTTTTTTTGTATAATGTTGCGTCTTGTGCCTTTAGGTGTGGAGTCGTCCAGCTAAAAAAAAAAAAAAAAAGGTGTGGAGCCGTCCATTTGAGAAGCAATCACGCGAGCGGGCCAAAGTTTGACTTGAGGTGCCGTCCATTTGAATTGCTTTGTTGATCCATGAATGCAAGTGGGCCCCTTATTGAAGTTTTAAGATAAAAGACATGCGGCTTCCTTTCATGCATAAGTTTAGATGAATCCAAAATCTAGTATAGGGCCCAGGTGGATGATAAGTGAAGTTATTATGCAATTTGATAACGTGAGCCCATTCGAGTTAATTTCTAGTGCGCCCAAGCATGAAGTGGAGCTTGAAGTTCGGCCCTTTAGAGTAAAATACGCGCGGGTCCATGAATGAAGTGAATCCAAGAGTAAGTTAAGTGATGTTGTGGTCCAAAGTGATGAGGTCCAATTGCAAGCTATCATTTGCCTATCAAAAGTATAATATTTAAGATTTAAAATATTAGAAAAATATTCTTAGACATATATCAATGTAAATAGAAATTAAATTCAATAAAAAAAATTATTTCCTTTTATTACTATTCATATTTTGGTAATTTAATTCAATATTAACGTATTTATAGTATATTTTCGTACACTCGTTAATAGTCTTTCATATTTGAGGGGCTATTGTAGCCCCTCATATCATCCCTAGTTGTCCTGCGCGGGAGTTAGTTTATATTATATCCTTCTTTCGACGCTTCACCTTTTCCTTCGCTGGACATTCCCATTTCAGGAAACCTTCATTGTTGACTCCTTTGTGTTTCTGTTCGCCGATTAAAGTCGACCCCGCCAGTAAGTTTAAAAAACCCTCTTCAATTTCACCTCTCTCTCAATCTCACAATTTTCGTGGTTGTTTTTGTTGATTTCTCTTGCGAAATCATGCATTCTTCAAGTTAGGGTTTGATCCTCTTACTATCGTAGAGCCGATAACATGCCTCTGTGATTAATGGTGATTCTTCTAGGGTTTTATGTAGATGGTTATTTTCATGACTATTTGTTTTGATTTCTCTTACGAAATTTGTTGGCATTTTTTGAGTTAAGGTTTGATCATCTTACCATTCTAGAGTCAATAACACCCTTGTGATGTTCAAGTTTGTGTCTAGGGTTTTCATGAAAATGTTTTTCCATGGTTTTCCCAAACCCATTTGATGGCTGCTTGTCTTTATTGTTGTTGGTTATTAAATTCCCGTAGGGGATTCAACTAGTTGTAGCTTAATTATTATTTCAATAGAAAAATATAGCTTTAATTTTCTGTAATTGCACTTGACAACTCTTTCAGTTTTGATTCAAAGCTTAGTGACATAGTTTTTCTGATGATTATTGTATCTTTTTCAATGCTGGTCTGCATATCTAACTTCAATACCAATTGCTTTTCTTGTCTGGGGTATCTAATTCTTTTTCAATGGTAATATGTTTTGTTTCAGTTGATAACAGTAGTAGGGGATCGGATAGCAATTCATAAAGTATCAAATGTCGAATGTCATTTGTCTAATATTTTGACTAGTTAGTACAACTGATCATTGCACACTATTCTCTTGTTCAGTCATTCTTTTCTTCCCTTGAAAGTCACTACTCCAACTCGAGACTTTTGTCCCATTTCAAAATCTGTCTAATATTCTACTACCACTCCAATAATCCGTAAAGTTGATTTTTTTTTCTTTTTTTTTTTTTGGTTAATTTTATTTTTTTGTGATACTAAAACACCACCAACAACCAGACAAGATCAGGGTTATTTGATGTTAAAGAGTACTAAAAACATGAACTAACAGAAACCAACATTATTTTATAAACAAGCTTCTTTTGCAATTTTTAAACCAACATTCATAAGGGACTCTTGAACATTGTGAATATTTATGCCTTAGAGTATTGGCATTAGTCTTATTAAAGAAATCATTAAAATTTAATGAGAAGTACAATTTTAATGAAAAACACACACCTCCACATCTATAATTTTACATTGGACTCATCATTAGACTCATCAAAATAATAATATAATAATATTTTATTTTAAAAGAATATTATTAAATGTTTGTCATATTTTATAATTATAGTAACCATATGTAAATTAATAATTTAATTTGATATTTAAATTTTTATTTTTAACTAAAATTTTTAAAACTAAAATAATAAAGATAATATAAATACAAGCTGTGTCTAAATACAAGCTAATCTACCACATTATTAAATTCATATAAATTCAATTGCTAATATGTAGCTATCTGCCGTCATTTAAATTCAGTCAAGTAGATACCTATATGAGAAGCAGCCACACTAAATTTCATGTAGCTGCCATACAACTAATTTCCAGCAAAACAAAATTCAAATACCATACACAAAATTCAACTGCCATATAGCTAATTGCCACCTAAATTTCTAGAAGATGAAACGAAGAAGAAGATTTTGGGGCTGTGTTATTATGGGAGACGCAAGGTTGATTTTGGGTCTTTGGGTAATAACCAGGGAGAGAAAGAAAAAAAAAAAGAAAAGGAAATGAAGGGAAAGGAGATTGGAAAATAAAATATATTAAATAAATAGTTTGATGAGTGAATAGTGATCTTTCAAATTTGAAGAGTTTGGCTAATTTCATTGCAGCTCAAAGTTTGAGATTTACATTTTGATGAGACCAATGTAAAGTTATTTTTAACATAAATCATCAAATTTATGTTTGATAAGGTATTTGGTGAGACCAATATCAATACTCTTATGGCATACAATGTCTTGGTATTGCTTGACTTCTATTTTGTCGTTAACTTATTCTTGGTATTTTTTTAATACTTTTATTGGTGCCAAGCCGTGGCATTGGTTAAGGGTTGTGATGTTAACTTCAACACTTTGGTACCATATTGTTGTTTTTGCATCTCATTTGTGTTCTTAGTATTGCTTAACCCCTTTTTTGCCATTGAGTTGTTGTACCCCTATTTTTTGAAGTTGGAAATTGATGTATTGTCGTGGCATTGATTGACCCCTATAGTTTTGTTGTGTGCCTAGAGTAGGAGGGTGGTGATGTGCACATATTGAACCCATGTTTATATTGATGATGTTATGTAAGATTTAAGATCCATGTTATCTGATTGTGGTTGGGATCTACATGTTTACCTAGACACACTCACAGTTGGTAGCCCTATTTGTTATGTCTCTAACATGTGATCAATTGTTTGTCTGTCAAGAACGATTTGATGGTAGTTAACGTACGGCTATGATGAGTGGAATAATCATTTATAGTAGTTAGGTTAAAGGTCCATTGACTACGGCAGGGTAATTTGTCAAACCCGAATGGCCACTACTCGGCAACCAAGGTTGACGGTTTGCAACCGTTCATGTGTTCCTTTGGCTTTCGCATACTATGCTTTTAGAAAAACCTACCTCACACACATTAATAAGTTGGGTAATTTCTCATCCCTGTTTTTTAACGTTTGTAAAAACCCAAAACATTGAAAAAATTCCAAACCAAATAGGTTGACCTGTAGTGATAGCATGACCACATCCTCACGCTCTAGAAATATTACTGGCGTCGAATACCTAATATGCTATTGTGGTATTAAAGTATACCGACGCACTACACATGTCAAGGAGAATGAGGGATGACAATTTCTTGGTTGCCAAAACTACGAGGTAACGGAATCTATCTTTTCACATAGTTCAATGTATTTGTTTTGTTCGAGAAATTAGATTTGACGTTACTATATCAAATTAATTTTTTTTCTTTGTTCATTATCAATCGTGTAGATTGGGCAATCATGCGGATTTTTCTGTTCGTATGACTCGGACATATCAAAGTATGCAAAGTAGAGGACGATCCGACTAAAAACCGACCTTCAGAAGATACAAGCCTAAATGGAGATCAAAATGAATAGGCATAAATTAAAATTTGATGAAGAGAGACGTAAACGCAAAATAGAACAATCTACTTTTCTTATTATTATTTCGATGTCTTGGTTAGTGGTAGTTATAATTTATTTTGGTGAATTCTAACTAATGTAAAGACTCGGTTCTAATTATGATTTATTTAGATTTTATTTTCTTTCTTTGTCTTAGTATTTTATTAAATTTCTCCTTATTATACGCCTCAAAAAGAAAAAAAAAAATACATAGAAAAACTTTGATTTTAATATATTATTTTATAATGACGTCCCATGTATTTTTAAAATTGGATATCGTCATAATAAATAATTATATTTAATTTATTAAATTTAATTAAAGTTAAAAATATTAAAAACAAAAAAAAAAACAAAATAGTAGGAGGTTGGAAATGGAAATAGAGATGAAAGAGTAATGTAATAAAGAAATAATGGCCAAATATTTTTTTAATAAATGAAGGAAAGTATAAAAAATGAGATGTAGAAGGCTTTATTTTAAAATTAGTAAAATTTAAAACAAAAAAATAAAAAATGAGATCCTCTAAGACTATCATTTTCCTTTTTAAATTGATTAGAGTTATTGGCATTAGTTTCATTAAATTTATTATCAAAATTTGATGAAAAGTACAAATTTGCACACACATTAAAAGAAATTCAACATATTGATGAAACTTGATGAGTTATTATTCAAAAATCAAACAAAAATTATTTTTATGCTATTTTTTCCACTTTTTTTCTTTATTTTTGGTCAAATATGACGAAAATATTTTAAAATGTGTGCAAACTTATAATTTTCGTAAATTTTAAATGATAAATTTTGATGAAACTAATGTCAATGCTCTACATTGCGTATTAAAACGAATGGCCTTCATTTTCAATTGAGAAATGATAGACTTAATACTATTTTATAATTATTTTACAACTTTTTTTTATATTTAATCTTTTTTTAATTTTTAATTTTTAATTTTACTTAGTGATTAAGAATGTGAATATTAATAAATTTTTTTATTTTTTTATTAATTAAAACTGTTAAAATAATACTTAAAAGAAAATGATAAAAAATAGAAAAAAAATCAAGTATATTAAAAAGTTGTAAAATAATAATAAAATGATAGTATATCCAATTATTCTGGAACAAAAATGAGATATCCTTCCTTCTATCAAGACCCAAAAGGACTCAATCAATAAATAACAATCCAACCGCTTCGCTTTCTTGACAGTGAAACAATTTAAATCAATATTTCTTACGATAATTAAAAAATAAATAAATCGATATGTTATATAGGCTACAAATTAATATACTCTTAATGTTGAATCGGGATGCATTTAAAATACTGCTAATCTTTATTTATTTATTATATATATATTTATATTTTAAGACAGTTCTACTTATTTTTTCTTTAATTAATTTTTCACTACTGGATAAACTATTGTAATTTGTATTTGACTATTTGTATTTCTTAAATTTAATTGAATTTTTTACAAAAAATAATAAAACAATGAAGAAGAAGAAGAAGAAGAAGAAGATAGATTACCTTACCTTATCCGGTAGTGGGTTAAAAGTGTGTTTTCCTCTGTTTCATTACTTTTGGAGCCTTTTTAGCTCTCCGTGGCCATGTCTCAACTAGGAGATCCGGCCATTAAGCTGTTCGGGAGGAATATTCCGGTGACGGACTGTCGGGTTCCATCGGTTTCAGAAAAATGCTCCGACTTGGAGCGTCAGACCCCGTCAATTCCTACAGTCATGGTAATCCGACACTTCCACGTTTGGCCTTCGTATGTATATTTTTTCCTTCCTTTAGATTGTCTGTTTCCATTTATGGAAACTTAGATTGTTTGGCGGTACCAAAAGTTGCTTTCTATTTTTTGTAGGAAACAGCAGTATATGACTTTGTTTTTGCCTTTTGGTTACTCAACGCAGAATTCTTGCATGGTTTTGGATTGTATTCTTGATTTATTTTCTAATTTCAGATTCATTGATATAAGCTAAGCTTTGAATGTTGAAAAATCTGCATTGAAATAATACATAGGAGCTTCTGTTTACTTTATCGTCAACACGAATAAGAAGTAGATACTCCAACTAAATAATCAAAGGGAACGGGAGGGTCCAGGGAAAGATGTGATGCGATTATGGGTTGTAGTTTTTCTTTTGTAGATGAAATAAGAAACTGAAAATTCTCAGTTCCGCATTTCACCTGGGCCAAGATAAGCGGGCCAAAATGCACAAATAATAATAAAAAAAAAAAAGGATACCGCGGGGCATCGGGATAATTACAAAATTATGAACTTTTGATACAGGTAACATCCAAACGCTAGTTATATGATCGCTAGTTGAATACGTTTATACCTCGAAGAGCAGTAAATGATAGAGTTAAGCAAATCCTTATGGAGTACTAATCTATAATTCAAAATGGATTCGTGTGATATCATTGCACTTACAATTGACTTTTTGATAAACCAGAATACAGGAAATAGACATTAAGGAAGCAAGATGGCAATT
Source organism: Platycarya longipes (assembly GCA_036559045.1). Lineage (NCBI taxonomy): Eukaryota > Viridiplantae > Streptophyta > Magnoliopsida > Fagales > Juglandaceae > Platycarya > Platycarya longipes. The sequence continues at coordinate 32,670,737 of CM071801.1, forward strand.
TCATTGCGTGTCTTTGGTTTTGGGTATAAAGAATGACACATGGATTGGTGATATTGGGTGGGTTAGACTTGTACCCCGAATTTAGGGATTTCGTACCTTGTTTTTAGTGTTAATGTTGTCTTTATTACCTATCTCTATGGTCTTTTATTAAAGAATTACAAACCCAAATCCACCTAAGGCATGCTAGATTTGATTACATAAATTGTTGTGGTTACTGCATGCCTAATTGAGGTTTAGGATTCCATTTCTGTTGCTGGTCTTTTTTTATTTTTTAAATTCTGTATTAATGAGAATATTAGCTTCGGCAATTTGAGTGATCTACTGGTCTGTCCAATTGTATGTTCAATTATAGTATGGATGTGAAGAAGCAACAATAACTGAAGTTGATGACCCTTTCATGGAAACATCTTGTGAGCAGTGTAGTCCTTCAGAATTAGATACTCAAGAAGAGACTGACAACAAAAATTCTACACAAGAGAACGAGGCCAAAGTAGAGCGGAATTCCAAGCAAGACCAAATTGGCAAAGGCGGTGCAGGTGGCCAGGGGAAGGCTTTAAAGAAGCCAAATAAGGTCCTTCCTTGTCCGCGCTGCAACAGCTCAGAGACAAAATTTTGCTATTTCAACAATTACAATGTAAACCAACCAAGATACTTTTGCAAGAATTGCCAGAGATATTGGACAGCTGGAGGAACAATTAGAAATGTTCCTGTCGGGGCTGGAAAGCGCAAGAATAAGCATTCATTTTCACCACATCAACAGGTAGTGGAGCCCTCTAACGTATTGTCAGTCACCAGAGCGGACAGTATTAGCTCTGTCAGCAACCAGCATCCCTCATGTGCTGGACCAGAGTTTAGCAAAGATGCTCCGCTGTGTGAATCCATGACAAATGTTCTTAATCTCAAAGACGAGAAGAAAAATGTTGGAATTGGGCCTTCAGCTTCAAGGGATAGTAGTGACGAGCCATTACCATCTGGCTCGTCCTTGGCAGCCGCTGCTCCACAGGATTGTGAATTTCCAGAAAAGGAACTCAGGCAGGTTGGTCTCCCAGGACACTGCAACAGTTTCATTCCAACTCATGGACTGCAGTGTTACCCTGTTTCACAATGTGCTTATAATTGGAACCCCAGTTGGAATGCAATGGTGTTTGGATCCAGTAGCAGTATCTCTAATACCGGTCATATGGGTTCTCCACCGATGGTGCCAGTTTCCGGCTTCTGTGCACCAACATTCTCATTTCTTCCTGCCCCGTATTGGGGTTGCATGCGAAGCTGGGAGGCCGGCTTGGTTGGATCTACCGGCAGCCCAGCAGCTTCGTCTTCTACTAGCAACGGCAGCTGTTCAGGTAACAGCTCACCGACCTTGGGAAAGCATTCAAGGGATGCAAATCCACAGGCTGAAGAAACAAAGGAAAGGGGCCTTTGGGTACCTAAGACACTGAGAATCGATGACCCAGAAGAGGCTGCTAAGAGTTCCATATGGTCTACTTTGGGTATTAAGCCTGAAAAAGACAAACCCGGCATCAGAGATAGCATTTTTAAAGCTTCCCAATCAAAATCAGATATCAGTTCTCGTACATCAGATGCTGATCACGTTTTAAAAGCAAACCCAGCTGCTTTTTCTCGCTGTCAATCCTTCCAGGAAAGCACTTAAAATACACTTGCGTAGTTTAATATATATGCACAATGTTTTTGGCCATGTATTTTGGAAGCCAATGTTGTATGAAATGTACCAGAATGCCATCGTTTCTGCATCTGCTGAGGTTAGGTCTTGAGATCATTGGTTTAGAAGATGGCAGTGTCTTGCGGCATTCCTCTCCCTTGCATTTTCTTATTAAACCAGTGTTCCAAAATAGATTACACTTCTAAGTGATAGATTACACATGCATCTCAGTTTAATTCCATGAAGAGAATTTTCATTATTCAAGATTACATCATTTTGAGGACTACCCCAAATACCATGGAACGATTTCTAAATTACAGCAGCTACGATCAAGACACCCTTCTTTTCTTCAATTTTTTTTTCCTGTTTATCTCTCCTCCTGGCATTGGAACTCTTGTGTGTTTTCTAAAGATGAGAAATTCTATTTGCAGTCCTTAGTGGGAGACTATATGTGCAGTCCTATTGATGCATGAGGGTAAAAGATGAAAAAGCATTGTTTTGAAAAAGAATATTATTGTAATTAAAAAAATAATAATAATTAAACATAACTGTATGAGTTTGCATGAGCAATCCTCATTTGAGGACTTATTGTAGAATAACTCTTTTAAATATACTTGTTCACTGAATATCTTATTTATGGATTTGGTCATTGGTGTCAACCCCTTGATATTGATTTGAGCCCTTTTTGGTGTCCTGCACATTTGAGATGCCTTTGATAATTGCAACCCAGTAAATCCCCATAGCCATGGTTATGGTGAATTTGATGGCTTTGTTGATCACTTCCTACTCGTGCAGCTTGGACCATTTAACCATCATTCACTTGGCATAGATGCCTACGATATAGTAGTTGACCTTCGAGATTTCCTCAGTTGCTCCTTAGGCTAGCTATGTCAAGTAAAGTATTATCAGGTATTTTCAAAATATTTTACTATTATTTATTATTTTATTATTATTTTTTACTTACTTTTTACAACTATTTATTATTTTTTACTATTATTTAATAATTTATTATTTTTTTTTTACTATTATTGACAATTCTTTTCAACACCTCTCCCTATCCAACTTTTGAAAAACTTTTTTAAGTCCTCACGAAACCTTTCATGTTCCTCTAAATAAATGCTGTCCTACTTCCCATTAGTTTCTTCACATTGATTACACCGTAAAAGTTGCTTCACTAAATTAAACTGTTGATTGTCAAGACTTTTGAGTTTGCCCTAAAAAATGAGCATCTTGAGTTTGATGGTGTCAAGGTGTGGTTTTGATAGTGATATGATATAAGATGGTTTCAAATAAAAGTTTTATAAAATAATATTATACTATCATTTTTTAATATTATTATTATTTTAAAATTATTATTATATTTTTTATAAGAATTTAAAAAAAATTGTAAAAATGAAATGAAATAATTTTACTATCCAAACCTAACAAATCTAGCCATCTCCGCAATGTAAAATGTTCCATAAAAAGATTATTAACGAATGAGAAATCAATCCAAAGCTTTTGATGATTAAGGACGTTAAAAAAATATTTAAAATAAAATAATAAAAAAATAAAAATTTAAAATACACTAAAGAGCAGTAAAAGGGTGATAAAAAAGTAGTAAGGATATCATTATCCTTCTACTAGATATTGTTATCTCCAGTCACATTTGGTGCAGTTTAAATGGTTTTATATCTCACTTAGATGAACAACCACTAAGAATGACAAAATCTAGAATGATGAAAATTATAGCTTTTATTATGGATGATTGATTTGGGGTATCACATATGAACTTGAAATCCCAATATTCCTGGTAGACCAACTATGGCCAATGGCCATCACATTTACTCATAACATTTAATAAAAAACAAAAAAACCCGTCAAATTCCCAATCTTAAGCCCCATATTCACTCCTTCAAAATATCACATTTGCATTGGACTCATATATGTCACAACAACACTACACAATAATTCCTGCGTACATTAGGAAGTCTTTTTTTATATATGTATATATTGGCACCGGATGTCCAGAAACAGCATCCCGACAAATTTTGGAGGTGCACAGACCCTCGTTAAGGAGTTTTCCGCAAGTGCATTAAGAAGTTGAAAAGCAAAACATTTCTATAGAGGATGTCACAGCTCAGTCTTCATTGTTTTGGGCATCTCCTCTCCATGAATCTTGAACCTGTGCGGCTGCAAACTGCAAATTCCAAAGAACATCTTCAACAGAAGGCCTCACGGATGGTATGCTGGACAGACACCTCACACATATCTCCATCATTGTCTTCAATGATTCGCTGGAGCACTCCTTTTGAACTGTCGGATCGGCAATACTTCTTCGGGATGAATCATCAGTGGTTATGCTTGTGTGTACCTGTGGAAGTAGCAGAAGCAAGTAGCCTTATTAACTTAGTCATAATATTATAGTTTTGAAGTAAAATATTGTTTTGTGATACGAAAGAAAATACTCACGAGATCTTTTATGATACCAACTTCATTATGGAACATGATTGTCCTTCCCAAAATGATCTCCAGTAAGATTACTCCTATGTCATATACATCATTCTTATCATCATGTTGTAGCCTGAGAGAGAGAGAGAGAGCACTACATTAGCAACACTGTAGTTTTCATGGAACATTAGGACAAGAAGATCTTCTTACCTTGCCTGAATACTTCCTTTTGGTCCAGCAGATGAAACTCCACTTACCTAAAGGACTCAACCCAAAATTTTAACTGAGAGAATTAGAATTTAGCATCAAGGAAAGAATATTTAGTTGAATGATGTAAAAACAAGTTTCTTTTGCCATACCATTCCTCTGTTTTCGGCTAACTGAGGCAGATTATTACTTCTGATCTTAACTTGAAGATTCTGATCCAAAACAACGTCTGTTATCCTCAGGTTATTTGAGTATAATCCAGGAAGAACCCCCGTCTGCAGAAATTGAACTCCCTTCACAACTCCAATTGCAGCTGCTATTCTTTGTGTCCAAGTAAATTTTTGTCCTGCAACTCCTGCCAAACTAAGTTTTAGATTTAATATCCAACTGATGGAGACTTTAGGCCCCCATTTGTAAGTTAGACTTAGTTGAGATCAACTCAGTTCAGTGTAATTTTTAAGCAAAGTCTAACATCTAAGCACCCAATTCTCAAATTATTAAACTCATCTCAACTCAAAACCACATTACATGCAGGACCTATAACCTTTTCAACTTTCTATAAATATTTCTAACTCATCTTAACATCCAAAAACATCTAAATTCATCTTAGGTGGCCCCCACAAAACTCACTTCACTATCTCAATTGACTACTATTCATAAAGAACTAAAATCATCTCAACTCAACTCAGTTTCCAAACAAAGCGTGAGACTGGATTCTTGAATATAGAATTTGATTGCGATTTGCGGAGGATTGAATTCTGATTGGATTAGGTTCATGCTAAAAGAACTGATGACTGGCTTACTTCTCTAACCAAATAAAGTATTTGCAGGATATAGGTAACTAGTAGAAGGATTGAATGAGAATGGATTGTACCAGAGATGTAGTCTCTTAATGTCCCACTTGGGATTAACTCGAATATGATAAATAATCTGCTGACACTTGAATCATCCTGGTAGCACTCAAAGCAGTGTCCAAGAGCACTGACCAAATGGCAGTGTCTAAGTTTTGACATCAGCTCAATCTGGGGCATATATGTCTGGGGGCTGTGCCTCTTTCTCATTTTCAAGCTTCTTATGGCAATGAGACTTCCATCAGAAAGTATCCCTTTATATTCCTGACAATGTAATGGAAGCAGTACTTGTTAATTGGAGAAAATTTGCATATATCTCCAGAATCAGAAGCAACGAATGGTTAAAAAAACTCTAATGACTCCTCTAATAAACCAGTATTTCATTACTGCAGTGCAGAAGGAATGGAAACAGCAAAGATTATTCACACTCGTGGCAATCTTGATCTTCATAGTAGACTTCTTCCAACAAACATGTGAAAAGAAACTTTTTACATGAAACGGGTAAAAACTACCTGATCCCCGAATTACTGTTATGGCATTGACAAAGGAGGGCGCTCTTAGAGGTGGCAAAGTTCTGTTCTCATGTAAAATGCTTGATGTAAACCAACTTCGGTTGCCCCCATTCATCCAATAGGTCATTGGGGTGACAGAACACATCACATTTTACCAAAAGTTATGTTTCATTCGAGAGACATTAGTAACAGCTTGAAAAGAGGGCAGTCTTTCTTTTCTTTTTTTATCTAGGTTAAACAGGCAGTATATCATGTTAAATATGCACTTATGTCTTGGGTATCCAAAACCTATAAAAGTATTTTAACAAACTATTGGAGTTTTTTCATTGACATGGACTGAGTAGGAAAGTTTGTTATCAAGTTGCATTAGTCCTAAAGAATACATGTGGCTATTAAATCCTTTCTACAAGTCAGCCCCAACTAGGCCATATTCTCTATTAAATTCCAGGACAAAAGTACAACAATATAATGAGAAACTTCTTGAGATGATTGGGATTTCATTTCTGGTTTAACTATATGAAAACTGTACCTGACCACTTGAGCCTTCACTTATGAGAGACGATTCATGAAAGTTATTTGTAGCCTCCTTGAGCTCCTCCAAAGCATAGGTTCGATAAGCAGGAAGGCTAGCTCCCAGCTTCATTGTCTCTGATATATGCCCTGCAAACAAAAGATTTGAAACAGGCATATTGTCAAATGCATAAACAAAAAGGATACTCAAGAACTCAGCACACAGAGTTATCAGGCAATACTGCTAAAGTTAAAGCAGAACCTGATATACCATTCTGAAATACAAGCAATAATACTGTCTACAAAAAACAATCTCTCAGTGTTTTTCTTTTAAAGAGGAGCTTGAATGGCATTCATATCGATTGATGGAGTAACTAAATTGGCTGAAACTCCAATTTTCTAGGCCTTCTTTGACCTCAGCATATATTATAGGGAGTAGAGGCAAAGGGGACTCTCAAGATTTTGAATCTGTACTATGATGAGAGTGGGTTTAGACTTTAGAGCACAAGGAGTTGATGGAGCATAAAGAAGAGGTTGAGGAGGGAAGGTCTTGAATTGTAAGCATTACAGAGAGAAAATGAAATCACAAAGTAAAACAAAGCAATAAAAATCTCCTCCTCCAGAACTTAGAAGAAAACTGAGAAAAAATATCTTACTTGCATCTGAAAGTAATTTTGCTGTGTTTACTGGAGACAAACGCTCGGTAATTGACCTTGTTGGAGCTTTTATAGAAGAAGCCTTGATGCAAACCCTCATAACCAAGAAACCGATCCCAAGAACTGCAATAGCTCCCACTGTACTTGATGTAAGAACTGCTTTGGCAATAGGTCTATTATGCTTTTGCTCATGTAGAGGAATGCTTACTGCCAAAGCTTCATTGTGGCAAATTTCAGAAGGATGCTGTTGATCTTTATCATTTGAGAGGCAATTTTTAGCATAAAGCACAACCCTGCTTCTGGATTCCAACTGCAAACAAGTTGGCAAATCTCCTACCAAAAGATTTGAGGATAAATTGACAAGAGTAAGCTGATCATTGCAGGACATGTTTTGGAAGAGCATCCCAGTGAACTTGTTTTCCGATACATCAAGATAATTAATTGAGGGCAGTGACAACAAGGATGGCAAAAATGGTCCAACAAATTCATTCAAAGAAAGATCCAGCTTTTGGAGCAGATAATAGGAGCCTAATTCAGCAGGTATGCCAAAGCCAAACCTGTTCTTTCTGAGCACAAGAGAAACCAACTTGGGAGCCAAATTAGGGAAATGGGGCCCAAAAGAATTATCTTCCAAATTAAGAACTTGAAGGTTTGTCAAGCTGCTAAGATCAGGCACTTCCCCTGACAAATTATTCCTTGAGAGAGCAAGCACTCTTAAGGCCTGCAGATTTGTCACAGAATTTGGCATAATCCCACTAAATGAATTGTTCTTCAAACTCAGCACGGCCAAAACAGGGAATGAACCTATCCAACCAGGAATTTGACCTGTAAACTTGTTATTATCAAGAATGACAGTTTGGAGACTCTTCAGAGATGAAATCTGTACTGGAATAGTACCATTGAAGTAATTTGAGCTTACATTTAGTATTTCCAGTGAAGATAAACTACCAATAGTTCTAGGCAAAGGCCCCCATATACCCAGAGAAACCAAAGAGAGCACTTTCAAGCTAGATAAACTAGCAATTGCGGCAAAGAAAGTTTCAGATAAGAGATAATGTGGCGGTGGAGGAACACCATAGTTGCCAATAATGTGCAGCTGAGTTATGTTGTCTTCATAGCAAGCTAGAGTCAGATATGGAGTTGGTTCGATGCCGCAGAAGTCTGCTGTGTTGCTAAAGCTACTTAAAGCCAGTGGGTAGTCAAGAATCTGCCGGATTTTCAGAAGACTCTGAGTTTGAGAGGGTTGCAACTGGTTTGAACGATGGGTGGAAAGAAAAACAATCAGCAGAAAAAGATTAAATGAATACAGAGCTGGGTTTGCCATTAGAACTATCAAAACTTAGTTGGAAGTTGGAAAAACAGGAAATGGGTATGATACAGTACTTTCGAAGAACCAAAGGTGCAGACACGCCATTGAACTCTTTCTCCTCTCTCTTAAAGTTATTAAAAATTACTCAACAAGAAGACAAATTTCCAAACTCTAAAGAAAAACTCAAAGCCAGGTGTTGGGTATGACTAGACGTTGCAGGTACTGAGATAGCATGTTCGTTTACACCAATGACCAAACTCAGAAAACGAGATGCCAACTCCTAATTGGTAAGAATTAGGCGAGTACGTAATTTTTTTACAAACCCAGTTCGCCCGAACCTCTCCTGTCGTTTTGTTTGTGTTTACCAACTTATTTATTAGGGTATATATTCTCCTGCATGCGCACGTATTAATTTGAGATTAAATGCATATTTATTCCCTAGAAAAGTCAAGAGGAGCTCATAGCCTCAGTTTCATATATATTCGACGAGATGAGTTGGTGTTAATTTATTTTAAATTTTTTATTATATATTTTTTATTTTTATATAAAATATAATTTTTTTAATTTTAAAATAATAATAATATTAAAAAATAAATTCAACTCGTAACTCACCTAAATCTACCAATTCAAAGAGACTTATCTCATCCCATGTAATTAAAGTTTAAAACGACTCTGGGCCTTCTTTACCCAGCTTTATGATTAAAGATATATACCATTAAAAAGAAACAATTAATGAGATAGGACACTAATATCACATGAATTTATTAAGAGTAAGAGCTGTGTTAGAGCAGCCCAAATTACACTATACATGCATTGTAGTTGTGAAGGGATTGTCGGCTGCTGACTGCCCCTTATATTTTCACTAGGAATAATGCTAAACAAAATCTGCATATTTTATATATTAAAAACTTTTATATATAAAATAAATAAATTCACATTTTTTAGTAAGTGTGAAAGATGCGCAAGCTTCTGTATAAAGTTTTTCATTTATTAAATATCTACAAGTCTATGAGGCTAGATTTTAGTTTTAAGGGTGTGGAAATTTTGCGTACTCTATTTTAAAAAGTACAACATACTATTTATAAATTATTTTTTTTTTTTTAAACGCAAAATTTACACTCTAAAACTATATAAATCATTTCTCTAAACAAAAATAAACACAACATAATAACAAATTATAAGTTTTATCAATTGGTATTATTGAATATAGTATCATGCATGCTTTGTTCATCCACAGTACACAGGGGGTCATGTTTTATATATTAGTATATAAAAGTTTTCTACTTATACTAGTACGTCCTTCACATAAATAGAATTTCATTATTCTTATATATGCATTGTCTTTATTTAATAATTAAAATAGTACTAAGATCGAATAAATAAATATTATAGAGTAGCTTTGAAATTAGTAGATGTTTTAAAGTAATTACGGAAATATTCTAGATATAAAAGTATTACATAAAATAATTTTATAAATTAGTATGGTTTGACGTGATTTTTAATATTATATAATAAATTTTATTATAAAATAAATTTAATAAATTATATAAAACTAAATAAATTTATAAATTATTTTTATTTAATTATTTTATAACTATAACAGTACTTTTCAAAGTGTGTACTGAGCTTCTCCATGTCCCAAAGCAAAAGGATATATATACGTGTGTGTGTGTGTGTTTGTGTGTGTGAAGATTTTGCAACAGTGAGTCCCACACGGACACCAGTAATGTCAACTTCTATGGTAAAAGAAGTTCAATAACAAATAAAAAAACACATATAAATAGGTGTCAGACTGTCAATCTATGGTGCAGATGCATCTTTGTCTTCTACGTTCAGAAACGAGCAGGTTACAACAAAAAGAAGAGAAAAGAATCTAACATTTTTGGAGGAATGCATGTCTGTAGTATCTTTTGCCTTTTTTGACCGATATTAATGGCTCAACATCATACTATAGAGCATTTTTTTTTTAAGAAGAGACAAATTGTATTTATTAATAATGAATAATAAAATTAGATTTAAAATATACAATACAAACTTACTAATAACAATCTAAACTTTTTAATACATTAAAAATGATTGATATTATCTAATCCTAATTACAAACCTCTTCAAATCTTCATTTGAGAAATAATGTTCGAGATAGAGTGACAACCATAAAATCGAATTCCTTCTATTTTAGGGTCATGTTGCATCTGAAGGTCATGTTGGGATCACTACTCTTCTAAACTCTTCTAATCTTTGATGCAAAAACATAGAATTATAAGCTCTGAATTAATGCAAATATATGAACCAGCTTTCACCCTTCTGGCGTTTGTCATTGAATGTCAAATCTTTAGAGTAATGTTAGATACATGATAGCATTTTTTTGGAGGTTGGGGGGAATTCTAGAACCCAGATATATAAGGTGTAGTTTATTTTTTAAATAAAAGTTAATCTCCCTTCTGTTTTTTGTATTCGAGAGTCGATCTCCGTTTGATTTAAAGAAAGGCAATGATCAGTAATTAGTCCTGTATTATTTGGTCTATATACCGAAATTATTTTTCTTTATATAAATTTCATATTTATTAAAAAAATTCAAAAAAATTACATAACACTTAATACGCAATACATAACAATAAATATAATTTCTTTACATGAAAATTCTGCGCGTGCGGTGGAGTTCGTTTACTATGCTTTTCGATCCCTTGAGTCTTGACAACAAAATGCTTTAGGGATGGAGGGCATGCATGCAGCAGCAGAGCACGCTCTCATATAGGGTTGGCCACTCTCTCACGTAGATTAAGGTCCAACCTCATCAAGATGTATGTAGAGAATTTGTCTTCCTTTTTTCACACATTATCTGCATGGGTCCTTAAAAAAAGAACAAAAAAGAAATTAGAAATAAGTTTGGGAGGAATAATGAAGGAGCTTGTGGTCAACGAAAAAACTATCAAAAAGCAATGCTACTATTTTTCATAAATTGTCATTTTCAATAAATTTGAGCGCCCAGTTAAAAAAAAAAAACTATTTAAAATATAAGAAAATATTTTAACCACAAAAAGATTATATAAAAATAAATCAATAAACTGATATGATTTGATATAAAATGTTAGATTGTAAAGTTACTTTTATCATAAAGTAAATCTAGTAAATGTTATGATATTACATCAATTTATAAATTTTTCTTTATACAATCTCTTCATATTTATAATAGTGCATTAAAATATATCACATTATTAAATATGATTAATGATGACAAAATCAAGGGTGACAACAACATTTCTTAACAATGTTACTCAAATAATATCAAACACACACACACACACATATATACATATAGAGAAATGATAGATGCAGTCGTGGAATTGCAAACAGCGTGCAGTCGCTTTAGAAAAAAGTGGGGTCCACTGTTAAAAAAGTTAAAGCGACTGCACGCCGTTTGCAATTCCACGATTGTATGTAGCATTACCCACACATATATGTATATATATATCATGGACAACAAATCGGCAATTGATTATAGATAATAATAGACTTTTTTTTGCACAGATAATAATAGATTTACTATTTTCTACCATTCTTTTATTATTATTTTTAAATTTTTTATTTATTTTATTTTATTTTATAGTTAAAAAAAATAACTGTTAGTGAGACTGTATATTTTTTATTTTTATTAAGAATATTAGAAAAATACTTAAAATAAAATAATAAAAATAAAAATTTCGAATGTACTATAAAATAGTAACATATAATAAAAACTAATAAATCTATCATTATCATTGTTTATTGAATATCACATTCTTTGTAGGTGGATATATATATATATATATATATATACATATAATTGTAGGTAGAAAAAGGACAAACTTGGGTTACGTCAAGTGGTTCACGGGTTGAAACTGAAAGCAGCTGAAAGCCACAGAATCGAATTTTTGCCCGTGGAGAAGATTTTTAAAAAAAAAAAAAAAACCCCAGAAAGTGTGCAATACCCCTTTCCATACCAATGAAACAAACAAGTACAGTGTCTTTTTTATGGCCTCGGTCACGGGCGGGCGGGCGGGCGTGCCAGAGAATTTTCAAGTACAGTGTGGGGACTGCTCCAATTGAAAATCTTCACCTCAACCAGCGTCTCTTATTCCACTGAATTATCATTTTAAGATGCTAATGTTATGTCAATCATATCAATCACATTATCATTTATAAGCGTTTGTATGTATATTCAAGATAAACGAGAATTAAAAAATAAAAATAAAAATAAAAAACTCTAAAGCATACAGTATAGAGTATACTATAAATGCATTATATTTAGTTTACAATAAAATAGATTTTACAGTTTGAGTACCACATAAAGTTAGATAAATTTGGAACGTAAATTCCCTTTATAAACTTAGCATCTCTCTCACACGCATACACGCACGCATATGGTTTATTATTTTGATTTTATTATCGCCAGTCATAGCGTTTGATGTAATATATTTTAAATAATTTTTGAATAATGCTATGTACAACTATAAGCATATAATTGTCACCACGTAACTATTTTGAGAAATACTAGAGTTTACTAGTAAAAAATTAATTTTTTTCATATAAATCTCATATTTTATTCAGTTTTTTCAAAATAATTATACAATAATATCTCAATTCATGATTGCATATATATTTTCTCATAAAATTTCGAATAAAAGATTACATTTCTCTTCAATTTTTTTCTCTTAAATTTTTGTACTTCATAGCTCACGATATTGGATAGGCTTATTCATCCAAGTTGGGTTAGTTGGGTTTTGCCCAACCTGATTTTGAAATTTTCTTTAATTTTTCAATAATTTTGGCATTTTTACTTAACAAGTTCAAGAAAATTCCAAATTCAAAATCCAAATTCCTAGATCCCAAATCCGGATAATCAGGCCTAGTATTGGGGATGACAGATGAAGAAGCTGGGCCAGACATGAGTATGTGGGACTTTGTTACCAGACACCCAATTGCCAATAAAAAAAAAAGGAAGATCATCACAAAGATTCTCAACGGACAAACATGATTTACCTGAATTACTTGGATTATTCGTAAAGAATGCAAAAATGAAAAATGATCATGGCAATGTTACAACAAGAAGACCTGTAGTTTATACAAGATATAGAACAACGAAAAATGGACCTCTGAAACTTTAATCTTCAAGCACATATCTGTTTCTTCTGGCACCAAAAGCAAGTCTCTGTATAGCAAGGCAAATAGAAAGAACAAAACCATACTATGAATTTTTGGTATAAATTCTTGAAAAAAATTATGTGTATATGTTTGCTCAAAAGAAAATAAGAAGACAACTTTTTCACTTCTTAACTGAGAATATCTGGGAGTAGGCTTTTATCCCAGTGAGGAAACGAATGTAAGTGGGCTTCATTGATCCATTTGCAACAGAAGATCTGATATTAGGAACTAGGTAGTCTGCAACCTGTGAACTCCCAAAACCAGAGAAGGGTAAATTCAAAAAGAAAATGAACAAAGCAAAGCATTCAATTGATCTACATTAATTGACGACATTTTCTTGCTACCCAAACACTGTTTACTCTTTATCCCCTACAAAATGCCTCTTCAACCTCCACATTTTAGAGAAGGATGATACCGGTTAACTGCAACAGCCTGACTGACTTGTTTGTCTATCTATACCATTAGTTTGACTAATTGGAAAATATTTTTGTCAATCACAGAAACTTACTAACCATTGATGAGTAATGGCTTGTTAACGACCATCAACATATGGATAATCTAATACTCATGACAGGGATGCATGGATGATAGATGAATCATACCACTTCAGCAGTTTCTGCCAAAACATTGATGAAAAACTTGGCCTGCAATAAGGGAGAAAGTTTATTCGGGGGCCAAAATCCTGTTGAAGAGATGTGCCCATGCATAAGACACAGGACACAAGCACATTTATATTTATATATGTGTGTGTGTGTGTGCGCGAGCATATATATATATATATATATATATAGAATTCTATTCAACCTGCTTCGTGGTAGCACCAGACATCAGAAGATCGGTTGTGACCATTCCAGGCTGCAACACCCAAAGAAAAGACTAAGGGATGATGAAAGGATGGATAAAACAAGAGGATGACAAATGGCAGTTTTTATTAAATGTGTAATGAAAAATGAGCGGTAGTAAATGTCATAAATCATTAACCTATTAAGGAAAGGTAAAATGGGGGAAAGAAAGGTAGATACAAATTACACATGAATTAGAGCACACACAAAGAAAGAACAAATAAATCGCACTACAATCCACCAACCCAGTACAAACCTGCCAGAAGAAGCAGTAATAAACCAATTCTATTTGGACGCTTCTTCTATTTCCAACCCTTATTGTTTTCCTATACCCTCGTTCATGAGAAATGTGTCACATCATTGCCAATGCATCATCTCCTTGAGGCATCGCTATCAATTGTATTAAGTCCAAGGCAAGCTACGAAAACCAAACCACTAGTTTCGCCTCACATTTATACATGCTCAAAAGCATAAATCATTAAGAACTCTCAAGTACTCCACCTGATTTTATTAGCATAGGATTGGCAAGAATGATCGATCCTAAGGGAAGAGAGATTAGATTATACTACTATCAGTGCAATGGCCTTTTTCTCCACTTTCTCCCTACCTGGCCTCTTTGAGCCCATGGCATAAGCACCCTACCTGGCATCCTTCACCTTTTTTTTTGTCCAAGAGTGATGGATCATGCATTGTCACGGTAAAAATAATCCAACTTTGCTTCCTTTTCAGTCACTTTGAACAAAATATTAAAAAATCGAACATGCATGTGTTTCAGTTAGCTGGTTTTTTAAGTGACATAAAACTATTGCCTAAAACCAACCACCACTTGACTTGCATTTCGTGTTATTACTCAGCACTATTTTTATGCGTCTGAATGTGATTGTGTCTTCGAGGCCAATAGCAATGCATTCTAAGAGGATCAATCCACCACTTGACTTGCATTTCATGTTAATGCTCAGCACTCTACTTTTATTTGTCTGAATGTGATCGGGTTTTCAATTTCAACAGCAATGCAATCCTAGAGGAGCAATCTGGCATCCACTAATAATAGCTTTCAACAAAGATAGTACAGCAAACCATCACAAAATTATGAGACTGCATAATTTTTTGTTCTCACCATGAAGACTTCAAAAAAGTGTTGTTATGTCATTCACTCAATTTGCAACAATCTATTACAAATAAGAACAGTAAAATTTTCCTAGTTAATTATAAATATCTTTCACCATGAAGAAAATCCCTTAGGTCGACTTATTAGTTATAGTTCCCAGTTTTCTGTGTCCAATAGTTACTGTGTATCAGCTACCACTTTATGGGATAAAAAATGATAATTTATATGGCTATTTGCTAGTTCACCAGCATTCCAAGCAAGATAAACCAATATTCTTTTTTATTTTGATTTCCACATGCAATAAATGCATAATAATGTTTTCTTTTTTCAGAAAGAAAATCTTATATAATGTTTTTGTTTGCACATATAGCATTAGGAGACGTTACAAACTCACAGCTAGTAAATTTATATATTAATCTACACATCTATATGTTCTTCATCACCTAAGCATCACCAAGTCCAAATCTAATTCGAGCTGGCCCAGTGACACAAGGTGTTGTGAAAACAACTTAGCCTCTCAGTAGTGACTTGTTGTGACTTGTGTGCAGTCTATTTCTGTTCAATGATTTGATATGGTGGAGTGTCTTTTCTTGCAATTTCTCTTTCACTAACAATGATCAGCATATGAAGTTAAGATTAAATAAGCAATAAACCATACCGACAAATTATGCACCACCACATTTTTAACATCCTGCATCCGCAGTTCTGCCTGTAAATAGAACAAGATTCATATAAGAAACAAAGAAATCATTGCAAACAGGATCATACATTCATCTGTCCGATTTAGATTAAACACAGAAAGAGGCAGGAAGAAGATGACTGAAGAAGAGATCAAAGGGAAGTGCAAATTCAAAATTATACCATCTCCTCACATCCAGTCAGAGTGATATAAATCTCACTATGAAGAATCATATATCACTTTTTAACCAAAACATCCGGCACTCTTGCCCAGCAAAATGGAATGGCCTACTATGTTAATCAACCTATGATATCAAAACGTGCATCACCATGCTAGTTCCATAGAGCCAAATTTTACCCCACTGCAACATACTTGTAGCAGGATTCATACTTATAATAGATATATATCAACTGCTTTCTCATGTTTCCTTATTCAGCCCACAGGGAGGGGGTACACCACCTCCTCCTCTACCAAAAGTAATAATAAAAATAAGAACACACACTAGTCCTAACTAATTAGTATTACAACTTGGATTTTTCTTCTAAAATCCTATATCAAGACAAACAAATAGCAAAATAAAGGTTTAACTGCCAATTATATATCAAAGATTCAAAGATTTTCATGGTACAAAAAAAAATTCTTGGCAAGTCCACAAATTACTTAAAAGCATCTCTTGAACCATTCCAATTACCATTTCCGAAAAACATGTGAAATAGTGACAACTTTCATCGCATGATCAAGCAGATTAGTTTCTTAGTAGACTCCTAAATGAGTTGTATCACAAGCTGAATCTTGACTTGGTATAAGGAAGCAAAACATATTATTGCTGAAACAGTTTCAAGGATTGGCACCTAAACTAATTAAGCAGCTAGGCAAAAGATACAATAAGCAAGGTGACAAATGAACAGCACAAGTGACTTTTAATCTAAGTCCATAGCCCTAAGGCTTTGCAAAACAAGTTGACAGTATACCTGCAATGATTTTGTTAAATGCACCACACTTCGTTTTGTAGCTCCATATGCAGCAAATCTATCAAAAACAAAAAACAAAAGGTACAATATGATGTTACCCAGCTATTTGATTTGAACATGTGACGGGCTAAGGTAACTATTCGTGTCATCTGAAGATTCACAAAATGATATTATCTTGCAAGATACAATTGAAGCATTCTTGAAAAAGCCAACTGCAAACCACACAGGCACACGCACAGGTGAACCATGTCCGTAACTATAGATATACCCAGTGATGAACATAGAGCTATTTCAATTAAAACTACCAATAGGTTAGCTAAAGTGGCTAAGGTGGTTGTGATTGGTGTCATTAACAAAGGGGGGAGGGGCCTGTGCCAGTGGCTGCTTGGTGGAGGGCAGTCGCTCACTATGGTTAGTGAAAGAATTGATTTAAGCAACATGAAGTTGACAATACCGACTGAAACAAAATTCCTTAGGTTACCATGTGGTGCTGGTGATGTTGGAAGCAAATTGAAGTCGCATAGTGGGTTGGGTGGGTGGGTGGGTGTGAGAAAGAGAGAGAGAGAGAGAGAGAGGGGCAAGGGGGGGGGGGGGGGAGAGTGCGTAAGGGGAAAATGAAGAATTCCAAATTTTAATTATTTGCCTTTTTCAATTATTGAAAAAAATGTTTGCCTTTTACCTTGTCTATTTCCAAAAGGTTTCATTCAAACAACTGAACCACTAAAAGAGTCAACACAATAATGCTAGAGGAAAGTGGGAACGAAAAGTTTTGGTGTTATTCTATTTCACCTTAGCTTTCCTTGTATTCCCCACCACCCAAAAAAAAAACTACTAAGCAAATAGAAGTTTTTTCAGTTTCCCTTTCATGGAAACAAAGAAGGCCTTCAATGAGCATGACTCAAAAGAATCACTTGGCAAAAAAAATATTAGATAAAAAAGAAAAATATGCTATCAATATGTGACCTAATAATCAGGAAGTAAAGTGACTCATGGGTATGAGGCACGAACGATCTCACATGAGTAGCACTATTGGAATGTACGGCTTTCGATAACTTAATTGAACGGAAAGGTAACTAAGAAGTTCGAGTTCTCTTCTCAACCATGGTAACTGATATATTTGAAAGTATTCTCAGTTGTTGTTGTTGTCTCTCTCTTCCTCGAGGGGAGACGAGCATAGCAAAGAGGGGGAAACTTTCATTTCTACTCTTATTTGTTCACTCTTATTTGTAAGCTTTCTCAATTGAGAAATTAGCTTATGAAAACCTTTCTTTTCTTTGATCATCATATCGGAATACATAACTGCATCTATCAATAGTTCTTCCTTAGCAGTCTTTGATTTTTTTGGGGGGGATATATATTTTTTCTATAAAATTTAATATATCAATAACTATTATATAGATGGATAAACGTGGTGCTACAATTCATATTCATACTGATATGAGACAACTCTGTACCATATATGATGGCTAAATTCCCGGAAAACCAAAGCATTAAATAGTCAATATCCATAAAGAGAAACAAGTTTCAGCCACTCCTTTCAACAGTATTTAGAAGAACTAAATTGGTACCTAGGGGTTGGTCTTCCATCTGAACCAGCCCCATCAATGTTGAATATATGACCCCCTCTTGGTTGGTTTAACATCATGTTTATTGCCTGAAGAACAAGTTAACATTCAGGTCTGACAAAGCCCTAAAAACAAGCCACTTGAGGAGAAAAGGAAAATCTACCTCTCGACAACATATCATCAACCCAAGGGTGTTTGTAGTTACAACATCACTGCATGAAAAAACTCCAGACTATAAACAACTCAGAAGATGAAAAAATTTTGTGGGACGGAAAAGTGTATGAAAGCTCACATAAGATCTTCATCTGAAGCTTCTGCCAATGGTTTATAGCTATATGCATTTGATCCTGCATTATTAATCTGCATCACTCTCAACAGAGTAAGATTGTAATAACAGAACTGAATCTATAGCCGATTATTACATCACAAATTCAAAACAATATTAACAGGAGAAAAATGGAAATTTTGGGCTGAACTCATTGACACCATGGGTTAGCAATGGAATTTTGAATCATAGCATCAAATCCTAATGAGAAGAATGGAATTTTGAATCATAGCATCAAATCCTAATGAGAAGAATGAAATTTTGGGCTGAACTAGGTGTTTCTGTTGTATACTCCCTGTGTACACATGCTATGCCTCTTTCATTCTCATTAATAAAATTTATCTCTTACCTATCAAAAAAATAAAAGAATGGGTGGTCAAGAATCCAACCCAAATGAGTAAGATAGTAGGTGAAGAGACCAATAATACATAAGAGCACATAACTAAACAGACACCTATAAAGTAACACCCCTCTAACATCCATGCAATCAGGCTCTATACCATGTTAACGCATCCAATTCAAAACCTTAAGCTTGTGGGTGGAGAGGCCAAATAAGTAATAAACTTGTAACGAAGCGAATAACTAACTAGCTGTTGTGAGGTACCCTTACAGAATAAATAAATCTGATCCCCCTCCATACCACTAATAGAGCATATATAGTGAACCTCTAGCTGAAGAATTGTTTTCTTCACAAGCTATTATACTGCACCATACTTATCAACTCGGTTTTTCATGATTATTGGAAATATTTACACTCCTCTAACTGTTGAAAAGACAGTGAAGGCTAATTTAATGTCATCAAGAAAGTTATTTTATACCCGAAGGTAGCAGCATCTGTCATTATATAATACTAAGCTTGCTTAGGTTCCATACTACCAAGTGAAATCTATGGATGTCCTGCTAAAAACCATTTCCAACAGCAAGCACCACAAATTTTAATCATAAATCATACTTTTATCCAGATTAAGAGAAGCAATAGTTAGAATTAAACATCAAGAAAATAGATAGCAAAGACAAAAGATCTAACATTAATACCCATATATCAATGTAGTTCAAGTTTCTTTGTGCAAATGCAACTAAATTCTTCACATCTTGTCCTTGTGTAACATCACATGTGGTAGCCTGTAAAGGAGGAAGTGATTCACAACCAGCAGAAGTACAACAAAAGCTTCAGCCACAGAGAATATTAAGTAGCAAAAAAAAAGGCAAATTTTAAAAAAAAAAATTTTAAAAAAAAGGTCGCTGAGGAGGTACCCACACATGCTGCTCCCCAAATTCTTCTTTCAGGCTCTGAAGAGCAGATTCAATCCGTTCAGCTGTCCAAAGAATTAGTAAGCAGCTGGAAACACCAGTCTTTTGGTACTTGAATTGCAAGCTCAAAAAAAACTTTCAAGTCATATAATCTCTTTCTCTCTCTTTAATATCGTACAATTGGACTGAATTCACCAGAAAAAGCAAAATATTCCACTAGAATGACAATCTAATAACAGGAACAATAAAAGAAATTAGTAAAACACTCTCATTTTTGTGGCACGAGAGACTGTTTTGACTGTTTCTACTTCCAGGAAAAGGTATACCATGAAAAGTAAAATGGAGAAATGTGATGAAGAGAGATGGATTTGCAGAAACTGAAAATGAAAGCATACAAACAAAGTCCTCAAAAAAGATCAAAATCTCGAATATATGTTATTTTTTTCTGCATTAAATAATCACCCAATTATTGTCCAGTCCAGAGTCATTATCAACACTAATTGAATGACTCAGTTAATTATTTCTCAGCATGTATTACTTGCTATTGGAATTGGATTATCCCCAAAGTAGCATGCACGGAGACTAAGACTTTGTTGCTGTCGTCACTTATGAAAAAATAACTTGGTTGACGTTGTCGTGTGTCTGTCTATCAATATATTTGTAAACCTCTCTCTGTGAGCTTCTTATGCATTCACAAGTTACTAATGAAATGAATTTTCTTTGGTACCTTTTAAAAAAATTTCTCAAAATTGCTCTTAAATAGTAAATCCATTCTTTTTGTGTCTCATAATGATATCTCCAATTGTCATAATACTCTCATATATAGTTTTGATCTCCTCAGTTGGCTCTAATGAGAAGCAGAATTATAGGACAAAATTGATGGTATGAGAAAATTTTCTTCGACCAAATAGTTTTTGTCGTTACAGCAACAAATTATTCATCAAGGAGATTTATGTCAATCCATACCTGATCTTGAGCAAATTATGACATTGTCGCCAGCTTTTAAAAACTCTTTAGCCAGTGCATACCCTATTCCTGAATGTTATCAATACGAAAAAATGGAAAAGGGCTAGTAAAATATCTGAAAAATGCGAGAACGTTTAATCTCTACTGATACAATATGATATGGGAGCAACACAAATTCCAAGAATACTTTCGTTTACTGAATTTTTTGGAAAAGAGTGGACAATTTCAAATCCGTTCCCTAATTTCAAAACTCAGTACAGACGTTTAATTCTATGGGATTTAACAAATATTTAAAAAAAAAAAAACCCTCAAAAGAGAAGTACTAAGTTAGCAAAGCAGAAACTCAAAAACCATTAAAAGTTCAAACGAAAGAGAATTCAGAAGCACAGAGACTAACCTTTGGTCGACCCAGTGATCAGAACATTGAATGGGGGAACCATGGGCTCCCCTTGAAGAGAGGCTTGGGCCTTTACAATCCGAGAGTTCAAATTCACGGCACAGGGGGAAATATGGCGGGAACAAACGTTAAGAAAACTGCAACTGTCAAGTTTAGGAATGGAAATTTGAGGTTGAGAGAAAGGAGAGAGGAAGGAGCCGTGGGTTTTGGAAGAGAAAAGTGGAGAGAGGGATGCGGAGGTGAAGTGGAGGGAAGGAGTGATCGCCATTGCTTAAAAGAAGAAACCCGAAGAGCTCAAATGGATAAAAGCTTCCTACAATGATTTCATTTATTTGAGGACCGCGAAGGCATTTTCTGTAGGGAACTGAGAGTCTGATACACTTTACAAAATTATATAATACATTTTATAAGAATAAATGAGAAGTAATTCTATAAAATATTTTATATAAACACAAATTACAATACTTTACAAAATTATCTTTCATTTAATATTTATTAAAAAATATATTATATATTTATATTGTGTATATATCATTTTTCTTTATGTAATATTAAAGAGAAGGACAATGCTACGGGATTTGTTAGTGTGCCCCCACTGCATTGTCTCATTAGTGTTAATTTTATTTTTTTATTTTCTTTAACATCATTTTTTTTAATATGTTTAAATATTTTTTAAAAAAATTATAATATTATTAAATAATATTTCTTTAATTATTAAATAAAACAAAAATTAAAAAAATAAAATAAAAACAATAAACGGGACAATCAAACGGGGCACAGTAAGCTCTATTTGTATTCATAACTCAGTTCAACTCATCTTCATTTCATCATTATATTTTTATAATTTTTTATATAAAATATAAATTCCTATACACATTTTTCAAATTCCAATACATTTTTTTTAAATTTCAATACATTTTTTTTAAATATCAAAATAATAATAATATTAAAAAATAAACTAAATTCATCTTAACTCATCTCATCTTCGAATCCAAACCGCACCTAAGGGCCCAAAAGCATTTTCCTAAAGAGTAGTATGGCGTTCACCACATTTAAGCCACACTGGCCAGCAGTAATATTAAATTTAGTCTTGATTTTTTTTTTTTTTTTTTTTCAAAATTTTGTGTGATTTTTTGTCTTTTCAACTTACAATGCGGATGGTATGTTAAAATAATAAGCTAAAAATAGATATCCTGAATATTAAATTGTTAGAAAAGGATCTTAAATTACTTTAAGTTTTGAAAACATATTAAATCAACATTTTAAATTTAAAAAATTATAATAACTGTGGTTTTTATATTTTAAAAAAATAGAACTGTAAGAATAATTGTAATTCTTAAAAAAAAAATGGCCTAGCTCTGCTACAATTTGGGCACCATGGGTGGCTTTTCGAAATATAAGAATAATTCTAGTTTTTTTCATACAAGATTTCTTATTATAGAATATGTATTTACTATTTTTGTAAACTAATAATACTTTGTTCTTTAATATAAAAACATTTATTTACCATCTTTAAAAAATAATAACTTAAATTTGTTTTTTATTAACGATGACAAACGACAACAAAGTTATTACTTAATAGAAAAAAAACTAACTCATAGCATAAAGAATTAAATCTAAAAAAATTGTGAAATTGATGAGAGAGTAATGAAATTGTAAATAAGTAAAAAATTTATAAAAATTGAGGTTATTCAGTATCTATGACTACCTACAGTTAGTAATTGTAAAGATAAGCTCAGGCAAAAAAATCTCAAAATTGTAAAATCCCATATTTTACAACCTTTTGCATCCAACTCTACCCAACCCTATACCTCATTATAAATAACACATACTGTCTCAGGCTTCACCCGGACGTAAATTATTAGGAAGCAATAGGGAAGCACACTTGCTTCAAGCGATCGATCCACTGGAGCAATCAGAATAAATGCTAAAATTAATACCCCAAAGGATTTGGAATAAATGGTTAAAGGCAGCAGCTCAAAAGTATAGAATTTTGAAACATAATATCAGCTGGAGCGGCTCGGATTTGGAATAAATGGTTGAAGGCAACAGCTCAGAAGTATAGAATTTCGAAACAGATGATCAACCGGAACGGCGCTTTGATCTCCGCCGTTTTCCAAGAAGCTTCAACATGTTGTCAGTGACATCAGGAGGGGAGTGATCGTCTTCATCCCGAGCGTCATCAGAGGTATGAGTCAACCAGGCCAATGCCTCTATTGCAGCATCCCTCTCTGCAAGCTGCTTGTTTTTCTTGGGTTTCCCTACAAATTGCATTCCCTTGAACTCTACCAGAGCCCTAAACTCATTTGTCTTAAGGTGCTTCGTTTTGTATTTAGGAGGGGAGTGTCCCGCTCTCATCAACAGTGTTTGTAGCAAGCTCTTGGGATTGGTTCCATCTTTTGAGAATCTGCTGTCATTAGACTCCCTAGGCTTCTTGCTTTCACGACCAAATACGAATCTCCCTTCACATTGGTCCCCTGACACAAGCTCTTGAACCGCAAGCATGAGGTACTTCCCCTCCTTGTGCATGTCAAGGCTAGGCTCTTCAAGCTGCATCATCGCAAGGGCATTATCACAAAGCATATACTCTATTAGCAAATGAAGAATGCTACAACTATAAAGAGATTATACAAAAGTAATTTTACAAACTGATGTGACTTCATGTGATTTGTTAGATCTGTTTTACAATAAAAGTAAATTTACAATATGACAAACCATATCAAGCCACATTAGTTTATGTGATTACTTTTGTGTAATCACTTTGTAGTTAGAGTATTTGTCTTAGCAAAAATTTCCGTCCATATTATATGAATTAGGTAGGACATTGCAATAAATACAACATGTTGCTGAAGTTAATGGGTCTCCTAACCTTCTTCTTTACAAGCTTATCAAGTTCTTCCCTGAGCTTTGTGTAGCACTCCGCCAAACTAGGATCCATGAAAAAATCAACATAACCTTCCAACATTTTCAAATGCCCAGCCTGAAAAAGGAAAACTCTGAATAATAAAATCCCAGAATCAAAGCTCATTCAACATAACAGAAAGTGCTACAGATAAATCAACAGGTGAATCACCTGTACACCATGATTAAGAGCACCACCAAAAAGGATCAGTATTGAATCTGATACCCCAGTGGAATCACGTATGAAAACTGTATTGACTTTCACTTTTTCGCCAAACACTAGCCATGGGTAAGGAATTGTCTGGTAACGGGCATTGACAGAATTCTGAAGCAGAACAATTAAAAATATCAAACAATTGCTTGTTAACAAAAGTACTGATAAGTGATAAGAAAGTCATTAAACCCAAAAGTACTGACATTAACAGAGAGCTTAAAAACAAACAAGAATGTATTTTTTCATCAAATTGGAGCTCACGCAGTTGCTGTCACGTAATCCAGCATTTATTCAACAGAAAACCCATAAATTCTGGACTTAGGCATTGAAAATCCAGCAAAGTTTTTAGGGAGAAAGATTGCAAAGAACGGGGAAGCACCCACGTGCACACACACACACAGGCATATATACACATGCATTTTCCACATAGATTGGCATATATGTTTCCAAATGGACGTAAGTATACAAAAGATTTAAAAATTGGCAGTGAATGACGAGATGACATTCTAGAATTAATGAATAGGATGCATCCGAACCTAACATATGTAGCAAAATTAGTATATGAAAGCAAAACAGTGCAGTGCCAAACCAAGACAGTAGTGAGATTAAAGAAGGGGGAAAAAGTCAATAGTTTGGCATAAAGCAGCAATATTTCACAACATTGACTCTATTAACAGGCACTCCCCATATCCAACGAAGTACTTTCCTACTCTCCATACGTTTTATTGATGTTTGGTCCACTGTATTTATATTATGATGGAAATGATTGATGTTTTGAAGACCAGGAACATTCGCTGGAGGAGCTTAGATCTTTTCTTTTCCAATTTTGAGAGGGTGTATTTCTCAAGATATACTAGCTCATACTGTTAATTGAGTCATGTCAGTCAGGAAAAAAAATCTAGACATGTAGTGAAAATGTAGTAACTAAAGTTTGTTAATGTACTCATATTCTGTGAATATCTACCATCAATGTTATGTACATGCAAATTTCAACTTGCAAATTCCACAAATTATTCAGGAGCCTTCAAGCATTTGGTCACATTCCAGTCGCAGAAAATATATATAATTATAAACCCAAAGAGAAACTTTCTTGCTTATATTTTCGTAATGGAGGCAAAATTAAGCAAAAGAATTGTCATTTTATCACAAACTTTCAAAAATTGAAAATTTCCTGAAGATGCACATGTTCTAGATTCAGTAGAGTATACATGGTAATCTCTAATCAAGAACTGATATACAATGTCAACACCTATTTATATTATAGTCCAGTATGTTCTATGTCAATTGGTCTGAATGCCCTTTCCATAGGGTTTCCTTTCATTTATATAGAGGAATTGTACATAATTGTTGCCATAATTGGTGGCACCTAAAATGCTATCAAGACAAGTATTTCAAAATATTTACACCTACTTGCACCTAATTGACTGCTAATTTCAACATTTGCGTCTAGCTATTTTCACATAAGTTAGTCAACTATTTACACAATAAAGTCAAGTATTTACACCTAATTATCTGCCATAATAATTATCTCCGTAGGAACGTATCATGCTGACATCCCCCCTCAAATTGATGATGATCGATCAAGAAGCATCAATTTGCCCACAAGAAACTGATGATGTTGTCATGTTAAGATCTTCCTAAACACATCCGCAATCTGCACCAAACAATGCAAAACGTGGTATATCTACCATCAAGTCCCATGTCCCACTTCATGGCCTAGCTCCTTCAATCCTCACTTTGCTTCATCAACTTTTTTTTTTTTACTGCACCGCAAGACAAACCAACACACGGCCCCACAAGCTTCAACCAATAAAGCACTCAACTCACAAAATTCAACTCAAGGAAAGATACCCAAATTAGTCACGTAACACACAGCCCCACAAATTAAGCACTCGGTCCACAAGAGGCCGAAGAACAAAACACGCCCACAAAGGAAATTCTTTCCTTAAGAGTCATAAAGGAATCGGCCAAGGAAAGAACTTCCTTAGCAGCACAAAGAAAATCAGCAAATAGAGATAACAATATCCTGCATAGCAAGGTACAGCCACAAACCAAAAGTCGATCTCAGGGAAGTCAATTACCAGCACCGTCAGCTGCCACCCCAGAATTGGTCGACCACCACACGGCCACCCACAAAGAGCACTGATGGTGCCAAAAACCACAACAAAGTCATAAGACACTTCTCTAAAAATAGAGAATTCCGATAACCCACAACAAAGCCATGCCAAAAGTGGTCCACACCGAAGGAAGAGTTCGCAACTCTTCGTCAACTGCACTGGAAGCAGTCGACCACCACAGAAAGAAACGCTGGTCACCCAGCCACCAAGAAGAAACCCATGAAGGGAATCACTACAGAAGGCACCAACAACCTCAGAAGACGTCGACTGGCCCACACTAAGAGCAAGAGTGACCTTGCTTTCACCAAGAGCAGAGATCACTTTTCAGTTTATCTGCTATTCCTTCCAAGAATTGCGATCAAAAGATCGCACCGAGTGATTCAGACTAAGGCCACGGCAATCAGAGAGGCTCTGATACCATGTCAATTGGTCTGAATGCCCTTTCCATAGGGTTTCCTTTCATTTATATAGAGGAATTGTACATAATTGTTGCCATAATTGGTGGCACCTAAAATGCTATCAAGACAAGTATTTCAAAATATTTACACCTACTTATACCTAATTGACTGCTATTTTCAACCTTTGCGTTTAACTATTTTCACATAAGTTAGTCAACTATTTACACAATAAAGTCATTACACCTAATTATCTGCCATAATAATTATCTCCGTAGGAACGTATCATGCTGACATTCTAGAATTGTAAAACCATGGCAAGGAGCTTCATCTTGCAAGTCACCATTTGTTGGCATCAAAACTGGTGTCTAGAAAAGGTCCCTCTAAATTAGAGTTGTACCGGTAATCATTATTTCAGTTAACAAGTTGGCAATTTACGTTTGGGATTTCTAGGAGAGAGAAGACCCTATGAAAAGAAACCCCTAACCCAAACCCGCCGCCACTC
This sequence comes from Platycarya longipes, assembly GCA_036559045.1. Taxonomy (NCBI): domain Eukaryota; kingdom Viridiplantae; phylum Streptophyta; class Magnoliopsida; order Fagales; family Juglandaceae; genus Platycarya; species Platycarya longipes. The sequence goes on from CM071801.1 coordinate 32,698,289, forward strand.
CTCACCACCCTAGCCAGCGAGTGACACCTCACCACCTTCACAGACAAGGTCGAGGGGCCCTAGCAACTTCGTTGAGGGCTGTCCAACATCAATCCTTCCAGCGACCTGGAATTTTGAGGTTCTCTCACAGTCGGCTCCTTTTGGTCAAGTTGTCGACAAAGAAAGAGTCGTCGGACTCCCACAAGTCTACTGGGAGTACTTCGACGCCAAGATCTACCTCCAATTTCTTCAACTCTATTTCTTCTCGCAGCTGGGCTCCGTTGGTTGTGCCGTCAACGACTCAACACAGAAGGAGTCGCTGGACTCCAGCAAGTCTGTTGGGAGTACTCCCGTGCCAAGATCTGTCTGTCCTATAGTTCTTCAGCCGTGTTCTTCGGTGCACCAGATCTGTCTTGTGTTTGTGCTTGTTCTCTACATGAACATTCGTCAAGAATGAAGCTCGGGAAGCCCCTGCATCTGAACTGAAGCTTAAAATTAACATGGATCAGGTTGTGCCATTTCGAGTGGAATCAAAGGCTTTTAAGTTTTTACCCTAAACATGGAGGTCCCATTGAAAATTGTGAAGAGTAGTTGAAGGTCTCTAGCTATGGGCCGTAGTGGTATAGGATGGCTGGTGGCTACGGTGGAAGCAGTATTACAGGCGGGGAGAAATTCGGAATTCTCAAAAATTTGCAAGAAGGAACAAAGCATTCGTGGCTCAACAATGCTCTAATGTACATGATAGATATCTAACTGTCATTGAACATGGTGGAGGAGGCCAACAGAGTGTTGTAGTAATTCTTGAAGGGTATTTTTTATCAATAAAGTTCTTTATTAAGAATAAAAATAAAAATAAAAAATCTTAAAGGGTATGAAGGTCAGGATTGGGAGAAGTTTGCTGTTGAATTACGCAAAGCTGCAGATATGTTTTTTTCCTTTTATGTTAAATGGGTCAAGGAAGGAAAGCCAGAATAGGACATTCGATCATGAGAACTTCAACTTGGAGTTCAAACAAAAAGACCCAAGCACAACCACGGTGGTGAGGCAATCATATGTGGCAGCCTTGAAGACAGGTCAAGCTTCGATGACCCAGAGTGAGGAGAACTATGAAAGTGGTCTGCAAATCACGCAAGCTTAGAACCAACTTCTTGTGATACACAAAACAATAAAGGAGATGGAAACCCAGCTTGTCGAGTTGAAGGCAAAGATTGCTTTCTTGTCTACAAAAATAAACTTGCTTTCAGTTAGAGGTAACACGGCCGTAAGAAACAAGCCTAAGATAGGCCCGAATCCTTTAAGCTCAGATAAAGGAAAACGAATAATTCGATTCGGCAGTCCGTAAAACCAGATCAAGAAAGTGTAATGGGTTAAAAGGAAAACCGAGTTATTTGAAGTGGGTTCTATGTCAGATATCGATGTTGAGACATTTGTAATGGAGTGCTCTTTGCCACAGGTGATACAAGAAAAATCGATAGTTGGTATTACACCCTTGATCAGCCCCGAAGAAACTATGGCTCCTATGTAGGAGTTGAAAGATGATGGTGTAATACCAAGGTCTAAAGGAGCTGTAGGGTCCGTCAAAGTTGCACATACAGGATCGCCAAAGGTGAAGGGACTTGTTGCCGACCCAGAATCTCCAATGAAGGGTACCAATGGAGTTGTTAAGGAGGCATGGGATTTGAATAAGGGTTTGTTTTTGGTGCCTTGCGAGGATGAATATTTCGGACGTGGTGTTCCACTGGAAACCATGTTGGGGGAAGATGTTGTCCCCTCGGTATCTCTTCCTCTATTAGACAATATAGCTGAATCATCATCGGATTGAGTTTTTGCAAAAGGTTAATTAGATTCAGCATATCGTGGGACTCTCACAAAGACCAATTTAAAACATTACTCACTGTGATTGAGGCGAACCACTCGCATGATACCAAATCAAATTTCAACAAAAGCAAGGAGTTGAAACATCTTTCTTGGACAATCAACTACGACGCTAAGGACGGTAGCTCAAGTCAAGGGAAGGCTAAAGCCTGGTTTGTTTTTTTAGTTCATCTCAACTCAAATCATCCTATGTCATATAATTATTACAACTTTCTCAACTTTATATACAAAATAAAATAAACAATTCAACTTTTTCAAATCCTAAAACAAAAATAATAATAATAAGATATTATAATAATATTTTATTCAACTTTCAACTTTTATCTCAACTCAATTCAAATAAACTCAAAGAATAAACCACCCCTAAAGGGAGGGCATTATGAAGATGGTCTCATAAAGGGTGTTTGGAGTGGAGTATTAGTCTACAAGAAACAATAGGTTGAGGTTGGAGAGGTGTGTTTTATTCCAACTCAGACTTAATGTATTTTGGGTAGTTTTTCACAGGCTTTTTGAGTTATTAAGAGCTCTCTAATATGAGCTAGGTGTTTGCTTATATACATCCAGTATACTTTATTACTCCTATTGATATATATAATATTTTTACTGATAAAAAAAAGATTTGTACCAGTATTTCATTAACATGGATAGCATTTCACCAATAACAGTAGGACCAGATTTTAAAGCACCCAAGCAGATACTTGAACTTCAGCTAAATAAGTTCCACTTCACTTACCGCATAGAGCAAAACCTGGCCATCATCCATTGTCTTGAAAGACATGGACGTCTCTCTGTGCTGCACATAGTGTAAGAAAACGGTGTCAACTATTAAACTAATTATTTTTAATTAAAATTTGGTGGTACATACATTTCAAGTAGAAACCATACCACTACAGAGGCTATGCCAGGAAAGAGACCAGAACATATAACTGCACGAACCAATGACTGGTCGTGACTTAATTTGTTATTAATACTTGAATCTGCATCTACCAAGCCAGCATCTCTTAAAATAAAGCTAAACTGCTTCCGAAGCGAATGTATAGCCTGAAGTGTTTGGGCAGAGAGGAAATTCCTCCAGCAATACTCATATGCAGATCCTTCTTTTTCTGCATCTTTCCATCCTTCATAGGCACGAACAAGGGCCATATGATCACTGTAATCCTTTGCAGAAAATCTAGATTTTGCTGTCCCTGCTAGCTGAATCAGAGAGACATACAGAAAAAAATTAGATGACGTGTTCTCTCCAAAATTTAATGTGATGCGACAATGGCTACATAAAGATAACTATTCATGAACGTTGACAAAGCTCATTATATATAGTTCAATTTTACTAGCACTAACATCATATAACAAAAATGAACAGAGCACCAAAGGATGGTAAGAGTGTTTATACTTTCATAAACTAAGAATGGCATGTAATGCTTGTAGGAACTACTAAAATACATGAAAATCATTCTCTGATCAACCAGGACGAACAATTATTATTATTATTATTATTATTTTCCTTGTTGATCAGATAATTATTTTTCAGCTGTTCTGATAGTTCCTACAAGCATTATATGCCATTCTCAACAATACTTATAGCTTCCCAAAGTGTGGATGGTATCTGTCAATCCTCCCCAATCATAAACCTTCTCTTTCAGGAGGTTCTAGGACTAAGCATTTTTTCTTTTCTTTCAGAAGGCTCTGATCATAAATGCATTGATCAAGAGTCAAGCAAGAAATTAGAGTTACTTAAGCAGGAAAAGAAGCTCTGACCAATAAATCAAATTACTTGAAGTTGGAGGTGCGGGGGAACCGGGGGATTGCCAACCTCTTGGAAACTTCCGCTTCAAAAGCTCACAATATGATAAGAAGACACTTTCACCTTCATTTACATCTGTTCAACAGCTTTCTAGTTTCTAAGGATCTTTCTATAGAGCTTAGACTTCAATTTGACTACTTGAAAGTATATGATATTCATTTCTTGGAAAATTGAAGCCTGATTATGTTCAAGTCAATATCCTTTGTGCCACTAGGTAACTTCATACTAACTAAGCATTATGAGCTTCATATTCTTTTTATAAGAAAAAATTTAATTAAATCGAGTAAAGAGGCATAACTAAAGAAAGTATATGAAAGCAAATTATGAGCTTCATAATTAATGCTGGATAAAAGTTGAGTCTCTCTTTTCCCAACATTTATGGAAGGTTTGGTACAAATATCAATAATTTCGTACTTGACATTTAATTATTCTTCCAAGAACACACTTCGATGCACAGAGAGGTAGCATGCTGAATTTTGTACTTACATCCTTTTTTTCTTGGGGCAAAAGGAAAGGATCCCTGACACTAAGCCCTGATACAATAGTAAGAACAGGATCAAAGCAACGAAAGATAGCACCCATGATTAGCATTTTCCCAAGCTTGGGATCCACTGGAAGTGTTGACAGAAACTTTCCTGATTATATATTAAAAGGAGTGAGGAAAATCGACCACATTAATAACAGTACACAGTTAAGTAACAAAGCTTCTCAGATTAAAGCCAAGAGACAAACCAAGATTTGTCAGATCTTCCTTCTCATCTAGTGCCCCAATCATTTTCAGAAAATCGATGGCATTTTGTACCTGTCATCCCGTTGTTGTCAATTTGTCCCATTGACCAAACATTGAATCACAAAATAAATGGTAAATAGAATTTATACCTTCTAACTACAGGTATTTTACACTTTGCACCCCAAACTACCAAATTAACACACTGCACCCTCAACTAACATAAAGTTGCAATGTGAACCCTGTACTAAAATCTTACCGTCGAGATTGTGGTGTCAAGTTTTTTCTTTCATCTTAACGGCTAGAATTGAACAACGCTGCTATATTTCATTTTTTGGTAGTTGGAGAGTGCATTGAGTCTTTGATAGTTTGCACTATAAGTTCTTTCTTATTGGCACCGCCACCGGGTGTCAGCGAATAACATCCTGACTAATCCCAAGGATGCACAAGCCCTCGGCAAGGAGTTTCCCATAAATGTACCTCGAACAATTTAAGGGTATTTGAACCTTAGACCTAGGCGGAGCATGTACCCAAGCCCAAGGCCTTTACCACTTGAGCCAACTCCTAGGGTTTAGGCATGGTTTGGATAACAAAGTTCTCCCAACTTATCTCATCTCATCCCATATCATCTCAATATCTAAACACTACCAACATAAACACTTTTCAATTTTAAACCTTCAACTTTCTTATCTAATTATTCCAATTTTACCGAACTTCCAAACAAAATACAAAAAATAACTCAACTTTTTCAAATCCTAAAACAAAAGTAATATTAGAAAATTATATTCTAACAATATTTTAATCTTATAATATTCTTATTTAAATTTTTCTCTCTCCTTTCCCAAAACCCCATGAAACATATTCACAAACCATTTTATTACCATTCACAAATTATCTCATCTTATGTCACTATCCAAACTAGGCCCTGCACTAAAAGTGAAACACTACAGTTAAAGGGTGCAATAATTTTTTGCTAACGTAGAAAATCACTACTACTATTTTTTTTTTCTTTTGAATGAGAAGGGTAGGAGGCAACAGGAGGCCGCTTCCCAACCTTGATGGGCTTTTAAAGAGCACAAAGCTTCATGTGTTCATTATACACCAATTCTACTGATAGTGTCCATGCCACTCTCCCTCTCCATTAGTATCACTCAATAGTAAGTTTCACAATTCCCTCATATGAATTCAAAACCTTTATGCCAATGCTATCATAGTATATTAGACATGGACATGTAAGGGTTTGGTCAAGCCTCTTCAAATATCATGATAGACAATATATTCGCATGGCTAGGGCAAGCAAAACAGTAACAGGTATGCAATATATCACAAACTCAAAAACCTGGTATGAGGGGTTTATAAATAGTAAAGTCTATGCTTGTTGCCCTACAAAGAAGATAAATTATGACGAGAATGGTTTGGATCGTGATGTTGAAACAGGAGTTCAAGAGGTTCCCAAATGACAATACCAAATTTAAATGACTAGAGGGGCTCAAGTAGAAATGTATATAAAAAGCATCATTCAAAATTTATTGATGACATAAAAGATACTGGTAAAAGAATAGGGGACATTCAAATGAGCAGCATAACTTACAGCCCGTGGCTCTGGCGGCTGAAGAGCAGCTGACAAGAAATTTCCTATACTTCCAACCTGCAAACTTTTAATCTGCAAGCAGAGCGAGTTCAAAGGAGTTCTCAAAAGTTCAGGAAGTTGATATTCGGAGAAAGCTGCATAAACACATTTGGGGTAAAGGTGGTAACATTCGCCTGGCTGCACACGTCCAGCCCTACCTCTTCTCTGCAATCAAACATCAAATGCCATTTTCACATTACATGTACATAAACAGACAAGTATTGTTAGAATATAATTTTTTAATATTCTAAGATGAGATGCTACCAGGTCATACAACACTACAAGTCACTGTTAAATGAAGATTTAACAGATGCAGCAAGAACAGGGCCCAACAAACTTCAGAAAAGGTGCTACCATGCAGCCTCTCTTCAAACCAGTCTATCACTTGCAGTGAAAACATTAGCAAGCATGAAATGCTACCAGGTCATACGACACTACAAGTTCTCAAACACAACCAGATGTAAACCCATGCAAGCAAACACTGCCTCCTACTCATAAAGAGACATGTTCACAAGCATGCAACATCAGGTAACATGCACATCCCAAAAGGGGGGGGAAAAACTTACATGCAAGTTCTAACTTGGTTAATGGCATGCATTTTAACGAGGTAAACAGAAGGACAAATCACCCATTATGAGTTCAAAGTCTTTCAGAAGCGAATGTTAAATAGGATAGGATATGAAAAAACTTACTTGGCGTGCAGATGCTTGTGATATCCAAGAAGGTAGCAGACAAGGTGTATTATTCAAGGCATCATAAGTAGTCTCTTTCGCTTTTCCACAATCAACCACAAAAACTACATCATTGATTGTAATGCTTGCCTCAGCCATATTGGTAGCAAGAACTATTTTGCGGACATTTGCTGGTGGTTTCTCAAATATAAGTCTCTGCAGAAAATGATGAGAAACAGAGAAACATGAGCTGATATCAGCAAGAGGGAAGGTAAAATAAAGTTCCACAAGGTACACCTTTTTTTCAGTAACAAAATTTTATTGATCATGAGAATAGGCAAGAGCCCAAGAATAAGGGACATATACAAGAATATCGCCTACACGTGCTAGTTTAATAATACAAGAAATTCTAAAAGTTCATGCCACTAAAATCAATTACAACCCACCAATGAAGTAAAGTATTGAAAAAGAAATTCCTAAGTTCAAATGGACACTCTCAATCTTAGAAGCTTCTTTCGTTTCTCTCCCTCCAAATACACCACCATGAACATATTGGAACCGTCTTCCATATTGCTGTAATCTGAGAATTGCCCTGATGGCCTCTTTAAGAAGCTAAGAGATCAGTCACCCTTCTTGGCATCACCAAAGCTAGCCCCACGCAAGCAAAGAATTCATTCCACAAGGTCATGGGAATCTCATAATGAAGTAACAGATGATCATTGGACTCCCATTAAAAAGGTACACTACAAAATATATGTTTTCAGAAATTGCAATGATATTAAAGTGCAATGAATCCTTGCAAGCAGCAAGCATTAGTCACCAATTCGGTAGCTTGGAAGTTGGAAGTGCTTTTTTTCACTGTTTAAAATCAACTTACATTATGACTAGCTGTAGAAGTAACGGCAGGTGAATACTCAAAAACAAGTAACAATGGGTGAATAAATCCTCATGAGTATGCAACATGCGCCACTTCTGAAATATCATCACTACTGAAACATACTACCAAATAGATAAAGCAAGCCACTTTTGCAAATTGATATCCTGAGGAATATTTCAGCCACAAACAACCACCACCATGTATCATATTCACAATTGGTATAACTACATATCATAATCAAATATATTTTTATACATATCAGAATAATAAAAAGAAAACGTTGGGTAATGGTGTTGGACTGGTGTTGCATGTGTAAAAAAAGAATGGAGAATTAGTTGACCATCTGCTTCTACATTCCGAGGTGGCCAAGACCATGTGGGATGACTTTTTCTGCGGGAATTGGATTATCATGGATCGTGGCTCTAAGAGTGGTGGATTTCCTTTCAAGTTGGAGAGGCCTCCAAGGTAATTCACTGTCAGGAAGTATGTGATACCCCATATGATAAGGATGAGTGTAGGTGGTGTATGAGATCCCACATTGCTTGGGATGGAGGAGTTCTTGCTCTTTATAAGGTTCTAATGGAGCTCCAATTGTATCATTAACTAGTCATGTTGGAGTATAGGCCATGTGATTTAAGTCTTTCATTGGGGCGTTATAAAGTAGGTATTTTGTAAATAGCCGAATGATTTGGCCTTAAGTTATGTATATTATATATAGATTTTACAAGAACGGTATACATGGAAAGCAAATAAGTTCTAGCATGATTCTAGCCCTATACATGTAAACTATAATATGTCAAATAATGTATGCAAACTATACAAAATAATGAATGGAGAAATAAGGAAATAAATGTGGGCTGAAGTAAGGAAGAAGTGGACTCCGTTGACAGCCCCCCTCAAATTGATGCGGGTTGATCAAGAAGCATCAATTTGCTACTTAGGAAGCAATATCGATGGCAGTAAGAGCTTTGGTGAAGATATCAGCAATTTGTAATTCAGTAGAAATATGTGGAATAGTGATAACACAGGCTTCAAAGGCTGCACGGACAGAGTGACAGTTGACTTCAATATACTTTGTGCGCTTATGATACAAACATGAAGATATTCACCAAAACAAACATCGAGAGAAGGAACAGGAGATCTATTCAGTAGAGAGAAGCAAATAGGTTCATATTCCAAGCGTAGTTTCATAAGAAACTGATCACGCTGACTAGTCACATGAAGATTCTGAATGGTCGAAAGAGCAACCTCAGGAACATCTATTGTAACCAGATCAGTATATTCGTTCCAAAGAGCAGAAAGGCCGAGTAGTAGTCTTGGATTGAAAGACTGTCATGTTGAAACGGGACAATCGCATGCTCTAACTGAAAGAGACGAGCATCATTATCTTATTGATAAACCTTTTTCAAGTAATTCCACATGAACTGAGCAGAGCGATGAAACTGCAGGTTGGTGACAATATGTAGCTCCACCGAACCAAGAAGCCAAGACATTCATGCATCAAGCACAACCCCATAAAGAAGAAGACCCGAAATCCTTAAATTTGTCAAAAGTGGATGATTGTGCGACATCTATACCATCAATATGACCCCAAAGGTCTTTTCCCTTGAGGAAAAGTTCAAACTAAAATGCCCAAGTAATTTGTGCCCGTAAACTTAACACACACAAGTGCGGAATCCTTAGTAAACAAATAGAACCAAAGACAAGAGAAGGGACCAAAATATTACCGTTCGGTACTTAGAGCCAAAAGGAGACAAAACAGAGAAGCCAAAACGTCGAAATGTCAAAGCCAAAATTAAAAAAATAGGAACTCACGTGCCCAATCAGCCGAAAAACTGAAGAAAAGCAAAGCAAAGCAAGCACCAATATAGTTGGGTTACCACGCGAGAGAAACAGAAAGCACAGAACACCTGTTCCAAGATGTGGTCGACAGCCAGAGATGCCACCTACACTCAAAACTGCCAAAAAGAAAACCAAAACCTCAAACAGAGGCTGCCGAAACCCCAAGACCTAGAATAGAGGCTGCCGAGAACACTTCTTCAGGAAAAATAAGCGTAGTTGAACTAAGAAGAGCCGAAAATGGTCAAACCTAAGCAAGAAGATGCCGACAAACTCCAACCCAAAAACAGACGTTGCTAACAACACTAACCCAGTAGCAAAAGGCCAAAAACAAGGAACCTTGGACGTCGGGTTATCAAACACAGCACAAAACACGAGAAAACACGAGAAATACCAAAACCAAGAAAAAAAAATCGAATGTGAGACGAACCTTAGCAGTCGGCTCTTGATACCATGTCAAGAAACAAGTATTTTGTGATAGCCAAATGATTGGCCTTGAGTTTTGTATATTATATAGAGTCTTTACAAGAATGCTACACATGGAAAGCAAATAAGTCCCCGCATGATTCTAGCCCTATACATGTAAATTATAATCTGTCAAATAATGCATGCTAATTGTACAAAATAATGAATGGAGAAATAATGAAATAATTGTGGGCTGATATAAGGAAAGAAGTGGACTCCGTTGACATTCACAAGTGGTGGCGATTTAAAAAATGGTTTCTATATATGTGTTGGTGTATTTGGCAAGAGAGAAATAATAGAAGCTTCGAGGATCGCAAGAAAACAATGAATAAACTTATAGTTTTCTTTTCTAATATTTTGTTCTTATGGGCGGGGGCCATTTTTGTTAATGGACTAAATGTCCATGATTTTCTACTTCCGGGTGTAAACACTAGTTAGGTACTTCTCATGTACGCTTCCTGTGTACTTGGGCATACCTACTTTTATGAATAAAACTTCCTAATTACCTATAAAAAAAATAATAAAAAGGAGATTTCCTCACTAAAAACTCCCCAGAGAATCAAGTTATGATTTAAACTTCACACTATCAATGACTTGTTAAAAAATGAAAACTTGCATCTTTGTACATGTACTTAGAGCCGGAAATGTATAAATTTGTGTATTGAAAAATCATAAATTAAATTATTACCACCCTCTGGTGATAAAATCAATTGAATGAAGCATGGGTCCAAAGGTGAACTTCAAGTAGACTGAAATTTAATGCAACTTCAGGATTTTGTCAAATTACAGATCCTTGTTGGAAGCAAGAGATACGAGAACCAACCTGTTCAGATGTCGCCATTGATCCATGGCATGTTATAAGCAGAATCCTGTTAGGATCTCCTAATAGAGGATGGGCTTTGAGTTGATCTCTTAAACAGCTAATATCCTCCCAACCAGTCATAAATACTAAGACAGCACCGGGCCGTTCCTTCCGGCATATATGACATAAAACTGCCTCAATGAGGTTAAATCCCATGCAGTCCGGCATCCAAGATGCTAGAGAATCTCGTACCCTCGAGCTATAATTCTCAAAGCTTGATTCATTAAGAGCATCCTGTGAAAGAATAAAATATTCAGATTCTACAAGGCTGCATTTGCCACAGTAAAGTAAGGTCTTCAAAAGCTTTTTTTCAATTGAAGCAGATAAACTGCAGTCATTTCAGGTACCCGTAGCAAGTGAAGGAAACTCAAATGACTCCAGTTTATTCCCTTCTCTCATTTCAGTTTCCTCCACTTATGCTAACATTATATACAACTAAAAGGAGCACATCCAACTTATTTCCATTTCAGTTTCCTCCACTTGTACTAACCATTATATTCAACAACCAAAAATAGATCATTACAAACTACTGATCAATTAAATCTCTCCGTTTTACGAACTGCCACTTGATCTATTCAGGTGCATACTTTTATCTCAACCAATATGGTAGAAGACATGACAGATAAGAGACTGTTTCAAAAATACAAATAGCCTATAGTTGTGCAAGTCATACAGCACAAACAAATAAAAAAAAAATAGTTTTTTTTTATTGGTGCAAACAAATCAACAAATATAATAGCCAAAAGTTCCCATATAAGGTTCCCATATGCATCATGTGGTGTCTTTGGTCGGAACGTAATGAGAGGACATTCGAAGACAATGAGAGAACCAAGGAGGAGTTGATTGTTTTATTTTATAGAACTCTTTGTACTTGAACTATTGCCGTGGATTTCACGGCATTGACCTACATGATTTCCTAGAAACCAATGTGCCTAATTGATAGGTCATGGTGAATCTTGTAATTGGATTTTGCCTTGTTTAATAAAATTTTACCTATCAAAAAAAAAAAGTTCCCATATAAGGCTCACTCCTCTATATAAGCACACCCACACAGACATAACTACATACAAACATACATAAGAAGGTCATTGCATGTCATTTTTACAGTGGAAAATACCCCAACTATAAGATTGAGAGGGACAGAATTGTTCTACACAAACTTTAGAGACAATAAACCTTTCCCATGTTTTCCAGAATAAGATGGTGTGAAAAAATTGGACTTTGAAATTGACCCAAAGAGAGATTTTTTTTTTTTTTTTTGGACAAGGTAAAATAAAATTATAAATAGAGGTTTAAAGATGGTAAAAAAAATTAACCATCAAAATGATGATGAATATCCTATAAAAAAAAATTCCACAAAGACCATTCCAAAACTTTTAGCAAAAAGTTTAATTTCAAGTTACAATCCACAAACTTCTTTTTATAGTTAATAAGAAATTTTATTCCAAGTAAATAGGCATAACCAAGTACACAGGAAGTATAAAAGAGAAAATACCTAGATAAAAGCTAAAGAAAGACAAAACTAAAGCAAAACATTAAAAGAATTCTCATCCCTTGCAAGAATTCACAAACTTGTTTAAATGGATAAGGTGAAATCCAAGTTTTTCAGAATAGCATGTACCTCAACTAGAGCAGTAATCTGGTTTTTTCTTTTCCGTGGTGCAAGCTGCCTTTGTGTTTTCCACATTTTTTCTTGGCCATAATCATCAATTTGGTTGAAAGAGGTCAACTTATACCCTGTCATTTCCAGTACATCTTCTAAAAACCGTGCTCTCACTGGATGTGTAAAGCCCTGAATATACACAATGCATTCAGATCATATTGCAAAAATTTACATGAATGAATCTCTTATATACTCAGAGAGTAAAAGATCAAACCTAATCTCAATTTTTTTACAAGTAAAATAAAAATAAGACCAATTAACAAGAAGAAACAAGATCGTGCCAGCAACTGAAATGTGATTAAATCAATATCAAAGAAAAGCTTATTGACTGTTTCTGTTATCAAATTTAACTCTGTTTGAGACATGAAAAAGACCAGATTTGAATATTCCTTTTGTCCTTTCATTTTGTCTTTACAGCGTTTCAATTCCAAACCCCATAGCTTGTGGACAGAGCTTAGTCAGGTGTGAATAATCTGAAATCAGGTTTCTAATAACAGCCTCATGCGAAGTATATTCGGGTACCCACCCACACTTGTAACCTTCTATAACAAAATAAATAGTTTCAATTAACATATTAAAAGGATTAAGAATGGCCAAAAGAAAAATGTAGTGTCATTTAAAAAAAAAAAACAGATTGATGCACAATCAGTCTTTCTGAGGCAACTTTTCACATAAACATTTCTCACAAGCTTTTTCGTGGTGAAAAGACACCCAGTACAATAACAATCATATAGCAAGTTTCGAATCACTTGAAACCACTCCTTCCTTAAGGCCCCAAACAAATAAATAATATAATTACTTGACTTCAGAGTGAATGACCTAGAAAAATTTGAATACCACAAATCAATGTACAATGTGAACAAACTAAAAGTTCAGCGTACAGGAATATGAATTGTTGGTGCTCCTCCAAAATAACCAGAGAACAGTTCAGCATTCAGAGTCGCGCTCATTAAGACCAATCGCAAATCCGGACGGCGTGTAAGAAGATCCTTCAACACAATCAATAGAAAATCTGTATTTAAAAAAAAAAAAGTAAAATCCAGACAGCGTGTAAGAAGATCCTTCAACACAATCAATAGAAAATCTGTATTTTAAAAAAAATGTAAAATCATGCTAGTTTTTTCTTCAGCAAGTCAGATTTTTTTTTCTAAGTAACAAGTCAGATATTTTAAATCGAAGTAATGGAAAATTCACCTTCATTCATGCCTCGCTCATGAATTTCATCAACGAAGACATGGGTTATACCATTCAGGTTGTGATCACTCAGTAGCCGCCGAAGTAAAATACCACTAGTACAAAAAAGCAGATGGGTGTTTTTTCCTTTCATTCCCTCTAATCGAACTTTATAGCCAACCTACCAAAAGATCTCGTGATATAGCAGCAAGATGAAATAAAAAAAATTCCAATTCTAAAGGTATAATTCTAATAATTGTCTGTGTATATGCATGTGTTTCCAGGGCGAGGACTCACAGTTTCACCAAGAGGCTCTCCCCTCTCTGTAGACACCCTTTCTGCAACGGACATTGCAGATATTCTTCGAGGCTGAGTACAGATTATGCTGCAGAATGATCCACGACCAGATTCTATTTCTGATTCTAGTATGTACTGTGGAAGTTGAGTGGTCTTTCCACATCCAGTCTCCCCAGATATTACTATTACCTATCATTTTAACAACTTGTTAAAAGTTTTCATAGCTAGGAAAAATGAGTAAATAAATTCATGTATAAAATTTTCATATATTTTCCATCAATTATTTTTTATAAGTAAGAAGTAACCCGTCTTACAGTTCATTAATGGAGCTTATGTTCATGATTTTCTGTTCATGAAGCAATTGATTTTACAGGAATTTAAATAACTGATTTCTTGAAACGTTGCATAAGTATTCCAAATTGCATATCATAAGGAAATAGCTTCCATATTGTGGCCCAATATTTAAAATTGAATGTGTATATAAATATAAATATCTTATAAAAAAAGGCACTTGGCAAAATCAGAAGATGCAACTTAAATATGGGAATAAGTAATAAAATAGTCCCCAAGGTTTCACCCTTTTACAAAAGGTTCATTAGGTTATCGGTCAAAAAACAAGAAAAAAGACACCACCTCACCTTGGAAAGAGTCAGCTCTCTCTCCGTACACATGCATCTCTTGCCGTTTCTTGTCGGTGATGTTTCAGTTTTAGCTCCTGTTAGCTGGTAGCTTAATGGTGGCGTTAATGGGTCGTCCTACTGAAGTTGTAATCGAGTCAAAGAGATTCATTATTACTAAGGAAGGAAGGCTAATAAGAATCATCGAGAAGAACTGGAAGGGAGAACGCTCTTTAGCATTGGGTCACAATATAGTGTCTTGGATTATTAAGGTCCTAGCAGAATGCTTGCGAGGGGGAAAGAAGGAGGTTTACTCGTCTACAAGGGAAGGTTATCGAAGTTTTGTTGCGCAACTGTGTTCGAACATTTGTGGTCGATTCATTGAGGTCTCCGAGTACGACCAAGGGGGAAGGAGGACATCGGTATGCTTTCCTGAAGGGGAAGAAGGCTGGGGATGGTGGAAAATCAGGGAGAGATTGTCGGATTGGGAATACGGCAGCTCATCGAAGGAAGGAAACGTGATGAACCATCAGGTATCGGTGAAGGGTGAACAGAGGGCAGTCCAAAGATCTTACAAGGAGGTGCTTGCTTCGCCAGAGCCGTTACAAGGAAGGGAGGGCGGGCGGTCTTTGCCCAGTGGTCCGAGACAACAGGGGAAGTCTGACAGGCAGCCGGCAGCATCGAGCCACTCCCACAACACGTACGCGCCAAGCCAAATGGGTTGGGATACCAGAAGAATGCTGCTGGAAGTACAAGGCCAGCTACGGTCCCTGCAACGCGATATGATCACCGTGGTTCGTATGGTCGCTTCACTTCAGGAAAAGGTGGTTGAGGGAGAAAGGAAAGAGCCGAAGGCTCTGGAGCACGTAGACACGAGACAAAACAAAGAAACGTTGGTCAATAAGAAGGTTCGGAAGACTAATAGGAGGGGGAAAGGCAGGGTTGTTTGGCGTAAAGTGGGTGGGCCTCGACCCAAACCTGCGGCCCACGAGTCAACGGGCCAGTTAAAACAACTATCAGCTGTTGGAGTTGAACCTGAGTCGGGTTTTCATCAACCCGCTAGCCCGAGATTCACGTTAAGCAACATGGAGACAATCGGGTCTATGCCGGATAGTGGCCCGGCGGGGGGAAGTCATACGTCGGCGAAACAGAAAACTCCGACGGTATCAGGGGGTGACTCCGACGAGAAGCTGGCGACCAGCAGCTCCGACGTAACTCCGGCGAGACATAGCTCGCCTATGCAACACACAAAAATGGCTCAGAAGATGCAACAGAAGGCGCCGATGGCTTCTAGGAGTAGCTCAGATGAGAACCGGGAGACCCCAAGAATGCCACAGCAGCGTTTGACGACCAGTATGGTTGATACGAAGGCGCAGGAGGAGCTACTACTAGGGGGTACACATGCAGTCACGCTGAAGAGCAAGGAGCAGCAGGCCCAACCAGGGGAGCAGACCTTTTGTGCAGAGGCAAATCAGATTTTATTCCAGGAGGATATGTTGACGGACTCAGATGAGGATTCTGAGGAATGCATCGTCCCAGATTCATTTTTTCTACCTGGTATAGAGGATATTCCTGTGGGAGATGAATTTCAACCGGTCCCATTAAACTCTTTTGTTCCAAATCAATCCTCTAGTTGGGTTATGAGAACTATCTTAGCAATACAACAGATAGTGGGTATCCGGTGTGAGAGATATGAAGAGCAAATGATGGCTTTATTCACTGCTATGGAGGCCAATCATAACCTGAATAACAAGGGGAAGTCTAAACAATGTCGAGAACTTAGACGCCTTACTTGGTCGTTGAACACAGAGGGAAAAGGGAGAGCTAAGGGCAAGGGGATTTCTATCCGCCAATGAAGCCAAAAATTTTATCATGGAATGTTCGAGGACTAAATAACATTAATAAACGTCTTCGGATTCGGAATCTGCTACGTGAATGGAAAGTGGAAATTGTATGCTTACAAGAGACTAAATTGAAGCTCATTACTAGGAGAGTTGTGAGTAGCCTTTGGAGCGGTGTACACGTGGATTGGATATGTTTGGCGTCTACAGGGGCATCAGGGGGCATTTTGGTGATGTGGGATAGGAGGGTGGTAGAAAAAATGGATGAGTATATTGGGAGGCACTTAATAGCATGCACCTTTAAATGTGTTTCTGATGACTTTACTTGGGCTTTCGCAGGTGTATACGGGCCAAATGTGGACACGGACCGCAGATCTCTATGGGAAGAACTAGCCGGGTTACATAGTTGGTGGGAGCTCCCGTGGTGTATCGGAGGTGATTTCAACATTGTTCGTTTTCCTAGTGAGACAAGTGGCAATAGAAGTGTGAGCTCAGCAAGCCTAGAATTTACCGAAAGCATCTCTGATTTGAATCTTTTGGATTTACCTTTAGTAGGGGGTCCGGCTACTTGGTCTAACAACCAGTCGTGGTCTAGGTTGGATCGATTCCTTACCTCTCCCGAGTGGGAAAGCCATTTTCCAGACATTTTGCAGAAGCGTTTGGGTCGAGTATGCTCGGATCACTGGCCCATCTTATTGGATTGTGGAGGGCTTCGGAGTGGGTATCGGCATTTCAAGTTTGAGAATATGTGGTTGAAGTCGGAGGGTTTTATCGATAGGGTCAGACAGTGGTGGGCATCGTATCACTATCAGGGCACAGCTAGTTTCATTTTTAGTAAGAAGCTAAAAGACCTTAAAGGGGATTTGAAGGCATGGAACTCGAACACTTTTGGAAATGTGGGGGAAAACAAAAATCGATTAAAGAGAGATATTGAGGATTTAGATAGGGTTCAAGCTGGGCGTGGCCTTACTCAAGATGAACAGATGCGAAAAACTTCTTTGGTTTCGGAACTCGAGAGACTGCTATTGTTAGAAGAGATTTCTTGGAGGCAAAAGTCAAGAGCTTTGTGGTTACGGGAAGGAGATCGTTGTACAAAATTTTTTCATAGAACTGCAAACTCGCATAGAAGAAATAACAATATTGAGGTTCTTAGAATCGATGGGGAAGAGATTAAAGATGAATGAACCATACATGGCCATATAGTAGATTTTTACGAGAAGCTTTTGACTGAACAAGAGGCCTGGAGACCTAACCTAGATGGCCTTGTTTTCGAGACACTAGGGTTGGAAGATGCTATTAATTTGGAGAAAGCTTTCGACGAGGAGGAGGTGCTTGAAGTTATTCGAAAAATGGTCAAAAACAAAGCACCGGGACCAGACGGTTTCTCCATGGGTTTTTTCCAAGAGTGTTGGGAAGTGATAAGGGAGGATCTTATAAATATATTTAAAGAGCTGTTCTCAAATGGAAGATTGGAGAAAAGTCTTAATAACACTTTTTTAGCCATTATTCCAAAAAAGCCGGGAGCTATAGAGATCAAGGATTTTCGGCCTATTAGTCTTGTGGGGGGGGTATATAAGATCATTTCAAAGGTCTTAGCTAATCGTCTCAGCAGGGTTATCGGGAAAATAATCTCTACTCCGCAAAATGCATTTATCAAAGGTAGACAGATCCTCGATGCGGTTCTTATAGCTAACGAATGCATCGAGAGTAGAAGGAAAGCCGGTACCAATGGAATTTTATGCAAACTGGATATGGAAAAGGCCTATGATCATGTCAATTGGAATTTTCTACAGTACTTGCTCGGTAGGTGTGGTTTCGGGGAAAGATGGAAGGCTTGGATATGGTGGTGTATTACCACCGCAAGATTCTCTGTCTTGATTAATGGAAGCCCAAAAGGATTTTTCCCAAGCTCCCGAGGTTTAAGACAAGGGGACCCCCTATCGCCATTGCTTTTTGTCATAGTTATAGAGGCTCTCAGCAGGATGCTATCGGCCTTGGTAGTTAATGGCCTGGTAAATGGATTCCCAGTTGGTACTCCTGTTAGGGGCATTACTAATATATCTCATTTACTATTTGCAGACGATACACTTGTCCTTTGTGAGGCAGATCAGAACCAGGTGCGGGTGTTAAAAGCGTTGTTCCTCTGTTTTGAAGCGGCCTCTGGGTTAAAAGTGAATTACGATAAATCTGAGATGGTTCCAATAGGAGACGTCCGAAATATACGTACGTTGGCTAGTAATCTCGGGTGTAAAATTTCTGCACTACCTATGACCTATTTGGGGCTTCCTCTGGGAGCGGCTTCCAGGTCCGTCAGGATTTGGGACACGGTAATTAAGAAAGTGGAAAGGAAATTAGCAGGATGGAAGAGACTGTATCTGTCTAAAGGGGGGCGTATTACTCTGATCAAAAGTACCTTGTCAAACCTTCCCACATATTTTTTATCCCTTTTTCCAATACCAGCAACTGTGGCAGGCCGACTAGAAAAGCTCCAAAGGGACTTCCTATGGGGTGGACTGGGGGAGGAGTTTAAATATCATCTAGTCAACTGGAAGACGGTGTGTCGGCCTATCTCGAATGGTGGCTTGGGTATCCGCAACTTGAGACACTTCAATCAAGCGCTGCTGGGCAAATGGCTATGGAGATACCACAAGGAACCAGAGGCTCTGTGGAAAATAGTGATTGACCGTAAATATGGTAGTATGTGGGGGGGCTGGAATTCAAATGAGGTCAACAGAACAGGGAGGGTGGGAATATGGAAAAATATCCGAAAAGGGTGGGGCTTGTTTAGGAGGAACATCAGATTTCAACTTGGAGATGGGACGAGAATTAAATTCTGGAAGGATAACTGGTGTGGGGATAGAGCTTTATATGGGATTTTCCCTTCTCTTTATCAAATAGCTAGTGCCAAAGACGAAACAGTGGCCGAGAATATGGAATTGGGGGGTGGGCACATTAATTGGAACATAGCTTTTCTCAGGGCAGCACAAGACTGGGAAGTGGGGATTTTCGCTGAGTTCTTTGGCCTTATTTATTCGCAAAGACCAAACAGACACCGCCAGGATAGGATTTGGTGGATACCTGATAGGAGAGGGAGTTTTAAGGTCCGCTCTTTTTACAAAATTCTTACTCATGTTTCTGTTTTGCAGTTCCCTTGGAGACGGATTTGGCGTCACAAAGCACCGCTCAAAGCGGCTTTTTTCGCCTGGACAGCAGCTTTGGGGCACATCCTAACCACGGACAATTTGCGGAAACGGAGGGTTATTGTTGCTGACTGGTGCTGTCTGTGTCGAAGGGCGGGCGAGTCGGTGAACCATCTCCTTTTACATTGCGAGATTGCCAGGGTTCTCTGGGATGAGGTCTTTGGCAGACTTAATTTGGCATGGGTTATGTCGAAGACCGTTTTGGAAATGATGGAGGGTTGGCCTTCGATTCGGGGCACAAGACATATCAAGGCCACCTGGAAGATGATTCCTATTTGTATAATATGGTGTTTATGGCAAGAGCGGAATGAGCGGACTTTCGAAGACAATGAAAGAACTGTAGAGGAGCTTAAAGCTTTATTTTTTAGAACTCTTTGTACATGGTCTATCGCCGTAGATTTCAACGGCCTAGACCTTCAGGAATTCCTTGTCTCTAACATCCCTCTATAAGAGGGCACAGGCATTTTGCTTTGTAACTGGCTAAGATGCCATTCATTCTATTAATAAAATTATTTACTTATCAAAAAAAAAGAGTGTGACTAAGGGGTGATCCATGCGGGGTTGTTCACAGGCCAACCCTCGTGGGGTGGCTCTCTGGAGGACACCCTATGCAGTGGTTCATATTTTCTTCTTTTTAAGTTGAGGTGGCAATTTTCTAGCCTTTTAGAACAGGCGAGTAACAAATTTATGTGTGGCCGGTGCCACATGGCATCGGATAAATGTAGCAAGGCTGTCGTTTGTGTATTTTGACTGAAAATGGACGGAAGAATCTAATTGATAAAATTTGAGAATGCCCTCAATTCTGTTTTTTCTCATCCACAAAGGCAGGTTCTAGAAGTAATTCTTTCTCGTAAAGAACCCATTTCAGAAAGTGCCAGTCCCACAACATTTTTTTGCCAAAAAAATTAGATTTTCAAACCCTAGGGAATAAATTGATAAAATTGAAAAGCTAGGGAGGCTTTTTGAAGAAACATGAAAAATCGGCTGTTTTAGCTATTACCCCTAAAATATAAAATAATAAAGGTGGAAAAGTCATCAAATGTAGCCATTAGTTTTACTGAACGCCTAATTAAGAAAAAAAGTGAGCTCCCAACTTTGTTTATCCTTCTTACTTACCCAAAAAAGAAAGTGAGTTTCCGACTTATATACCATGTTTTTATTTAAAAACCCACAACTCACTCAAAATTATTAAGCAGGAAGACCAAGCAGGAATTCTCACAAAATAAGAAAATACATAAATAGCTGAATGGGAGACTACATGTTCCAAGGTCAGACCTGATTCTGTGCTATTGCTTGGAGCAGCCTTTCTTTCTCCATGTATGAAGGTAGAGACCTTCGGAAGCCCAGCATCTTCTTGCCTTCAGGTGATTCCTGTAGATATAAAGGCGACAAATTTAGAATAGAGAGCAAAGTAAAAAGCAAATCACTGCCACTACTTCCTAGGTGATAACAGAAGATCAAGGCAGCTTTGAAACAATAAAAATGCAGCGCTGTGCCACACGGACACGCATCATCACAGATATATAAAACCAGCACAGGCTCCATTGGAATTCAATGGAATGAAACAAGCACTACTTATATTCCTGGCATCATTTTCACTTCCATTGTGAAAGTCGGAAAGGCTTATCTAAGACTCTAAACCATAGTTTTTATTTCCGTTCCGGCCGGAATGGCCGAATTTTCAGTGCCGAAACAGTAACCGGAATGGTTTGAGGTAGATATTCCGTACCGGCTAAAATTCTGGCCATTTCGGCCTGTTCCTGTCCATTCCTGCCGGAATTAATGCTTCGGTCCGAAACGGTGAGATGAAAGGTCCGTATGAAAGAACAAGAGGCAACTTGGTTTTTCGGTGACCAGCTGACCGCATAGCTGAAGTGCTGTACATAAAATCTTGGGAAAGGGGCTGTGCCGTGTCAGTGTGTATGGTGTAAGCAAAATGTCAAGATATAAAATATAATAGTGACAAAAAATATCATGAATAAAAAAGGTTTAAAGTTCTTACATTTATGTTGTCCATAGAATAATGGATTGCTAATTTTGGAAGATGGTCCAAGCTCATCGCTACATAGAATTTTTTTTTAATAACAGAATTTATTTATATGTTAAGTATATGACTTATTTTTATGATATGTATATGTTAACCGAACTTTTTTTATGTATTGATGTATAATTCTTTATATATTAATTTATTTATATAAAACTTTTATAATTTATTTATAAACAACTATCCAAAAAGGGTACACCGAAACATATTGATACCGAAATATTTCAATCCGGTACCTTAAACGGAACAGTCACTGAAACGAAATTCAAAACTTTGGTCTAAAGCATCGGAAGTTTTGGTGCCAGCATCTCATGCCCACATGGTCACACTAGCATCAACAAGCCTCGCATAGTTATAAAACTATCTCAATTAACTCGTAAGCTGGAATCGGCGAAAGAGAAAAAATCTGGAAACCAATTGAGCCTACTGGTAATGAACAAAACATCATTTTCATACCAATTTTCTTGTTGTTTCAAAAAAAAAAAAAAGTTCGCAAAAATCTGAGAACAAAATATATCAGTTAGTTTTTTTAAATCGATTACTTCATTATCAGGAATGTCAATTTACCCTCACTAGGTGGAGATCCACCCAACCCCCACCTTGCATGGGGCTGGAATTCCTCATTAAAAATAAAATTTTAAAAAAAAAAACAAAAAAAGTGGAAACTGGCCATGAGTTTTCGTACCAAGTAGCAAGATGACACCATATAAAAAACTTTTTTATGGAAAAACAACGCAGTTTATCAAGTTATACCTGCCAAGCTCTTTGCATATTGCGCATTCGCAAACTCCTTCTCTGAAGAACCTTTTCCATAACCGATCCATCTAGGAAAGAATCTGAATTCTCATCCAGATTCACATTTTCAACCTGATCATTGGATTTAGCATCATCCAAACCATCGGCAACCTTTCCCGCACTTAACTGGACTCGATCAAGGTGTTCCTGCAGTAAACCCTCAACCCTCCTTTGCAAGCTTAGTGGAACTAGAACCTACATAGATTAAGCATCAAAGTCAATGTCTAGATTGATGTCACTACTTGTTGTACTATAGACAAATGCTCTTCAATTGATTTATTACCTCTCTCTGTGGCCGCTTATCATCCAAATCCGGCCTGTAGTTAGGAAGGGGAACCCTGCTTGCAACTACTACTTTTCCATATATTTCACTACATACAATGAACAACGTGTAAGGTAAATTATATATGGTATAATTGAAAGTTTATAGCGCTTCCTACCTGTAGAGCCCCATCCTTTTAGCAAGATTAGAGATCTGCTCATAGTCTCTCCTATCTCTCTTATCTCTTGATACAATCTCTTGTTCCTTTTCACTACGTAATAGCAGACTGAGTTTCCATTTCCACTCATCAATGTTGGCCACTGAAGATGATGCCTACAATCACTACATGGTCTTAGAACAGCAGGTTCCCACAAATAGAGACCTTGAACTCAGATTTGAAAGTGATACAATAATGAAGATTACACCACCCGGGTAGGTGACTGGGCAATTTGACTATGATCTATGGAAGAAAAAATGTATACAGCACATACGTAAAAGGCAGGTAGTAAGATTCTCACTTTAAACTCCAAACTCAGCTCCTCATACAAATTTTAAATTTTCAGAAACATCTACAATCTATCTCATTGCCATTGAAACATTGTCAAACATATAATATTTCAGTAGTTAAAACCAACATAAATGTCTTATTCTGTACTTAATAAAAAGAAATCATAACCAACTTGAAAGTCTATTTCCAAAGACAAGGTCAAAACATTTATATTCCAATTTATAGAAACCTTCTTAACAATTGGAACATTACGGCTAAGGTTGCCACATACCTGCTGGGGTAAAGATACCATACCAATCATAAAACAAGAGATGCTAAAACATCTGATGAAGGAGAAGCATAAAATTAAAATTCAGAGCGTTATACACAAACCAATCCGCTCACTTCAGCTACATTATTGATTTTCTAAAGAAAAGAAAAACATTCCAAGCATCACTTTTCATTTCTTTTCATCTTTCCAATGCAAGAGACCAAAGAATAAAGAATCCAGAAAATAAAATCTTTACCTTTTTTATTCATGTTGCCTTAGTGTCCTCGAGAAAGAAAAATACAAATAGCACCAAAAAATGAAACAACTTGGCCATTTTCTTCAGCGTCATATAAGTAGAAACTTTGTCTATCTCACGCCTAAGCCCAGAAGAAGATTAAAAACCCAGAATTCTAAATTCCATTTTTCTCCCACTCTATAAATGGAACCAAACGAAAACATTACTCCAACCATCAACATTCTTGGTTATCCGCTTAAGCAGTAGAAGGAAAGAAACGACACAAATATGAAAGCACTCGCATAAAGCCATTTGAGAAATTAATTCCATTGGAAAAAAATTAACAGTCCAGTTTTGGGGGGGTAGAGATTGAAAGAAAACCTACCTTATTGTTCTCGAAATCGCACTCGTACTCGTCATCAGAGAATTGCTCCGCTGCGTACACGCAGAGACCACGCTTCGCAACGGATAATCCTGCATTAGATATGGAAGAAGAAGAAGAAGAAGAAGAAGAAGAAGGGAGGAGTTGGAGGAGACTAAGCAAAGGGCGGTGGAGGCGACCGTGCGAGGTTGAAAGGGAGATGTGATTGTTGGAGATTGTCTGGGAACATCCGATAAGGAAACCCACTACTGGCTTCGACTTACGCATTCTAAGGGAAGAGGAATTTGAGGCATGGCGGTTTCTTTAGTTCAGAATGCAAAAGGAAGAAACGCTCGCTTCGGTTCCGCGTTCAGTGAAGTGAGAGAGTCGAGCTTTTGGGCAGCTTACGAAGACTGATTGTAACTTGTAAAGGCATGTAGCACGGTTTGTTTTCACAAATTATTTTATTTTATTTTATTTAAATTTATTATTTTATTTTTTAAAATTTATACAAAATAAAATAATTAATTCAACTTTTTAAATTTTCTAATAAAATTTTCAAATCTCAAAATAAAATTAATATTAAAAATATATATTAAAATAATATTTTATTTTATTTTATTTTTATCTCATCTTATCTTATTTCTAAAAACAAATAAGGTCTTATATTATATGAATCAATTTAAATCTGATTAGTAAATTTTTGTGTCAAAATCTCAAATTATAATACAATTCATTAACATAACTAATCATATAATACTATTTTGACTTCTTAATGATTACTATGAAATAGTATAACACAACACAATATGTCTCATTTCAATTTGTTAATGTAATTTTTTTTATATAAGCAAAAATGTATTAATAAACAATGAACGGACAAAAGCCAGTTACAAGGTTCTTCTGGCCTATAAATTAGGCACATTGGTTATAAGAAAATCATGAAATTCGTGTTGTGAAAATCCATAGCAATGAACCAAATACATAAAATTCTAAAGAAAATAACAAGTAGCTCCTCTCTTGATCTCTCATTGTCTTCAAAAGTCTTCTTGTTTCTTTCCTGCCAAAAATACCACATGATATAGATGGGAATCATCTTCCAAATTGTTTTGATTTGACATGTGCCTCGTAAGGTAGTCCAAGACACCAAAGCCTCCACCACAGATTCCAACATAACCCAAGCTAAATTCAATCTGATGAAAACCTCGTCTCAAAGAAACTTGACTACCTCACAATCCAAGAGAAGGTAATTCACCGACTCTCCTCTTACGGCACATGCAACACAAGTCTGCAATAATGACCCTCATTTTTCTCAAGTTGTCCGTTGTGAGAATCTTCGCTACTGTCTACACAAAGAAAGATACTTTCGGGGGAGCCTTATGACGCCAAAGTTTCTTCCACAGAACTGGTTATCTAGGACTTGTGTGAAAGCTTTATAAAATGACCTAATAATGAAAATACCTCTCCCAGCAGGGGTTCACCATAGGCCATCTTCTTTCTGAAGGTTTGGTCATTGCGAGTATATGAGACAAAAGAACTCTACAAAACTAGTCAACTCTCAATCTTGCGTCGCTTGATTGAAGTTAATGTTCCAGAGCAACTGTCTCTCAGAAAACTCCAACACCTTCGCTACTGTAATATCCTTGGCATTTGCTATCAGATAAAGGGAGGGAAATTGGTTACTAAGTGCCTTATCTCCGCACAAGACATCTTTCTAGAATTTAATTATTGTGCCAACTCCCAACCAAAGTCTTGTTTGCCACTGAAAAAACTCCCAACTACTTCTAATATTTTTTCGCAGTCCCACTCCACTTGACCCCCTAACTTCATTTGTGTTCCACCCCCCAATCCTCCCCATATCTGGTTTCTGGTGGTATCTCCACAACCACTTACCAAGTAATGCACGGTTGAACATCCTCAAATTTCGGATCCCCAACCCACAATTCGAAATGGGACAGCGGACCTTCTCCTACTTGACAAGATGGTACTTGAACTCCTTACCTATACCACCCCATAAGAAGTCTCGCTGCAATTTCTCTAGACAACCAACCACACTAACCGACAAAGGAAACAAAGAAAGGAAGTAAATAGGACGGTTGGACAATGTGCTCTTTATCAAAGTGACACGACCGTCTTTTAACAAGTACATTATCTTCCACCCAACTAGTTTTCTCTCCATTTTTTTAATTATTGTATTCCAGATCAAGGTCACCTTTGCTGTTGACCCCAACAGAAGCCCCAAATACGTCATGGACAAAGTAGAAAACTTGCATCCAAGAGTTGTGGCCAACCCTCGCATGTTTCGAATTTCTCCAATCAATACCATTTTGGATTTGTCATAATTCACTTTCAAACTCGAGACCGCTTCAAAACACAAAGAGTAGAACCTTCAAAGCTCGAACCTGATCACGATCAGCCTTGTAAAGGATCAGTCTGTCATCTGCAAATAATGACACCATGATTCATCAGGGCCGAGATCGTCCTGCTTAAAGCATCCATGACGATCACAAACAATAATGGGGATAGCGGGTCACCTTGTCTCAATTTCTAGGAGTTTGGGAAGAAACCTTCGGGACTACCGTTGAATAGCACTGAGAATCTTGCAGTAGTTATGCACTACCTTATCCAGTACTTCTACATTTTTTCGAATCTACACCTACCAAGCATATATATCAGAAAGTTTCAGTTAACATGGTCATATGCTTTCTCCATATCAAGTTTACACAAGATTTCTGTATTGTTTGCTTTCATATTGCTATCTATGCATTCATTGGCTATTAGGACCGCATCGAGTATTTGTCAACATTTTACAAATGCATTATGGGGCTTAGTGATAATCTTTCCAATTACCTCGCTTAAGCAATTAGTAAGTAGTTTTGCAATAATCTTATAAACTCCGCTCACTAGGCTAATCAGTCGAAAATCCTTAATCTCCATAGCCCCCACTTTTTTGGGAATAAGAGCGAGGAATGTGGTATTAATACTTTTCTCAGTTTTTTTGACTGTGAACAGCTCGTGGAAAAACCTCATCAGATCGTCTTTAATCACCTCTCAGTATGCTTGAAAAAAACCCATTGAGAAAACATTGAGTACATCTTCCTCCTCAAAGGGCCGTTCTAGCTGAGATACATCATTTGGATCTATAGTATAAAAAACAAGGCCATCGAGATTAGGTCTTCAACCTTCCTGCTCTGTGAGTAAGTTCTTATAAAAGTTGACTATGTGGTTTTGAATTACCTCTTCTTCCTAGCATTCAATCCCATCAATCCTTAATACATCAATATTGTTGTTCCTTCTATGAGAATTTGCGACTCTATGAAAAAAAATTTGTGTTACGGTCGCCTTCCCTTAACTAAAGCCCCTTTGATTTCTGACGCCAAAATACTTATTCCTGTAAAATCACCATTTCAAGATTAGACACCAGTGTAGTTTTCAGAGCTTGTTCTTCTTGGGTGAGAGGTCGTTCCTCCTGCCTTTCTAACACCTAAATATCTCTTGTGAGAGCATTCTTATTATTACCCAAGATGCCAAAAGATTGAGTGTTCCAAATCTTCAGGTCATTCTTTAAAATCTTCAACTTGCTTGCAAAAACAAAACTAGGGGAACCATAAAATTGGTAGGAAGTCCACCACTATCTAACTCGATATTCAAAACCTTCCGATTTCAACCACATGTTCTTGAATTTAAAGTAGCGACACCCCCTTCGAAAACCTTCACAATCGAGCAAGATAGGCAAGTGGTCTAAGGAAATCTGATCCAATCGTTTTTGCCATATGTTTGGGAAATGATTTTCCAATTTAGGTGAGACAAGAAACCAATCCAGTCTAAGCCATGAATGACGTATGGTTATTCGACCAAGTAGCAGGCCCCCCAGTGAGTGGTAGATCAATCAGGTTTACGTCAAAAATACACTCTGAGAAATCCATGCTATCTTGTCTCACTCTTATGTTCCCAAAGTGTTCACTTGAGAATCTAACGATGTTGATGTCACCTCCAATACACCATAGAACTTCCTACCAACTGTGTAGTCCAGCTAGCTCTTCCCACATAAGTCTTATTTCTACTTCTAGGTCAGGACCATAAACACATGCAAAAGTCTACAAAAAATTATTAGACACACATTTAAACTTACATGCTAACGTGTAGCGTCTAATGAACTCCTCCCATTTCTCTACCACCCGCCTATCCTACATCAAAATAATCCCTCCTGACGCTCCTGAGGATGCCATATAAACTCAATCCACATGAGCGCCACTCCACAGACTTCGCACCATTCTCTTATTAATAACCTTCAGTTTCATCTCCTGGAGACACACTATATCAACTTTCCATTCTCGAATTAGATTCCGTATTCTCAATTGCTTATTTGCGTCATTAAGACCATGAACATTCCATGACATCATCTTTGGTTTCATCAAAAAACGGTTGGCTCATTATATTTCGCCCTTCCTTTACTAGAAGATCCCTCTAAGTTCATTTACCACTCTAGCTGTTTTAGTTCCTTTACTTGTTTAGAATCCCTTCTACGCTTGAGTTCGTGACCCACTTCAATGGCAGTAAACAAACCCAATATTTGTTCCTCATAACCCACACACCCAATGCTCACCATTTGTAGAAACCCCTTGACCATTTGCAAAGCCCAATCTGACCCATGATCAGGAAAAATATAATTCAAAGGGTTGGAATGCTGTAAGTCCTCCCCTACTGAAATGTTCTCTAATCCTTGTAAGGAATCTAAAGTGTAAGGCTCAAAGAAATCCTCAGATTCGTCCTTAGTCAGCTTGCAAAAATCATCAAGATATAAGCACTGATTTGTCGGTGAGAAAGTCTCTCCCGCTCCCTACATCGGCAATTTCTGTGACGTCTTTGACGGAGAAAGTGGCTTGCCGAGCTTAACCAAGGTCTTTTGGTCACACTGCACTAAAACTCTGTCACCAGAGTTCATCGTTCGCTCCATTGACATCCTTTGAGAATCGCCCTCCGGCCCCTCCCCTGTCGGCACAATTTGCGACATGAAACCTAGCAGCTGGGGTTGCGTCTCGATGCGAACAAGTCTTGATTCGGTTCTGAAAGAGACCTGGATCTGCCTCGATCCAGGTTTATTTCCTGCGCTGGGCAAAACAGAAAACTTAAGGGCTTGGTTTGGCGTGGGCCTGGAAAGCTCAGGCCCTTCGCCCGTCTAGCCCTACTTAACACGGTTAAAGCCACTGGGCTCCAGGCTAATATTGGCAGGCCCAGTCTCTTTTCCTGTTTGGCTCCCCACAACTGAGGTTGATTTGGGCAGCGGTCTAGGCCTACCAGCTGGCCTCCAAATGACACGACTTTTATCTTTTTCTTTGGTCTTACCCGAATGCTAAAAGACCGAAATGTCCCCCACTTCATCACCTTCTTTTAGGAGCCCGACAAAACGTACAACTGCCTCCATATCCTTATACAACCTTCTCAATTGTGCCTGCATCTCCTTGAGCATCCTACGCTGCTCCCAATTATCAAATCTAACAAAATCAAGGCTCGAGGTGTCCTCTTCACGTCGAGGTGTCCTCTCAAACGGCTTTGGCCTCTGAGTTCATATACCACTCCCTCTAAGTTCAATCCAAGTTTTTCATTTATATAAATAGGTTGAATAGACTCAAAATTAATCTATTTGACTTGATTAAATTTAGCAAAATGTTATAGACATTAAAATCACAATATCTATTAGGGGAAAGAAGAAGTGCTCTTGCAAAGTGGAAACATAGTTTGTTGATTTTATTGATTTTTGACCGTATGTGAGTCTAAGGCTTGATATTGGGGATTAAAATATAGTTGTTGTTATTTGTTATCAACTTTGGCAAATGAGGAACTTGCTGGATTTTGAAAATAATTTCAGAAGTCCAAAGGAAGTTATAAAAGCGGCTGTAATCTCTCAAAGATACTATACCAGAATCAACTCAAAGAACTGGTAGTTAAGATCAATAAGTTGTTGTGATTCATTGGAAAGCTCTTGCACAATCTTTCCTAAAGCTGAATTTTGATGCAAGTTATATTAGTTCAGAATAAAAGGCAAGAATAAGTCTTATTATTAGAGACACCTATGGTGAAATTCAAGTCATGCTAGCTAATAAATGACTGGTATTCCCTTAGTTTATTTAGATGAATGTTATGCTTTAGCTAGAGCATCTTCTTTATGCTCTGAATTGAATTTTCAACTTGATGAATGTTATGCTTTAGCTAGAGCATCTTCTTTATGCTCTGAATTGAATTTTCAACTTGTGGAGTTTGAGGGAGATGCAAAACAAGTTGTTGATGATGTTAATAACTCAAGCACATATTGCCCCTGGATAGGTCAACTAATTGAAAATATATAGTATGCCATGTCATCTTGCTCACGATGGAAATTGTCTCATATCAAGAGAGAGGACAATCAAGCACCACACTACACAGCAAAATTAGCTATTTCTTTAGATTCTAGAGTTGTTTGGATGGAGGAGGGATATGATGTAGTCATTCCTTATATTGAGTTTGACAAGTCATGTATTAGTTGATTTATCTGCAATGAAGTTAATCATTTAAAAAAAAATCATAATATTTATAAAAATAATAAAATTAACTACAAAGTCCAAATTATAATCCAAACAATAAAAATATCAAAATTAAAATTTTAACAATTTTACTTTTAAGTATAAAAATATAATTTTAATTTTAACTTTTTTAACGAATCATAACAGATTATAATGGGTCAAAAGGGAATGACTCATTATAAACCCATTAAAAATTTGTGTTTTAACGAGTTAACTTGTTTTGATTTATATCTGTTATTATTGTATTGTATTCGTATTGGATTAACGAGTCGTCTCACATATTACCAACCCTAATAATAACGAAGTGGGGCATTTCGACACTTTTTTTTTTAAATTTTTGAATAAGCCCCTATTTGGGGGTTGTTTGGATGATTCATATTAAAAAATGTTTAAATAGTTCTAAAAAATGTTAGTTGACAAAATTAAATTGTTTGAGTGATTTGTTTAAAGTACTTTTAATTTTAAATAAATTAAAATTATGTTTGAGAAAAAAAGTATCATTTTGGCCAAAGCCTGTAACTTAATGACACAAGATCCAATTTTTCAAAATGAGGAACTTGGATTCGATTCCCCTCTCCCAACAAAAAAAAAGAAAAAAGAATCGTAATGAAAAAATATAACTTATAATTTTAGGACTTATAAGTTATAGTTTAAGTGCATGTTTGAAATTGTGGTAAAAAATATAACTTATAACTTTAAAACTTATGGTTTAAGAGCATATTTAGGGTTGAGTTTAAAAGCTTAAAAATTGTTTTTAGCTGCTTAAAAGCTCTTTAAAAAAAAAAATGATATGTTTGGTAAATTTATAAAAAAAAAGCTTTAATCACCTAAAAAATGTGAAAGCCTATTTTTTTTAAAAACACCAAATTGAAGTAAAAAAAAAAACTATTGAGGATAATTGTATATTTTAAAAAAATACTCTAACTAACTTTAAAAGTTTTTTAATACATATTTATCAAATAATAAACCTTTGAAGTATAAAGTTTATTATTTAAGTTATAAGTTATAAATTCTAAAACTATAAGTTATATTTCCTACCATAATCTCAAACATACATTAATAATAAGTTTTATTATTAAAAAATTATTTATTGTTCAGTAATCATACGCTTAAAGCACTTACAATATGTTATATTTGTTTCGAAACAAATTACAAAAGTGTATGATATAAAAATGACAATTATTTAGTTATTTAAAGACTTGATCATATTTTTGAAAGTTTAAAATTTGTAATTATTTGAAAGTTGTAGAAGTATTTTCATCTAATAATAGTCTTTTAGAATTCAAATTACATTTTATAATAATAACAAAAACACGTTTGAGGAGATGATTTTTTTCTTACTTGTTAGCTTATGCGAGACTTAAAAGTATTTTGATTGTAACATGACTCAAACAACTTAATTTTTTTTTATCAAAGAGCTTTTAAGACTAATAAACACTTTTTAATATTTTTATCGTAATTCCAAACATGTCCTAAGTAATAAGTTCTAATATTAAAAATTTATTTATTTTTTGGTAATAATATGTTTAATTAAAGCACTTTTAAACATGTCACGATTATTCGAAAACAAATTAAGAATATATTTATGAAGTAGAATTGACGATCATTTGTTTTTTAGAAATTATGATTATATTCTTAAAAGTTTAAAAGTTACCATTATTTAAAAGTTGTATGAGTATTTTCATCTAGTGACAATATTTTTTTAAATTAGAACTATATTGATCTAGATTATTCGAAAAAACACGTTTTGAAAAAAATTGATGATTTTTCTTAAACATGCTTTTTAGCTTATTAGAAATTAAAAAATATTTTAATATATAACATTCAAACAACCTCATTTTTTCATTAAAAACTTTTAAGGGTATTTAAACATTTCTTAAAACTCCTAAATTCCTAATGCAACTCCAAATAGGCACAATTTTCTCTCAAACGTGCTTTTTGGGTAATCATGTGTAAAGTAATTCGACTTTTGAAAGTCTGTTGGGTGAAAATATTCACACAAATTTTAAATAACTACAATTTTCAAACTTTATAAGATATGACCATAATTAAAAAAAAAATCAAATAATTGCCATTTCTCCTTCAAACAAATATAGTATGTTTGGAAATGTTGATCTATAAAATATAGTTATCAAATAGTAAATAATTTTTAACAATATAACTTTTTAATTTTTATAAGTAAATGATATTATTAGTTTAAATAAACATAATCCAAGTATACAAGATGATATACAAGAAATAAGATCAATCTCGGTTGAAGCAGAGGAAACAATAAAATCATGAAAATTAAGGCCATTTATAAAATCTAAAATTTTATGGCCCATAAAAATAAAGTATGAAAAAATAAAGTTCGAAATTCTTCTATAGTAGCCACTCATTGCTTTCAAAATTATATATAAAAAATTTAAATGTACAAATTTTACGAGCACTCTTTATAAAAAAAAAAAAGGACAATGCTACATACAGTCATAAAATTACAAACGACATGCAGTCGCTTTAGAAAAAAAGTTAAACTTTTTTACATGGGTTCCATATATATTCACTTTTTTTTAAAGCGACTACATATCGCTTGCAAGTCCATGATTGCATCTATCATTTTTCTAAAAAAAATGGACTCCCATCATGAAAAAGTGTGGTGGAGAGAAAATTGTGCATGCATGAATAAAAAATACATCCTTAAATTGTGTAATATATAAGCTAGATTCTCTTATCAAGCAGGGTTGTAAATGTGATGAGAATTACAATATAAATAAAATGAGTATTTATAATTAATTATTTATAATAAAATAATCATTTGAGATAAAAATATACTTATTTTAATTAAAAATAATTATTTTGTTAGAAATAATGTCTCGTCACAAGTAAACAGTTTTTTTTTTTTTTTTTGTAATGTTAACCTATCATAAATAAGCATTTTTCTTATAGGTTTATTGACAAACTGAAAATTCAAATAAATTAACTTAATTCGGTGCATTTTCACGTACGTGCAATTAATACAAGTTCTTGCATGCCTGCAGATAGATATACAATATTACATAGTACTGCTGGATGAATTCAGATAATGTAGTTTTATAATTACAAAGTCAAGCTTATATACATATATATATATATAGGTATTAATTCAATGAAATATTAGAACTAGTTCTCTAATTCGGATGAACTAATTCCAGATCTAGAGCGATAAATGTAGGAGAGATAAGCTCCAACTCCAAGTGCCAGAATCACGAGCACTGCTGCACCGATATTTACCAGACTCTGCCTCTTCTCTTCATTATTCATCATCCTCTTTGCTACACCATTCACTCTCTGCTTAACAGAATCCATCAAAGTCTTTATTCTCATGAAATTAATCTCT
Source organism: Platycarya longipes (assembly GCA_036559045.1). Taxonomy (NCBI): domain Eukaryota; kingdom Viridiplantae; phylum Streptophyta; class Magnoliopsida; order Fagales; family Juglandaceae; genus Platycarya; species Platycarya longipes. The sequence continues at coordinate 32,732,176 of CM071801.1, forward strand.
TTCTCAGCTTTTAAATCCGCCTCCTTACCAATCATCTCCTGATCTTCCAGCTTACCCCCAGAAGATCTCACTTTCTTTTCCTGATCATGATCTCTGTTCTCTGAAATATTTGGCGCTGTGCTAATTTCGGGCTTCACAAAGCTGTCTCTGCTTTTCTCGCCATTTTCCTTTCCATTAGTGACCATTTTCTTTTCCACATATTTCTCAGATTCTTCTGTTTCTTTAGCCTTCCCATTTCTATCGCTATTTTTCTTTCCACTGGACTTTTGGCGATCAACGTCCTTCTCAGAGCCGCCCCGAGATTGATTGGTCTTCACAACCCATTTTCTTTCGTCTATGGCATTATTTGAAGACGTTGGTTTTGGAGGGATGTGATCTTCCTTACCCTTTTCCACCTTTCGCTCGGTGGCAACTCTCTTTAGACTCCGATCAGGCTGAGCTATGATCTCCTCCCTCCTCCTTTTTTCAACCCCAGAAGTTGAAGCGGCCATTAATGGAGGAGGAATAATCTCCTGATCTTGCACCTTTTGATCACTCTTTGATTGGGAAAGGGACTTTTGAAAGCTTGGAATTTTCTGGGTTGTTTTAGCTTCTTCAACTCTTGCTACGATCTTCTTGGGGATTGTAATGGAGAGAACTCCATGCTGAAACTTGGCGCGAATCTTCTCGGTGTCGGAATTATCTGGAACTGGAAAACTCTGATTGAAACGGCTCCATCTATCGTTTACAACCGGTCGCTCTCCTTGAGCCTTTACCGTACGAGAGCAACTCACGTACGTGACTTCCAATCTCTCCTTCGTGAAACCTGAGAAAGTTCAGAGGTTGTCATCATGTACATGAGAAACACGAAGATATATATTCCGTAATTAACAAAAGATCATATATATTCAGATCAGATTGGTCATGATGTATTATTAAACACACCAGGAAGATGAATAATTATAATATTTTCTGCTGCTTCTTCCTTCCAATCATATCTTGGTTGAAAATCCTCGTATACGAGACGAGAATATTGTCGTGGAACGGCAGTAACTTCCCCATGAGATCGTTGCCTCGTTGCCATTGCTAGCTGCTGCGTTAAGTTTTGAAATCTTTATAAGGTGGAGATCTCTTGACGTACTGATGCTTTTGGATGGAAAATATATGCTTGCTGGTTATGGATATATACCATTTTATACAGTTTCACACGCGCCTAGCTGTACGTAGAGATCATTGGATGATCATGCCGGTTTGAGTTTTCTTATGAATGAGACTATTCCTTTTTGGTTGCATTGGTTTTTGCATGTGTTAAGTTATGATGGGCTTCATATAGAGATTTGCTAAGGTGAAGCGGATTGGCAGATTGATTTGCATACTAATATCACTACTTTTATATTCAAAATTTAAATCTGCACCATTTTCTTCAAAATTTGATTTTTTGAATATAAATATTAGATGAGTGCATGTATTGATATGCCAAATTATCGCTCACAACTAAAATTTTTCCCATATATTACATGTATATACAAAATTTTTATGTAGATCAATCAGTTTTACATATTTTTTTTATATGTAACTTTACTAATATAATTGATTGGATCAATTTTTAATATAAAATAAGTGGCACATTAGTAGAGTACATCAAGATCAATATACAAAATTGATTATATATATAATATAATTCATGTATAGATTCCTTTACTGTGTCATGGGGTTTTATTTAATGGGGGCTTTCAAATGTCTCCATGCATGGTCATGCAGGCATAACCTCTACAAATTATGAAGCCCAAGATACCTTGATTGGCCACCAAAACAAAAGAAAAAAAGGTTCTTTGTTTGGTTTCTACGCTTTTTCAATGCGTGCATGCCGCCTCTAGGGGGCAACCAGTAGATAATTATTTATTAAAGGCAACATTAAATTGAGAAAGGTGATTATCTAAAGTAGTTCAGTTTTATGGGTTTTCAATAACAAAAGGAAAGTAGTTTTGCACCATAAGTACTACTTGGGCATGCATTGATAGATCATCAGAAGAAAGTTGACAACTCGGCTCGGATTGCTTGCTGATGATCAAAAAGTGAAAAAAAAGTTCGGATCAGCGATCTCGACATGATGATGCAAAAATTAAGAGGCATGCAAGTTGATAGTGATCTTTGGGGGCTCGAATGAATAGGACATGCGGCTGCTTCATCTTCAGGTGCTTTCTCCATTAAAATTTAAATCCCCATATGGGAGTTGATCATAATTAGACTTAGCAGGCCGGCTACATATATATATATATATAAAAGGAAATACTTTAACCATAAATTGATTGTATAAAGATAATTCTATTATAAATTAATATAATTTGATATGATCTGTTAAATTATAAAATTATTTTTATTATAAAATAGATCTAACATATCAAAAAATAATAAATCAAATTAATTTGTAGAATTATTTTTATAAGATTTGTTTGTATATGTAGCAATCATCTATAAAAAAATAATAAACATAATCTAATCTACATAAAAATATTTTAGACATAAAAAATAAATTTATATATTGATGCATTTGATATAATAATATATTAAATTATAAAATTATTTTTATTATAAAATAAATTTAACATATCACATTAAATTATATTAATTTATAGATATATTTTTGTGAGATCTACTATATATATAATATATATATATATATATACTAGATAGAAATAACGTGCATAGCACGTTTATTTAATTTAATTTTTAATAAAAATTTAATAATTATTCTTAATTAAGTATATGATAAATAATTATACGTTTTCATATATTATAAAAAAAATTAATAAAAATAATAAGATAGTTTCATAAATAAACATAACATATAGTTTTATCAAACTTGTTTGAGATAATTTTGATTAAAGTTTTAATAAAAAGTTAGTTCAATATATGATATTTTTTTAATTCTAAGATGATAATTTAACATTTGTATTATTTTGTAAGGCCTCAAAAAAGAAGACATTAAAATATCTATATTTTTTTAGTTATGTGAGTATTTTTAAGAAATAATATGAGTTTTTTGAAAATATAAATTATATAGTTGATAATTTATATAAGAATGTTATATTATAATTTATAATTTATAATTTATAATTTATATAAATTTATTTAATCATATATATTTCAATTAAATATCAAACATATAATATTAATTATATTTATTACTTATTATTACTAATTTAATATAATTATAATAAATTGTATATACCGTATATTAACTATATATATCGTATATATACTTAATTTAATAAATAATGCATTCATTTTAAAATTATAAATTATTTTTTTAAAAATTAAATTATTAATCATATAATAGGAATATAATTTTTATGAATAAAATTAAACTCTCTAACGTATAGATTGTTATGAATGGTTTATTTCTATATATATTGTTATATTTATATATTCTATACTATTATTGTGTCATTCTATATTATTATTATTATTCTATATTTATTTTACATAAAATAAAATTTAAAAATATGTCCTAAATAGGAATTTTAAAATAGAAATTTCTAACATTATTTATGAGCTTAATGAATTGTGTTTAAAGTATTAAGTGGTATTAAATAGATGTTAAATGAGTTTTAAATAGAAAATTTACTATTATAGAAAGTTGAAGAGGTGAAATTAATTTTAATGTCAAGAACATTATTTCAGTGAATAAATTTAATAAATTATATTTAAAATGATAATTCTCATTAGATGCAGTATTAATTTTAACAGAAACTGACGGAAAGTGTTAACTTTAATAAAAAAACAAGAATTTTCGTTAAAACAAGAATTTTCATTAGATAATCACTTTACATATATAAACATATATATCAGAACTTTTCTTTTTTTAATCCTACAAAATTTCTGTAATTTTCACGTGGAAATGTTTTCTTAATGGTCTACCACCCAAAAATTTATCATCCACTTGCTACTGATCGTGTCAGTCTTGATGATCATCGGTTGATTCTCCTCAGCATCTCCTTATTTTCTGGGACCTGCTTATAAGAGTACGATAAGGTCGCCAGTCCCGGTGTGGTTAATCCCAATTGGGGCGTGCTGGAGACAGCGCTGCACACCGGCACACCTACTTCGCAATAGTAATTTTTTATTTTATTTTATTTACAGACTGTCCCACATATTTTTACAATCCGAATTAGTTCATGGATCTCAAATATGTCTATCAATTGTATTTTTCTCAAATATGTCTATCAAATGTATTCATTTATATTTTATTTTGTTTTTTTAAACTTTTTAAATTTTTTCTGATTAAAGACGTTTAAAAAATATTAAAAAAGAAAAAAAAATGTGCATATATATTTAGAGTGCAACTTAACGTTGCCCATTTTTAGCTCACGTACGTACACCAATTGGATTTGTCTCGTACGTGTGAAAGTGAAAATCCCAACGGTCAAGATCTTGAAGTGGAAGTGGGTTAGACTTACCTGATATTGTATTGGTTTCACAAATATTTTTTTATTCTTAATTTTTAAGTTGTTTATTTAATCATCATAATTTGTTTAAACTTTTAACAAAATATAAGAACAATTAGTTTCTTGAAATATATATAAAAAAACAGATTTTAACGCTCTTTTAACTTTATAATTTTTTATTCGATTTTTTCATTCTTATTTTCCAAAACCCATAAAATATCTTAATCCAGCCCATTTTATTATTATGCACAAATTATTTTGATCCTGTTCACAAAATTTTCATTTTATCTAATATCATTTAGATAATCAAATAATCTCAAATTATGTTTAATTAGTGAGTGATCTGATCAAATCATCTCAGACTCTGCTTGGATTCAGAGATGAGATTAGTTATGAATAGTAATAAAGTGAGTAGTTGAGATGAATTAAAATTTGAAATGAATGGTTGAAATGAGTTGAAAGTACAAAATGAGATGAGATGAGTTGAACTCAGTTTGTAAAACAAACCGGGCCCTGAGTCTCGGACAGGTTTGGAAACTAACTACTATCAAATACTTTCTACTACTATTTATTATTTTATTATTACTTTTTACTTACTTTTATTACTATCCATTACTTTTTTTATTCAATATTTTATTATTATTATTTACTTATTTTTTATTACTATTTACAAATATTTTCAAACACTCTCGACATCTAAACATATTCTGATTGTTTAGTATTCACTATTATTTATAAATTATTTACTACTTTAATTGTTATTTATTAATTTTTTTACTATTTTTCACTTATATTATTAACAAATCATTTAAAATTACCTCAACATCCACGTAGCAGCCACCTGTCAGCCTATGCTAGCTAGCTAGATAGCTTTTTAAATAATAAATTAATAAATGAATAAAAATAAATAATGAATTGAAGTAGGTTAATTATATTTGATTTATCTTGAGAAAAAAGATTTACAATCTTATATATGTATGATATTAAACCACCCTTGGTTCGTAAATTAAAGGGTTTTTTGTATTTCTTTTGGTGGACTAAATATAATTTTTCTTAAATTAAATATTGATAATCTTTTTAATTACATGACTAAAATAAATGGTCTAATTCTAGAGAGTTATACAAACAATGTGAGACTTTATAATAAGATTTGATTTATATCAATTTTTGGGCAAATTAAAACCTACACGTGCATTTAATGCATGCGCGCTATGTCTACCTTTCTTTACATTGGACTCTTCAAATTGAACAAAGAATTAGATTAGATCTCAGTTGAGTACTTATTTCATTTGGAATCTAATTACGAGTTCTTTGTATTTTGATTTTTATAGACTTTTTCGAAGGGAAAAAAGGCTTTTGGGTTACAAGTGACTCCTAGCTACTTTGAGAGAAAAAAAGGTGACTCCTAGCTAAATTCTAATATATGATTATTAGTCCCGTTTTGACTCCTTAATTAAAAATGACGAATTTTTTTTAAAAATTGTGTAAAATTATATTTTTTGAATTTTTTTTTTAATAAGACCATTGCCAGTACTCTTATTTCGCATATGCACAAACAAGATCACACCTAAAAGATTGCAGAAAAAAAATTGGGAGGAGTCAATAGATCATGCATGATCTAGATGAACCAAATATATTTATTTATTTATTTATTATTTTTTTATAGGAGATAATCTATTTATTTGTGTAGAGTTGTAAGAGATTAGATCAGGAAAAATAAAATAAAAGAGAGAAAAAAATGGATTATATTTTTATAATGTATCTCACCTAATAACAGTATTCATGTATATGTTTCTGTTTTGCTCTAATAATAACATCTATCTGTAACTGTAAATGCAAATGATTTGGAATAATATAATTGATATAATTATTTTACAATTTAATATATCCAACAAGTAATTTCCTAGAAATAGTAATTTTTTTTCCTATTTTATATATTACTAAAAAAATTTGTAAAAAATATTATAATTAGTGAACTGATTATCTCATAGATGTAAAAATCTGATAATTGGATGTATCTCTGCCTAGAAAAGAGAAAAAAAAATATGTTTTTTTTTTTTTTTTTTCTTAGAGAAAAAGAATATTATGTTCATTGACAATCAAGCTGCACGTCTCTGAAGATCAGAGCCAAACCGGAAAATGTGGGGCTTGAGGGCAATTGTTTAGATAGGTATGGAGACGGTTACGTGACACGTTTAACAGTCGAAGGCATAAAGTTCCCGCTATATTCGAGGATAACAACTCTTTTAACAGATTAGTCTTTTGTTTTTCAACACCCTATTTCAAGCAACACTTATTCTTTCTTTCCCTATTTATATCCCACCACCTTAAACCCCTGTTTGCAGTTAAACCTCGAATCTTGCCGCACGTTCTGAGGTTTCTTCCTTCTTTGCTGGTGTTTTCTTTTTCTGTTTTTGATCTTTTGGAGGTAATGCTTCTTGGGTTTTCATGGCATAATCATCTTTTAGATTTCATATTTTGACACAATGTTAATGGTTCTCGTTGTTTAGCTTTCAATCACCTTTGCTTTTTCTCAAATTTTTACAGGGTTTTAGTGGGACCAAGATGGCGAGAATTTCAATCCCCTTCTTGGGGTTTTTGTTTTTGGCAATATGTTTCTGGTCATTAATGGCAGAAGCTCAAGGATATGTGGGATACAAGGACCCAGAGCGACCGGTTGGAGCTAGGATAAAGAATCTATTGGAAAGAATGACTCTGGAGGAAAAAATTGGTCAGATGGTTCAAATTGAAAGGGCTAATGCCACTGCCCAGGTCATGAAGGATTACTTAATTGGTACGTGTATATAGATTACATGAATGCTATGTAAAATTGTAAAGCGTGTAAATATTGCATAATTTTTTTGAAAAAAAGTGGAGTCCATTATTAAAAAATTAATCGTTTTTACGCGGGTCTCATGTTTTACTCATTTTTCTTCAAAGCGATTACGCAATATTTGTACACTTTACAATTATAAATATTATTTTGTCTATAGATTATAATGTGTTCAACTTCTACTGCTGCATGTGAATTTGCCATAATTGCTCTCAATGTTCTTTAAACTAACAATAAAGTGAAAATTTTATAGGTAGTGTATTAAGTGGTGGAGGAAGTGTGCCTGCTCCAAAGGCTTCTCCAGAGCAATGGGTAGATATGGTGAATGAAATTCAGAAAGGAGCTCTTTCTACACGTCTTGGAATCCCTATGATTTATGGAATTGATGCAGTTCATGGACATAACAATGTGTATAAAGCAACCATTTTCCCCCATAATGTTGGTCTTGGAGTGACCAGGTAAGTTCAGGCTCAATTCAAGAATTGTTGCAGACACGAAGAAATTATACAAAAATTAATTCATAAATTGACGTGACTTCACTTGATACGTTAGATTTACTTTACATTAAAAGTAGTTTTACAATCTGACGTACTGCATCAAATCATATCAATTTGTGGATTTACTTTTGTATAATTCCTTTGTGGTCAAAGTATTTCTCAATTCTAAATGCATGGCCATCCTTTTGTTGTTATGTGGAATTTTAGAAACTTGAAAATCATGAACCAATTAAGCTAGCATATTTTGTTTTGTCAATGACAATCAGTTCATCATTCTGTTACACCTCAAGTTGAATCTTATTTTTCTGTGATCATACCTGCAGGGATCCTGATCTTTTAAAGAGGATCGGTGCTGCAACTGCTCTTGAAGTTCGAGCCACTGGGATTCCATATGCTTTTGCTCCATGTATCGCGGTAAATACAAGTTTTTAACAAGGATGCAATTCAACTATTCAAGATAATCCAAAACACTTAAAAAAGTTGTTATTTTTCCGCTGTTTTCTATGATGGAGATTCAATTTTCTGTTGAATAATGCAGGTTTGCAGGGATCCAAGGTGGGGTCGGTGTTATGAGAGCTATAGTGAAGACCCCAAGATTGTAAAGATGATGACTGAAATCATCCCAGGTTTGCAAGGAGATATCCCTGCAAATTCTAGAAAAGGAGTTCCTTACGTTGGTGGGAAGTAAGAATTTTTACATCTTTTTTCATTATTTTGATCTTAATTTGTTTCAAACAATTTGAGCTTTACGTGTTTGTTCTATTGCCGCTTAAATTAGAATCAGTTCCAGCAATCCTGAATTTGAAGTCCAATACTTTATATTTAATAATGCATTCAGGAACAAGGTGGCAGCTTGTGCAAAGCACTATGTTGGTGACGGAGGAACAGTTAAAGGAATCAATGAAAACAACACCATTGTTACTCAGCACGAGTTGTTCAGCATCCACATGCCTGCTTACTATGATTCAATTATTAAGGGTGTCTCTACCGTCATGGCATCTTACTCGAGTTTGAATGGAATGAAGATGCACGCGAACCATAAGATGCTGACAGGGTTTCTCAAGAACAAACTCCACTTCAGGGTACTTTTTTTCTGATTCAATATTCGGAGTTTGAAAAAATTGTTAACGGAAATCCCAGAGAAGTAATGTTTCATTATCGGTTGATCCTTTCAGGGTTTTGTCATCTCAGATTGGGAAGGAATTGACAGGATTACCTCTCCACCAAATGCAAACTACACATACTCTGTTCAAGCTTCAATTCTAGCTGGTGTTGACATGGTCGGTAACAAATATTAGTCAAAGATCTATTTCATTCATGGCTAAGTATTTCTCGCTTGCTAAGAGAACTGTTACAAACATAAAGAGATTGTACAAATCTTTTTGTAGAGTTGTAAAGAACTTCTAATTCTTTAGCCATATATGATCCTAGTCTCCATAATTAGGTCCAAACGTCTGAGAACTCCTTAAATTTATTTGTTCCTGGTTGGGAAGGATGCTTTTAATTTCCGACATCATGGATATAGTCGCTGACATAGATACACCATGTGTAACTGAAAAAAAAAAAAAGATTTTCCTTTGCCATAAGTGAGGGCGTTACATCAATGGTAAATTTGCATCTTTAAGAAGCCAATGTAAAGAGAGATGCCTGACTTTTAAAATGATACAGGTCATGGTTCCTTACAACTACCCAGAATTTATCAATGATTTGACCAAACTGGTTAAGAAGAATGTCATTCCCATGAGCCGTATAGATGATGCTGTGAAGAGGATTTTGAGGGTTAAGTTCTCCATGGGTCTCTTTGAGAGCCCGCTGGCCGATAAAAGTCTGGCCAACCAAGTTGGAAGCAAGGTTAGCTAAATTATCCCAAACCGATCATTTTGGTTATTTGTTTTTGTAATGTCAAAGCACCACTTAATCGGATTTCCTCCATTCATTAGGAGCATAGGGAAATCGCGAGGGAAGCCGTGAGGAAATCACTTGTGCTATTGAAAAATGGAAAATCTGCAGCAGCTGGGCCTCTACTGCCTCTCCCTAAGAAAGTGCCAAAGATTCTTGTTGCTGGAAGCCATGCAGACAACTTGGGTTTCCAATGCGGTGGATGGACAATCGAATGGCAAGGACTTGGCGGGAATGACCTCACTGCCGGTACATATTCCCTTCTAGTATACATTTAACTGACGTGGTTTTATCTGATTTATTAGATCTATTTTATAATAAAAATAACTTTACAATCTAATGAACCCCATCAAACCGATTAGTTTGTGGGATTGCTTTTGAGTAATTCTTTTGTCTCCAGGTTTTCTGCAAACTACATTTATCATATGAAACTTGTCTCATTGTGGTTTTAGATGTGTGCCTAGTGACTTGTGACAAAAATTTGGATCATTAACTTCAAGTCACTATTGTAGTTTTACTAATTCCATCTCCAGAGGGATCTTAATCTATACTTTGGTATTGCATTCCTTTCAATTTCAGTAGCATGTCTCATTGATAGAATGTTTCATTTATGACAGGAACCACCATCCTTAATGGCATCAAAGCAACTGTGGACCAAAGCACCCAGGTGGTCTTCAATGAGAACCCTGACCCTGCCTTTGTCAAATCCAATGACTTCTCCTACGCCATTGTGGTAGTAGGTGAGCAACCCTATGCTGAGACCAAAGGTGATAACCTGAACCTCACTCTCCCCGAGCCAGGGCCGAGCACAATCAACAATGTCTGCAGCGCTGTCAAGTGTGTTGTCGTTGTTGTCTCTGGCCGGCCTCTTGTTGTCGAACCATATCTTGCATCAATGGACGCTCTGGTGGCTGCATGGCTCCCAGGTAGTGAAGGTCAAGGTGTGGCTGATGCTCTTTTTGGAGACTACGGATTTTCTGGCAAGCTGGCTCGAACATGGTTTAAACGAGTAGATCAGCTACCCATGAATGTTGGGGATCAACACTATGACCCTCTTTTCCCATTTGGTTTTGGGCTAACAACAAAGCCTTCTAGTCAAAGCAGCTGAAGTCCATTCCTTTAGAAGAAGTTCCAAGATCAATTTGTTTTAACGTATAGAGGTATTTTATTTAATCTTTCATTCATTTATAAATATTTGAGTTGTTTCAATCAAAGACCTTTTTTTTTTTTTTTGCTCTCTCATACAAGCATCAAATGTTATCATGAATGCACAGACAGCTCTTTTATGGGATGTTGGTAAACTTATAATTTTTTAATTATTTTTTAATTTATTTTCAATCAATCAATATAACTATCACTCCATTAAAAATAAATTTCATATTGCAAAATTGCTGGTAAAATCTAAAGTAGCTGCAAATTGCCAAATAGTTTGAAGTAACATTTTTCCAAACTTCCGATGTCTGGTTTAGAGCATAAAACCGTGCACTGGTCGTTCAAAGGGTCTCAGCTAAGTATGCTATCCAATCTAAAGGAGAGATGGAGGCAGAATCAACCCATCTTTGGTTGCTGAAAAACATGTTGCCAGGCCTGTTTGGTTGCCAAATTCATCTAACTTTAATTCACTTCATTTTAATTTTAATAATTTTAAGTAAATCTAACATCTAAACATTTTATTTTTAAATTATCAAATTCAATTCAATTCAAAATTTCTTCATACATAAAATTCACAATTTTTTTAATTCAAAATTTTTTTATATATAAAATTCACAATCTTAACTTTTCATAAATAGATTTAAATTTATCTTAATATCTAAATATATTTAAATTCTATCTTAAATAATTTTATAAAATTTACTTTATTATTTCAATTGATAAAACTCACTCTATTATTTCAATAGATTATTATTTATAAAAAAATTAAACTCAACTAAAACTCAAAAAAATTCCTCATAATTGGTGTACTTTTTTAAAAGAGCATTGTTAGAGTCATAGACCGGGATTTCCAGTCTGTTAATTTTTTTTTGTGTTTTGTTTTTATCTATTTTTTTAATATTTTTATAATTTAAAAAATAAAAATTATTATAAATTATATCATCATTCATTAAAAAAAAAAATATTATAAAACTACTTTCCTGGCTCTATCATTTATTTTCTTAAAATAGAATAAAAAAGTGTCGAAATCAGGTCCCACTCCTTTTTCGTTCTTTACCTGCGCAGTTTACTGACAGCGCAATCACACTCCCACTCACATTCGAAGCCTCTTTCTTTATTCTTCTAATAATCGTGCTATCTCTCTCTCTCTCTCTCTCTGATATACACACGCACGTACACGTTGTTGCTCCGAAACTGTTTTCTGCAGTGTCTGTTTGGTTAGTGAAAGAGCCTTAAGGAAAGGTAAAGAAAATAAGAGGCAATGCTGAATCTGAATGTTGTGCTTTAGGGCTGTATTTGCCTTTTCCTGGATATGTGGATAGGATCCAGAATAAGGAACCTGTGATAGATAAGCTTAAAGTCCTATCTTTCTATCATTTTTCATAGTAACCAAACAGAAAGACAATTTTTTTTTTTTTTTGCTGTGAATATTTGGGTCTCTTAGATTTAATGTGGGATATCAGCTGGAAGGAAAAAGAAGATGGTGGTGGGCTTCATTGACAGATGCACAGGACATGAAGTGCAAAGACCCAAGGCAGCCGGTGGCGGTTCGCGTCGCGGACATGTTGAGTCGAATGACTTTGGAGGAGAAGATTGGTCAGATGGTTCAGATTGATAGGACTGTGGCCAATCCTGGGGTTTTGAGGTCTTACTTCATCGGTAAAAGGATTTAACGCAAAGTTTCTAATGTTGTCTTTCAATATTTGCATTTGATTTTATGGCATTAATCAATAACTAGTTTTAAATGGCCTACCATGTAATTAAATCTGCAATGTGTCGATTTTAATATTCTTTTGTATGGTCCTACGCCATATTTTACATTTTTTCTTCGAATCGTGGCAGTTCTTTTTGTTTAATTTTCTTTTTGAAAATCATTTCATATCTCTGTTCTCATAAAGTTGAGAGTGAAGAACTTGTGGGAACCCCTCTGGTATGGTATCAAATCTATTGAGTTACATGAACTTTTTTTTTTTTTTTAAATTTCTTATTAGTAATTACATGAACTGTTAGTGGTGTTTTTTTTAATGTGGGTAATCAAAATATTTTGTTCATAATAATGGGCATATCCAAGTACTGACGATTGCATGAGTAATACCCGAGTGAGATTTACAACCGAAAAAAGAAACTCATGGACAACAGGAATTGTTTGGGAGTTACAGATAATGAATAGTGCTTTTGATATGGCGTTGGTCACAGAAGGAGATAGTGCCTTCATTGTAAATCTCTATGGTTGAGTGCCTTTTTGTACCAGTTCAATACCTGTTAAAATTGCGTCTCTTCTGAATAGATATCTATCATGTTGGTGGAAACAGTTGAGATATAAAGTACCATCTTATTATGTGTCTCACCTATTAATAGTATGATATATATATCTGTTTTGGTCAAATAATAACATCTATCTGTAAATCAAATGATTTGGAATAATTCAATGGATATAATTATTTTACAATTTATTATACAAGTAATTTCCTAGAAAATAGTAATTTATTTTCCTATTTTATCTATTACTAAAAAATTATAATTAGTGACCTGATTATCTCATATATAAAAGTCTGTTAAATGGATGTATCTCTGCCTATTAAAAGAGCAAAATAATATGTTCTTTTTAAGAGAAAAAGAATATTATGTTCATTGAAAATCAAACTGCACGTCTTTGGAAATCAAGGCCTAGGCATTGGCAATCACCAAACTGGATAATGAGGGCTTGAGGGCAACCATTTAGATAGGTATGGAGACGGTTATGTTACAGGTTTAACAGTCAAAGGCATCAACTTCCCGCTATATTCTAGGAGAACAACTTGAAAAAGATCTAATCTGTGTCTCTGACTCGTTTAACAGATTGCTCTTATGTTTTTCAACACCCTATTTGAAGCTGCTACACTTCTTCTTCCCCATTTATATCCCACCACCTTCAAACCCATGTGCATTTAAGCCTCAAATCTTGCTGCACATTCTGACATTTCTTCCTTCTTTTCTGGTGATCTTTTTCTGTTTTTGATCTTTTGGAAGTTCTGTATATTTGGAGGTAATTGTATTTTCCACATGCTTCTTGGGTTTTCATGGCATAATCATCTTTTACTTTCGATAGAAAGTAGAAACTGAACAAATGATTCCATGATCTTTCATTCACTTTCTTCCATATATAAGCAATTCCTTGAACCTACCTCTTGACAAAATGTTAATGCTTCTCATCGTTTAGCTTTCACATCACCTTTGCTTATTTCAAAATTTTACAGGATTTTAGTGGGACCAAGATGGCGAGAATTCCAATCCCCTCCTTGGGATTTTTGTTTTTGGCAATATTTTTCTGGTCATCAATGGCAGAAGCTCAAGGATATGTGGGATACAAGGACCCAAGGCGACCGGTTGGAGCTAGGATAAAAAATCTCTTGGAAAGAATGACTCTGGAAGAAAAAATTGGTCAGATGGTTCAAATTGAAAGGGCTAATGCCACTGCCCAGGTGATGAAGGATTACTTAATTGGTATGTGTATATAGATTATAATGTGTTCAACTTCTACTGTTACATATGAATTTGCCATAATTGCTCTCATTGTTCTTTAAACTCACAATAAAGTGAAAAATGTATAGGTAGTGTATTAAGTGGTGGAGGGAGTGTGCCTGCTCCAAAGGCTTCTCCAGAGCAATGGGTGGATATGGTGAATGAAATTCAGAAAGGGGCTCTTGCTACCCGTCTTGGAATCCCTATGATTTATGGAATTGATGCAGTTCATGGACACAACAATGTGTATAAAGCGACCATTTTCCCACATAATGTGGGTCTTGGAGTGACCAGGCAAGTTCAGGCTTGCATACCATGAAAAATTCTTAATTGCATAGCCATCCTTTTGTTTTTCTGTGGAATCTGTGAAACTTGAACATCATGAACCAATGGAGCTAGCATATTTTGTTTTGTCAATGACAATCAGTTCATCACTCTGTTACACCTCAAGTTAATTTACGTTTTCTGTGATCATACCTGCAGGGATCCTGATCTTTTAAAGAGGATCGGTGCTGCAACTGCGCTTGAAGTTCGAGCCACTGGGATTCCATATGCTTTTGCTCCATGTATCGCGGTAAATACAAGTTTTTAACAAGGATGCAATGCAACTATTCAAGATGATCCTAAACACTTAAAAAAAAGTTGTTATTTCGCCACTGTTTTCAATGATGGTGATCCTATTTTCTGTTGAATAATGCAGGTTTGCAGGGATCCAAGGTGGGGTCGTTGTTATGAGAGCTATAGTGAAGAGCCCAAGATTGTGAAGATGATGACCGAGATTATCCGAGGTTTGCAAGGAGATATCCCTGCAAATTCTAGAAAAGGAGATCCTTACGTTGGTGGGAAGTAAGAATTTACATCTTTTTTCATTATTTGTTAAAACAATTTGTGCTAAACGTGTTTATCATACTGCATAAAACGACAATCTCCAAACATGGGATAAACAAATTATAAGCCACTTTTAATCAAGCATATGCCTGCTTCTTTGTCACTTAAAGTAGAATCAGTTCCAGTAATACTGACTTTAAAGTCATACTTATATTTAAGATTGCATTCAGGGACAAGGTGGCAGCTTGTGCAAAGCACTATGTTGGTGATGGAGGCACAGTCAAAGGAATCAACGAAAACAACACCATTATTACTCAGCACGAGTTGTACAGCATTCACATGCCTGCTTACTATGATTCAATTATTAAGGGTGTCGCTACTGTTATGGCATCTTACTCGAGTTTGAATGGAATGAAGATGCACGCAAACCATAAGATGCTGACAGGGTTTCTCAAGAACAAACTCCACTTCAGGGTACTTTCTGATTCAATATTCAGAGTTATAAAAAAAAATATGGAAATATATATATTTTAATGAGATTAACAGAAATTACAAATAAATAATGTTTCATCATCGGATGATACTTTCAGGGTTTCATCATCTCAGATTGGGAAGGAATTGACAAGATTACCTATCCCCCACATGCAAACTACACATACTCTGTTCAAGCTTCAATTCTTGCTGGTGTTGACATGGTTGGTAACAAATATTAGCAAAAGATTAATTCATTCACGGTCCCAAGATTTTTGGCTAATCTTTCTGCTGTACACACTCCTATTCCCTTACAAATCTGAACTTCTAATTCTTTAGCCATGTACCCTGAGTCTCCATAATTAGGTCCAAACTTCTGAGAACTCCTTAACTTTATTTGTTCCTGGTTGGGAAGCATGCTTTTACCTCCGACATCATGGATATAGTCACTGACATATATACACCATGTGTAACTGAAAAAGAAAAAATATTTTTCCTTCGCCATAAGTGAGGGCGTTACATCAATTGTAAATTTGCATCTTTAAGAAGCCATGTGAAGAGAGATGCCTGACTTTCAAAATGATTCAGGTCATGGTTGGTTACAACCACCCAGAATTTATCAATGAATTGACCAATCTGGTTAAGAAGAATGTCATTCCCATGAGCCGCATAGATGATGCTGTGAAGAGGATTTTGAGGGTTAAGTTCTCCATGGGTCTCTTTGAGAGCCCGCTGGCTGATAACAGTTTGGCCAACCAAGTTGGAAGCAAGGTTAACTAGATCATATCCCAAAACTGAGCTTTGGTTTTTTGTTATTGTAATGCCAAAGCATCACCTGATCGGATTCCTCCTTTCATTAGGAGCATAGGGAACTTGCGAGGGAAGCCGTGAGGAAATCACTTGTGCTATTGAAAAATGGAAAATCTGCCGCAGCCGGGCCTCTACTGCCTCTCCCTAAGAAAGTGCCAAAGATTCTTGTTGCTGGAAGCCATGCAGACAACTTGGGTTATCAATGCGGTGGATGGACAATCGAATGGCAAGGACTTGGCGGGATTGACCTCACTGCCGGTACATATTTCCTTTTAGCATATATTTTACTTCTCTCTTTAATGATATGTATTTTCTCCAGATTGTCTGCAAACCACGTTTATTATATGAAACTTTTGCCTCATTGTGGTTTTAGATGTGTGCCTAGTGACCAAGGACCCATTTGGATGGTGAGATGAGATGAGATGATTTGTGAATAGTTTTTGTTTTTTTTTTTGATAAGTAGATGATTCGTGAATAATAGTGAGATTGTTAGTTGAAATGAGTTGAGATGAGTTGAGATGAGTTGAGATGAGGGTAAGATGGTTTCATACCTCTTTATCCAAATAGACCCTATTTGTGACAAAAATTTGGATCATTTACTTCAAGTTACTATTGTAGTTTTACTAATTCCATCTTGAAGTTATTTAAGAGCTATAGGGAGATCTTAATCCATACTTTGATATTGCATTTCTTTCTAGTTCAGTAGCCTGTCTCATTGATAGAATGATTCATTTATGACAGGAACCACCATCCTTAATGGCATCAAAGCCACTGTGGACCAAAGTACCCAGGTGGTCTTCAATGAGAACCCTGACCTTGCCTTTATCAAGTCCAATGACTTCTCCTATGCCATTGTGGCAGTGGGCGAGCAACCCTACGCTGAGACCCAAGGTGATAACCTGAACCTCACTCTCCCTGAGCCCGGGCCGAGGACAATCAACAATGTATGTGGGGCTGTCAAGTGTGTTGTCGTTGTTGTCTCTGGGCGGCCTCTTGTCATCGAACCATATCTTGCATCAATGGATGCTCTGGTGGCTGCATGGCTCCCAGGTAGTGAAGGTCAAGGTGTGGCTGATGCTCTTTTTGGTGACTATGGATTTTCTGGCAAGCTGGCTCGAACATGGTTTAAACGAGTAGATCAGCTACCCATGAATGTTGGGGATCAACACTATGACCCTCTTTTCCCATTTGGTTTTGGGCTAACAACAAAGCCTTCCAGGCAAAGCAGCTGAAGATCCATTCTTTAGAAAAAGTTTCCAGAACAATTTGTGTTAATGTATGGACTATTTTGTTAAATCCTTCATTCATTTATAAATATTTGAGTTGTTCCAATCAAAGACCTTTTTTTCTCTCATACGCGCATCAAATGGTATCATGAATGCACAGCTCTTTTAGATATTCTGACTGAGAAGTCCATACAATTCTAAATTCTCTGAGCTATCAAGGCTTTAGAACCAACAACTGATGTAATGATTCTTTCCCTTAAATCCAGTATGCTGTATTTGTAATTGACTGGCAGGTTTGGTGCTCTCCAGATAACATTGGCTACAGTTGACATATTATTCCTTAGTATTTTATTTTTGATGTTTTTTTGTCTCCATTATTGAAGTCTCAAACATATCCCCAAGGCAAAAAATAAAAGAATGAAGATGTGAAGGACACAATTGTCCGGAATGAAAACTGTATAATTCTTCCTGGAACCCACGTTTTGAAATGATTGGAATTTAAATATTTCTTTAGCTGCAATAGCTCTACTTTATGAGAATGAATGCTTTTTGCTTCATTTGTACTGCAATCTGAGGGATGCTGAAACTTCACCTCCCAAGGCGATTTCAGATTCGGGTAAATAAATTTCTCCACTTTTGATTTCTGATTTCATAAAATGGAATTTTCCTCTGCTTTTGGCTGCTCTGTTTCTTTCTTCACGTTCCACATAAATAGCCTCATTACACAGAGAGAGAGAGAGAGAGAGAGAGAGAGAGAGAGAGCACCCACTCAACAATGGATTTCGTTGTGGCTGACAAGAAAACACCCATTATTGAAGAATGCACTTTCCACCAACAGAAAAGAAAATGGCGTCGAGAAATTTCATGGAAATCAAGTTAGTGAACTGATTGTCCTTAATTATTTTCTCTTGACAGCTTTGGCAACTGCCCTGGATGTACATTGTGAATCAGTGGTCATAATAGTCAATCTGCTTGTCTACTGTGCATCCTGTTTCTTGGGCAACATATGGAGTCCAATCAGGTTAAATGTTGTTTGTTATCACCAACTTTTAAGTGATTTAAAAGATCATCATATTGATTTAAATGTGTAATAACTTGACGTGCAGAACCTTCGTTTTCTGCAGTTTTGTGTTCGTGCCAATGAGGAAATGCTCAATGGTTAGTCTTCTCTATGTACTTTCAATCCTATTTGGGTAATGGCCATCAATGAATTACTTTTCAAATGGTAATGGTTCAATAGCTTTAATATATATATATATATATATATATATTTATGATAACTGTTATAGACATAAAAAAAATTATACAAAATAAACTTATAAATTGGTGAGATTTTATAAAATCTGTTAGATTTATTTTATAATAAAAATAACTTTACAATCCGACTTATCAATTTCTAAATTTATTTTTATATAATTATTTTGTGATTAAAGTATTTTCTTTTTTGATTGCCTCCACCATTCATGCAATAACTTGCATCTTAAGAGTTCGCATACCTTTCTGGTATGGTTTAATGGATCATTGCAATCAATGCTTCTATGGCAAACAAGAGAAAAAAAAGAAGAAAAATATTAGTTTTAATTCAAGACACTTAGCATAGAAAAATATTAGGATAATATTCCCTTTGACATACATGGAATTGATTTTACATGTAAACATTGAAAAGCAAGAATGAGAAAAAACTAAACAGAGACTTATTTCTGCCTCAATTTTTGAAAGAGAGACAGAACATGCCAGACTCTAAGTAAGAGAGTTGAAAGTAAAACATATTTCGTCTCACTCACACGTGAATAAGATGTATCCGCAAAGCCATGGAAGAAGTGAAAACGCACCGCTGCGTTAAATTACTTTCTCTTAAATTACTCGTTGTTTTTGGCAAGTGACAACCTATGAATTTTGACTGTTCCACCACGGGCATTGGGCACTGTACTTGGCATTTACTTATCTCTACAAAAAGAGGTGAAAACTTATGGGATAGTGATAAACTTATATATATTATTATTATATATATATTATAATTATTTTATATTTATTTTCAATCAATCAATATAACTGTCACTCCATTAAAAATAAATTTCAATACTGTAAAATTACTGGTAAAATCTAAAGTAGCTGCAAATTGCCAGATTGTTTGAAGTAACATTTTCCAAACTTCTGATGTCTGGTTCAGAGCATTGTGCTGTTCGTTCAAAAAGGGTCTCAGCATCTCAGAATAGTATCCAATCTAAACGAGAGATGGGGGCAGAATCAATTATCAACCCATCTTGGTTGCTGTAAAAACATGTCGCCATTAAGGGTCATAATCGGTATACAGTCAATAGTGTCGAAATCAGGTCCCACTCTTTTTGCCTGCACAGTTTACCCACTGCTCAATAGCCTCAATCACACTCCCACTCGCATTCGGCTAAAGCCTCTTTCTGTATTCTGCTCTCTGTAACTTTAAGCTGGCTCTCTCTCTCTCACACATACGCACGCACACGTTGTTGCTCAGAAACTGTTTTCTGCAGTCTGTTTGGTGGGTGAAAGAACCTTAAGGAAAGGTAAAGAAAATAAGAGGCAATGCTGAATCTGAATGTTGTGCTTTTGAGCTGTATTTGCCTTTTCCTGGATATCTGGATGGGACCAGAAAAAGGAACCTGTGATAGATAAGCTTAAAGTCCTTTATTTCTATAATTTTTCATAGTAACCAAACAGAAAGATAATTTTTTTTTTTCACTGTGAATATTTGGGTTTCTTTGATTTAATGTGGGATATCAGCTGGAAGGAAAAGGAAGATGATTAGGGTTCTAGTCCAAATAGTTGCCGTAACGTGCCTGTGGTGGTGGTGGGCTTCATTGGCAGATGCACAGTACATGAAATACAAAGACCCAAGGCAGCCGGTGGCGGTTCGCGTAGCGGACCTGTTGAGTCGAATGACTTTGGAGGAGAAGATTGGTCAGATGGTTCAGATTGATAGGACTGTGGCCAATCCTGGGGTTTTGAAGTCTTACTTCATCGGTAAAAGGATTTAACGCAAATCTTATAATGTTGTCTTTCAATATATGTGCATTTGAGTTTATGGCATTAATCAATATCTAGTTTTAAATCTGTAATTGTCGATTTTAATATTCTTTTGGATGGTCCTACGCCATATTTTACACTTTTTCTCCGAATCGTGGCAGTTCTTTTTGTTTGTTTTTCTTTTTGAAGATAATCATTTCATATCTCTGTTCCAATAAAGTTGGAAGTGGAGAACTTGTGGGAACCTCTCTGGTTATGATATCAAATCTATTGAGTTACATGAACTGTGTTTTTTTTTTTTAAATTTCTTATCAGTAGTTAACATGAACTGTTAGTGGTTTTTTTTTTTTTTTGTGTATGGGTGATCAAAATGTTTTCTTCATAATAATGGGCATAGCCAAGTACAGACGTATGCATGAGTAATAATCGAGTGAGATTTACAACAGAAAAAAGAAACTCGTGGACAACAGGAATTGTTTGGGAGTTAGATAATGAATAGAGCTTTTAAGTTATAAGTGCACTTGCCAACAAAAAAGTAGTTAAAAATTGCATTATTTTATATACTATTATGTTCCTAAACTGAAGTAGCTTACATAATTATATATTGATAATTATGGTGATTTATTTATTAAGATAAAAATGTGTATGAGTCCAAAGATAAACTGAAATAGGAGGATACATTGCCAATATGGGGCCAAGAAAGTTAACCATTAAGAAGATTTAGGAAAATTATGGGAACCAAAGACAATGAAGATGGATTCATATAAGACGTGTTTGACTGCAACTTTCTTTGGTCTTTTTGCAGGCAGTGTATTGAGTGGGGGTGGGAGTGCGCCACTTCCAAAGGCTAGTGCAGAGGATTGGATTAATATGATTAATGAATATCAAAATGGGTCTCTATCCACGCGTTTGGGCATTCCAATGATCTATGGCATTGATGCTGTTCATGGACACAATAATGTCTTCAATGCTACAATATTTCCTCATAACATTGGTCTTGGAGCTACGAGGTAAGTATGACTTTGAAAATGATTTGGCATCTAGTTAGAACAAATTTGATATGGCATTGGTCACACAAGGAGATAGTGCCTTCACTGTAAATCTCTATGGATGACTGCCTTTTAAATGTACCAGTTCAATACCTGTTAAAATTGCATCTCTTTTGAATATATATCTATCATATTGATGGAAACAGTTGAGATATAAAGTACCATCTTATGGACATATAGTCTTTTAACGTAGAGGGATCATGTTAACACAAAACTATTTTTGCATGACTTAGTGTTTATTTCTATTTACTCACCAAGCAGACAGTGAAATGGAGATATGTAGACTTCCTAAGATAAAATCTTGATGGATAGGGATTCTGAGCTGGTGCGGAGGATTGGTGCTGCAACTGCTGTTGAAGTCAGAGCTACAGGGATTCCTTATGTATTTGCTCCATGCATTGCGGTAAAAGGATAGTCTGCATTTTCTAAATCAAATCATAAATTTTTAGCGAGTTTACTGCACACTTGAAGTTGTATATTAATTCCTACTATAAGCTTCGTATTTTTATATATGATAGGTCTGTAGAGATCCAAGGTGGGGACGGTGTTATGAAAGCTACAGTGAGGATCCCAAAATAGTGCAAGAAATGACTGAAATTATACCTGGATTGCAGGGAGATATTCCTGCCGATTCTCGGAAAGGAGTTCCATTTGTTGGTGGAAGGTATGAACTATAGAACAACTATAAAATTTTTCTTTTTCTTTTTTATTGGGTTTTTTTGGGGGGAAGAGCTCCTATTTCCTCATTTTTTTCCTTTTTTAAAGCCGATATAATTGGGACTATTAGTGCTATTGTCTTCTTGTTGTTGTTACTGCATATATAGCAACGAAACTTTGGAATGCTTAACACAAATATAGTCCAGTAAAAGCAACTCCTTGTCCTCTCTCACCTAACATAAACTGTACAACCGCTTGTCCATCCTGGTAATAAAGAGGTCCAAATGATCAAGTGGCTGTTTAGTCGTCTCATACTCTTCTGGAAAAAATGAGTTACTTTATGTGTCTTTCTCATAATTTCTTATTCTTGTTAATTAATTAAGGAGGCAGTAACTCCATAGCTAAAATCCAATACTGGATAGTGAGTACTTACCAGGACTCAAAACTAAAGAAGAAAGCACATGGGTCATTTTATACGGATTCATTTTTAATTATTTCCTCTGATAATATATAAATTTCTTGCAGGAAAAAGGTGGCAGCTTGTGTGAAGCATTTTGTGGGAGATGGTGGGACAACTAAGGGCATCAATGAGAACAACACAGTGATTGACCGGCATGGGTTGCTCAGCATTCACATGCCTGCCTATTCTGATGCCATCATCAAAGGTGTATCTACAGTCATGGTTTCTTACTCAAGCTGGAATGGAGAAAAGATGCATGCAAACCGTGATCTAGTTACTGGCTTCCTGAAAGGCACTCTTAGGTTTAAGGTTAATGTCCCTCTCTTATTTACATGCTTATTTTACTTTTTTCTCTGTTGTTAAACAACAGTAACCAGATCAGATGGACACTGAAGAGCGGTAACATGATGTTTGTACCCAAAGAATGGGTATAGAGGTAGGGGGGAAATACCTGGCTTGGGCTGCCAGTATGTGAAAAAAATGCTTACTTTCATTAGATAATTCTTTCCTGTCTATTCTAAGTGATCCCTACCTAAATAGTTGAGGTAAGCATAAGCCACCGCCTCACGACTCCTCTTTCACAATCTAGCCCTAGCTAGATTCATATTCTTTGTCAAACAATTAGCATCGGTTCAGCTTCATAGACCCTATATCAATATTCTTTCATGTACTCTCTCTTGTACTTTCAACGCTTTTGACTTGTTTATTGTAAACTAGTCGCTTACATATTCATCTAATCGTCGGTCTTGTGGTATATGGAGCTTCTTCTCAAGTGCATCCATTCACTTTCTAGCTTTTATGATTTTCCCCATATCCTTGTCAACATTTTCTTTTTGGCGACTTTTTTTTTTTTTGAAATTTTTTTTGATTGTGCAGCATGTAAATTGATAGGTAAATTTTGTCCAATCAATATTACTACACGTGTAGGTCATCTTCATTTATCTCTGTCAGTTTATGCTCAAGGTCTTCTACAAAGTCCTTTATGAATGATTGATCACATTTTCAGAAACTGTCACCATATCATATGTTTTCTGTCATCAATCTTCATTGTATTTTCGTTTTTATTTTAGTAGATTGTTACAATCACAGTCTATTTGGTCTTGCTTCACCTATAGATTCGAAATGAAGCTTAAAATTCATTATGCTGTCCTCCTTCACTTTTCTGTTGTTATTCCTCTTGCTGCTGCTGCTTCAGCTGTTCTTCTCTTTTCTGTCTATACAATCTGGATTCCAGTACCTCATTCTGATAACATTTATGTGTCGTTCACTCTCAGGGTTTTGTTATATCAGATTGGGAGGGTGTTGATAGGATTACCTCGCCACCGCATTCAAACTACTCATACTCTGTCCAAGCTGCGATTCAAGCCGGCATTGACATGGTCAGTGGCTATCTTTTGGGACAAATCTTGGAAAGAATCAATAAAATAACTATATGCTGATTTACTATATTCAATACAAAATTCAAATCTAGATACTTGTTAAAAAAAAATAAAATCCGGATGACACTATGTAAACAGAAAATCCAAAGGATTGGTTCTCTATATTTAACAGGTCATGGTTCCTTTCAAATATACTGAGTTCATTGATGACCTTACCAACCTGGTCAAGAACAGCATTATCCCAATGGATCGCATTGATGATGCTGTGGCAAGGATCTTGCTAGTCAAGTTCACCATTGGTCTCTTTGAGAACCCACTTACTGATTTCAGCCTAGTCAATGAGCTTGGAAGCCAGGTTGGTCGATCCGTTCTCAGCTTTTATCTTAGTTTGTCGATTTATAAGTTTTCAGTTGCTCTTTTACTCAATGAAATAGGTTTGCACTGTGGTTTGGTTAATTTAGATGAGCAAAAAGCATTGTCTCTTATCAAAAGCACATAACAAATTTATTCTTATAATTTCTAAAATTCTTTACAGCCAAAATGCAGTATCATGAATTCTGCAGCCTCTCCTTATCAAAATTGTCAATATTCATAATATCTTGTGAAATCCTTTACAGCAAGATGTAATTTCCTGTTCCTTGACTAGGCACACAGAGACTTGGCAAGAGAAGCTGTGAGGAAGTCACTAGTGCTATTGAAGAATGGGAAAAATGGAACAAATACTATATTACCCCTTTCCAAGAAGGCTCCAAAGATCCTAGTTGCTGGTAGTCATGCTGATAATTTGGGTTATCAGTGTGGTGGGTGGACAATCACATGGCAAGGATTTAGTGACAACAGCTATACTAGGGGTGTGTTCTTTCATATATGCGGAATAGGCATAAGTCCCATTTTTAACATCTCTTACTTGAGCCACAATGATATGGATGATCAATTTTTGGTTGCTGATAGTTTTCAATAGTGGAAATTAGACGTGAAGGTGTTGCCTATGAGTAGGGATAATCGCATCTCAGACTGAAAATGTTTCAAAATGACGATACTCTTCTAAATGGTATATAATTCAGGCAGTATTAAGAAACATTTGATGCATGCGATAAGTGATGTAGATGAACTAAAACTTGGTTTAATGGTTAAAGAAATATTCTGTATATGGGTTGATTGTCCTTGGCTAGCATGGATTTGTCTCAGTGGCTTTGGGACTGATGAACCTCAGTGGGATTCATTTCCCCTTGCTTGAAGGTTTAAAAGGTTCTTTAGCAGATAGGTGTTTGGTAAGCTTCATGAAAGCATGTCTTGTCGATGTAATAGCTACTGTTCTATATTTGGCTTTTCTAATTCAATTTGATTAGTTTTTGGTAAAGCATTAGTCTTTCTCATTTTCCATGTGGATAAGAATGCCAGAATTCTTTTTTGAAGTTAAATGTCAGTTTTCCTTTCATTGGCAGGAACCACCATCCTTGGAGCCATCAATTCAACAGTTGACCCCAGTACAGAGATAGTCTACCATGAGAATCCTGATAGCGAATTTGTCAAGTCCAATAACTTTGACTATGCCATTGTTGTCGTTGGTGAGCACCCTTATGCCGAGAGTGTTGGGGATAGCATGACCCTCACTATGGCAGATCCTGGCCCAATCGTCATAAAAAATGTCTGTGAAGCTGCCAAGTGCGTGGTTGTCATTATTTCTGGTAGACCTATTGTGATTCAACCATATCTATCCTCAATTGATGCCCTGGTGGCAGCATGGTTACCAGGAACTGAGGGCCAGGGCGTGACTGATGTCCTTTTTGGGGACTATGGATTCAGTGGAAAGCTTTCCAGAACGTGGTTCAGAACTGTAGATCAACTGCCAATGAATGTCGGGGATTCACACTATGATCCGCTTTTCCCGTTTGGGTTTGGACTCACAACTGAGTCTGTCAAGGAACTTGTGGCAAGGTAAATTTCTATTAAGTGCACTTGTTTTGATACGTCCATTAAGCACCAAAGAATTTCTGGATTAGGTGTGAACATCCAACAAAGGGCTTCTTGAGTAGTGTCTGAACCTTTGGATGCAAGAGATCTATTCAATACAAGATTTTGACGCTAAAAAAAATGAACCCTTTGTTTCTTTTCTTTCAGTTTCTTTCCTCATTTTCTGGAAGTCAATCACAGACATGAAGAATACTTTTTGTAGATAAATTCAGTTTATTTTTACATGGCATTTGCTCCGAGTTCATATATATATATATATATATATATATTTTCTGTAGCATCTGATGTGAAGCAGTATTATCTTCTCATTTCTTGTGACAGTTGTTTTTTGTTGATTTAAGTTTGTTATTGCTTCATCAAGGAATCATTAGATCTACCGAGGTTTCATATTGGCATATTTTCATGTTGTTGATGTCATTCTGGTGAAATAATCATTTTCTATTTATGAAATAACTTTTTTTTTTTAACCCATGTACTTACTCTACAGGTCAACCTCATCTGGTGTAGGCCAAAAGCCATATATACTTGCCAACATAGTTTCTGTAATTGCAATTTTGTATTTCACAGGTATGGCTTTTTAGTTTTTACCCACATCAAGATTATGTATATTGAATTGGCCATCTGTTGCACCATTGTTGTACTTATCATTTTCCTTAAATGTTGACAAACGCCGCAGCATCAAGGGGCTTCCGACAAGACTTAATGGGATTTGGTAGACGGTTTAGCACTAGAAAGTACACTAGATGCTCTTAGTTTATGAGTACTAGTCATTAGACTAGCTTCTGTTAGATTACAGATGCAGCAGCTTCAACTGCAATTGGCTTCTAAAGCAACTATTGCATCCCATTGTTCCCCAAATTTTTTGATGAGTATCCCACTGTTCCCCACAGTAGACTTTAACATTGCAAATCTATGTCCTGTTAAATTAGTTCAAGTGGGAGAATTTGGTGTACTAAATTATCTTAGATGGGGGCCCTGGTTTTATTGTACACGTGAACTGCAGCCTACTTGAACATGAGATCATTTTATAGCAAATATTTATTGAAAATTGTTGTCTGAATAATTGATTTTAAGGTGTTCCAATGGCAATCTTGTCTAGTCTTGTTGATTTCAAGAATATGGATTAAAAAGAGTTATTCTGCGGACAGTCGGCTATGTGTAATCGTGGTGCAATCTGCATGCCACGTTAGCCAATTTATTTTTTTAACAAATATTGAGAAGAGAAAACAAGAAAGATGAAAATAAGAAAAATACAGGGAGACAGAGCTTCTCTTCGACTTGATGGAGTTTCTCTTCATGCTGAGCTTCATTCTCTTCGTGCCTAGCTTCTCTTCCTACGAAACTAAGCTTGTCTTAATAGGTTGCCAAAAATCAATCTGTATATATTTTTTTTAAAGGATTTGCACTTTTCCTATGAAAAATTCAGTTGTTCACTTCCTCTGTCTCGGTTGTCGGCACCGAGGTAAAAATTTCTTTTGAACTTCTTTATCAATTTTCTTTCTTCTGTTCATTAACGTTGGTAGGTTCCTGGGAATGAAAAGAGAAAAATGTATATATATATTTTTTTCACATGAGCAAAAAAAATTGAGTTAGATCTACAGGAGAATCATGATCATTGAAATCAGAAAAGAGAGGCCAAAGTTTTGTATCTCGCATGGCAAGTGTTTGAACTAGTAAGATAGAACCATTTAGATGTTATACATAAAGAGTTTATTCTCACACAGGTCTATCCATTAAATCCCACATAACAGACTCCAATAATCAATTAACACGCAGAGTTCACAAATTCAAATCGCTACATTGCAATACAGAGGAATGTTGGAAACAGTCTACCCTGCTCCCTCAAGCCCTCCATCTCTCTGTCTCTCCCTCCCCAAAAGATTAATTTTTGAAAACCCTAAACCTCCCTCACTTAACTCCTCTAAAGATTAGTACTTTATGCCTAGACGAAACTTCTATGCCTCCAGCATTTATTGTCCCAGCCAAGATAATTTCTAATTTGTAAGTAAGCTACAGTTGCTTAGAATCAAATTGCGCAGCTTTGGGTTTACCTTTTCAGGTTAAACATTTCAATAATACTAATAGGTCGTACTTAACTATTGACACAAGCATACAAAATGCCTTGAAATTTGGGTTAAGAAAAACATACCAGCAAACGATTTTAGGTAAAAGTGAAACATAAGCCTCATTTAATTGATTTTGTTTGGAAATGATTTATATGTAATATTTTTCATAATAAATTTCATAATAATGTGTTAAATGAGGGATAATTTTGTAAAATATTTTATAAAAGTGACATTACTTTACAAAATATCCTCATTTTACAACATTGCTATGAAATATATTGTGTAAATGTGTTGTGTGTATTAATACACTTTTGTTTTTATCAAAGACCTCATGTACCTTGTCCACTTGAAGAGAGTTTTCGACCATTAATATACCAATACATGAACCTAACTCGCCAACTTCTACATTTTGGTTATTTATGTTCCAACAGATAGATTATTTCTATTTATTTTCGAAACGAAAATCTCGATCCTGAGACTCAAATCGCGTAATAATAACTGTGCCAAAGAATTATTCTCTCAAAGAGACAATAGCTCAAACCACAAAAGGCAACTGCCAGCATCATGCGACATTCGGTTGATTGTTTCAGCGTGCGACCAGCAGCGTGAAAAGTCCAGTGACCGACATTAGGTCAAAGGCTAAGGTGTCATCTTTCTATTGATATCCAAATAAAATTCCTACAACGGATTGCTATAAATGGTAAGATTATACCTCGTGTGGGCTTTCTTCGACTGGGCGACAGGATAAAAAGTTGCATGATTGTGGTCAGAAATTGGCCTTTTCATTAAATAAAATTCAAAAAACATGGCATAAAAATCCATACCAAATGAAGTCAGTGTACAAAACTCATAAAAAAATCCAAATGCTGTAGAGTCGAGACAACTGGTACAAGTCTTCATTAATTAATTGAAAATGGTGACATAACTCATTGGGCTTTTGTAACGCATCGGCTCCGTAGGAGTCGAAGGGTTACATTCTATCACATATACTCACATTCAACATTATAATTAAAAATTTTAAATGTTCAAATATCATATAAAACTTGGTCTTAAAATCCACTTCCTCAATATCATCGGTGTAACACTCCGATCCTGTAGGGATCGGAGAGTTACATCCTATCACATACACTCACATTCACACTATAATTAAAGATTTCAAATTTCCAAATGTCATATAAAACTTGGTCTTCAAACCTATTTCTTCAATATCATCAATTTTAAAAATGCTAAGTCACCAGAATACAATACATTTCCTTACCAAACCTTATCAATATTCGTATAAATTATTTATACTCAATCAACCATTCTTAAGTCATCTCATCTAATGTTTCATAATCTGATCCTTGGCTGAAATATTCAAACTCATCTAAAAAAAAAATTCAAAGATAAGGGGTGAGCTATCAACTCAATAAGCAGAGGACATATACTAGAGTGTAAACCTGAGCATTTTTCAAAGTACAGTATGCAGAGTAAAAAAATATTCTTTAGTTTTAATATGCAGAACAAACACATTTTCATACGTAACAGAGCGATGATTTTTAAATCATAAGAAATATAGAATACTTTGGCATAACAAAACTGAGCATCATCATCATATCAAAACAAAACATTTTATAGAGTAGAGATCATGTTTAGCCCCTATAGTAGGGTTATGCTAATCTCGGTGACCAAACCAGGCAGAGACAGAGATTAATTTTTCCCTTATTCATTTTCGAAGTTCTAAGTGTGCACACGTGAAAATCCACATAAAACCACTTTGTTTCCAAAGTGGGTGCACTCAAAGACAGAGAAATTGGTAGCACCCAAACAGAGCAGAGACAGAGTCAGATACAAAATCAGTATACCATGCCAAATGTTTTCAGAGTCACTAAAAATAATATGGATTTCCAAGATATTTTTAGATTAATCTCACAAGAACAAAACAGAGTCAGAATATCTTTCTAAATTAATGCACAAATTTTCAGATAATCAATATCGCTCTTTTTCACATTTCAGAAATAATATGACAAAAACTAAACTCATGTCTACACAATGTATGATAAAAACATTTTTCTTCGTTTCATATAAGCTTCAAGAGTAATGCAAATAACTGACTGAGGTTGGTTTGCCTCAAGTTCTCGTTTCATAACAAAACATATACAATTTTTCATAAAATTAATCTCAGTCTACATTTAGTATAAAACCAATCATATGAACTCCGCTTACCTAACTCCTTAACTTTTCAAACTTTTCCACACTAGCTAAACGAAAAATCAATCACTTATAAAAATGATCATGCACTTCTGTAAATTTCCAATTGATCACAAACTTCATAACTAAAACCTGAGAGACAAAATCTGATATCTTTTCTTAACATCTAAACATCCTCAAAATCCTGAATAATAATTCTCCTTAAAATACTAGAGTTCACTAAATTTCTCTCAAATCTTAAAATATAATAAAATTCTCCAATACCTAGATTTTCACTTAATAAATACCTAACCTAAATATCTAACTCAAAATCAAGTCTCTTACAAAAATAAAAACTCAATCCATTTCATAAAAAGCAACACCACTTATCGGATCCAAATTCATTTATAACTTAAGCCCAAAATAATTTAAAAAGGCGAATCCAAAATAATTTAAACTCAAGCCTAAAATAAAATAGAATGTGTAACCAAGCCAAAATATTTAACCTCAAAATAACTTATCAAAACGCATGTAAAATATAAAGTAATCCAGTGAGAAACAAGCTC
Organism: Platycarya longipes; assembly: GCA_036559045.1. NCBI lineage: Eukaryota > Viridiplantae > Streptophyta > Magnoliopsida > Fagales > Juglandaceae > Platycarya > Platycarya longipes. The sequence goes on from CM071801.1 coordinate 32,763,140, forward strand.
ACTTTAAAACTTTAAAACTTTAAAACTCTGCCTGTTTTAAAACCAGGAGGGCAAAAATGGTACGATTATAAAACAAAACTTTAGCACTATTAGTTAATACGAAACTTTACGTAAAGAAGGTGCAAAGCCTAATGTAGTTTACAAAAAAAGTAAGCCCGCTAATGAGAGAGAGCTAGACCGAGTAGTGAAGGCTCATCGAGAGAAGGAAACGGCGCGCAAAGCAAAGAGGTGGGCAGTGGTCAAAGGCGTTGAGTGTGGCCCCAAGGTACGTGAGAAACAAGTAATGAGTGAGAAAGAGAATGGAGAACAAGGGACTCTGATTTTTGGTGTTTGAAAAAGAAGTTGTTTTCAATGAGATTGGTATTTTCCAGCATGGGTTAACTAATGGAAAGGCAGTTACTGGTGAGGTTTGATTTATGGTGAAGCGTCTGTTTGGACAGAACTGTGAGGGTCTTGCAAAGGCTAAGCTTTGACGTGGCTACAACATCTTGAGGTTCACGGTGATGGCTCAAGGTGATACTTCTTGTAGCGAGTTGCCAGTTTCGCATGGATGGGCAAAGTCGGTGTTCGGTGTCATTTATGATTGAGGGGGAAAACGTGGGAGTGCTACCATGAAGGACTGTTGTCCATCGCGCTTGTTGCTGGGTACCCTGTTTCAGGTGCAGTAAAACAAGGGCGTTTAGCTTGGCTTGGGTTGTTGCTTGCCGTGATTATGGGAGGTGATTGAACAAAGAAAGGTTTCATGTTTGGTGGTTCTATGAAGGTGTTGGGACAACGACATGGAGGGGCTATTGCTGTGTGAGCGATGCGAGGAGGATGATCATGGTGGTTGCTTTGTTTTCGAGTGTCAAAAACAAGGGTGTTACGGTGCAAGTTGATGGGTAAGAGACTGTCGTGGCTGGGTTTCTCTCGGTCTACGGCTTGGAGTGGTGTTACTATATGAAGGCGCATGGTGGCTTGCACAATGCTAACTTGGTGGCGGTGAAAGGATGACAGTGCGGAGGAGCTTGACTTTGTGGTTATATGATTAGGGGGTTTGCACAACGGCAGTTTTCTCAAGTTCACCTGGGTTACTTACTACTACATGTAATATATATATATTATATATATATATATAGCAACGTGAGAAACCCTAGAAACAAAATAAGAGGAAAAATTGAGTGACTTAGTCAGTATAGAGAGTTTTGATTGAAAAACTAACATGCAAATAAGGGAAAGAGGTGGGTATCGAGGTGGAGAAAAATGCAGGCTGCCGAAAACTAAAGGAAACAGCCGGGAAAAACTAGTTGTAGAATGTACCAAACGATGCCGTTGATAGGGGTTCTCTACGTGCATGAGATGATGCTTAAAAGATGGCTAAAACCCTAGGAAGGATAGTATGGAGCGTGCATTACGGATTTAACCGGAAGATGAAATGTAAAACGTGTATTTGAAAATTTTAAAACTAGAAACACTAGCAGATAAAGGAGAGAGAACGTGATATGAATACTCTACTGAAAGGAAACGTGCAAATTGAAATGTGGGTTTTAAATAATTATGAAGGAATTTTAATTCTAATATGTTTGAAAATGGTAACGGATCTTCTAAAAAAAAAGGCCACAAATATTTTAAAAACAAAAAATATGGCCTAAATCCAGTAAATAAATTAGGTTTCCAAAAACGTCTAATCTATCTAAAAACATTTAGTGAAATAAACAAAATCGCAAGCGAACCCACTAAAATGCTATTTTTCAAAAAAATAAAAAACTAGATATATTAGGCTCGTAATCTGACAAAAAATGTAAGAAAAATCAAATGGGTATTTCACACATATAAATCTAAAACAATTTTTTTTTTTTTTTAAGTAGCTTGGCTTTGGAATAGGGAGTTACAATAAGTTCCAAAAATGCTAAATCACCATAATATAATAATATTTCCTTACCAAACCTTATCAATATTTGTATATGTTTTCTATACTTAATCAACTATTCTTAAGTCATCTCACTCAATGCTTCATAATCCGATTCTTGGTTAAAATATTCAAACTTATTTAAAAAATATTCAAAGATAAGGGGTGAGCTATTAATTCAATAAGTGGATGACATATATCAGAGTGCAAACATGAGCATTTTCCAAAGTACAGTATGCAGAGCAAAAATAATCTTCAGTTTTAATATGCAGAACAAACACATTTTCATATGTAACAGAGCAATGATTTTTAAATCATAAGAAATACAGAATACTTTGGTATAACAAAACTGAGCATCATCATCATATCAAAATAGAGTATGTTACAAAATAGGGATCATGTTTAACTCATGTGGTAGAGTTGTGCTAATCCCGGTAGCCAAACCAGGCAGAGACAAAGATGGATCTTTCCCTTAATCATTTTTGGAGTCTCGAGTGTGCACACAAGAAAGTTCACATAAAAACCATTTTGTTTCTTAAGTGGGTGCACTCAAAGACAGAGAAGTTGGTACCAACCTAAACAGAGTAGAGTAGAGCATAGACAGAGTCAGATACAAAACCAGTATACCATGCCAAAGATTTTCAAAATTATAAAAAAACATATAGTTTTAAAATATTTTCCGAATAATTCTTACATAAATAAAACAAAATCAGAGCCTTTTTATAAAATTAATGCACAATTTTTCAAATTCTCAATATAGTTTTTTTTTTTCACATTTCAGAAATAACATGACAAAAATTAAGCTCATATCTACACGATGCATGACAGACAATTTTTCTTTCTTTCATATAAGCTTAATGAGTAATCAAATAACTGACTGAGGTTGATTTTTCTCAAATTCTCATTCATAACAAAACATGCACAAATTTTTAGAAAGTCAACCTCCATTTATAATTGGTATAAAAACAAGCACAAGAATCTCGCTTACCTAGACTTCTTAGCTTTTCAAAAGCATCCTCAACAAAATCGAACAAAATCAATCTTCACCCATAAAATATCATATAACCTGTGTAAATTTTCAAATGATCACGAACCTTAAAAATAGAACCTGAGATATAAATCCAATATCTTTCCGTAATAGCTAAATATTCTTGAAACCATGTATAACAACTCTCCCCCAAAATGCTTGGAAGTAAATTCTTCCAAAATTCTAAAATATTATAAATTCTCTAATACTTTGATCTTCACTTAATAATAACTTAATCCAAATTCCAATTCAAGCCAAGCCTCTTTCACAAATCAAAACATAACCCACTTAAAAGAATAATCTCTGGATAAAAAAAAAGTACACAACTCAAATAATTTTAAAAACGTACCCAAAATAACTTAAAATCCAAAATAATAAATAAAATAAAATAAAATAGAACTCGGACCCAACCCAAAACATTTAGCCAATACTGTCTTAAGACTCTTAACATAAAACATTTGAAAAGAAACTCGGTAGTAACAAACTCAGTAGCTCCGAAACAAAACTGCCCATAAAAATATCATTTTAAAACTCTTTAAATTTGTAGTAAAGCAAGGGGAGATCAATTGCAATTTCATAACCTAAAACTTCTACAGCATCACGTAAAAAGTGAAAACACAACATGTAAAGGACAAAAACAAGAGTTATTACAAGGAAACAAAAACGAATCAAGATAGGATGTGAGGCAGAGGCTTATCGAGGTAGGGGCTAAGGACTGGTGGAAATACGATAGAGTTGGGTGGCTGGTCGAGAGAGAGACAATGTGCGAGAGCGATGAGTGTGAGAGATGAAACATACAGAGAGAGTAAGCCGTAAGAGAGAAAACAGAGAGAAAACAGCAAACAAGGGCTAAGGCTTACCGATAGAAAGTGGCGTGCGGCTAGGCGAGGGACAAGGCAGCATTACTAGGTGGACTGTCGACATTTTTCAGATGCCCTAGGTAGTCTTCGACGTAATAGACTCAGGGTAGAAGTGGTTGTAAAGGTGCTAACAAGGTGAAAGTGGTGCTCTATTTCGAGTAATAAAAACATGGGTCCTTTTTCATGCGGTTTACAGTAGTGGTACAAGGTGGGTTCGCGGTGGTTGGACAATGCTGTTGTCTTTTTGGCAGGTGCTTTCGTGGGGCTTGGCCTGATATTTTTGCTGGCTATGCATGGACTCAACATCGGTGACTTTCGTGAGGGCAAGAAACCGCAGGTGGTTTATATGGCTGGCTTCGGTTTGGGGTGCTCTACGTCTGTGATTGCAACACAGAGGCCTAAGTATTATGGTGCGGGAATAATGCGGGTGGGATGGTAGTAGAAAACACATTGTGGTGGCGCGACGGCAAGATTGAAGATAAACGATAAATGCATGATCTGTTTGAGGGCTGTGCGACACAGTTTAATATAAGAATATAAATATTCAGTGTTGTTGTGAGTTTTCGGCAAGAGACGAGCAAAATAGGGTGAAAAAATAGGTGGTTGCAAGCCTAGTAAAATAAGGAGGAGATTACTTGAATGCTGAGCAGAAGACTTTTTGTGAGAAGCTAGAATGGGAAAACTGCAAGGATCAAGGGGAGTTAAATTAGAAAAAAAAATCCAAATAGGAAATATATGGTTGCTTGATCAATGGAGTGCAATAGTGGTATGTAAAACTGTTGATGAAAATCCTAAGGTAAGAGATGGGTGTGAAACTATGAATATAGATGATTGAAACCCTTAAAAAAATAAAATTAATAGAGCTAGGACTCAAGAGTCTATTTGCTATAAATAATAAACATTTAACAACAAAAATGAAACAAAGGCTAAAATCCTAAAAATAGAAATGAGTTTGAAATTTAAAAAAAAAAACAAAAAACAAAATAATGATAAAAAATTCAAACGGGCTTTTCGTACAACTAAAAATTAAAATAATTTTGAAAACAAAGTGGCGGCAGAACTGGATGTTACAGCTTTGTATGGCAGTCCTTACCAGATCATGAGATAAACAAAGTGAGAAGATGTTGTGGCTACAAGTACACTCAAACATGGAGAAAAATAAAGCAAGGAAACTTTACTATACAAGTCCAAACTCATCGTGATATAACATTTCAACTGAGTTTCATTTTACATATTAGAACACAAATGGAATGAGAGCCTTGACATTCTCAGGAAAATCTTCAAATTTTGAGAAGTACCATCTTCTTGTAGCATAACTTCTTCCCATGAGGTAGAAAACAGTGCCCAGAGTGAAAGAGAATCCATACCATGTCTGAGATATGAATGAGATTCCTATGAAATCTATGATTTCGAAAAGATAATGTGGGCATATCACTAAGTCAAATAAACCACCCTTGGGAATCCCATATTCTTTGTCACCCTCTCCCTTCCTCAGTTTGGAGAGCAGAAAATGGTGGTAGAAGTTGCCACTTATACCAATAAGAAACAGCAAAACTCCAGGATACATCAAATCAACAGATGGATTTGGCACCCCTTGTGTTAGGTTTTGGGCATAGATCATGGTTGCCGTGGACAAGAAGTAACTAAGAGTGATGGGAATTGCAGAATCAAGAACCATTGAGCCGCTGTATTTGTGTACAAAGAGTGCCTATAAAGATCACAAACAAACAACATTTAAACCAATGAAAGCACACCTTAGGTCTGAGATGAGATATTTTGAATAATAGTGAGATTATTTTAGATGAGATAAGATAATTTGTAGAAAAATGTATATTTAGACGGGAGATGAAATAATTTTGACTTTTTAAGCTCGGATGAATCGGTAGATCCCACTTGACTTTTTAATAGATGTGTGCTTTTTATTGTTTGTTAACTTTCATGTCAGAAATAAATAGAATAAATTTATAAATTTATCAATAAAATAGAGATTGAAATTTTTTACTATTTATTACTGTTGTCAGAAATAAAATGAAGATGCATTTGAATATAAAAAACTGCTCATCGGTACAAATCCAGATGAGATGGTTCTAAACTTCTATCTCAAAGGGCCCAACAAGAGGCCCTAAAGCATTGTCTTTCTTTGGTTTGTTTCTTTATGTCATTTGCTCGAATAGCTCCACAAAATCACCCATAACATCTGCCCAGAATATTGATTATAAAGGAAGAAAAATCTGATGCAAACGCATAAAAAATCTGTTTTGGGTCAGTGTCACCTGAGCTTCTTCCCATTTTTACACAAAAATAACCAAAAATAAATCTACTTAGTCTGTTGTGTGAGTCTAAAAAATCTAAACCAAACAGTAGGTTTAATTATTTAACCAATATCGTTCAAGCAGAGAGAAACAAAATTATACCTCAAGGATCCTCTTAAAGAAATGAAGAGTTAGAGCAGAATCAAGCAGTAAAAGGCGGAGATCCTGATGTGGGAAAATCACAAAAGAGGCGAGACCAGCAAGAAATGCAGGAGTATAAAGAAGCATCATGCCCGTTCTGCTAGAAAGCTTGATCTGCTTTCCTTTTCTTGTTGTTCCAGATTCTGTAGAAATTACGTTCCAAAACTTGGAATATTGCAAGTGCCTTCCTCTTACTTCGAGGTACCCAGTATAAGCTAAAGATGTGATGCTAATCACTGACATTGCCGTGACGAAAAGAGAATTGGGGGCTGGAAAAATAAATCTCGGCAAAATGGAGACCACCATGGTTAAGTGCCTCTCTCTCTCTCTCTCTCTAGGTTTTTGCTGTGTTAATGCATCAAAGGGGCGTGCTGGGCGGAAGCCCGGCTTCCGCGTCTGCCTCTCATATAAACAGTTTTTTTACTGTTTATGTAAACAGTAAAATTACTGTTCACATTAGGAAATCACCGTTCACACATTAGGGACGGATGCGGAAGCCTGGCTTCCGCTCATATTTTTCCCCCCTTCAAACAATTGTTACATCACACTGCATTTTTTCTTATTTTTCAAATAAATAAAGGAAAAAGCTATGCTCACCGTTGGGGTCTTGGGGATTTCGTGGGGAGCTGAATTTTTTTTTTTTTTTTTAAATTCTGTGATTAAGTAGGTATTTTTTTAATACTATTATGATTTTTTTTAAAAATTATTTTAAAACGTTAAATAATCATATAAAGAAAAAATAAATAAATTGAAATGCATTAACCCCAGCGGCGGCTACCAGCGGTGGGTGGGCCTAGAACGACCCATAAATAAAGGGCAATGATACACAACTTAGTTTTTTCACACACCACATTTTTTAAAAAAATTTAATTTTTTAAATTTATTTTGAGTATATTTTTCTTAAATTAATTAAGATTTTTTATTTTTTATTCATATATCAACATTTAAAAAAAAAATGATATGCGAAAGAGATTGAAAGTTGTAAATAATTTTTGATAAATAAATTAGTGTGAATGAAATTCTGAATACGGCTATTTCTTTGACTTTAACATCTTATCTCAGCCCTTTTCTTGTAAGATAATTTGTTTGATGTTCATTTTGTGCCATCCCTAATAATGATGGTTAATCTACTGAATGATGAATTTTTTGTCACATAAGGGGTCCTATAGCGTCTAAATATTGTATCGTAATAAATATTGTAAATCATTTTATGGGTCAATTTCTCTCTTACTTGAAACTCTCAAAAACAAGAACTTGAGAAGACCTTGATAGATGATCTTTTGAATACGATTTTAATCTAATCTTCTTGTTCTCCTTCTCTCACTCTCTCTTGTTATAGTTTGAAGTAATCATGCTGCAATTCAGTAAAAATTATGGTAGGAGAGTAGAAGAAACTTCTCTCTATCTGCGCATTCCTTACCTTAACAATATTGGTATTAACTCCATCAAAAGTCAATATAAATATAAATTTGATGTATATTTTACAAAGAGATTCTATAAAATTAATTTCACAAACTGAAGTAGTTTCATATGATTTGTTAAATCTATTTTATAATAAAACTAATTTTATAATCTGACGAAACACATGAAACTACATCAGTTTATGAGATTTATTTTGTGGGATCTCTTTGTGGCTAAAACATTTCTCTTCTTTAAATATGAAGACTTATTATTCACCTATCAAAATAATTTTTTATTGGCTTTTAATATGTTTGTTGGGTGAATAAATTATAGATGTATTTGTTAGCTTCCTAAATTATATATTATATTATTTTTTTGATAAATCTAATAATGAATCTAATGTTGGGTGATATGGAGGTGTTGTCTTTTAATCAAACTTGTACTTTGTATTAAATTTTGGAAGAAATTTTAATGGAACCAATATCAATGCTCTGATACCCTTGAAAGAAGATCCCATGAAATGCAGACAGAAGAATCAATTTGATATAAACAAAAAGGACTTGAGGAATCATAAGATAAAATTTAAACGACATCATGATATTTAAATCTGGTAACAAGAATGTTGAAATTGTAAGATTTGTTTTTCAACAAAAACAATCATGCATTTAAACTATGCTTCACACTCTAGAAAACATAGGGAATGAGAGCCTTGACATCTTTAGGAAAATCTTCAAATTTTGACAAGTACCATTTCCTAGTGGAATAGCTTCTTGCTATCAGGTAAAAAGGCAGTGCCTAGTGTGAGACAGAATGCATAGAATGTCTGAGAGAGGAATGAGATCCCTAGGAGATCTATAATTTCAAAAAGATAATGTGGGCATATCACCAAGTTAAATAAACCACCCTTAGGAATCTTATATTCTTTGTCACCCTCTTTCCTCCTCAGTTTGGACAGCAGGAAATGGTGGTAAAAGTGGCCAATAATACTCACAAGAAACAGCAAAATTCCAAGATACTTTAAGTCAACTGATGGCTCTGAACTTCCTTGTGTCAAGTGTTGGGCATAGATCATGTTTGCAAAGGACACAAAGTAACCAGAAGAGATGACCAATCGCAGAATCAAGAACCATCATGCCGCTATATTTGTGGACAAATAGGACCTATAAATACAATACAAGCAAGAAAACACATTTGATAAAGTACGAAATCAAGGAAAAATTCATTAAAGAAAAAAAAAAAGGCACTATTTTCTTGCGTGTGATAAGAAAAATACTTTAGCCACAAAACTATAAGATAATTAGTACGGTACGCCAAATTGTAAAGTTATTTTAATGTAAAGCAGATCTAACATATAACGTGAAGTCACGTCAATTTGTATATTTATTTTTGGGTAATCTTTTTGTATCTATAGGAGTTATATTGTGATGGACCTTGTAGATTGATACAATATTCGGCAGCATATTAGTGAATTCGAGGTTCACTACCTTCCAGAAATTGATGGAAATAGAGAGAGAGAGAGAGAGAGAGAGAGAGAGAGAGAGGAAACAGAGAGAAATCAATTTGGTTTTGAAGTCTGAGTTGCCCTCATTCGCAACTGCAGATGTCCTTTTATAGGCGGAAAAGATGAATTCACACGGCAACAATTAATGCCGTTACAATGAAACGACGCCATCGTTTATGTTTATCAACACTAGACGACGGCCTCCCAACACAAAACTACATACTAACACTTATTAAAACGATGCGTTCTACAATCCAAATATAACTACAATTTTATTGAAACTGTGCGTATCAATTTTAACTAATAAACTACCACTTCCTTCATCTTCATCTTCATTTCGATAGACTGCCTAATACAATACAGCAACTCTCTATTCTATTGAATTGCTCCCCCCACGTATTAAGACCCGTGACATACCCTCTCCCTTTATAGCACCTTGCCCACAAAGTGAGGATAACGCTGACACAGGTCCCAGTAAGGCTCCCAAGTAGCATCTTCTTGAACAGCACCTCTCCATTTCACCAAAACATCCACCACAACAGAATTATTATGCTTCCTACTGCGGCGTTGCAAAATAAGCTCTAGCTCAGGCATCAACTCACCCTGAAAACCCACTGGAGGTAAAGCTGCGAGTGAAGAATGGTGTTGTCCCAATTTCCTCTTAAGACAGGAAATGTGGAAAATCGGATGAATTGAACTGTGATAAGGCAAATCCAACTTATAAACAACCTGTCCCACCCTTTGAACAATTTGAAATGGCCCAAAAAATCTGGGAGAAAGCTTAAAATTCCTTCTAGCCACAAGTGATTGCTGTTTATAGGGCTATAGCCTCAAATAAACCCAGTCCCCAACCTTATATTTACGCTCAGTCCTCTTTTTATCAGCAAATAATTTCATACGATCTTGAGCAGCTACCAAATTGAGTTTAAGAGTAGAAAGTATCTGATCTCTAGTTCTCAGTACTTCATCAACAACTGGGTTAACTGTGATTCCAGGAATATAAGCTTGCAACTTTGGAGGAGACCTTCCATAAACTGCCTCAAAGGTAGTGAGCTGAGTAAAACTGTGAAGAGTGGTATTATACCACTACTCAGCTAAAGTCAGCCATTCAGACCATAATCGTGGTCTATCTCCAGCAAAACTTCTCAAAAAATGCTCAATGCACTTATTAACTGCCTCGGTCTGACCATCACTTTATGGATGGTATGCAGATGAGTATGACAATGTAACCCCTTGCAATTTAAACAATTCTTTCCAAAAGGAACTAGTAAAAGTTTCTCCTCGGTCAGACACACTACTTTGTGGCATGCCATGCAGCTTAAAAACATTGTCAAAGAATAATGCAGCAGCTTTAGAAGCTGTAAATGGATGCTTGAGAGCCATAAAATGTGAGTATTTCAATAAGCAATCCACAACCACTAAGATGACAGAATACCCTTTTGAAATTGGTAAACCCTCAATGAAGTCCATTGAGAGTTCTGTCCAATCTGAACAGGAACTACCAATGGCTGTAAAAGACCAGCAGGATAAACTTGCTCTCCTTTATTTTGCTGACAAGACTCACATTCCCTTATGTATTGCTTAATATCTTTCTTCAAACCAGGCCAATAAAAATCTTGTCGAGCTCGATGCAAGGACTTATGAAATCCTGAGTGACCAGCAGTTGGGTTAGTATGTACAAAATGCAATATTTTCAACTTTAATTCATCATTGCTTGGAACATAAATTCTACCCTTTTGAAGAGAATGCCATGTTTGAGAGTAAAAACAGAACTAACAGCAGCACCACTCTGTAAGTTTGCAATAAGGGTCTCAGTTTGCTGACCTGCCTTATAAGCCTCCTTCAATTCTTCCAACCAGATTGGTGTAGGAAATGATGTAGCTTGCATTAAGGCAGCTCCCTCTGGAACCTCCTTTCGAGACAAGGCATCAGCAGCTTTATTATCCAATCCTTTTTTATATTCCACCCTGAATTGATAACCCAACAATTTAGCAATCCACATTTGCTGAGAATCAGTCCCTACCTTTTGCTCAATAAAGTATTTAAGACTATGATGATCTGTTCTTATGACAAAAAGAGCCCCCAAGAGATAAGGTCTCCATTTTTTAACAGCCATCACAAGGGCCAATAACTCATTTTCATAAGTTGAAAGCAGTAAGTTTTTTCCTTTGAGAACCTGACTTAAAAATGTCAAAAGTCTGCCATGTTGCATCAAAACAGCTCACACTCCCACTCCACACGCATCACATATTAAAACAAACTTAGTAAAATCAGGCAAACACAAAACTGAAGGACTGGTAACTGCCCTCTTCAATTCCTCAAATGCTTGAGTTGCCATATCAAACCACTTAAAGGCTTCTTTCTTCAACAAGGAAGTTAAAGGAGCTGCTATTTGACCATAACCTTTGATAAACTTCCTATAGTATCCTATCGATCCCAAAAAACCCCTTAGTGCTTTCAAATTTTTTGGAATTGGCCAAGATAACATAGCTTCAATTTTCCTGGGATCTGCTCTTACCCCAGCTGTCGAAATGATATGGCCCAAATATTCAATTTCATCACAAGCAAAATGGCACTTTAACTTCTTTGCAAATAACTGGTGCTTCTCTAGTGTCTCCACAACAGTTTGTAAATGTAGTAGATGCGATGCAAAGTCCTTGCTATAGATTAGAATATCATCAAAAATTACTACAACAAACTGTCTCAGAAATGGCTTGAAAACTTCATTCATGAGTGCTTGAAATGTGAATGGGGCATTTGTGAGCCCAAAGGGCATCACAAGGAACTCATAATGCCCCTCATGAGTCCTAAAAGCTGTTTTATGGATATTTTCATCCCTCATTCTAATCTGGTGGTATCCAGATCGAAGATTCAGCTTAGAAAAATTTTTGAGGCAAACAATTCATCCAATAACTCGTCAACTACTGGTATTTGATACTTGTCTTTAACAGTGGACTCATTAAGCACCCTATAATCGATACACATTCTTCAAGATCCATCAGACTTTTTTACTAACAAAACTGGAGATGAAAATGGTGACTAGCTACTTCTTATCACACCAGTTTTGAGTAATTCAGAGACAATCTTCTCAATTTCAATTTTTTGAAAATAAAGGTACCTATATGGCCGTACATTCACAGGTAGGGATCCCTCTTTCAAAATAATTTGATGATCACGGGCTCGGTTAGGAGGCAGGCCAGTAAGTTCTTCAAAAACTTTGCCAAACTGCTGTAATAGTAGCTTGATTTTTGGAGGAATCTGACTACTATCTGCAATTGACTTAGCAGACATTAATTTCAACCAAAACCCCTTAGAACCAACTTTGGAAACCATAGTAAGTTTCGTATCATCAACCATGGATGAAGTTGGTGAAATTAGACCTTTAAGACAGATCTATTTGCTTTCATAATCAAACTTCATCTGAAGTTCTTGAAAATTCCAAATTATGGACCCGAGAGATGACAACCAATTCACACCTAACACTGCATCACATTCACACCTAACACTGCATCACAGCCTCCCAAGTTAAATGTGAAAAAATCTGTTACAAACTTCGTGTCTTGTATCATCACATTCACCTTAGGCACTTTAATAGAGGTATCAAAAACACCTTCATTAGCCACTCTCACTGACATAACAGGTACATACTGAACAGATAAACCATACTTAGAAACAAGTGTCGAGTCCAAGAAACTATGTGTACTACCTCTATCAATCAAAATCACAACATTTCTTTTGTTTTTATAACCAACAAATCTCATAGTTTTGGTATTAGAAATGCGCCACCACTCTCAAAGCATGTAAAGAAATGGATGCAATTTCTATTGACAATTAAGATTCATCAATGGACTCCTCCAGTCTCAATTCTTCTTCAACAATATCACTAGAAGAATTATGAACCTCCATTCCTTCGAACAAATAGATTTTTGGCTTGGCACATTTATGTGTTGGCTGCCATTTATCATCACAGAAATAATATAAACCTCGTTTCCTCCGATCTTGCATTTGACTGTCATTCACCTTCTGATAAGGCAATTTGGCAGAGTTAAGCTTCGGAGTTCCAAGAAGAGAAGTTTCGAAACTCGAATGTTGCGATTCATAAGAACTATTCTTCCATACCTTCCTAGCACTCCATAAAGATTGTTCTTGAATTTTTGCCAATGCAAAAGCCTCATTTAAAGTGGAAGGATTCAATAATCGAATTGGAAACCTAATCTCATCTTTTAGGCCACTCAAGAAGCAACTTAATTTGTTTCTATCAGTTACTCCTTTAATTCGATTAAAAAGTAGTTCAAAATTAGCTTTATATGATGTAACAGAATGCACTTGCCTTAGACGAATCAAAGCCTCCTTAGGATCATCATAGTCTGATGATCCAAAGCGAATTTGTACTGCTTTGGTGAAAGACTCCCATGTTTGGAAAGTTCCAGCTTCACTCGCATCCTGGAACCATATGAGTGCTTCATCATCCATATGAAATGAAGCTAAAAATATTCTTTGACTAGGAGGCACTTGATGGAGCAAAAAATATTGATTAGCTCGATAAATCCAAGCTGCTGGACTTTTCCCCGAGAACCTTGGAAAATAAAGTCTAACTCCCTTCATTACAGACTTATCACCAATAATCTTTTCCCAAACTTGCTCTAGCGATTCAGTTTCTAGTACAGGCTCATTGTCATGTTTAGCGCTATAAAAAGACTGGAACGGACTGGTGGACCGGACCGAGACCGGTTGTCCCGGATTGAGACCGGACCGGACCAGAATGAAATTCGGTCCGGTCCGGTCCAAATTTTACATGGACCGATTGATTTCGGTCCGGTCCCGATCTAAAGGATTTCTCCCCCTGGACCAGACCGGACCGGACCGAATCCCATATCTATATATATATGTATATATAAAAATAGTATATAAATTATAATATTAATATTAATATAAATTAATATATAATATATATTAACATATAATATATAATATATAATAACATATTAATATATAATATATCTATATAGAATATTAATAATAACTTATAAGTAATAAGTGTATTATTATTATTTAATATATTATTACTAATTTATCACTATTTACGAACATATAAATATATAATATACTAATGTAATAGTGTTATTAGTTATAATTTACTAACATACTTAATATATAATATATAATATATACTAACATATTAATATATAATATATACTCTTATAATATTAACATATTATAATTTATAGTAGTTGAATTTGGGTCAAAAAAATATTTGATCATTGTAGAATTTTAGATTAAATTTAGCCCATTAAATCATATGGGGCACCCCTGGACCGGATCGGACCGCCCCTGGACCGAATTGGACCAGACCGGTATGGACCAAACTCTTGTTCGGTCCAGTCCAGGGTGAGACAATTCTTGGACCGAATGAAATCGGTCCACAAATTTCTCAGACCAGACCAGACCATTTACACCCCTAATCATGTTCGAGATTATGATCAATTGGCTCAGAATGATCATTCAAAGAAAGCTTCGACATCTACTGTAACAATTCCATAAACTTCTTTTCATTATTCTCCCTTTCGATTCTTGCTGTTAAAGCAGAATAGCAATCGTATCTTCGAGTTGTTTCTGCTGTACATCTTGCTTTTGTGTGAGCTGATTAACAGATTCCAGGATCCGAGCATAGGATTTCTTCCCTTCCACCATTTGTGACTCGTGATACCAATTGTGATGGACCTTATAGATTAATACAATATTCGGCAGCAGATCAGTGAATTCGAGGTTCACTACCCCCCAGAAATTGATGGAGAGAGAGAGAGAACAGAGAGAAATCAATTTGATTTTGAAGTCTAAGTTGCCCTCATTCTCAACTGCAGATGTCCTTTTATAGGCGGGAAAGATGAATTCACACGGCAGCAGTTAATTCTGTTACAATGAAACGACGCCATCATTTATGTTTATCAACACTAAACGATGGTCTCCCAACACAGAACTACATACTAATACTTATTAAAACAGTGCGTACTACAATACATAAGACAACTACAATTTTATTGAAATGGTGCGTATTAATTTTAACTAACAAACTACCACTTCCTTCATCTTCATCTTCATTTCGACAGACTGCCCAATGCAATACAGCAACTCCCTCTTCTACTGAATTGTTCCTCCCACATATTTAGGCCCGTGACATATATCAAATCAAACAGGGGAGAGAAGATTATTATACCTCTAAAACTCTCTTGAAGAGATGAAGGGTTATAGCATAAACGTGCAATAAAATTCGAAGATCCTGAGTTGGGAAAAGCAGAAAAGATGCGAGACCAACAAGAAACGTGGGAGTATTAAGAAATAGCATGCCTGTTTTGCTACAAAGAATAACTTGCTCTCCTTTTCCTCGTCCAAATTCTGAAGAAATTGCATTAAAAAATTTGGAGTACAACATGTGCTTTCCTCGTAGTTCGGAGAACCCAATATGAGCAGAGGATATCAAGTTAATCACAGACAATGCCGTGATGAAAAGAGAAGTGGATGCAGGGAATGAAAAACTCAGCAAGATGAAGACCAACATGGTCAATTCTCTCTCTCTTCTTGAGTTTCTTGAGCGAGAAAGGCACATATAAATGGAGTATCCCATGTCTGAACGCTGTTGGAAACTGAGTGACATGGCCACATACACGTCATCGACGAATATATGTAGAAAGGTTCTTCATGGGCATTGTGATTTGTATCTTTTTATCTAAATTAACTTCAATGACACTGTTTTAAATGTGACAGCATCTTATTATATTAATTAAGAGTGAAGCTATTTGTTGGGAATAAACCGATAAAACAAACAACATATATATGAAATCAAATGCAGCAGTAGCAATTAAGAGAAGTAAAACAGTAAAGACTACAGAACACAAAGATTTAAGTGGTTTAGCTCAACTGAGTTTACATCCACTGGGGGTTGGTCTCAAAGCTTCACTATGATCAAATGGAGATTATAGAGAGAGAATCAATAGATTCTTACAATAGAAATCACTCACCTCACGTGTATACACTCAATCCTCACGTATTTACACTCAACCACTCACGAAATGGAGAAGAAATGAAGCTGGAAGGGGGCTCTGTTCTTCGTCGGCGAAACAGGGGCTCGGGAGTTCGTCAGGGACGAAGCAGAAAAGAGATCGCGATATTTATATTTATGCGATCTCGCTCGAGCGAGAGTTAAACTCGCTCGAGCGAACACTGCTAGGTCAATCTCGCTCGAGCTGCTTGTCAAGCGAGGGTCGAGCGTAGTCTCTACCTGAATATCGCTCGAGCGGGACCTTGAGCGAGAATCGAGCGAACTTTCAGATAGCACTTTGCTCGAGCTGGACGTCGAGCGAACTCACGGGTTGGACTCTCGCTCGAGCGGGATCAACTTCACTCGAGCGAGAGTGTAGGGGAGGCGTGTATTCAAGCCATAACTCAACACTATTATGTTTCCTCAATTTATACATTAAAAAATATTATCTGTTTCTACTTGGATCCCTACTAAAGATTCCTATTTTTTTTAGTTTGTTTTTCACATGATTTTTAGGTAAGTGCTTTTAAATAATATTGTGATTTTTTTGTATTTTTTAATAATATTTTAAGATGTTAAAAAATCATCTTAAAACATTTTTATTTTTTTACATTTTATTTCAAATATTTTTTAAAAAATAGAAAAAAATATTAATACACTAATAGTCACTTTCTTAATTATAAAATAAAAAAATTAAATAAAAATTAAATAAATGATCAATAAAAATGAGCGGATAAAGTAAGACCGCATAATAATATTTTTCATTAATCAATGTCCATGACAGTCTTGGAAAAATATTTAATACTAAAAAAAAATCTAAAAATATTTAATAAGAAATAAACGGACGGCAAAAACCCCTTGAGGGAGTAGTTAATTGATGGCTCATGGCAGGCGTAGGCTACTCTAAAATGGATTTAACTTATGAGTAATGCTACATACAGTCGTAAAGTTATAAGCGACATGTAGTCGTTTTGGAAAAAAAGTGGGATCCACAGTTTAAAAAGTTAACTTTTTCATGTAGGTCTCATATATATTCACTTTTATTTTAAAGCGACTGCATGCCGCTTGCAAATCCATGACTACATCTCTCATTTCTCTTAACTTATTAAGCGACGGCTCTGTGAGGCGACTGAGTTGCAGATTCCCCAAAGAACTTGTACCAAATCCCTCGAGGGTTGTCTGGGATGCTTCATCGAGGATTAGAATCCACGGACAGGTATTTTTCTTTTCTTTTGTTTTTTTGTTCATTTACTTTTTAAACACTTTTTAATATTTTAAGAAAATAAAAAAATCGCAAATTCAATAAAACAAAATATTTACTTAAATATTTAGAAAAAAAAAAAACAATCAATAGATTTTGTTGGTAAATTTTGTAGGTAGAAATAGTATTTTTCCTTTCTATATATATATATATATATATATACACATTAATAAGAGTGATACGTGCAAGGTACGTGTGCCATGTAGTATCTGATTGGAAGAATAAAATGGCTCTATAAAAAAATATTTGTGCAAAAAGCATATAACAGTAACAATTCATTCAAAAAAGTGCCAAAACATCTAATTAAAATCTCCAAAATGAAGAGAATGACGTAAGTCATATAAAACTAAATGTTAGTAGCAAAAATGAATTTAGAAATCACTTTATAAGAAATTATTGTTGTAGACCTACAAATCACTTTATAAAAATGTTAACATTGGGTGGAAATATGCAAACCAATTTAGGAATGTTCAAAATTCGGCCCAGTTTTGATTTTTTTTTTTTTTAATAATTTTGGTATTTTCATTTAAGAAGTTCAAAAAAATTACTCATTCTTCAAATTCAGATTCCCGAATCTAGAATTCGGATGAATAGACCTACAAATCTTAAAAAATTAAAAATTAAATTAAAAATTAAATTAAAAAATACTGTCTTTAAGAGTAGATTGCTTCAAAAGAAAACAAAATCAGATGTAATAAAAGCCTAAAAAATAACAAAACTAGGTTACTTCAAAAGAAAAAAATGCACAAGTGCCATGCTTATTTTCAGGCAGTTATGCCATGAAATTGATTTCTCTTCAGGATCTTCACAACTACCATCTATCCGTTCTTAGATGACTAAAAGCCAAATCACATGCTTACAAAGAACCTGAATCAAGATTATGTACTTAAAGGGGACACAATCAAATGCAAATATGCATAGGGGACCAATGCAGTTATGGAAGATTAGGTAATGTAGGAAAAGTGGAAAAGCCGTTATAAGAAAAATTGGTATATATAATCAATTAATTATAACCAAAATGACTATTTATAATAAAAACAGATTGTTTTCGTTGTAAATAATCATTTTGATTGCAGTTAATTGGTTATATATACTCGTTTATCTTATAGGAAGCGAAACTTCTCATTTAGAATAGATAATCGTTCTAAAAAAGGCTAAGAACATGAAGGAAAATTCATCTCTAACCAATGTAATCCATTGCCTCAAGCTTTGATCTTATCTCAGCCGTAGATGAATTGCTATCTCCATCAAACAGAAGCACCCTCAGTACCTTCACAAAGTCTTTCCACTCTTGTAAATCATTAGTAGTGCAAACCATAGCTGGTTTGGCATCGTTTTCTAGGCCACCGATGGGTCTTGCATATCACTGCTTACCAGCATCCACACAATTATGTTTAAGCCCCATGAATCACACATCAGAACTATCATTTCTTGTTCTAATAGTCTATAATCGCAATCCAAATTAATTAGCAAAACTAAATAATCCAAAAAAGGAAGGGAGATAGAGAGAGACAGAGAAGAAGCAAACATATTGGGGCTACCATGTTGCAAATTGATCATGCTTATTCAATAATGACCCATTACAAAACAACATGTTTACTGGTATCTAAAGATTTGATCATAACAAGGTAAAATTAAACACAAAAACTTAAGAAAATAGTCCAAGGACAAGTATTAATTATGCATGGATAAAGTTTTAGACCATAATTAATTTACTCAAAACTTACCTGCTAGAAAGGTACCACAAGAGGAGAAAGTAAGAATAAAAAAACATATGAGCAACTAATGAATAATCATTCTGGAAATTTAAGCCAACAATAGTGGAGAAATTCAAAGTATAAAGATCTTATTAGCTACTGCCACCTGTGTAGAAAAATAAATAGAAAAAATCCATGCGAGCCTTTAAAAAAAGTATGGATGAACATACAAGAAAATCTCAAAATTAGAAAAAAAAAATGATTGAAGAAAAAAAAATTAAAGCAACTTGACAAAGGTAGCCTAAGATTTGTAGTGATGATTTGATGCTCTGGTAGAGTCTAGATTGTCCTAAAAAGAAAAACAATAGAAAGTAGTGAGGAGCACTGGAAATGCTCTAGTTAGAGTTTGGATTATCCTAAAAGAAAAGCAATGAATCAGAAGTAGACAAAGGATGTGTTAAAAAAGAGATTGTGGAAATACTTTCCTTGCATTTCATTGAGTTTCTTACATGCATATATAAGCTTACAGTGAGTGATCTATACATGAAAATAATTTGTTGTACAAATAAATTGTGCAACTGTCAACTAGCTAAATACGTGAGATTGCTGAAATTGTGGAGTGTTGCTACGATGGTGGGATTCTGATTCGGTAATACTTTCCCTCAAGTTGGCACAGGGAGATCCATAATACCCAACTTGTGAAATAGATGGTGAAAGAGATCACTTCCCAAAGCTTTGGTAAAAATATCGACGAGTTGCTCGAAAGAGGGCAAGTGTGCGGTGGTGAGAAGACCAGAGTGAAGTTTGTTATGAACAATGTGGCAGTCGACCTCTATATGCTTTGTGTGTTCATAGAAAATAGGGTTATGAGCAATGTAGAGAGCGAATTGGTTGTCGCAGTAGAAAATCATGGGACCTTTGTGTGAGATTCTGAGATCACAGAGAATTTGTTGTAACCATACAAGTTCATAGGTTGTGACAGTCATAGCACGGTATTCTACTTCTGTAGAGGAACGGGCGACTATAGTCTGTTTCTTAGTGCGCTATGAAATGGGACTAGCGTAAAGAATAACAAAAAAAAAAACTAGTGGTCGAGTGCCTAGTAGTGGGAAAACTGGCCCAATCAGAGTTTGTGTAAACACGAACATGAAGATCATTTGAAGAGGAGAAAAAGATGTCTTGGCCAGGAATGCCTTTAATGTAGTGGAAGACATGAATGACAGCTGTCACATGAGGGATTCTGGGAGCATGCATGAGCTGACTGAGAAAGTTGACTACAAAGACGATATCAGGTTGAGTAATGGTGAGATAAATAAGACATCCAACTAATCATTGGTAGGGAGCCAGATCAAGAAGTAAGTCACCATTAGTGTCATTGAGCTTGAGGTTCTGTTCCATTAGAAAAGAAGCAAGGCAAGAGCCAAGTTAACCACTATCAGCAAAAATATCCAAGGCCTATTTTTGCTGATTAAGAAAAATGCCCAAATATGATTGAGCGACTTCTAGGCCAATGAAATATTTGAGGGATCCTTGATTTTGAAGTGATTGAAAATAGTAGTCTTGAAAAAATTGACTTGAGAGAGATCATTGCCAGTGACTAAGATGTCGTCAACATATACTAGAAGGATAGGACACTGGTGGTGATGAGAAAGGTAAAAAGAGAGTGATCTAGTTGAGACTAAGCAAAACCTACATTAAGAAGAACAAATGTTAGTTTAAAAAACCAGTTTCGAAATGCTTGCTTGAGGCCATAGAGTGACTTCTGAAGGCAACTGGTACGTGTGTCCCCTTAATACAGTATCCTGATAGGGGTTGCATGTAAATTTTCTCATCAAGTTTAACATGCAAAAAAGCATTATGAACATTCATTTAATGAACGATCCAATTCTTGGTGGTAGCAATGGCTAGAAAACATTGGACGATTGTCATCTTGGCCATTAGGGTGAAAGTTTCATGATAGTCTATACCTTCCACCTGAATATAAATTTTGGCGCCTTATAGCGCTCAATGCGTATGCTCGGAGTTTGGTCTTGAAAACCCATTTGTAGCCGATGGATTTTTTTTTCGAGAGGAAGAGGTTAAAGTGTCCAAGTGGAGTTTTCCTCAAGGGCACGGGGCTTGGAGGCCATAGTTTCA
Source organism: Platycarya longipes (assembly GCA_036559045.1). Lineage (NCBI taxonomy): Eukaryota > Viridiplantae > Streptophyta > Magnoliopsida > Fagales > Juglandaceae > Platycarya > Platycarya longipes. The sequence continues at coordinate 32,784,400 of CM071801.1, forward strand.
CGCCAGTGAGAGTGACGCTTGGCTTCAGAGTAGTAAGTAGGCTTAACAGATACAATAAGAGTAGTTAAAAATGAAAGATAAGCATGTGAAAAATAAGAGTATGAAAGAAAAGTAGATAACGGATGATAAGTACTTCAGGACTGCGCAACAAATGAAGAAGCGGTGGACTCCATGGGAATAGTAGGACAGACATAATTTAAGAGATAAGCGGGATGAGTGATAGTACGACAGGGATGAGAGGAAATAATGGAAGTAGGTGTCGGGTCGGTATGTGTGGTTGGGGTGGGAGGAGGATGGCAAGTAGTTTCTAGGATTGGTATGGATGAAATTGTGGAATGACTAGAATGGAGAGTGATAGATTGTTGGAAATGAAATTGATCTTCATGAAAAGTGACATCACATAAGTAAAAAATTGTGTTGATTTCAAGATTGTATAATTTGTAAGCTTTATGGTTACTAGGATAACCAATAAAGATGTAGGGGGATGCGCAGGGAAAAAATTTGTCACGATGAGTAATGACGGTTTGAGCATAAGAAAGACATCCAAATATACAGAGATGAGTGTATGTGGATGTAATGTTGAGAAGAATTTGAAAAAGAGTTTGATTTTGAAGAGACCGACTAGGTGTCCTATTGATGAGGTAGGCAGCAATAACAACACATTCACCCCAAAATCTAAGAGGTAAATGTGCCTGAAAGCATAGACTTCGAGCGACATTTAGGAGGTACTGCAACACCATTTATGTTTCACAACACCATTTTGTTGAGGAGTTTCGACACATGTATGTTTATGAATAATGTCGTGAGTATGAAAATAAGTTCAAAGATTTTTTGAAAAGAATTCTTGACAATCATCTGTGCAAATAATTTTAACCATGGACTTATACTGATTTTAGACAAGAGCGAAGAAATGCAAGTGACTAAAAGTTTCCAATTTAAAACGCATTAAATAAATTCATATGGTGTGTGAAAAATCGTCAACAATAGTCAACAAATAATGAGCTCTACAATAGAGGTAGTGTGATAACCTTCCCAAATATCACAATTTAATCAATGAAAATGAATTAAACTTTTATTTGCATTAATAGATAAATGTAAATGGGTGAGTTCAGAACGAGCACAAGTATCGCAATGATAAATGGTACATGGACTATAAAAAATTGCAGGAATAATAAAACTGGAAGGGTGACCTAGACAGCAGTACCGTAAGGTCTTATTCTCAATACTCTAAACGAAGAATGTAATGCATTTTTGGGATTGAAAAATGTAGAGCTCATTGCAAGCTTCATCCACTCCAATTAGCCTATTCAACTAAAGGTGCTAAGAAAATCGTGAGAATATAGCAGCGCAAGATAAATGACTAGTGAGATGAGGGATAGAGAGGAGATTAAGACAAAAACTTGGTGATAAAGGACATTTTCTAAGGTAAGGGATTCAGATAGTATAACAGAGCCTATCCCTTCAATGGGAATACTCTCTCTCGTGGGTAGCCAAATGAGCCTAGCCAAGGGTGGCAGTCAAAGACTCAAGAAAATAGATCGGCAGTGGCGCATGTGGTCGATGGCCCCAATATCGATGATCCAATGCTGCCATGAGTCAAAGGAAGAGATCGGCGAGGGAGGAGATTTCCAGTGAAAGACCTGAGATAAGACTGGCAGTGGCACTTGCAAATTGAGCTGCATCAAGAGGTTTTCCAAGAAGGGAGGGTTTCTGGTTTTGCCGAGTTTCTCTACCAGAAGGGTATCCGATGATACGCTAGCAGTGGTGTCGTGGGTGGTTTGTCGAGATGGGAGACTTGAGCAGCAAGGGCAATGGTTTCTGAGGATGGACGGGTTACATGGAGTAGTCTTTGTTTTTCTTCTTGGAAGAAGATGAAGAAGAAGACTTTGTTGAGGGGAGGAAGGGGATCAATGGTGAGGATTTGGTACGAAGGGCAATGAACGATTCATTGAGTCCCAAAAGAAATTGGAACACACTCGTCCTCAGCCCTTTTCTTTAAGGTATGTGCAATAGTAGGTGGTTGAAGGACCAAGTTCATCCCACAATTGTGTGATGTTGTTGTAGTAATCTTGGATTGAGAGTTGATTTGGGTGTAGGTTTAATATTTCCCATTTGAGGTGGAAGAGACGTGCGTTATTACCATGGCAAAAACGCAACTCAAGATCGAGCCATACATCTCGAGAATCATTGTGGTAGTCCAGAAAGTTGGCAAGATAAGGGGTTATGGTGTTTAGAATCTAAGTGAGGATCATATATTTGGTCCTCCTCCATTGAGCGTATTCGAAAAAGGTGGTGGCTGGTGATTCGAGGGTTCCATCAACAAAACAGAGTTTGTTTTTAGCATTAAGAGCACTTCGAAGGGCACATTGTCATTTGGAAAAATTGTCTCCAGTGAGATGGCCAAAAATAAGAATGAGGTTGGGTGAGTTGGATGGGTGAATGAGATATGGGGAAGAAATGGAGGAATCATTAGAGGAGGAAGCCATGGAAGCTGTGCAAAGGTATGTTAGGGTCAATATTTGGCTGATACTATGTTAAGAAATAGATTGTGAAAATTTCCTTGCATTTCATTGAATTTCTTATATGCATATATAAGCTAACAGTAAGTAATCTATACATGAAAATAATTTGTTGTACAAATAAATTGTGTAACTGTCAACTAGCTAAATATGTGGGATTGCTGAAATTTTGGAGTGTTGTTGTCATGGTGGGATTTTGATTCGGTATTAGGATGGTTTTATTCGGTGAGATCAAGCAGTGTGAGAGAGGGAACATATGACTTCAAAGAGGTTTTTTACCCGAAAAATATTTTGGCGCTGCATCTGGTGTCCAAATGACTTCAAGTGTATTGGTAAAAGAGAGGAAAATCGACGGTGAAAAAAAGAGGACTTATCTTTGTTATCTTCTATTATTGATTTTGTGATGATTTACGATGAGGTTGTGCTTAGGTTGCTATGAGGAAGCTAATTGATTTCACATGGGTTTTGGCCGCTACAGATGGAAATTGTTGAAAACAAATGAAAAAACCTTAACACGATTGGATACAGAGAGATAGAAGTGGAAGATAGAAATTAAACAAAAATATTGTTCATTCATATTCATTTGCTTATAGCAACTTTTTAAGTATAAAGATATATATAAATTGTACAACTTTATTTTATTTTTTAAACAATTATGCTATAGGCAACTGCGGTTTGGGTACCTTGGGGCCATGTCAGCCGAAATATTAAAAAACAAAAGCAAAATAGATGAAAAACACGAAAATCACTCCAATCAAAGAAAGCTAGTGTCTAAGAGAGAAAGTGTTGTCATGAGAACAAGATTTGTCTCTAGTCATCGTCGTCGTCTGTCATCATCGTGGTCGATGGCTGTCGTCGGTGGCAGCGACCCTTCTAACCCCAACATTCCACACTGGGTTTGGCTTCTCTTTCTCTCCCTCTCTCACTCTCAAATCCCATCTCGCATTGATTCTAAAACCCTTATTGTGAATATTAGTTATGTCGAAGTTTTTTATTCATCTTTATTCTAAAATGTATATACAACAAATAATATGAAGACACCTGGTGATAAGCAAGATGCCTTATACTTATCTTGTGATGTTGCCATGTGATGTGTGCATGCTATCTCATTTAAAGTGTTCTAATAAGGGTGAATGAAGGCCACTGGATCAAGACACATGTTGGCATATGGTTCATTTGTGTATATATATGTGTGTGTGTGTGATTGGAGATATTTGTTAAGGTTAATGAGATCATTTTGTATTCTGCCAAAAGAACAATCGAGAGAGAGAGAGAGAGAAAAATGAAAAATAGTGAGTGGTGCTAGGGTTTGTTCCGAGAGAAAGGGCAAGGGTTTTTTCTTGCCATCTTATTCTTGAAGCCAGTGTGATCTGTGTAAAGACTTTTTGGCTTTGAATGATTTATCAATAAGATCGATTTCTGAGAAGGTTTTTGTCATAGATGTAAACCATTAGAGTCAAACTACGTAAAACTGTGTGTTCTTTCTAATTTATCTTTACTGCTTTTACTTTTCTGTTGATTTACTTATTGATCTTGCATATCTTGACAGATCTCGGTTTAAAGCATTTATTGACAAGTTCTGAACACGACTTGGGAACTTAGGGTTGCTCTTTAACATTTATGAAATCTATTTTTTCAGACTTAGAATCATTTTTTAACTGTTCAGACTCTGCTTTACCATCCATAAGAATATTGTACGTATCCTTAAATATTGCAATAAATTATCTCAAGACGGGTCATTTGTGAAGAAGTTGCAGAGGGACTGTTCTAGAAAAAGGAAACCCCAATTTGCTCCTTTAAGACTCAAGTTGAGCACCATTTAGAACATTAGCATTTGTCCCATCAAAAATTATCATCAAAATTTGATGAAAAGTCAAACAAAAATACTTTAATGCTATTCTCCTCACTTTCTTTTTCTCATTTTTGATCAAATATAACGAAAATTTTTTGATATGTGTACAATCTTATACTTTTCATCAACTTTTGATACTAAATTTTGATGGGACCAATACTAATGCTCTTACGAAGGTATTACTACTCTTTAGATTGAAATTATTTATTTTTTTCACAATGATCAAAAAAGGGAGATAATTTCAATGGTTGAAGATGGTGACAAGCCTTTGTTGGATTTGGTAAGAAAGGAAAAGAAAATCAACTTACTTCCAACCTGAACTCTAAGTATGTACACGCATATGGCTGCAAAATGTAGATGACAGGAGTGTAGACGAAGAATTTGATACGCAGTCATTTGGTGTATATGAAACACACATTTGTACACATGGAGGGGCGGGCACGCGGGAGTTTCCCAACTGAGTGCACGTAGAGTTTTTCTTTTTTAAATTGAGTCGAATGAATTAATTTTCATGTCAACGGCGTCCACTTATAAGCCACTCGGTGACAATTCAGTTTGTTTTGGGCTCTTTTAGATTTTCCTATCAAAAAATCCAATTCCGAACATTGATAAAGCAAAGCAGCCTAACAGTTATGACCACTATCTTAAAATTGGAAAATGATTCTTTGCTTTCTCATTCTGATGCCTCAATTTGATATTTGATATATTTTATTTTTACTTTTATTTTTATTTTATTATTTAATAATTAAAAAAATAATTATTAATATTTTGATATTTTTTTATATTTTTAAAAAATATTTTTAAATGATAAAAAAATAATAATAAAAAAATAGAAAAAAAAAGTATTTTTTTGTTATTTTTCTTTTCATATTAAAAAAGTATTTTTTTTGTTATTTTTCTTTTCATATTTTTTTAATATATTTAACTATTTTTTAAAGAAATATGAAAAAAAAATCAATACACTAATAATCACTTTCTTAATCATTAAGTAAAATAAAATTATAAAAAAATTAAAATACATTAAATGTCAAATTAAAGTGTCAAAATGAGAGGACATAATAGCATTATCCCTTAAAATTTGTTCCGATAATTATTCTAATTTAAATACTGGAATAAAATATTTCAATACCGTATTATTTCAAAATTAATTATATATTATATATAAATACTTATATATAAATAAACTAACAACTACTAAAAAATATACATATATATGTTAGTGTGAATAATGTATTTGTGTATATATATGGAAGAATTGGATATTTACCAAATGAATGTACACTAAAAAAATTACAAACTTGAGTTGAAACAACTAAAGAAAAAAATATAATAATAAAGAATTTATTAAAAATAATAATAATAAAAAAAAAAAGAAAAGAAAATGAGGAGACATTTAAAATTGCAAAAAAATTAAAATTATATAAATACATTGTATATTCTAGCATTAATTAAATGCTATTTGAATCTAAAATATAAAAAATATCATTCGAACATTAAAAGATAAATTACAAAAAGGGTCCAATATAGAATAGGAATCGAAATACCGGCCAAAAGTTGACCAAAATGGCTGAGACGAGCCAGAATTTAGAATAAAACAAAACAAGGAGGCATAATGTAACATACTACACCGGAATGGAAAATTCCGGCCAGAGCACCGAAATGAAAATTTTCAACTGGAACAAGAAATTTCAACTAGAACAGAATTCAAAACTAGAGTCATGACATAATGGACTTTATTATGTTCATTGTAGATATAAATTAGAGTTTCAAGCATTAGAGGAAAATGGGTTAAAAAGTCGAGGGCCAATCCATGCAACTTTTTTATAGGAGCACCAAAATGAACCAATTTTCACACGTTCTTCGTTTCTTTTTCAAAAGATAATTCATTAGCCAAAATAATAATTATCTTGGATGAGACATAATAATTGCATAGGCAAGAATGAGCTTTAGGCGACAATAATAAATAATAGCCACTTAAAAATTAATAAAATAAAAAATGGGAAAAAGCATAATCAAATAATTGATAGGATTCTTGTAGTTAATTTGGGATGAGGGCGTACCCGAGGGATGTTTCGGTAGTTTCCTTTTCACACAAATCCTCGAAACCAGACTAAAAAAAATATTACACATACCCCTTATCCTCTTATGCATCTAGGAAAAAGCAACACAACAGGATGATGAACAGACAAAAATAGGAATTAACACTAGAAACACACCTATACCCCCCACCCTCTATGCATCACCCAACCCTAAAAAATCTTATGTACTAGATTACAATAGATTTATAGGTAAAATGACACCTACTTAACCTTATAAATGGTTGCCTGAAAGTATAACAAAAAATAGCATCAAGATTAAAAATTCTAAACACCCCCTTCATCCCCAACAGAAAAACGTTACACGTGTACGGCCAATTATTACTCTCCGAGAAACTGACGGCAAGCTTCAATCACTCTTTTCACAGAGCTGCAACTCCATGTGTAAGTTGGGTGTCATATATTTTGGGACCATCGGATGAAATGGAGAAACATCCCTTTTCTCTAATTGTATATTTTCACCGGCTTCTCAAATGTGTGACGATTCTACAAAATTGAGATGCAAAGTCACCACAAAGGCTGCAAATACTACAAATATATTACTAGCACCCAAATATATTACTAGCACCATCATCTTCATTTGGTTAGGGGAACCCCCCCCCCCCCCCAAAAAAAAAAAAAAAAAAAAAAAATGTAACTACCGTTTGCTATGAAAACCTCTCAAGTATTATGAAGCCAAAAGACTATAACAAAACACCATATGCCTTAACCTAAAAGAGGCCAGCCCAAACCAATTAACGTATTGAAAAGATCATTACCAGTACAGGCCAGTGTACTGGGTGAAAGCAAGAGTTGTAAGCCCGATCATCTTTGTTGATTCTCTTAATCATTGCGGAAGGTTGATTACTTCAGATTGTTTTTTAATTTGTTTAACATCTTTCTTTTGAGAAAGTTTCTTTTAATACCCAACACAATTAGAGACCTTAAATAAAATGCAAGGCAATTACATACCTGATTGGCTGCATATGACCTCTTAGGAGCATTGTCTGTGTGTTCAAGCCCAAGGTACTGCTCCCAAGCACCATAAACATCCCTTCTCTACAAAATCAGAAGTGAATCAGAGAAATAAGGCTAACAGCTTCAAATTACTGTGGGCATGTTTAGTGTTGGAGAGAGAGAGAGAGAGAGAGAGAGAGAGAGCAGATAGACACACCTGAAACCGACTAGACACAATATCAGAGTCCTGGAGATACTCTGGACGACCCAAGGATAAAAATGCAAACTTCCACTGAAGAAACAATTGTTGCATGCGAAAAGGTGAGATAAAATTCAAAAACAAGCTAAGCTTATGGTCTACAACCGCATGGTGCAAGATCAGATATACGTGATAGAAAACAATGTGACACACGAGATGAGTTTTTGCCCAATTATGACAGTACCTTAGAAGACATGAAGAACATACCTTGGAAAACTCCTCATCAGGAACTTGCAACTTTTTCTGAACCCGCACTTTAACTTCAGCTAATGTCTCACCTTCATGGATAACTAAGAAAAAGGGTTCCCCGAAATTTTGAACCTGCTATTAGATGCAAAAGACAACAGACAAGGGTTAAAAAATAAGCAAAAGAATATGTAAATTTTAGTTAACCAAGTGGCAAATAGCTTCATAGAACTATGCCAAGGAATAAGAAAAAAACACAACTCGTAGAACTAGAGGGATGAAAAATAGTCATCCAAAAGTACTCACTACCTGGTTCTGTGCTGTATCCTTCATAAAATGATAAACATGAATTAAGCGGTCATGAGGACCAAGGTTTTTCTCCTCTTCAGGAATCTGCGGCAACAAGAAATCAACATTAGACTCTAATCTCATGCACAAAGGAAACTTTCATTTATGAGATAATTTTACTATCATGAAATCTGAGAATCTGAATTGGTCACCACAAGTTGGTCTCACAGAGCTTATGTTCTGATCTATAAAAATAACGTAATAACCCAAAAGAGACTTTTTTTTTTTTTGTGATAAGTAGGGTCTCACAGGGTCTAGACATTTCTCAAAGACCAATACCCGATGCCAAAGATGATCTTTTGAAGAATTTCTAAAGACCTACATGTCAAACAAGGAGAGTGGCAAGGGCAGAGGTGCCTTCTAAATTGATACATTCTTTTTTCTTTTAATAAGTCGAGAAAATCAGTCCAGGGTCTTATCATTTCAACTAGTTCCAAAAAAATCAAATCAAGGAACCAGATTTGTTCAAGAAACTCACAATTAACAAAAAAAAAAAAAACCACGGGCGCACAGAGTAAAACCTCCCTATCATCTACATGCCAAAATATAACTTACCTCCTCTGCACGTAATGTCCAATACTGATCATTAATATTTTCGATCTTTTCACTGAGTGGGAAAATCTGCAAAGAAAAAAGATGCAGTATAAGTATAAAAACGTGCAGTAATTTCTAAAGACGCATCAGACAAATTTTAGTTAACTTCAGAAGAAGGCTATAGCAAACCCAAACCCAGAATTTAGTGTGCACAAAATAGCAATATGTGCACTCCATGCTTTTGCCTAGTACACACATACAAACCTTATGCATCTACATTTTTCTAAAAGTAAATTTATGCATATACATTCAATATACAAGATAAAAGGGTCAATCCATTGGAATTATGGCGTAAAAATTTATTGCCTTTTCCTTATTTCTCTGTTGCACACAAAAAAAAACCACCACCTTGCAATTACCCTCTCCAACCAGACTTCCCATCAGAAAATTCAATTTTATTTTAGAAGCGAAGTTTGATTAAAAATCAATAGACAGTGTTCCCTCTTTTAGGAATAAAAAAAAGTGTTGCATTTTAAATCACAAGAGAAGCTACAAGGGTTTTATGGAACACGCTAGGTGAAGAGTTTAAACTTCAATCCGTAAACTAGGCCAACTTGTGCACTCCAATTTTTTAAGGGAGATTTTGGAGTTCAAAACTTGCTTTTGTCCAATCATGCCCTTCTAGGTAAGTGATAATGGCATTACAAACAAGAGAGAGAGGCCTTGTGGAAGCTGTAGTACATTTCAAATTTAGTTGTAATTGTGGTGGGTGGCGTTCTAATATGGAACAGCCTGTAGAAAGGCTACATGGGGTGGGGTTAGGGAGAAACATAAAGGAGAGGATGGAGGATTTTTTCAACTCATATAAGACTTGAGGTGGAGATGGCTCTAGAGACTAGAGGTTGGCATGATTTTGATGTGGTGACAGGCCCTCATGGAAGCTTTCCCTTATGCATACAGTTTTGTATGTCTGCATGAGGCCTAAGCAGCTGAGCTATTAATGTTCTCCAGCTAAACTCCATCTTAGATCCATTGCCCACCTCATATCTGGTATGTCTGAAAAATGCCACCAAGCCCCTTCAAATATCTTTCCATAGACCAACCCCATATCCAACCATACTTTATCTTGTTCGAGAACACATTTTTATCTTGGTGTAGACAGACAAGAAAAACTTCCAACAAATATCCTTCTGATTGGGATGTACAATAATTTTAAACACCACGTGTTCAATAATAATGACACTTGAAAGCCTTCGCAGGTTGGAGGTTTGGCAATTATTTTTTCTTTTTCTGATAAGGAGTGAGTCACAATTAGAAGCTTGGGCTTTTCAATCAACATCTAAGGGCTTAATGGTTATGGAGGCTCAATTGGTTTCAATGTGCTAAAAAAGAAGAGGAAATGAATGAATACAAAGAAATGGAGTAGAGTCCCCACACCATGCGGGACAGAGAGAGAGAGAGAGAGAGAGAGCATGCTTTCAATCTGTTATAAATGCAGAGAGAACCAAAAATCATAGTTGACAAAATGCTAAAAATCATCACCAGTATTTAACTTATATGGTAATCAAAGTAACAAAATGAAGTTGCAGCTTCGCAAACTAAAGTTGGCAAGATCCTTACAAATAGCCTACAAGTGCTAGATGGACGCAAAATTTATAAATGAAAGTTTGTATACTAGAATAAAGAAAGTTGTAGTTGCATTATTTGTGTGATTAATTATTAAAATATTTACATGATTCGTGCCTAATTGATAGGCGTTGTGTACTTTGTAATTGGCTATTGCCTATTCATTGATTATTAATACATTTTACTTACAAAAAAATATATATATTCACATGATTCCTACTACCAAGAAATTTTATAGCACATTCATTAACGTTATTTCAATTTAATATGTAAAACAAAAAGAGATTGTACAAGTTTGTCACATTGCAATAAAGACACACAAGGTACACTCAAAATTTATCATCACCTACTTCCAGTATACTGGGGAAGTAATTAATCTTAGTTTTTTTTTTTTATTGGTCAAGTAATTAATCTTAGCTAATAGGAATTTCTATTCAAAAGGAACAATATCCACAACCTTATAGATCTTTTTTTTTTTTTTTTGTAAGTAATAACAGATTACCTTATAGATCTTGTGATAGAAAACTTCAAGCAATCTCATTTCTGCATTGGGATGAGACAACTCCACCTGTTCCAAGTAAAGGCACAATATTAGGCGATGCTTTTAATAATAGGTAAATGCACAATCATAAGTGATGCTTTTGATTGGTGCATTGCAACATTAGGATATAGTTCACGACTATCATAGATTAAAGAGAAAATGTTCTCATTGGGACGTTAAATGCATGCCAAATTAATTTATACTGCACAGTTCCACTAATAATTGAAACAGACATCTAGTTTTCAAAAACAAAGTTGTGAGGTTACCTTCGTCTTTAGATCATTAATAACATCTCCCACAGTGCTCAGTTTTGGTAATCTAATTGTATGAATTACTACCTGACAACAGAACACCAGTAGTTCATTAACCTTTTAAAAAAAAAAAAAAAAAAACAGTAATTCATTAAGTGGTACAATACTAAACACGATACAATCAAAGAAGAGCTGATTGAGAGAATTGGCTACACTTACTTCATCCTTGGTAGCATGATGAAAAGCAACTTTCAAAGTTTTTAGGCCTTGCAATTCTGGCAGAGGGATATCCAATACTTCATAATAGAGAATATCAGAAGTCTAAGAAAAAAGAGCGCATACTTTTATCAGCCACTGGGACATACCAAGTACCAAAAATATGAAGGTAAGAAGACCAAAATAGAGCAACACCAACGATATAAATTACCTGATTGTAATGGACCAGCATGTCAGATAGATGTTCCATTCCTCGGTACTTAATAGGTTGTGGTTTAGGTTGCTGGGAATAACAGTTATGAGATGTGAGTCTGATTTTGGATGGATCGTCCAAGCCAAGATGCTGAGCTACTCTTTCCACGACATCATCATAGTTATTAAGTTTTGACCTAGAATATTCCAGAGAAAGAGAACGTGAGCTATACAAAATACAAATTAATCAAATTGATTCCCACCAACAGAGAGAAACTGCAGAGTAAGTTCTCTGTATAGGACTAACTTACAACTCAAGACAAAATTCATCCTCCTTGGGTTTCTCCAGAGATCGAAAGCGAACAACCTATGCATCAATATTTATAAAGTCAGTCAGTTTTAATCAATCAATAGAAATCAGAAAACACATGAAACAAATATGCCAGCACTTCGCTATTTTATCTCCTTAAAGCATTCCATTAGTAATGATACGTGAACTTGGAACACATTTTCCAGAATCAATTTAATTCACAGTAGGGTATCTCAGTATTGTTGCAGTGGATAGACCATCATGGAAAACGAACATGTTGATCAATATAAACATGACCATAGAAGATTTATTAAACTGGTACAACAGAACAGTAACAAATTTAGCAATCTGAGTTGTCCAAAAGACTTAGCCCCCAGTAATCATGAAAGCAATCCTACAATTCGACAAAAAAATTTGAGAAGCAATTTAAGATGGATAGGCCCTCCTACTGTCTAAGCAGAGTAGCTTTAAGAATAAGTCACAAGAACATGAGCAATGTCAATGCTTTTGCCACAGTTAATAAGCAGCCTCAAAAACTATTACATTGTTGCTATTATTATTATTATTATTTAACAAGAAAATTTTATTCCTATGATTTTTAATAGGTAATACAACTCATGTACTCACAGAAGAGTAAATGCATTACCCACCCTACACTCTTTCTCTAAGGCAAAGAAAGGATGCCATTTCATCCAAAGACATTAGCTAAACTCGGCAGAAGGCAACCACACGTGATGAAAAAAAACACGCCTGATGATATAAATAGACGGTTAGGGATTTTATTGCCCAATAAAATGGGATAATCTGAACCCAATCTAATTATCAAATGGTTCTAGTATGACCTGACAATTTTAACCTGAACCCCGACTTATCTGACCCAACATATACCAACCACCAATTTTGTTTAGGAAAAACATCTGCCAACCTGCCTAAATACAGCCAAAATAAAACAGTGGGGAAATATGATTTGTCGAGTAACCAAACTGACCCAGTAACTAAATTGGTCAAGATCAAATCAAATGATTGATTAAAAACCACTGTATGCCAGTTTAACTGACAAATAATGATTATTGAATAGTCTTGCAGAATTCCAAACATTTTATTTGTGTGATACCCCATATGATGTATAAAGGTAAATGGTCTATGAGATCCCACATTGCTTGGGAAGAAAAAGTTATTGCTTTTTATAATATTTCAATGAGGCTCCAATTATATCATTGACTAGCTTATTGCTTTTAGAATATAAACAATGCAGTTTGAGCCTTCCATTTGAGCGTTACAATTTGCCATTATATATTATTTGGGCTCATTTAAGGTAAAATTTTAACCAGACTCTAGACTGCTCTATTTATAAAATGAGGGTCAGTCCATCAACCTTTGAACTTGGCAACACACATGGCATGCAAAGTTAGCAGCACCATCAAGACCACTAACCCACAGTTGTGCAAAAGCTAAACAAGTATAAAAACATGGAGATCTTGATCTCCACATTCAAGATTCATCTAGACCTGACGATTATGCACATATTCCAAAAATGAAGGAACATTTGGATAACGAGTTTGATCGCTGCTTCCAACTTGAGAAAATTTCTGAAAGCAAATGATGTCTCCGTCTTCAAGCTGAAACAAGAAAATGAAACTAAAAATAAGATGGTAGAGAAAATCAGGTGGTAATTTGCAATAGAGGACAACTGTAGAGCAAAAGGCAATGAACAAAAAAAAGTATTCAACAACATCTGACACCTCGAAATGAAAAACATTTGCAGCAAGTCATTTATAAAATATACCTGACTTGCACGAAAACTGGCCTTCTTGTCAATGCGTTCACACATAATATTGGGTTCAAACTTTATTTCCTGAATATCAAAGATGCAGCTTAAGCTAACAGCCGGCGGAAGAGAATAAACCATGCACAGTAAGCAGTTGAGAAAGCTAGAAAACAGCACTCAACAGCTGAACAACAAACAGAACTTATACAGCTTACCTCATATAATACAATTTCTTCATCAGGACTAAAGCCAGCCATTTCATTTAGTTTTGTCAATATTTCCACTGGCTTTCCACTACCCTTCACAAACAGCCTCCCGACATATCTGCCATCATAGAAGAAAAGCATGAGTTGCTTCACACAACTGTACCAATGAGGAGGGAAGAAAGAGAGAAATTACCGGAGCTCCTCTTTCCAAGGGTCATAAAGTTTGAAGAATAGCAGAATATCTTCTTTAGTCTTTTCAGAAGGAAGAACAGGCTTCAAATCCTGAACGATGATGCAAATTGGAAACAGCACAGAACAAACAAAGAATTATCAAAGAAGAACAGCATAGCACAAAACAGACTACAACCAACAATGCAGCAGTGATAACTCTCATCGATAGGATATACAGCATTACCTGCCCAAGTTCTACTTCTAGAAACAGCTTTAGCTCTGCATTATTTGCCTTATTAGAAACTTCTCTCAACTGTCCAACCTATAATGCAGAAAAATATTATACAGATTTGCAAGCCAACTATAGCAAATTTCAAATCACAATATCCCAAAATCTGTAAGCAAAACTATAGCAAATTTCAAGCCATGTTATTTCACGTCTTAACCTATGCTCAATCATTTTTTTTTTTCATGTGTTGATAGCTTTATCCCTTGGTAACTAGTACAACTACATATATCTCCATAATTCTTAACTGGTACTAGCAGTGTAACCAGTCTAGTTTGATCCAGTTTTGGACTAATTTTGGAACCAAACCGAAATGCACCGATTTTACATTTTCAAAAATCAATCCAGCTCCGGTTACCCTCCTAAACCGGTTCTTCTACTTTAATCGGCTCCAGTCCGGTTCAGTCCAGTTTTTCGATTATAATAAAGTGCCAATTTATTAAAACAATATATTGAGAATTTACACGGCCAAAAAATATAATTAGTATACTATATATGTTTTATATTTAATATATATAATCAAATAAATTTATATGTTTGGGATTAAAATGTTATGTAATAAATTACAATATAACATTATTTTATATATAATTAAAATTATATATAATTTTATATATAACATTATATATAATAAATTAAATTATCGTTATTTTATATATAATTATAATTTATATTATATATGAAATTATATCTAACATAAAAAAATATTATATATAACATTAAAAGTACATATAAATATGTGAACCGGTTCAGTATAATTCGGTCCCAAAAGGTGTAGAACCGCTTCCGGACTAGATTTGGCCAGTTTTGAAGAGAAAAGAACCTATCCCGGACCGGACTGGTCCAAAATGGGACCAGATCTGCCGGTCCGGACCGGTTTTCCGGTTTATTTTTACAGCCCTAACTGGTACAATAAACAATGTTCTTCCTCAATTCATTAGACATCTCCTGGGTCCTCAAGATGTTAATTAATAAAATAAAAAAATCAAATCCCAGTACACCCACATCACTTGGAGCAGTTAAAAGTTAAAAGAGGGGTTCAATTTCGACAACTTCCCCACTTTCATCTGCTTTAACGCATCCCAATTTTTGGAACAGAGCAAGAGGTCAAACAATGATTAATACACAAATGATCACAACTTCGAAAGCATTACTCAGTGTACTGTGACACATAAAAAACTAGACAAGTACATACAGATTGTGCTTCCTCCTGAGGTGTCAGTGGTCGATTTGGCCGGTAGGTATGATTTTGGCGCTTTGCCCAAAACCAGAAACGTTGACATTGCACTGGTATACCAAACTCCTTGGCAACATCTTCCTGAGAAAAAAGTAATATTTATTACCATATAAAAGAATATCATATTGCAGTCAACTGTGAATATTTTTATATAAGATAACTGTTAAGCGGTCATCCAGAGTAACTGCTAAATAATAAATGTTGACCTCAATTAAAAATCCAAAATAACCATCACCAGCCACAGTATGTATTAAATGAAAAAGCTCATTTACAAATTAGAACAGAACTGCTGCTTGAAAAAAGGAAACAAAAAATGTTATTATCCATACTCTAGCAAGTGCAGCATTTAGGCTAGGTTTGGATGTTGAGAAGTGTTGAGAAGAGTTGTGAATAATAGTAAAAAATAGGTAAAAAGTAATAATAAAATATTGAATAGTGGTGAAAAAGTAATGAATAGGAATAAAAGTAGGTGAAAAATAATAATAAAATAATGAATAGTAGTGAAGTATTTTGAGAATACTTGAGAAACTCCTGCTTACCAAACGTAGCCAATAGAGATAAAGTAACTGCCAATAAAAATAAAAAAAACTGCCAATAAAACTATTCAGAGCAGACAATTAAAGATACTGAGAGAGCAGAATACTCCATTCAGCCCCAAGGTAGAGAGAGAGAGAAAAAAAAAATTGGTAGAGAAAATGGACTGTTAATAGAACTGTCCATGTGATTATCACAATTACGTCCAGCATCAAATTCATAAGGATTTCAGTTCGAATGTCACTTTTATATGCTTTATTCTGAAGACTGATATTCTAACATACATAGATAAGATATATATGTACACGGTTCACACTTCTTTTTTTGCTGAGTGCAGAGTTCACACTCTTTCTAAACCAAATAATTAAATAAACCATTTAGCTTGTAAATAGGTGTTTCTCATTTGTATACTTCATGTGTACTTGGGCCATGCCTACATACTATAAATAAAATTTCTCTTATTACTTATTAAAAATAAAATAAAATAAACCACACCCACGATTGACTGAATCCGCAACATCTTGAAAAAAGAAACATCGAAAGGCTAGCTAAGCTATTAGTAAATTTCTACTTCACTTAAATAATATTGATCATCATCAGTTCAAACATATGGAATAACAAAAATTAGCGGAACATACTCACCCACTTCCATATATAAACATTCCATGATTAGCTTAAATATGATCTCAAACTCCATTGGAGTCAATGAAAACACTTCATAGTCCACTACTGAGCTCTATATATTCAAATATATATTATATATAAGGTAAAACAACAACTCCTAGGAGTTGGCTCAAGT
This sequence comes from Platycarya longipes, assembly GCA_036559045.1. NCBI lineage: Eukaryota > Viridiplantae > Streptophyta > Magnoliopsida > Fagales > Juglandaceae > Platycarya > Platycarya longipes. The sequence goes on from CM071801.1 coordinate 32,801,267, forward strand.
GGTAAGAGTCTTGGTCTTAGTAGTATGCTCCCTCTAGGTATAAGGTTCAAACCCTTGCAAAAAACCTTGCCAAGGGCCTATGCACCCCTGGGATTAGTCCAGACTTTGTTCCTGGAAACCTGGTGCCAATTAATAAAAATATAAGAAAATATAAGGTAAAATAACAAATCAATAGTACCTTGAAGAGGTTAAAGGGCAACTGCTTTTGAATACGAAAACTACGAACTTTTTCATGATCCACAAGGTCAAAATATACATCCCTTCCAATCTGTTCAAGTAGGTCCTCATTACGTGCAACCTACAGGCAACAATGGAACTGATAAATGCTGTATAGACATTTAAGCAACAAGAACAGAGAGAGATAGGCAGCACACACACACACACACACGAGATTTCAAAGCTGTAACCTTTATGATAGTATAAAGATGTGCCTCTGCTTTTTCCTTTCTCTTTTGCTCCTTCTCTTCTTGTTCTTTTTTCAACCTTATCTGGAATGTCATGTTCAAAGCAGAAATTACTTTGTTACAAATGAGGTGCAAAACTTTTCAGGTTGATAATGAGATATTAAACATATTACCCGGAGGTGTTCTGCAATGTCCTTCTCATCCACATTGCAAATTATCTTGTCTTTGTCACTTTCACGTATATAAACAAGCATATAAGCATTTGAATATTTAGTGAATTTAAATGGAGAGTTGTTGAATCCAGGGTTTGCTGGTGGCAACTGTTGCATGTAGCAGAGAACAGAAGGCATCAATTAACTATCAATAAAAACTAATGTACTAAGAAATTACATAGAACCAATATGCAGATAGATGTTACCTCTTCCTCACCCCCATACTGCTCCTCTAGCGCCCTCTTCACATCTTCTTTTGTCACTCGTTCATCATCAAACTTAAGCCTAAAGACAACAAACCATGGCATATTGATATATGACTAAATGAGAAAAACATCAAGGTATTGATTAAATCAGGGATGAATACCACAGACAACAAAAGCTACTTGAGTATATGTACAGGAAACTATGAAAATTATAAATAAAGCTATAAAAGGATTCTTTCAGGAAAGAGTGAAAAAACACCAAAGTAGAATGAGATAAGTCTCTGATTAGTCGTAAACCTTCCTGAGCTCAGAAAGGATTAAAGCTTCATATACTTGTTAGCCTTCAGAGAAGATTAACAAGCTTAACAGCAATTCCAAAATTATAATGATCTAGCAGTACAAATACTAAAAGCAGCAAAAAATTTGTCGATATTATGCATTACCACTGATCAGATAGGGTGGGCCTGATAAAAGCATAGTAGTGTCCACCATGCACCCCGCCACTGTGAACCAAAACACTACGAACAAAACAGTAGATAGTTACAATTTGTAAGATGGTAAAAAAATGTAGAGACTATATCTAAGCAATAAATGATAGGGGTGAACACTAGACACAAGAATATATATACACATATATATACATATATAGATGTACGTATGTATGTATGGCACTCCACAGTAAAGGGTTAATAAAGAAAGATAGCAGTCACCAAAACATGCTATATTATCAACATCATAATTTAATTAACAAAGTTAAATAGACATGTCTCCACTCCCTTTTATTCATATAACAAATGTTTAAATAAAGTTAGCTAATTGGTAGAGCATTGTGGCAGTGACACTCAAAGTAATTACCCAATAAACTTACAAGTTGGAGCAAATAAAGGCATGCGTGAACACTGAGAATTCTCAAAACTTCTCATAATTTAATTCACAAACATCACTCAAACACAACACTTTTCAATTTAAAATTTTCAACTTTTTTCGTCTAATCATTACCTAATCATTATTCAAACACAAAAATGAATACAACTTTTACAAACTTCAAAATTAAACACCAAAATCAATACAACTTTTACAAACTTCAAACAAAAATTATATTCAAATAATTTCTTAACTTTATAATAATATTTCTTAACTTTAAAAAGCAATATCTTGCCCATAACTTCCCTATGGTAGAGTTTCTTCGTCTCTCTTATTTGTTCTCTCATGTCTCTTCGTCTTTCATATTCCCCACGCTTCTCGCCAGGAATAATCCATAATCTCACAAGTTTCTTTCTCTTTGTTTCTTTCATATTTTTCAAGTTTATATCTTTTTATTGGGGTTTGGAGATATTTCTTAGCAAGGTGAATATGGAGCGTAGAGTATGGGAAGAAGCAAGCCATTTGTTTTTCACAGGAAAGGTGGCAATCTTTTCTGTATTTTGGAGGGCATTACAGTATTACTCGGTTTCCTAGTGATTGAGTGGGGCATTCTCACATCAATCATGCAATGAATGTCAATTCAGATTTCATTTTTTAGTTGGATCTTACCAATTTACCAATGGCAAAGGGGATTATATGTGGTCCAATGGGATGGCATGGTCTAGGCTGGACAGATTTTTGGTATCGGCTTCTTGGGAAGCTTATTTTCCTTATTTGTGTTAGAAGAGGCTACTGAGGATTTTTTCCAATCGATTGGAACCCAGATAGGGGAATAATTATTATTTCTCATTTGTTGTTTGCAAATGACGCTTATTTTTTGTGAGGTCGATCAAAATCAGGTTTGAGCATTGAAGGCCCTGCTCCTTTGTTTTGAAGTAGCATTTGGGTTGAAAGTGAACTTCAAGAAATCATAGATGGTGTCAATTGAGATGTTCTTAATATATGACAGCTGGCTAAAACATTGGGGTGTAAGATAGCCTCTTTTCCTATGACTTACCTAGGACTTCCATCGAGGGTTTCCTCTCTATGGGATACAATGATTGAGAAAGTAAAGCAGAAAATAGCGAGATGGAAGAGAATGTACTTGTCGAAAGGTGCTAGGATTACCTTGATTAATAGTACATTATCTAATCTACCAACCTATTTCTTATCACTTTTCCCTATACCTGCAAGTGTGGTGTTCCGAATTGAAAAATTCTAAAGTGATTTTTCTTGTAGAGTGGAATGGGGAAGGAGTTCAAATTTCATTTATTCAAGTGGGAGACAGTTTGCCTTCTTATCACTGATGGTAGTTTGAGTATTAGAAATATGAAAAATTTTAATTGGGTGTTACTTGAAAAATGGTTGTGGAGATACAATAAGGAACCAAAAGCCCTATGGAAGTTGGTGATTGAGTGCAAATATGTAGGCTTATGGGAGGTGGTGTACCAAAGAAGTAAGAGGGACCTATGGAGTAGGGTTGTGGAAACACATAAGAAAATGATGGGGGCTCTTTACTCGACACACTCGGCTTCATTTGGGTGAGTTCTCCAAGACTAAATTTTGAAAAGATATTTGGTGTGGTAATAGTGCTCTACAAGATTCATTCCCTTACTTTCCCAAATTTCAAGTGCCAAAGATGCTTCAGTAGTGGAAGTCATGGGGATATCTAGAGGGCAAATCCAATGAAATATCAATTTTTGTCAGGCAGCACAACATTGATTTCCTTTGCTGATTTTTACAGCCTTTTGTAGTCCATAAAATCGAGCAATCAGCAAGAGGATGGGTTGTGGTAAATACCCGTAGGGAAAGGGGTATTCTCGGCTCTCTCTTTTTATAAGGTTCTAACACGAGCTCAATATTCACTTTCTTTGGCGAAGGCGAGATACAAGGCGCCCCCAAAGCTGCATTTTTCATATGGATAGCTTTGTTGGGTAAGATCCTCACAACCGACGACTTAAGGAAATGGAGGATAATCATTGGAGATTGGTATTGCATGTGTAGAGGAGGAGGCGAGTTGGTAGATCATCTCCTACTACATTGTGAGACAGCAAAGATGTTTTTTTTTATAAGTAAATAATAATAATAATAATAATAATAATATCTTTGTGAGGAGGAGCCAAAGATATTATGGCATGAGGTGTTCAGTAGATTAGAGCTAGCTTGGTAACTCTAAGGGTTGGCTCAAGTGGTAAAGAAAGGCCTTGGGCCTAGGGGTATGCTCCCACTATGTCTAAAGTTCAAATCCTCTGTGTAAACAAACTCTAAGGGTCATCGGACTAGGAGATTTTTCCTTGAATTAACCGTATATGTAGGAAACTCCTTATTGAGGGCCTGTGCACCCCCAAGATTAGTAGGGATGCTGTGCTGGACACTTAGTGTCAAAAAATATAAAAGATTAGAGATGACTTGGGTTATGCCGGAGACGATGGGGGCAATATTGGCCAGCTGGACAAATATAAGAGGCATGCAACAAAATAATGTGGTTTGAGAGATGACCTCTATACACATCATGTGGTATTTGTGGCAGGATTGTAATGAGTAGACGTTTGAAGACAAGGAGAGATCGCTGGAGGAACTTAAAGCTTTCTTCTATAGAACTCTTTGTACTTAGGCTATTGTTGTTGATTTCAATGGCATGGACCTACATAATTCTCTTGTCTCTATCGCGCCTTTTTAGTTAGGGCATAAATTTGCTTTCTTGTTGAGTATTGTACTGAGCTATGCCTATTCATTGATCAATAAAATTTGTTTTCTTATAAAAAATAAATAAATACCCCTGGAAATGCATTTGGAGATCTAAGGGACTAGTAAGGTAGAATTTTTCTGCTAGTTTACGTCTCTAGGAAAAATTTTGACCATGGATAATTTAAGAAAGCGTGGGTTGTTTGTCATGGATTGGTGCTTCATGTGTAAGAAAGATGGTGAATCTATTGACCATTTATTTCTTCATAGTGAATTGGCTAAGACTTTGTGAGATGAGATTTTTTGTCGGACGGGTATTGCTTTGGTCGTGCCTAAACAAGTGGTGGATCTTTTTGCATGTTGGCAAGGTTTTAAGGGGAGACATCAAATTGTTGCTGTATGGGAGATGATCTCTTCGTGTATGATTTGGTGCTTATAGTTGGAAAGGAATGGGCAATGCTTCGAAGATAGAGACCACTTGATGGGTGAGCTTGGGGAGTTTTTTCTTTAGTAATTAATAAGAATATCACCATTCCTTTTCATGGTGAACGCTCTTTAGGGGAGTTAAAGGAACTTTTTATTAGTACTTTCAGCTTTTGAATGAAAAACCTTGTAAGGGACAAGTTTGAATGTAATGCCTTGCTTTAATCTTTTGTTTAGCTTGTAAATAGGTGTTTCTCAATTGTATACCTCCTGTGTACTTGAGCTATGCCTATTTACTTGAAATAATATATCTTTTTACTTGTCAAAAAAATAGAATATCACCATGAAAAGGCGTAACCCAAAGTATACAAGAATATAAGAAGAAATACCTACATACAACTACTATGAAGATAGAAGAAACTAGAATAATTTCAACACATCATCACCATTCATTATATTTTTTTTATAGGTAAATGATAAAATTATTGATAAAGATAGGCAAAGTCCAAGTACACAAGATGTTATACAAGAGATTTTTTTTTTTATAAGTAAAAGTTTTATTAATAAAAAAGGTGGCAAAACACCAAAAAAAAATAATAATAATACAATGGCCCATCAAGCAGGCACATTAGATACAAGGAAATTGTGGTGTTCATGCCATTAAAGTCCAAGGCAATGGTCCCATGTACATAGAGTTTTAAAAAAAAAAACCTATCAGCTCCTCTCGAGATCTCTCATTGTCTTCAAACGTCCGCTCATTGCGCTCTTACCAAAGACACCATAAAATGCAAATGGGAATCATCTTCCACACCGCTTTAATCTGTCTACCTCGCATAAGTGGCCAACTCACCACTGCTACCCCCACCGTCTCTGGCATGACCCAAGCTATGTTCAATCGATTGAAAATCTCATTCCAGAGGGCCCTAGCAATCTCGCAATATAACAGAAGATGGTTAACCGACTCTCCCCCTTACGGCACATGCAACACCAGTATGCTATAATAATCCTTCTTTTCCTTAGGTTATCTGTTGTGAGAATCTTTACTAACAAGAGATAAGACCTATCTAGGTTGAGGTATTGTGAACTAGAAAGTCATGAAAACTTAAGCCATTAAAATCTAAAGCTATGGCCCATAGAAATAAAATACAAAAAAATAGAAAGAAGTTCCTCTAGTGACCACTCCTTGTTTTCGAAAGTCTGATCGTTATGCGCTTGCCATATGCACCACATAATAGATCGAGATCATCTTCCACATGGCTGTGATTTGTGGGACTCCTCACGAAAGTGTCCAGCTAGCTAGTAGATCAACCACCATTGTAGGCATTACAAAAGATAACTCTACTCGGCTAAACACTTTGATCCACAAGGCTCTAGTTATCTCACAATGTAACAAGAGGTGTTCCACTGTCTTGCAGGATCTCTTACACATACATCACTAGTCTAGGATAACTACCTGTCACTTTTACAGATTATCGATGGTCAGAATCTTCCCCAAAGCTACTGTCCAAGTAAATAAGACTGCTTTAGGAGGCGCCTTATTCCTCCAAATTTTCCTCCATAGGAACTAAACATTTGATGAATGTGTGAGGGACTTGTAGAAAGATTTCAACCAAAAAAGTGCCCTTACCCACAAGAGTCCACCATAGCCTATTGATTTGCTGTCTATTTGGCTTCACAAAATATAGTAAGATGAAAAAAACCTATTTGCTTCCCAATCTTGCGTCGCTCTACTAAAAGTACATTCCACTGCACTTGGTCTTAAGATCGAAGCATGAAAAGTCAGTTAATGAAGCTTCTTGATTATGAGCCACATGAAAAATATTTGGAAAAGAATCCTTTAGGAACCCATTACCGCACCATATGTCTCTCCAAAACTTTATTCAGGACCCCCCAACACTAATCTAGCTTGGCTATTAAAATTACCCCACCCACACCGAATGTACAAACCCCCACACCATTAGCCCCATTTACCTCTTCAGTACACCAATAATCCCATAAGCTTCCATAATTGCAATCAACCACCAACTTTCATAAAGCTTCTAGTTCCATATTATACCTCCATAACCACTTTCAAAGTAAAGCCCGATTAAATGTTTTAGAATTTTTTATACCCAAATTTTTTTTTATCACCATTCATTACATTAGTCTTAGCCCATAGACATAAAGTTGGGCTAAGGCTAATGTAACAAATGGTGATGATGTGCTGAAGTTATTCTTGTTTGTTCTATCTTTTTAGTCGTTGTATGTAGGTATATCCTCTTGTATTCTTCATGTATACTTGGGCTATGCCTTTTTATGGTAATAAAATTCTTATTAGTTATCAACAAAAAATATATCTTATTAGGGAGTTTTTCTTTAGTACTTTGTGTATCCAAAGGCTCATGTTGAATAAAGATATCTTCTTGATTTCCTTTTAGCCTTTTCTAGTTCCTAGCTTGTATTTGCTTTTATGGGCAAGAACCCTACCTTGTAACGGTCTTAATGTTCATTAAATCCTTCTTTCGATTGTAACCTCTAGCTAATCCTCATGTATACTACTCGTGTACTTGGGCTTAGCCTATTTCTATCAATGAAATTTCTATGATTACCTATAAAAAAAAAAAAAAGTTTCTAGCTTGTATTTAGGTGTTTTCTCTTGTATATTTCCTGTGTATTTGGCCTACCTATTTACTTGGCAATAAAAATTCTCTTACTACTTATCAGAAATACTTTATAATATTTTTTTATACGTACTTTATATATTTTTATTCATTTTTTTCTCTTTCATTTCCCAAAATGCGATAAAACATCTTCATTGAAACCATTTCACTACTATTCACAAAATTTTGAGATACTCTAAGTGTCCAAACATGCCCTAAGGAGTGGTTTGGATTGGGAGATGAGTTGAGATGAGTTTTAAAAGTTGAATAAAATAATATTTTTAAATATAATTATTGTTTTGAAATTTGAAAAAGTTGAAATGGGATTTGAAAAAGTTGAATTGAGATTTATATTTTGTATGGAAATTTGAAAAAGTGTAATAATGAGTTTGCGATCATTATCTCAACTCCCAATCCAAACCACCCCTAAATCATACCAGCCATTCACACGATGTAAGCACCAGGTGGATATTTCAATATAAGTATTAAATACTGAAAAGTCCTCCATTTGACTACCAATCAATACTCCGATCATATTCAAAAGTCCAAATTTTAATGCAATGCCCTTTTTAGCCTCATGCTTGAAATAAACATTACTGATAAGGGGAATGGTTTTATAAGGAGAGTGGTTAAATAAATATGCCTTCATTACCATACTTTTAGAACCTAAGATTTCAAACTAGATGAGTTAAAATGAGAATTTTAGAAATTCTTATCGTGTACATGTGCAATACAATCAGAATGTCATGTCTCTATCCATGCTCTATAGTGAACCATTTTCATGCCTAAAGTAGTGTCCCACTCACTATTCACAAGTATCCACATGCATGATGCAGTACATCCAGCCTATGTTCCAAATAGCTCACATGCAACAGTACAAATAACTATGTTGGATCTATGAAACTTTGGAGAAAAGTTTTCAAATAAAGCAAATATTTTGTCCAATAAATGTAATGGCATACATCACAATCCAACAAAGAGAGATTATTAATACCTGTGAAGAGTGTAAAGGTTGCGCACACTGCTGTCTGCATCAGGCGATAGGTATTTTCCATTCTCTCTATCCAGATCAAGTTGCAAGGGAAATTCATACCGGTCATTTATCTGTTGGCAATCAGTGGAAGAGATGTAATTACAGTTACAGGGTTTGAAGGCAAATCAACATAACCATGTGTTAAAAATCTAAAACAATATGGCAAAATGAAAGACGCAAAGCATGCATAGAAATTTTGTGAATACCATAACAGCCAAGAAAAAGGATCCACTCCACTACTCACTTTTACCATGGTATCGCGCATAAAATCATACTCAAACCGTTTTAGCTGTAGTTGAAGGACAGGCGGAAAATCAATGAACAGAACACCTTTCCTAGCATCCTGAAAGATCGAACGTACAAAAATTTCTTTCAAAACCATCCTCAGGAAATAGTCATTCAAGCAAAAATCACCTCTTGATTAGGCAATCAATTAAAAAGGAACAAATGGCAGCTGCATTTAGAAGAATCCAATCTTACACAAAGGTGGTAAGAGGACAAATTACCTGGCCTACACTTCGACAATAAGGGGACAAGATGAAGATTTTTTAAGGACGTAAATCCTCAGGAAACAACAAGGCAATATTTAAAACAAACGAAGTCCACCCATCTAAGAGGAATTTACCTGTAAACCATATTGTTCAGCATGATACTTATTATCACCCTCAAGACGTTCCACTTCCACATACTTGTCAAAAGAAGCATATACATCCCGACACCCTTTTACATCAAGTTGAAGATCTACAAATACCAAAAGGATCCATAAGCACACTAAGTCCATCTGTGATAAAATAGAAATTCACTATAACCTTAGATATGTACCATAGAATGATTCTTTTCTAGTTGACTTATAGTCCACATTGATGCACTCAATATAATTCATATGGTGCCCTTCAAATAACTGCTGTATTGTACCCTCCACAACAGTTCCCTGTGTCAATAAGAAAAATCCAATTTAAATCACCTGCGAACATATAAGAAAAGGTGCAGAGTTAAACATCCTAAAACCTCTATGTACCTTCATTTTGTCTTCAAGTTTCTCACAAAGAACCCTGTTCAGTTCTTGCACATCATGCTGCATGAATGAATCATACGTGTCCCAACCAAAAGACTTTGTCAACTCTTTTGTTGCTACACTGGTGTCACTATACTGGAGCTTGTAAAATAAACTTTGCAGAGCCAGTGGGATGCTTCCAGATGGCATATCATTCTCAGTAGTTGGCATATGATACACAGCCTGAAGCCGATAATCATAGAAATTAAGTATCTTTATAGATTACAAGTAATAAGACGAGGTACAAAGAGAAACCAAGCTAACCTTTCTGAAGTAAGGAATATGGTAGAGTGTCTGAAGAAGAGAATTCATGTAGCATGTAGCTCCTTGGTTTTTAAGTCCAACAAAACCAGTTTCCTTTTTTGAGTCATGTGACCAGTAATCAACAACCCTACGTACCGCAACATCGGCTTCAACTATGCATGTATCATTTACGAGATAACCTCTACTAGGGTCATACAATTCACCAAGAGGCATGAACGAAGTAAAACCCCAATCACTCTCACGCGCATTGAACTGATGCTGTGTTTCTGCAAGGTGCAAGAGGATATTAATTATCACCACATACAAAGGCATAAGGCACAACCCTACCCCATGAAGGGGAAGGCAAACTCAGCCATTGAAGCACAAAAATAGAAAAAACTATATGCGGATTTGTGACACTGTTTATATTTTTTAACCTATCAAAAAAGTTTATTCATATTTTTTTTTTAAATCTATGACAACCTATATAAGAATTTCCACCTTCTTGTCAACAGCTCCCCCCCTTTATCTCTTGGTATGTGTCATGAGCAGTCCTTTTGTATACTTCCCATGTACACGGGCTATGCCTTTTTCATTCCTATTAATAAAACTTATCTTTTACTAATCAAAAATGCGTCATGAGCAGTCAGGTTGGTACAATAGTTAAGCTGTTCTACCTCTACACTGAATTATATAGTTCTATGCATTCACATTTTAGATTTCTAGCAGCTGTAAGCACAGCAGCGCCCGAAGTGCATCGTATGATTGATGCGGCTGCTGGAGGTAGCTTTAAGTTGGGTTTCGAGGTGGGAAATGAGTCCCATGGCATTACTACAGTTTCTAATTTGCTCTTCGCTGATGATATACTTATTTTATGTGATAGCAATAAAGATCATCTCCGGGCTTTGAGAGCTCTTCTTCTTTGTTTTGAAGCTGTTTCTAATTTGAGAATCAATTTATCCAAAGTTGAAATTGTTCCTGTGGGTTCGATTAGCAACATCTCAGATCTGGCCAACATTTTGGGATGCAACATTTTGGGATAGTTATATGAGAAGAAGATTGTTCAGAACCAAGAAGATAGTTTGTTGTGGTTGCATTACTTATCAAAAATAAAAAATTGTTGTGGTTGCATTCTAAGAATTCCAGATTTTCCGTGAGTTCTTAATTTTTTTGTTTTTTGATAAGTAAATAAGTATTATTAATCAAAAAATGGGCATAAATGCCAATTACAAAGTATTAAAGGACCATGCCAATTACAAAAGGACATTAGAAGCAAGAAAATCATGTAGGTTCATGCCATTAAAGTTCATAGCAATAGACCACGTACATAAGGTTCTAAAAAAAAAATCTTTAACTCCTCTAACAATCTTTCCTTGTCTTCAAATGTCCGATCATTACGCTCCTGCCATAGACACCACATAATACATGTAGAGATCATCTTCCATATTGCTTTGATCTGTTGCAAACCACGGATAGAGGTCCAGCACGCCATGGTTTCCACCACAGACTCCGGTATAACTTAAGCTAGGTCCAATCTTCTAAACACCTCATTCCAAAGCGTCCAAGCTGTATCACAATGTAGCAACAAATGATTCACCGACTCACCCTCTCTTCTACACATACAGCACCAATTAGCGATGACTACCCTCCTTTTTCTCAAGTTGTCTGTGATAAGAGTCTTGTCTAACGAGGCAGTCCACACAAAAAATGAAGCTTTGGGAGGTGTTTTATTCCTTCAAAGCTGCCGCCAAGGAAGCTGTGCGTCAGGTGCTTGTGTGAGAACTTTATAGAAAGAACGAACAGTAAAAACCCCTTTCCCTGCAAGTGTCCACCACAACCATCTTCGTTCTAACTGTTCAGGCGTATGGAATAAATTAGACTAAAAAATGCTGCTAAAATGTTCACCTCCCAATCTTGTGCCAGCCGATTGAAGTTGATGTGCCAATGAACCCTCCCTCCCAAAATCCCTAAAACCTCTTCCACTTTTGCTTCAGGCAATCTGGAAAAGTGACGAAAAAAGATCTTGTAAGGCCCTTGTACCACACCAAGCATCCTTCCAAATTTTGATCCTAGAACCTGTGCCCACTTGAAGTCTTGTATGACGATGAAAAAAGCCCCCCACCCTTTCCTTATATGTTTCCATAACCCCACTCCATAGGGCCCTCTCCCTTCTCTAGTACACCAACCTCCCCTTGTACCACCATATTTGCTATCTATTACCATTTCCCATAGGGCGTCTGGCTCTTTATTAAACTTCCACAGCCATTTGCTAAGAAGTGCCTGATTAAAAAACCTCAAATTTCTAATGCCCAAACCACCGTATTTCACGACACACCTTCTCCCACTTGACTAGGTGGAACTTGAACTCTTAACTAGTTCTTATTACAAGGCCCTAACTAGTTATGAGGTTAAGAATTATCCATGGAATAATATTTGGAGATCAAAGGTGCCTAGTAAAGTTGCTTTTTTCGGTTGGCTAGTATCCCTTGGAAAAATTATGACCATTGATAATTTGAGGAAGAGAGGTATTCAAGCAATTGAATGGTGTTATATGTGCAAAAGAGCGGTGAATCCATTGATCATCTTTTTCTGCATTTTAAGGTGGCAACATGGTTTTGGAATGCAATTTCTGTTTGGGCTGGATTTTCATGGGTGATGCCCATGCACACGTCGAATGTTTTCGCAATTTGCCAGGAATTGTTGGGAAAGAAATTAAACTTGCTATTATGAGAATCATTCCCTTATACCTTCTGAGGTGCTTATGGGTTGAAAGAAATGGAAGATGTTTTGATAATTGTGAACAAGCTTTGGAGGAGTAAAGGGATTTTTTTCATAATTCTTTCAGATTTTGGATTTCAAACCTTGTAAGGGATGGGAATGAATGTTCTGTTTTGTTTTGTTTTAATTTGCCATATTTAGCTTATAAATAGGTGTCTCTCATTTGTATACTCCCTATGTACTTGGGCTATGCCTATTTACTTGGAATAAAATATCTCTTATAACTTATCAAAAAAATAAGTGCAGAAAGTACCTTTTCTAATAGAGTACTTAGTATGTAGTTGATTGATAACAGTCAAGCTGAACTGGGCATATCTACTCCACCCATATGGCAAATTTGCTGAATCTGCAACATCTAGATACATAGACAAATGATCGACGTTGTTCCCCTTTGGGAAGACTAGAATCCGCCTGCCAAGATCAATGAAACACAGATCATAACCATCAGCAAACAAACATAATCAAACACAAATGATATAGAGATGTTAAAAACGTAAAAAAAGAATATCAAAATACCATTTGTAGCCTCCAACAAAAAAAACGTCAGAGTACAGCTTCTTGGCATTAAGCCTCGAGAAGTTCTCAATTGTCCACGTGAACCTTGCTGAAGGTGGATCATCCACGGCCTGAGCATCCACTGTATTGGCCGTTTCTGCTTGTGCTACTAAAAATAAATAACCAAAAATAATAATCAAACACAATGTCTCCATTCATGTACTTAGAGAAGAAAAAATAACAGGAGTAATTTAGATATTACATATCTCCAATATTATATTCTATAAACATTGAATATAATCAATTGTCATAGTTGTGCCTGATAAGAGATTTGAATTTCGACGCTGAAAAAAACAACCACCCCCAAAGTGGGGGCTGCCACCCAGAACCAAGTATAAGTATTTGCATTAAGTAAACAAAAAGTAAAAACGAATCAAATAAATAGCAAAAAGTGAAATTTCAACATAAACCCTAAATGCTCGGTACCAGTGCCCGAACTACTTCCCCATAACACCGATGATGACTCAGAAATTAATAAATTAGATAATTCCAAATTGAGGTGCGTAACATTTCAAAAGAACTTAAACATATCTATTATAGATATTCGACCTTTTCTTTCGTTTCCTCGGCTTAGCAACTAAAACAGCAAAACCGATAAACGTTAAACTATCACTCGCATAGGCATTAGAAGACCGAAGACAGTGATTCAATCGCACATCAACTAACTGTCAGAGACTCGGAGCAAACGCGGAACGGAACGGGAAAACAAAGAGTTTCCGGCCCTCCTCCAAATTCCGACCACATTCTTGGGAAACGTACAAGGATTCAGAAAGTCGATAAAAGGCGATTTGAAGTCGTTACCTTCCATGGGCTGAGGACCTTCGGGGAATTCCGTGTGCGGGACCAGCATCTCATCATCGTCCTGCTGCTGCTGCTGTTGCTGCGAAAATCAATAAAAAAAAATGGTCAATCCCAGTGCTCGGATCTGGTGCAGAAAACCCCAGCAACTAAGCGTGGGCGAGCAGAGACGGCAGAAACCGGACGCCGATTAAGCACAGCACCGCGCTAGCGATACACAGAACGAGAGTGGCTTTAGGGATCAAAATTGAATTGCATAGAGAGAGTGAGGGAGAGGGAGAATTTGGGAATTACATCCAACGGTGGAGGAGTGATCAGAGTCATGGTTGGTCGGATTGATGCCCGTCCGATCGACGAATCCCGAAAGAGCTTGCTCGGATAAAAGAAAAAAATATGAGAGAGAGAGAGAGAGAGGGGGGAGGAGGGGGATAGAGAAAGAGAAAGAGAAAGAGGGCTCGTCTGCAAGTTAGCAGAAAGTGAACGTAGAAATGGGGGCCGACTTTTGGTTTAGTCCGAGAATGGAACAGGTTGGGAATTTCATGAAAACAAAGGGGCAAAAGAGAGAGAGAGAGAGAGAGAGGGGGTTTTCTATTCTTCTAGTTCAGGGTCTGGAGTGGCTTAAGGTCCAAGACTCCAAGGAAAATACACAATTGACAAGGGGACCCTCGCCCGTTGCATTAAACTACCAATACCACGCAGCAACGCCCATCCAATAACTCCAGGCCCAATCCCCAAAGGAAAAGCCGGGGCCCAAATTTAAATCCGAGACGACTCTAATTCTAAGCAGTCATTATCTAATGTGTAATGGGATTTTCCTTTAAGGGCCCAAGAGATAAAGCCCAGTCTAAATAAATGAAGAAGTTGAAATAAGAAAGCCTAATTTAGGACGAGTTGACCCATCAGCCCGACCTGAGGGAGAACTACAGTCCTAGTAGTTAAAGAGAACGACTCTACATAAGATGCTACACAACACGACCCATACTAGATAGGAGATAGCACCAGGAATGGAACCTGTCATCCTGGAACACCTTCCAAACGATACCAAGTACTTCCATATCCATCCAATCGGTCAAAAAGGAATAAATGAAAAATTTTGATCTCTTGACATGAAGACACTAGCAGGCAGTCAAAAATAAGCAAACAAGGGAATCATACCGCATTAATGATGCCACAATTTAGACTATACCTCATATTAATAACGTCACCGTAGAGGCCATTTCACATTAAAAATTTTGATCGAGGAATTTTTTAAAGACTAAGGACCATATGAGGATAGGCATGTTCTAACCCCTCAGGCTCTAGATATAAATAGTAAACTTTCAGGTACAAGAAAACTCTGGACACTTTATCATCTACACTTTCATAATACTCAAGCTTTTAAAGCTCCAATGCATTAGAGACTCCCGAGCCTTTAAGACCGCTCTCTCCTATCTTTGTCTTTTTCTACAATGTTCATGCAAGCCCAAGCCTAAAAGGCCTAAGCTCCTAAAATAGAGGCTCACACGTGTGTGAAATAAGACATTAATAGTGGCGCCATCTATAATATTTGAATCTACAAATGCATAGTTGTGAGGGGATTTTTCTCCTAACCTATGAATTTTCTTAAGCCTAATTTATTGGGAGACCCCCCAAGAGAGAGGCAAGGTGGGAGAAAAAAATAAGACAAATGCATGAAAAGTACAGTATTTCATACATGGGAAAGATAACAAGTCAGAGGAAAATTGATAATTTGACATAAAGCAAGGGAAAATGACATAAAGTAAAGAGTGTAGAGATAAAAGAGAGGGACATACATGATTTCGGTGACTCTTTTGGCCAAATTTCTTGAGGATTTCTTATTCTTCAACCTCACCACAAAAAAAAAACTATTGTGAAAAGAGAAAATTAGAGAGCGAAACTTAAATATCTACTGTACAGTGAGGATGAGAAGTCAATAAAGACTATAAATAAGCATATTATAATGAAAATTCTCCTCCCAAATTTCATGAATGTAGATCTTGCTAAATCACGTAAAATTGTGTTTCATTTATTATTATTATTATTGTACACCTCCATGGACATACGAATGGGTATCATACAGCCACACTGGACCACTATTGGGAGCACACCACACGTGTCCTGAGAATGAATCTTTATTCTCTTTCGATCTGCATCATTTTTGGACAATAACAGTGACAATGTCTATAAATTTATCCATACACCCTTTTAATAAGAAAACTACTATAGATATGAAGAGACTACATAAAAGAAATTTTTTAAATTGACGTGACTTCACATGATATGTTAGATCTAATTTACATTAGAGTAACTTTATAATCTAACGTATTGTATCAAGTTACATCATTTTTATTAAAGGTGTTCATCTGAGTTCCGAATCTAAAATTTTCTTGAACCTTTTAAATAGAAATGTCAAACTTATTAAAAAATATATATAATCTCTTAGTTTTTATGGATTTATTTTTATATAATCTCTTAGTAACTAAAATATTTATTTTTTAATAAAATAATCCACTTGATTATTCTCAAAAGCTACATCAATAAATGACAAATCACTTTTATTTTATATTTTTTTAAATTTTCAAGATAAGTGTTACCGTCAGAACAAAAAAAAAAGCCCATAAAAATACACCCACAAACTAACATCACTTTATATAATATATTATATCTATTTTATAATTCAAGATACTACATCAAGCTAACATTTTGTAATTTTAATCTTATAAAATCTCTTTAAAGCATCACTCAATTTTGAATATCTTCTGTGGATTTAGATTTTGGCCCAACATGTGAAATTCTTTATCTAATATGGGATAGATTATTAGTAGTACCTTCCATGCTTCATCACCTGGATCAACACACATGAAAAAGGTCATTTCCGGAGTTCATGGGCCACACCGCCTCAAACCCAATATTAAAAGATAATGGGCCCAAAAAAAGAACCGAAAACGAGAACAAACACATGAAATCCAGCACTAACATTACTAGCGGTAGCAGCATCCGTTTAAACCTTATAAAAGATATTCGTGGATAGAGATTTCCCATCAATAAAAATTTCTTACTCCGCAGCAAGACCAGCCCAAGAAACATCTAAGACTAATATAGTCGTACATACATCATGAAGTATGGCTGTTATCTCTCACTAGTCTTAAAACATAATATGTTGCTGGGATAAAATTCCTGTGATAAATTCTGCAGTGTCTCTCCTCGGAGATGCAGTAATGTTAGAGAGCAATCAGTTTAAGTTTTGACACAAAGCGGCATGTAAATTGAAGATTAGGCATGGTGAAGATACATAATCTGACAATACAGCCAACACCAGGAGTGAAATTTTGATGGCCGGCAGCTGCAACCTGGGTCTCAGAAGCTACAAATCCGCCTCTCGATGCACAAATCCTGTTAAGCCCAATTTAAAAATGATGGATCGCTGCATTTGTCATAAGGAAATTCTCATGAGCCTTAAGATAGATGAATCAGGACGCTTCCAAGATAATTGTTGGCATCAGAAAGTTTGACCTAAATGTTGCTAAGTGGCGGGGAGAGGGAGGGAGAGAGAATACCAACATCAATTGCCATGCAGTTATGCTGAAGAAATTGCTTGATACCCTCCGTCCTCCAGAAGTTTTGCTATTGAAAAATCTCCTGTCTTCACAATTTTCCCGTCCTCCTGAAAGCCATGTATTCAAAATATAAGCCAATTGAATGGAGGCATAGATAAAGAATAAATAAGCAGTAACTATTTAAAACCCATTTCAATAGCAGGAGCGTGCCTTAGTACAGTGCACCAAAATTGGATTTATGACTATCAAATTATCAAGTTTAGAGTACAGTTTTCCTTTTTCTTTTTACAAGTTGAATGTAGAGCATAGCTTGAAACATCAAAGTGCTGCAATAATTTCAAATGCAACAATATCATAGTAAAATAATATAAAAATTCTAATTGTTTTAAATTCTGATGGAAACAAAATGAAGCCATTCTGGTTTCCATGGCGCTTGAAGATATGGTCCATAATCTAGAATTTCACCATTGCCTTCACTGAGCCATTGCCTAGGCAACAGCAAAGACCAAACCTAGAGCTGCAGCTACTACTTGAGCCAAGTGTTCTCTCTCTCTCTCTCTCTCTCTCTCTCTCTCTATATATATATATATACATACATATATATCTTGAGCCGAGTTAGAGGCCAGCCAATGCTCAACTTGATCTGCACCCATTCCCAACCTCTCTCAATTACCTACCCTCTATTTTTTCTTAACTAAAACTTACCAATTCACGTTGTCTTCATAAAATCCAGATACATGCAAAGCAGAGACTCATATAGAATGACAATCTAAAATTTTACAAAATAAAATTTTGCCTCCACAACGGAGGAAAAGGCAATGCCCCATCAAATCCTGCTTCCTCTCCTAGACAACCTCAAACCCAAACAAAAGCAACTAATTCTCCAAGATCTTTGAATGACATACCATGATGTGGATCCATGTAGGCTTTACAGAATTCAAAAGACGCTCATAATGAGTAATCATCAATAAAGAATTTTTTGGAGTCAAAAGCCCGTTCACTGATTCTGCTACGTCTCGAAGTGCATCAACATCCAGTCCAGAATCAATTTCATCCAAGATGGCCAAATCTGCACCCAGAACCTAGATATAAAAAAGGCTGTTAGCACAGGAGAGATGGAATAAATAATACTGAATCAAGATCGAAGAGAATTAAAAAATTTGGAAAAAAAAAAGAAAGAAAAGAAAAACAAATGTGACTGTCAAAGCCACAATGAAAAGTTAAATAAAAAGAGCTGTGCTAGCTGCACTGTAGCTGCACTGCAGCTGTGAGGGGGCTGCCGGTGTGTGGGCTGCCCCCTATCATTTTGGAAATAAAAAAGTAACTGTAGAATTATTGGAAGATTTAATTAGTTTGATGATCTGTCTGCGTTGTTAGGGGCTGAGATTGAGGAAATCTACAGCTAACAGATCATGGTTTTGGTTCCACAATTTTAGGGATTCTGGTAGCCTGTTACCAAATCCTTAGATTGAAGTTTCCATGTTTATTGCTCTCTGTTTTAGATAGGATTTAATTCTATTCTAGGTAAGTTGTAAATATACCTAGAAATTAGATGAGTATTATCGCCTATATAAAGGGGAATGTAATCCTTGTTCTGATATGGAATATTAAGTTGTTCTTCCACAATGACAGTAACATATTAGTTAAGATAACAAGATATAGAAGATAGCCCAAGGAAAACATATCGAAGATAAAAATATTGAAGTATTCATACTGCAAGTTGTAAAATTTCATTGCGTTTCCTTTCACCACCACTGAATCCTTCATTAACATTTCTATTAAGAAAGTCTGCCTTCATCTTCACTAGTTCAAGCTTGGGGAAAATGTAAGCATAGAACTGCAAGAACAAAACAATGTCAGTTCTTGAGTAGTTGAGTAGCCATCCAAAATAACTTCAAACAAAATGTTCCATCTAATTATTATTTATTTTCTTAAGTAATGAAGGATTTTTTATTGATGAAAATAATAGGAATAGCCCATGTACACAGGACGTACACCATCTTATATATCAGAATTAGATCTACATAGTCATATAAATGCAACAACGCACATATCGGGCAAGGAAATAACATTTGTGTATAGAAGAATCTAAAAGTTTGAAGTGGCCATGGAATGTGATTAGTGATGGAAGGTGATTATAAAATCAGTTCTGTATGTCTAAGCTCCGCATTTGATCAACCAAATAACCATAATCTGTTTACAAATTAAGAATCTCATTTTACATAATATGGAAAAAGGACGTTGCCCAATCAGTTTCACTATCCTTCAAGAGATTTAACAATGGAGCTTCCAAAAAATTCTACAAAGAACAAACTAATAGCCACTGTTTTAGCTCCTCTCTTGTTTAATTTTCCAGGCAAAAAAGTTTGCAGTTATCTTCTTCCAGTTAAAGTTCCACGAAATTTAACCAGTATTAAACCACCAGTACATATGATTGTAAAACCCAACCCAACTCAACTAAGCCTTCGTCAAATTAAATTGAGATCAGCTCTATGGATCCTCGTCTACTGATCGGGACTGGCCATATGAAACACAAAATATATTCTGATTAACAGAATTAATTCCGGTTCAAGCTTCTGCAATAGCTTATCTCAAACAGAAAAGTACCCCATCATTGGGAGGCAAGTTTATCGATATCCATACATTTCGTGTTCCCAATTCCGACCCTTTTTTTCTCTTCTCTTCAAGTTTCAGATAATTTAAATATCAGGGCACGTTCAAACTTACTCAGTTCTGCCAAAATATGCTCTAGCTCAGTGAGTCTTTTGAAGTTTATTCAGAAGGGGTGGAAGGGCTTTGCAACACACATAAATTTTAAGGTTGGGGATGGTACAAGAATCTGGCTTGATAAATGGTGTGGAGAGAGGGCCCTACTGCTGTATTTCCAAGAGTTTTCAGCCTAGTGGAAAACCAAAATGTTGCTGTATCCGATGTGTTGTGTCGCAACAATGACACTATTAACCATATACCCTCGAATATAAAAAAGGGCTAGAATAATCTTTTATTAATTCTGCTATTTTCTACTTGTTTGTATTTTTGATACTCTTGTAACAGAATTTGATTCTTTTGTAAAGTGTATAAATACACACTACTAAAGTCATCAATATACAGGGAAGTTATTCAGGAATTCAGTGCCTCTAACATGGTATCAAAGCTGTTCTAACTAGCAGTCTCCTTGATTCATGGCTACACCTGCTTTCTCTCTTTCCTAGCCCTCTTCCTCCATTTTTTCTTCCTTCTCTCATGTAGTAACAACTAAGCTTATTACTAAGAATTATTTGCTATGAAAAGTTCAGATTTCTGCATACCTTAGAAGAAAATATCTCTATGGATATGTAGATGGAAAAATTCCATCCCCCCCCAATTTCTTCCTTCCGAAACAGAGGAAACCCCAAAAACCAACCCAAAGTATCTTACCTGGAAGAGAATAGACCAGCTTGTTCTTAGTGTGCTCTTCTCTGCCTTGTCTGACTCCATTCTTGGCCATGTCCTTAGATCAACCACTGCCAATGCTCTTTGGGACTCTCTCCATACTCTTTTCTCATCACAGTAACAAGCCAAGGAGTACCAAGTGCATTTTCAACTTACAAATTTGTCTAAGGGAGATATGTCCATCACAGACTACCTTGGTAAAGCTCGGCTTCTCGCTAATACATTAGCCACCATTGGTAATCCCTTACCAAATAAGGAAATTGTCACCTACCTCCTCAATGGACTTGGTCCAGCTTATGAACCCTTTGTTATCCCTATTACCACCAGATCTAATCCTGTGACTTTAATAGAACTCTATCAGCTTTTGTTGGTTCATGAAAGAATACTCTCTCAATCTACTAAAAATGTTGTTGACTTCTCTGCTAATTTCAGCTCTTATGGTGGTCGTGGTAACCCTCGTGGTGGTAGACAGGGTCGAGGGAGAGGTCGCTCAAATGGACGGGAAGGACATGCATTGGCTGGGATATTTCCTCAAACACCTGGTCCTCAAACACGACCAACATGCCAAGTTTGTAACAAACAAGGCCATACTGCTCTCCAATGCCGACACCAATTCAACCATTCCTACCAAACAAAACCTCCAACCTCCTTCTTAGCAAACTATGCCTCTCCAAACCCTAACCCAAACCAAAACACCACATCCTTCTCTTATTTTGATCCCACATGGTATTCTGATTCTAGGACTACACACCACCTTACCCATGACCTCAACAATCTCAATCTCTCCAGCGAATCTTATGGTGGTTCTGAAGCAATTCGCATAGGTGACGGTTCATGCCTCCTGATTCAAAATCCTGGTGATGGCTTCTTTAACTCCAACTCTTCCTCCTATAAATTACGTAATCTTATTCATCTTCCTGAAAATTTCAAAAAACCTTGTCTCTATACTTCAATTCTATCTTCATAATCATTGTTTCTTTGAGTTTCACGCGACTCATGTCTGTGTGAAGGACTCTCGAACCAAGAGGTGCCTCCTCACCGGACCGACTAAGAACGGCCTCTACGCTTTTCCTTCGGCAATAAATTCGTCTCCCATCACCTCTGCTTCCACCCATCTCGGCGAGCGAACCTCTCTCTCCCAGTGGCATCACCATCTTGGCCACCCTTCCTCAGATATTGTCTCTGTTGTTCTGCGCACCAACTGCTTGCCGATTCTCCACAATCAACCTGCTTCTAAGTGTTTATCGTGTCCTCTTGCTAAGTGTCACAATCTGCCTTGAGTCTCTAATGGGCCCAATTGTTCTCGGCCTTAGAAATCGTAAGAGCAGACTTATGGTCACAATGGATATAAATATTATGCTTCTTTCATTGATCACTATACCAAATACACCTAGATTTTTCCTTTAAAGTTAAAATCTGATGTTCATCAACTTTTTTCCATTTTTCATGCTTGTGTTGAACGTCTATTTAATACAAAATTAATCAATCTTCAAACTGATGGCGGACTCGAATTCAAGCCCATAACCACTCAATGCATCAAACTTGGAATTAATCATTGTTTTTCATATCCATATGCTCATCAGCAAAATGGCCTAGTAAAACGAAAACACAGACATATTGTTGAAACCGGGCTTGCACCTCTAGCCCATTCTTCCCTCCCTCTCACATTTTGGGTTGAAGCCTTTGAAACATCCGTGTTCTTAATTAATTTACTTCCATCCAAGGTTCTCAATAATGAATCACCTCATTTCAAAGTTTTCAATAAAAATCCTGATTACACATTTTTGAAAATCTTTGGGTGTCAATGTTAGCCCAATCTCAGACCTTATAACAAACACAAGCTCAATTTTCGTTCCACTCATTGCATTTTTTGGGCTATAGCCTATCTCACAAAGACTACAAATGTTTTGAGCCCATTTCCAAAAAAATTTACATCTCACGAGATGTTCTCTTCAATGAAGAGCTCTTTCCCTACTCCACGGTCCAGCCCACACCACCTTCTCAGGCCCAGACACCTACCTCTATTGCACTCCCTTTGTTCACTCAAACACCGTCCATTCTAGGCCCCGACCCACAGCCCGATCCAACTCAAATTATCCTTCAAAACACTCGTAACCCTAGCAAATTGATACCTACCTCTGTTAGTTGTAACCCAAACACGTTCACCCACCCTCCCACAAACCCTAATCTCTCTCCCCCAAATCCTACTCCTTCTATAACAAACCCTAATCTCTCTTCGAGCTCCACTACTTCTTCTTCTTCTCATTCTAATTCGTCGATCTCTCAACCTTCCTCTGGTCCATCTCGACATGTCTCTCACAATCTCCTTCCTCCTCGGTCTCCAATCATAACTCGAAGTCATACCAACTCTCTGCGTCTTCGTCAAGTCACTGATAGCACTGTACCATATCCGCAGCGTCATTACTTTAGCACCACCATGGAGATTCTAGATGAACCCACCAGTTTCTCCGCTACCTCCAAACATCCTGTCTGGTATGATGCAATGTCCCTTGAATTTAAAACCTTGACTGAAATCAATATTTGGACTCTGGTACCTCCTAACCCTAGTCTTAGGCCCTGTTTGTTTTCAGAGATGAGATGAAGATGAGATAAAAGTTAAAAAAAGCATAAAATATTGTTGTAATATCTTTTTTTAATATTAATTTTGTTTTGAGATTTAAAAAAATTGAATTTTTTTTTGTATAAGAATTTGAAAATGTGTAATAATGAGTTTGAGATGAGATAAGATGTGATGAGATAGTTTGGGAAAGCCAACATGACCTTAATGTTGTTAGTTGTCGTGGGATCTATAAGACCAAACTGAACTCTAACAGGTCCTTTGCTCGAAGGAAAGCCCGCTTGGTCGCCAAAGGCTACCACCTACTGTTTGGTCTAAACTATGGTTAGACATTCAGCCCTGTGGTGAAGGCAACCACCGTACGGCTACTTTTATCTATTGTTGTTAGTCATGGTTGGCCATTGTGCCAAATCGACATACAGAACGCTTTCTTATATGGTTCTTTGACTGATAATGTCTTTATGCAGCAACCTCAGGATTATATTGATAAACAATACCCTCATTATGGGTGCAAACTCAACAAGGCCATTTATGATCTTAAGCAGGCCCTAAGAGCTTGGTCTGCACAGTTAAGTACTTGGCTCACGGATTATGGTTTCTCAACCTCTCGAGCTGATCCCTCCCTCTTTATTCTACATTCTGGTGATTTACATATTTACTATGTTGATGATATGGTTATCACCTCTGCCAAACTAGAAGCCATTGATAGTCTGATTAATGCTCTAGCAAAAGCTTTTCCTATAAAAGATCTTGGTCATTTCTCATATTTTCTTGGGATTGAAATTGATTATACTGATTATGGAATTTTCTTGTCCCAACGAAAATATATTACAGAGTTATTGACTCGGAGTAACATGCTCACTGCTAAGCCTATGTCTTCACCAATGGCAGCCTCCCTCAAGCTGTCCAAATTTGATTCTATTGAGCTTTATGATTCTACATTATTTCAAAGCATTGTGGGAGGCTTGCAATACTTGTCTATGACTAGTCCTGACATAGCTTTCTCAGTGAATAAAGTGTGCTAGTTTATGCACTGTCCGAAAGTACCACACTGGTTTGTTGTGAAGAGGATCCTTCGGTATCTCAAATCCACAATCAACTATGGCATGTTTTTTAACTCCTCTTCCAGTCTTACTCTTCATGCCTACATCGACGCTAATTGGGTAGGATGCCTAGATGACAGACATTCTACTGGTGCCTTTTGTATTTTCCTTGGTCGATATTTCATATCCTCGAGTTCAAAGAAGCAAAAAATTGTTGCACAATCCAGCACTGAAGTTGAATACAAGTCCTTTGCCACCATTGCTGCCGAGTTGGTCTGGTTACAAACTATGCTCAGAGAGCTCGGTATCTTCCTTTCTCAACCCCCCGTTCTATGGTGCGACAACATTGGAGCTACCTACCTCTCAGCCAATCCGGTCTATCATCCAAGAACCAAACACTTAGACATTGACTATCACTTTGTTTGTGACTGTGTGGCTGCCAATACCCTCAAATTTTCATTCTGTTCATCAAAGGACCTATTAGCTAATGTCCTTACCAAACCACTTGTATAAGATAGATTTACCTCTCTTAGGATGCGTCTTACTGTGGTCGAGACCCCAATGGACTCGCGGGGGCATATTAACCATATACCCTCGCATGTAAAACAGGGTTAGAATAGTCTTTTATTAATTTTGTTATTTTCTACTCTTTTGTATTTTTGATACTCCTGTAATAGAAATTGATTCTTTTGTAAAATGTATAAATACACACTGCCATAGTCATCAATATACAAGGTGGTTATTCAAGAATTCAGTGCCTCTAACAGACACAATGTGTTGGAATCTGACTTTTCCAAGAAATATTCAGGATTGGGAAGTAGATGAGGTAGCAGATTTTTATAGCTTCATCTACTCTAGGTAGGTTGGAGGTAACGGGAGGGATAGAATGAAGTGGACACACTCCCGAAACAAAAAGTTTTCAATCAAGTCTTTCTACAAGGTATTGCAAGACCACCAGCCAATTGTGATCCCTTGGAAGGCCATATGGAGAGCCTTGGTGCCACCTAAAGTCACTTTTTTTACGTGGACAGCGGCTCTAGGTACCATTTTGACGGCTGACAACTTAAGGAAAAGAGGATTAATTGTTGTGGAATGGTGTTACTTGTGTAAGAAAAGTGGGGAAACAATCGATTATATTTTTCTGCATTGTGATATGGCACGGGAGCTATGGAATGGACTACTTAGGAGTGCTGGTTTGTCTTGGGTTATGACCAAGAGGGTTGCGGAGTTACTAGCATGATGGAAAAGGTACCGTCAATGCGCTAAGCTAGTTGCGACGTGGTGAATGATCCCTTTATGCTTATTATGGTGCCTATGGATAGAAAGAAATGAGAGACGCTTCAACAACAAAGAGAGGACCATGGGGGAAATATGGAACTTTTTTGTATTTTCTTTGGTTCAATGGTTTTCTACTATTGTAATAAAGGGATTGAATGTTACTGAGTTTTTGAGTTTTTTTCAAATTGCTAGAGTGTAACTAAGTATCTCTTTTGTATACCACATGTGTACATGGGCTTTGCCTAGTTGCATTCAATCAATAAAGATTATTACTTACCAAAAAAAAAAAAACTTCTACCACGAGTATATTTTTCATAATAGCCTAGGTCATAGAATGATAGAAACTCTTGTGTAACCGAAATGACATGTGATTGCAATTTATTATAGAAACTTCAATAATAAACAAGGATAAGGCACTTGCTGAGAATCTAACCTCAATCGGTCCAAGCTCCGGCTGACCCAGTTTTCTTCTCCGAGCATTATAAGCCATATTCAGAAAGTCAATATTGTTCACACCAGGAATCGCAATAGGGGACTGGAAGCTCATAAAGAGCCCGGCAAGTGACCTTTCATCCGGTTCCATATCAAGCAAGTTCTCCCCTTTGAATACTGCACTACCCCCCGTAACTTCATAATCTGGATGGCCAACAAGAACCTACAATGTATAAGATCTCCCTGAGAGTTGCTTTTGTGATAAAGAACAAGGAAATCAGTAATTTGCTTTAGGTAATTGAAAACCAAAAACTCATCTTAAAAGGCTTCAGAAGCACTTTTGAAACCTTGGTTTGAAGGCAACATGAAACATGAGCATGTGAATTCACATAATGGAGCCAAATACCCAAAATACTGAAGTTTCAAGCCTTTTGATTAATATGATCTTGCTTCCTGCATACTTTAAAGCCTAGGTGGAGATACAGAGCTGGTTATATCGGGTTGAATTGGGTCGAAGTTTACCATCTCAACTTGGAAAATATCCGTCTGCAGCTACATAGATGCAATTAAAGGAATTCTGCCTATGGTTGATTGGCGGGTTGATAGGCTATTAACTGTGGCGAGCCATCTCAACTTGGGAAATGAGCTAAAACGGGCATAACGCAAACTCAAAGTAAGAAGCTTCACGATTTCTCTTCTTAAACTTGTATTTTGCATGGATCAGAATCACTTGTCCATTTTCTGATCTTCCTTCTCTTTCTATAGCATGAAATTGGTTTTACTTCATCCTCCTTTGTACTTAGCCATGCGAATGGACCATATTGTCTTGGACAGAGCTACATAATTATATATACATTCGTTTCCTTCAACAAGAGATAATAGAAAGTTCTAACCTTTGCCAGTGTGCTCTTCCCAGAACCATTCTTTCCCATAATTGCATGAACCTACTCGCACAAAACATACCATCAAACACAAAACACATAAAATTATTTAATTGATTAAGCACAACAGAGAAAGCATTTTAACATGCCTCTCCTTCATAGATGGAGAGGTTAACGCCCTTGAGAATTTGTTCCTTGGATTCCGCAATCACGGCCGTCAGTTCTTTGACTTCGAGAAGGAGCTTCTTCTCCTCTTGTCTACCGGAAGTGGCTGGAGAATCTACGGCAGATAGGGAGGCGGTGACGACCGTGACAGGCCGCCGGTGGAACGAGCGGCAACAGAGGGGGCGGAGGGTAGGAAGCGTGAATTGGAGGAAATTGGGGGGAAAGAATCTAACAACTGAAGAAGAAGCAGGGAATGAAGGAGCCAACGGTGGAGTGTAATGGGAGCAACGGATGGGTAGAGCCATTGGAGGAGAAGTTGGAAACAACGCTACTCACAGTGCGTAGGCTGGAGCTGAGGAAACGGTAATTACTGTTTTCCGGATTTTTCTTTTGGGTGACGCTGGGGTGCGCCCAGCGCACTTTACAGCCCCCTCCCTCTTATTATTATTATTATTTTTCTTACAAAAAAATAATAAAATTTAAAAAATATAATAAAAAATACAATAAAATAAAAAAATAAAAACATATAATAAAAAATAAAATAAAAATAAAATTATATAGTAAATTCAGTCTCACTTAGTCTGTGCCGACGCCAGCGGTGGTGGACGACACCGCCCAGCTCATCGAGATCGGAGGGAGCCGACGATCTCCGTTGAGCCTTTGGCAGACCGAACCCCCGAATTTATCTTTTCTTTTTCCTTGTCAAACAACAAAAAGGGAATTAGTATTTCTTTCTTAATTATTTACATTATTGGGATTTTTAAGAAAATATTGTTTGTTATTTTTTCATTTACTCGAATTTTATTTTAAAAGGTTGAGAGTTAATCTAATTGTTAATTGTTAATTGTTAATTGTTAATTGATAATTTTATATTATTACAATAAAAATGAAAATGTTATTAACATATCTCTTTTGCATAATATTAATTTCATTTTTAAAGTCTATTATGACGATTGAGACAATATGACAATGTAATAAAATAAAATGTTGTTACGCATAAGTTGATGTTTTAGCACACTATTTATTATGAGACTCATTATATTTAAAAAAAAAAATAAAACATCAATATATTTTAGTATATTATTTTTTTATATATTTTAAATTCATCTCAATTTTTTTTAATATAAACAGAAAAAAATTGTAAAAAGCATAACCTCAAGTGCCAAAAACTCAATTGTCAATCACCTATTAATCAAATTCTAAAGTCATTTCATCTATAAAATTTTAAACACATTCCAATAATTCTGACACGAAGAGTAACAATTAGTAAAACTACACATCTCAAATGTCAAAATGTCAACTAGCATCTATCTATTTTTAAAATTTTAAAAAGTTAAAATTATCTTATTTTATTTTAATATTTAAATATATTTTTTTTACAAACTACCTTATCTAATATAATCTCATATGAAAAAATTTCACAATTATTCAAAATATATAATCTCATTTTATCTCATTCCATCTAAATTATGTATCCAAATGATACGTGAGCCTTATATCATTTGGTCTAAAAATACTTAGCATTTTTTTAACATAGTTGATGTGTAAAACTTCGATGTCAGCAATGTGATGAGTGCATTAAAAAATAGGCTTATAAATAGATTTCCTCAATACAATATTTCAATAAGAGTAATATCACATGAACTTATAACTTTATTTACAATATTTATTTTATTAATTTTATTTTTGAAATAAAAATTTTGAATTTTGAATTTCATAATATTTAATATATCAATAACTGACACACAGAAAAATACACTTTTTATAAAAATAAAAAAAATAAAAAAATTTAGTATTTCTTTACATGAATACTGCGTAGGCCAATTTAACATCAAAATGACAATATATGTTGTACCATTTCATTCAAGTAGTCAATTATCAAAGACATTAAGCACCTTCTTAGCAGCTTTGATGTATGGAAAGTTGAAAATATTCACCAACATCAAAATCAATGTGTGCACAACTTGGTGTAACGGACAGATTGAACACATGCCTTCAAAAATCTCTCTCTTATCATTATCCCCTCATGTTTGTTAGAGTTTCATAATGAGAAAGACCCACCTACCAACTTTGTAATTTATTGAATGTGAAACTCCTGGACAACTAGCAATTTTATTATGATTATTAAAAAAATCATTCAAGGCAACGAAGGACGAACCATCATCCCTAACACAAAGATTGGTTGTTTTCTTAAAATCCTTTGCTCTATGTCTCATCTCCACTCCTTCAACATCTGCCATTGGCTCATTAGAATTTTAATAGCTCTCTTTATCTTCCTTCTCTCCAAAAAACCCTCCAACACCACCTTCCATACATGATGCAATATCGTGCACTAAAAAACTCTTGGGCAAAGGCTTTTCCCAAAATACACCAACGCTTGCTTTTGAAGTGCACATTTTACAATGCAACCTCTCCGAAACTCTAGGGCAAAGGCTCAACCCATTCAAATCCCAGACTTGCCAATTGAATCGTGTCTAACCCCTCACAAGAAAGGTTACTCCTGTTAGCCAGGCCTCATGCAATCTCAAGCAGCTCCTTCTCATCCATGCTTGCCATGCTATGAAGGCTTACTTAAATAACTGACTCTGGGGCTTGTTTATCTAGCCACAAAATGCAACAAGTATCTTCCTCTAAAAGTGAACTAGAGGTAGCTGAAGCTAGTTTGTGAAAAGGGCCTACGGAAAATATTGAAGCTTGGAAATATTTATGAACCTCTATTTAATGTTTGGTCTTCAAGCAAGTGCATTGTGTTCAATATTATTGGTGAAGCGTTTTTAGTTGCACTTGTCCTGGTTCTCAGCTCCAATAAGGCTGATGGATGTTCTATCATGGATGCTAGTTGGTCCTTGATCTTAAGCATAATAGGGTGGAGCTCAGGTACTTGGACTTGACACATAACCTATTACTTAAGTGGAGACAATATTATTTACCTGGAAAAAAATAGAAAAGATGGGATCATTTTTCCACTCTTGCTTTAAATATACAATTAGTTAGGTGTTTTGGCTATGTCCATATATAAGAGTGAGAGAGAGAGAGAGAGAGAGAGAGAGAGAGAGAGAGATGCTAAATTAAGTCTTGTGAAAATCAAACGTCTAAAATATCATGTTAATTAGAAGCCCACGATTAAAGAAAATTATTATCAGCGATCATGGACCGTAGGCACTGTGCTTTCAGTATCTCTTCACTATCTCAACTAGATTTTGTAATCTTCTTGTGGACAATTTTTCCTGGCCCAGCAAATTAATTAGGCATATTAATGCTATGCTATTTTAGTTATTTTTCTCTTGTAAACTGGTTCAAGGTACAGGGAGTTTACACTTAGCAAAGAGACGCCTTTTCAATATTATTGCTTGATTTTAAATTTTTTGTTGGGTAATAGGCAATAGAACAAACAACACAGATATGAAATAAACCGCAGCGGATGCAACAATGAGAAATAAAACAGTAAAGACAGAAAGAACACATAGATTTAAGTGGTTAAGCTCGAAATGAGCTTACGTCCACTGTGGGGTTGGTTTCAAAGCTTCACTAGATCAAATAGAGGTTACAGAGAGAGTATCGAGAGATACTTACAACAGAGAACACTCACCTCACGTGTATACACTCAATCCTCACAAGTTTCACTCAAAATGGTGGAGAAATGGAGAAGAAAATGATCTAGAGGCCGTTACTGTTCACTGGCGCCGAAAACAGAGGCCTCGCGCTTCGTCTGCTTCTTCGTCGTCTGCTGCGCGAAATAGCCTTCGCGCTATTTATAATCTGCAATCTCGCTCGAGCGAGATTTAAACTCGCTCGAGCGAGGACTTCTAGGTCAGATTCGCTCGACTAGAATTCGGACACCTGGCGCCACGTTGAATCTCGCTCGAGCGGGAGGTCGAGCGAGTGTCGAGCGAAGTCACTGCCTGAACCTCGCTCGAGCGGGAGGTCGAGCGAGGGTCGAGCGAAGTCTCGGGTTGGAGCAATTCTGGAAGTCTCGAAGTCTCGCTCGAGCGAGGGTCGAGCGAGACAGGACTGGGCTTGTATTCCTAAGCCATACTCAACATTTTTAATAATAGTAAATGTAGACATACCTAGCTTGAAAAGAGTCATGATCTCGTTCATGAAGATAAGGAAAGAGAGCGCAGGAAAGCAACAAGGCGGTCACATTTGTACGCAAACTAATCACGAGAAGTTTCATATGGTTAGCCAAAGCTCGAGCGAAATGCATGAACCCATCATAAACAACACAAGCAACCCAATCTTGGGGATCATCTTAATCTGCTTTCAACATGATCTGCTCCATGTATCACTAAAATGGAGTTTCAAAATTATTTCTAAGAGCCAAAATGGTGGCAAAAGCATCTTCAGTTAAGACATTAGTTTTAGACAAACCATCGGGTATGGAAGCAAACTAAAATCAAGGTGGTTTAAAGAGTTTAGAGAATTAAACTCAAGATGCACGACTATGATTTAGAAGCCTTGGGAGTAGAGGATGATGGTGATTGAGCTAGAGCATAGGTGAAAGGGAGTTTTGTACCCAACCAGGCCAAGCCAAGCCAACCTACTTCGCAAAAACCACAGGCATGTGGCTTGACAAGTAGGAAAGGAGAGGAAAGAGACTTAGGCTGGCTCATGAAGGGAGTGGCAAGCAATATACTTTTTAAGGTGTGTTTTGCAGTCGTCCACCGTAACCTTTGTTTAATTGTTAGAACTTCAAGGAGAATTACTCAGGATTAGGCCCTGACTCAAGTCTTGGAGGGTCAGGACAGTCACTTGGTTAGGCTGCATGCATGCCTTGGCTCAGGCCCTAACACGCAGCAGGCCACCATGGAGGCTACTAGCCAAGCACATTGTATGCGCATAGGTGTGCCCCACAGCGTATTCACCTATGCGCATGCATGCGTGTGCACCTGTGCCCCATCATGTGCGCATCATTACGCATCCCAGTACCATCTAGCGAGGTTAGTGGCGTGTTTTCACAGGCATGTCATCCAGGGCGCGGCACCAACCCGCGCCTTGTAGAGCAGGCTAGTGACATGCCCACAAGGCATGCTCTTCAGCGTATGCCTTGCGAAGCAGATCAGTGGTATGCACATCACGCATGTCATCCAGCGTGCGGCACCAGCCCGCGTCATGTAGCACCCAGCGCCCAGACCGCCAGCTTGGGTCATGCATGCCTATCACCTCGACACCCAGCCCAGGCCATACAGGACCACCGCCCGAGCAACTTGACTGGGCCACACCACCACAGCATGGCACCACCCTGTGCCCACCATCAGGCCTCAGCCTGGCACAATGCCATTCACACCACCATGCCATACCCATCACCCGACGACCACATGGCACCCCAACACGCCATGCAGACATTATCAGACGCCACGCAGATATGCACAACCGTGGACATTGCAGCACCATAGCCCACCATGGGCCTATGCAAGCCATGGCCATACCACCTTGGGCGCTTATCATCTTTTATTTTATGTTATTTATTTATTTAATTGCATTTGGACACTTTAATAATTTACTTATTTTAGTCATGGACTTATTCTGGGTTTTCAAGTTGTAAGGCAATATAAAAAAACTTTTAGGTTTTCATTTTACATATTTGGACATTTGACATTTGAATTTTGCTCTTGAAAAAATGTTAGGCTGGCCACTCACCTAGTGGTTGGATTCATCGGTGTTTAAGCACTTAGGTTTCAAATGGTACAATTTGTGAATCCATTTGGAGAGGAACATGTCGTACAATTCCTGAATCGGTGTGTTTCATATTTATCTTTAACATTTTAGTTTATTAATAATATTATGAGGTTATCCATTTGAGTTGTGTGTTGATTCTTTGTTTGATTGATCATTGTTGGAGTGTGTTGGAGTGAGTGAGGCTGAATTCACCCAATTGGTGGATTTGAGAATTGAGTCTTAGTGTTCTTGAGTGAAGGCCGAATTCCACACCACTTGTGGAATTCGAAAATACCAAGTGTGTGTGAGCAATTGGGTTTCATCATTTGAAGGATTGTTGGTGTGATTGAAGAAGTGCTAGCTGAACCACCAGTGGTGATTTGTCATTGGCGTGTCCATCTTGTGCATTGAATGATCATCTATTTTCTTGATTGATCTCTCTTGTGTCTTGAAGATTAATAAGATTTTCCTTTGTCCAAACACCCCAAACGGCAGCCCTACATCATCTAAACCACTACATCATAATCGGCAACCCTAGGTAACCCTGTTGCCAATTTGCCTAAAATGCCCCCATCACCTTAAGATCCTAACCGGTTACTTATCCCTCCATATATTCCCATAATTAACTCAACTTAATCAATTATTTCTCTTTCCATATCTAGCATATCTCAACCACTCCAAGGCTCCCAAGGTCGGCCACCTCATTCATTCCATTTCAAAATAATTCAAATTCAAAACCTCACTCATTTATCCTTACCAACATATTCGGCCACCTCATCCTTGTCCTAGCCGAATTTCCACTTTACCATATCACCACACCATATCTTCCATTTCCTAAATTGATTGGTCAATTGATCAAGAAATTGACTCAATCAAATATTCCCTTCACATGGCCAACACATATTTGGCCTCCACCCAAAGTGTCATTGTCGAAACCCTAGTGCCACCTCTTAATTCCTAAATTTTAGGAATCATCAAATTACTTTGCAAGACCAAAACCCTAATCCAAAAGACCCACTCTACCCTTGGCCGAAACCTTCACCTTTGCCATAGCTCTATTCGGCCACTCAAACCCTAAACACTTAACCAATCTCGCCTAAGCCATCTACTCCTATTACCGTGGCCCTCATTTCCCACCTAGCCGAATCCTTCATTCCCACACACTTAACTTTTTGCTCCACAAATATCTTAGCCTCACTTTACCCTTTTCCTTATTCACGTGACCATCACTAAGCATTGGAATCCATCTTAGTCATTGGAGAGAACAACCATGCAAGGAGGATCCCTTAGGTGATCGGGACTTGACCGAGGTCCCTATCACTAATACCTAAGGCACCTCTATCTAATACCTGTGGAGGGAGAAGGAAAGGGTGGCTAATGTCAGATAACCTATAATGCCAAAATTAGTTATCATAGAGTTTAATCTCTAAAAAACAAAACTGAGGAGTCTTATTTGTCAAAATCACCCGCTCTCCTTCGTGTCACTAATATGCTTTTATTTGTGTCCCAAATGGCAAGACACGACATTTAATGCAATTGCTCGTGCCAAGAATCGAAGGAAGCCACTCTCAAACGTATTTAATGCATTTGTTCCATTGGGGATATGATCCTAAGCG
Organism: Platycarya longipes; assembly: GCA_036559045.1. Taxonomy (NCBI): domain Eukaryota; kingdom Viridiplantae; phylum Streptophyta; class Magnoliopsida; order Fagales; family Juglandaceae; genus Platycarya; species Platycarya longipes. The sequence continues at coordinate 32,835,840 of CM071801.1, forward strand.
GTCCTGGTCCCACTAATGCACTGGGATCGGAGATGGGGATGGGCCACTGGTTGAGCTCCTTTGTAGTAGGCTTGTTTGGACCCTTATTTCTAAGTTCTTTTGGCCTATTGCTCTTACAACCTATGGACTCTGCCAGGCAGTGCAGGCCCAACGAGTGTATACAAATCATCGTCCCAATAATGTTAGCTGCATTGATGAGGAAAGTTAGGCTGGTCGGGATCCTATTCCCGATTGGATTAACCTTATTAAATGTGATGCCGAATGGCCCTCACCATATGTTAAGGTCCTATCTCTAACAAGATCGAATGCATTGAATATGACACAAAGCCATTCGAAATAGAGGGTGATTATTATAGAAGTAAAAAAGCCATAAAAGCTCTAAAAATGGGGTTTAAATAAAATAGATCTATTGAGGAAAAAAAAGTTAATCGTTACCATCAAACTCGCAGTTCTTTCTCTCTTATCTTTAATAGACCTAACCACCTTTTTTCTATTTATCGACGCTTGATAGTGTTCGAAATTAGTGGTTACAAAACTTGCCTTAATAGCTGATTTTGTCTGTGGGATTTGAAAATTATCTCAACTTAACATCATCGACATGTCTTTTGTATGCTAGCCACAATGTGTTCCTAAACAATCCTTGAACAAGAAGTTACATCAACATATATAGAGGGGAAGTTTGTAGAAATGGAAGAACGCACGTAAAAAAAATAGCATTGGATATGGTATCATGAGAATAGATGAGGAAAGAGCTTGAACGTTTCATTCTCACCCATGCTCCCATAAATAATAGATTTTGGGTCTTTTCTATGAAGTTGGGATTTGAGCATAAGGGCCGAAGCTGGGGTATTTAAGTTTGACGTACTTAGAATCCGTCATATAAGTGGAGATAATTTTATTGACCCAGCAACAAAAATAAAGAAAAGATTGGGTTAGTATTCAATATTAATAGGGTTGGATTTAGGTGCTTCTAAGAGTATTGACATTAATTATATCAAAATTTTATTTAAAATTTGATGAAAATTATAAATTTGATGAAAAATCAATACTTCTATATCCATAATTCTATATTGGATTCATCATTAAATTTATCAAAATAATATAATATACAATTTATGAAACCAATAAACATATATATAATTTATTCATCCAACACATGTATTAAAAAGTAATAAAAATATGTTTTGATAAGTAAATAGTAATCTTTCAAATATAGAAAATAATGTTCAAGTACTGTAACTCAAAATTTGAGTTCGTGAATTTTGATGAGTTTAATATAAAATTATTTTAGATAAATTATCAAATTTGTATTTGATGAGTCTAATGCTAATGCTTTGACAATGACAATATATTATTTTTTAGCTCGTTTGCTTGAGACTTTATAATAATAATTAATAAAAGAAATTATTCATTTCGTAAAAATTACAGACTAGAGGACCATGAATCGACAATTCTACAAAATTGGAAATGAATTTGGATGGGATTAACTTTTGGACTTTCCTCTTTTACAGCACTCATACGTGCGTGGGTTGTCATGTTGGATGCTTACAAATATGGATGTGGGAAAATAGTGTAAAGAGAGGAGCTTCCCAAACAACAGTAGTCAGTCGGTACAAAGACAACGGTTTCCACGTCCCTTCCTTCCCAGTTACCCCTCTGTAACAATATCTGAAAATTGAATACAAACTTTCCCCTACAGACAAACGCTTCAAGCACCCGGCAATGTCCCTATCACTCTCATTGTATCACATAAAAATAATAACAACAACAATAATAATGTTGTCTCCACGTGTGTATATAAGCCATTATATAGAGATGATGATAATATAATTAATTTAATTTAATTTATTTAATTATTATAATTTTTGAAATTTAAATAAAATTTAATAAAAAATGTAATTTTTAAATAAAAATAATATTTTAATAATATTTTATTAAATTTTTATCTTCACTTATCTCATTTTAATTTACTTTCTAAACTACATTTTCGACAAGTTTGAATCAAAAAATCATTTCAACTCATTGTTATAATTTTTTTAAATTTTATATAAACAAAAATAAGTCTACTATGTCTACTTATTTTGACATCTCATATATTTTGATTTTTATTTATTTTTACTTAATAATTAAATAAGTGATTATTAGTGTAGTATTTTAAAATGAGAAAAAAATGAAACAAAAATAAAAAGATGAAAATGCACTAGCAGTACATTTGAGTGGTACTATTTACGTAGTAGCCGCCTAATAAATAATTCAATTTTTTCTAATTTATAATTTTTTTTTAAATTTTAACATAATAATAATATTAAAAAATAATATTATAATAATATTTTATTCAACTATCATTTAAAAATACCTCATCATATCTCACTAAAACCTTAAATGTCTCTTTGTATTCATATACAAGTCATTTTATTTATCATTTGTTTATCACACAATACATCACATTTGATTTTTTTATTAAATTAAAAAAATTATTGTATTTATTATTTATACATCACATATTTAGTAAAAAATAATAATCTATAGATATAATATGTGATGTAGTAATGATGAAAATAAATTCTTTATACATAGCCGACAATACTTTAATCTTTGAGAAAATAAAAGCTTAAAAATTCCTCTCAGTCAATTTGTAATTTTTATTTCGTATTAAGTCTTATTGCCTTCATTTTTATTTTTATTATTTTCAACGTAAAATTTAATAAATAGTAGATTTATTAAACTATTAAAAATATGTGAATTTAAAATAAAAAAAGTAAAAATAGATTAATTCAAGTAACAACCTGACCAAAACTTTGTTCAAGCTTCAAACGTGTAAGATCAATTAAATAGGACATAATCTGGATAAAATAACAAGGTTTACGTTGAATTCTCAGTTAAACTTGATTGTATATTTTTTTAGAATTATTAATTGACCAACTTAAATTTACCATTTGAATGATCATTTTAATGTGGGGTTATGAGATTTATGAAAAAATATAATTATAATAAAAATTTAAGATTTGGATCTTATTCTTTTTTTTTTACCTTCTTTTATTTTAAATATATTTTTAATTATTCGTAATCACTTGAGCGATAAATTAAGAAATTGTTACAGTTTTCGTTATTTGGATTCCAATTTGAGACTTGCTAGGTTATTATTTTTTTGTTTTTTATATTATTTTTATTGTTTTTAAATATATATATATTTTAAACATTATAATATTATTAAATATTTTTTCTTTAATTATTAAATTAAAAGGAAAAGAAAGAGAGTAAAATTTGAAATAAGACTCAAATAGTTAATCAATTCTGTCAAATCAGAATTAGATTGTCTAAACAAAAGCACAAACAGTACCCATGACCGACTTTATTTTACAGACAGCTTGCCAAAGAAAAACAATCTCGACTTTGAAGCCAATAAAGCTCTTTGTTTGTATTTATTTCCTCTCTGCAACTCACCAACTTCATTATCATTCATTCGGTTTTGCAATGGATGTCTTTCCCAAGCTCTTCGTCTTCTTTTTATTCCTCGTTCTTGCAGTTTCCGCCGATCTCCTATCCGGTGCTCATGCATTAATGCCAGAGAACCCAATAACTCGCTGGCCCCATGTCAACTCCAACTCAGTCCTCGTTGCTCTCCTCGACTCCCACTATACAGAGCTCGCCGAGCTCGTGGAGAAGGCCCTTCTGTTGCAGACACTCGAAGACGAGGTGGGCCACCACAACATCACCATTTTCGCCCCCATGAATGAGGCTCTCGAGCGCGGTCTCGACCCAGAATTCAAGCGCTTCCTCCTCGAACCCGGGAACGTCATGTCCCTGCAGAACCTCTTGCTGTCCCACATTGTCCCCAAACGAATTGGTCTACACGAATGGCCCGAGTTAGCCGCCGAGTCTAGTCTCCATTACTCCCTCGCCGGCGACCCAGTCAAGTTAACGAGTCAGGGCTCCGGTGAGATGTTCGTGGGTTCCGCAAGGGTGATACACCCGCACGCCGTGAACCGTCCCGACGGCGTTATCCACGGGATCGAACGGCTGTTAATCCCACAGTCCGTGCAGCAAGATTTCAACAACCGCCGGAGCCTTCGATCAATTTCGGCCATCAAACCAGAAGGAGCTCCGGAAATCGACCCCAGAACAAATCGATTGAAGAACAAGAAACTCACGCCACCGAGCAAACCCGGTTCGCCGCCAGTTCTCCCTATCTACGATGCCATGGCTCCCAGTCCGTCCCTAGCCCCAGCTCCGGCGCCAGGCCCCGGTGGGCCCCACCACCACTTCAACGGCATCGAACAAGTCAAAGACTTCATCCACACCCTCTTACACTACGGCGGGTACAATGAAATGGCCGATATGTTAGTGAACCTCACTTCCTTAGCCACCGAAATGGGAAAGCTCGTGTCGGAGGGGTACGTAATAACAGTCTTGGCTCCGAACGACGAGGCAATGGCTAAGCTGACGACGGACCAATTGAGCGAGCCAGGCGCGCCGGAACAGATACTGTATTACCACATTATACCGGAGTATCAGACGGAGGAGAGCATGTACAATGCGGTGAGGAGGTTCGGGAAAGTGAAGTACGACACGCTGCGGTTGCCGGAGAAGGTAATGGCCCATGAGGCCGATGGGTCGGTGAAGTTCGGCCATGGCGAGGTGTCGGCGTACTTGTTCGATCCCGATATTTACATCGACGGGAGGATTTCGGTTCAAGGGATTGACGGGGTTCTGTTCCCGGAAGCGGAGACCAAAATTGTTTCGCATGCTACTGCTAAAGTCGCAGCAAAACCCAGGAGAGGTACGTTCGCCAAATTTTCTGTCCTATCTCGATTATAGTATCGGCGATATATCGGTGTCGAATGTTTCGGTTTGGGTGAAGGGTGAATTATAGATATATAGGGAATTCTAGTGAGCCCGTGTGTTTGTGTGTCGGTGGGTCAGATTTGGTCAAATACTCAGAGCTCATAGCTGTCCTAATTAGTGGTCCAAGTACCTTTCATGACTATAGAAACCAAACTTGGTTCCTTGGAATATAGGTTTGGAATTAGACTTTTGAGTTTAAATAAGGTTAAAATCAGACAACACAAAAAGAATCCGATGCGGTTGGATCATTTCTCTGAAGGATAAATCAACAATTAGAATGCATTTCTTGCATATATTGTTGGGTAGGAAACTGAAAAATAGGGTTAATACTTTTAAGAATTAAGATTGAAGTTTCATGTATTGCCCGGTGGAAATAATTTGTGCCCATCTATTTTATGGTAGAAAACGGCCTAAAAAGAAAATATTTGATGTGATATCATAGAGTTATTTTTATTGTAAAGTAGATTTAATGAATTATATGAAATTATATCATTATGTGAGTTTAATTTTGTGGAATCTCTCTATGACTGTAGTAACACTTCTCATATATAGTTTGGAAAGATAGGTTTGTGTAGTCCAATTAGTAGACTACGGAACTGCTTTGGGGGGCAGCAACCAAAGAGAAAGACACTTCAGTCGACTGTTTGTATACCATAACTTTGAATAAAGAAAAACCCCATATTGACTCGATTGGAGAATATCAATATATATATATATATATATTTTGGACCACCCAGATGCAATCTGACCCTCATTATTGTCAAATTGAGACTTTACCATCAACTCAAAAGCATTTGCATGGAATATGATATTGTTAGTGGCCTGTTCATGATTAAGTCCTGCAATTATTTATTGGAGAAATGTTGCTTTCATAGCCAAAATGATGTTAGAAAGTTGCTTTCGATCGGCAGATAGTTTTGTTTTATTCATGAGAAAGATATGGTTGGCCTAAGTACTTATATTTAATAAATTAATTATCAATATTGTTATCATGCAGCAACATTGCTTGAAGTAGCTTGTCGGATGCTTGGGGCCTTTAAACAAGAATCTCATTTCACCTCATGCCATTGAAAAAATATGAGAAAATGCCAGTTTCCCATGCCTCGACAAGAACACTTCAAAGAAGAAGGTAAGTTTTCCTTCGAATATTTTGAAGCGTTTGTTGGTTCTCCACCCCCACCTTTTGTGCCTTTGAAATATTATAACAAAGTTTTCTGCTTATTAAAGAACGAGGAGTACTACAACCATAAAGAACTTATACAAAATAACCCGACAAGTTGACATGACTTAAAAGTGATTCGTTGGATTTACTTTATAATAAAAATAATTTTTTAATCTGACAAATCATATCAAGTTACATCAGTTTGTGGGATTAATTTTTTGTAATCACTTTATGACTAGAGTATTTTCTAAAAGAACATCTCTTCCGATCAAAATGTACGGGAGTGATGGGTTTGTGGGTCTTATTTATAAGTTCTTCAATTCTATTCAAGAACACTTTGCTGATTATTGAGACGTAAATTTGTAAAAATAAATAACTAAATAAATTCAAGAGCAACACATTACAGTAAACCAGCACACCATAAGTAATATTGCTCAGTAACAAAACAAAAAAGTATTGCTCAATAACTTCCATTTTTCACCATTGTTGGCTGCTGCAGATTGAGACCCTTGTCAATGCTGAAATTCTATGCATGATTGCAAGGGAAGGGAAGGGAAGGTTCCTTGCACAAGACTTTTGTATTAGATTTATGTCTGAATAAGGGCGGTGCCTAGTTGTCCAATTTTAGTTGGTGAGATGATGGGGAATTGATTTTGTTGATTTAGATGGACCACGAAATGTCTATCACTCAATAAAAAGAAAAAAAAAAGTATGAAATAAAATTATTAAAATTGCAAATTCATTTGTATTCATGCATGGCTTGGAACGTGAAAAAAAAAAGTACTTAAATGTAATTATGTGTGTGTGAATTCTGTTCTTTTGCATTTTGAATCTTCCTGGAATTGTAATTATTCTGTTTGTGCAAGGCATGGGCACATGACACATCACCTTTTATTATTAAAATAGATGATGATAACAAAGTGCTGGACAAGGTGGTTCTAAGTTTCGGGATAGATAAATATTTTTTGGATTACGATAAATGATATTTGTAGTCTTAGGATATGCAATTTCGACGCGCTCTCTTTAGAAAAATAAGTAAATCTAGTATATTTATAAAAAAAATAAAATAGTGAACTCTACTTTTTATATTTATTTTAAGATAGTGCACAAAAGTTGAAATTCTTTAACTGTATCTAGCATTACTCTTTAGACTACATTACTTTGCTAACATCTGTTAATTGTTTGGTGTATTGTTCATTTGGAATTTTGGTGTATTGTTCCGTTGCCTAATCTTTATTGTCTTTTTTTTAGACTCTTGCCGATAGACTTTTCCTGCCTATCTCATAAATGGATGATTGCTGACAAATCTTTAGAGGGCAGGGTGATAGATCATGATCATGCACTTAAGCCTTGGCAAGGCATAGAACACTGGACTTAATTCAGTACACATGCAATCAAAGGAAATAGGCCCACTTGGAAAGACATTTTGCTCTATTTAAAATTAATTTCACTAGTACACATGCATTCTCCATTAAGTTACATCAAAAGCAACACTCTTTTCTCAAACCCTCTTGTGCATGATACTTCAGCTTTTACTGCTTTCCTCACTTTCCAGGGACAAAGTTTGTGGCATATGCCCAAGCATTGTTGTTTACTGGATCAGCCAAATGGTCAGCCAGGTTCTCCAATGGTCCCTTGCCAGTCACGATGGCTTGGACAAAGAACCAAACATGGAGAACATGGCCAATCTTCCATTCTTGAGTTCCTTTACCTTGAGTTCAGCAAATGCCTCTGGATCATCGGCAAGGCCCAATGGGTCAAAGCTCCCACCTGGGTATATCGGGTCTGTCACCTCACCAAGTGGCCCACCAGCAATACGGTAGCCCTCAACCGCACCCATTAAGATCACTTGTGTGGCCCAAATGGCTAGAATGCTTTGAGCATGGACTAAGCTTGGATTCCCCAAGTAGTCCAGCCCACCTTCACTAAAGATTTGAGCTCCAGCCTTGAACCAAACAGCCTCACCGAACTTGACTCCATTGCGAGACAAGAGTTCGGGGAAAACACAACCAAGAGCCCCAAGCATGGCCCATCGCGAATGGATCACTTCGAGCTCACGATTCTTAGCGAATGTCTCTGGGTCAGCTGAGAGTCCAGCAGTATCCCAACCATAATCGCCGGGAAATTCTCCTGTCAAGTAAGATGGAGGCTCACCAGAGAAGGGGCCCAAGTACTTAACACGGTCGGGGCCATACCATGGGCTTCCTGATGAGACAGGCTTGGGCCTGCCAGCAGTTTTTCTCATGGTTACCCTGCCCTCACCAAGGAGGTTAGAAGAGGAGGGAGCAAGCTTGATAGCTTGGCCAGCCAGAGAAGGGGAGGAGAGGGCCATTGTCGAAGCAGCCATTAGTCTGAAAAAGAAAGTAATTTAGAACTTCAAAGCAAGCAATGTGAGGAGGAGAGTGGTGTGTTGAGGGCTGGTATTTGAATGAGGATGCCTTAGTTGGGTGGAGTCTTTATAGTCTCGGAGGCAGTAGGGGGCCCTTATCTCATGTGATCTATGTCTGTATTCTCATTGGTGAAAATGAAAGAGGGAGATTTCTGGCAAATATCATACCCAGTTGGCAGTCTCTGCACCACCAATTCGGCTTGATAATTTCTTGTGGTGTAAATCCATCTCAATATTAGAGAGTGGCTTTCAATAGCCAATAGAAAAGGCCCACGTGATTTTTTTAGATGAGAAGATCACTCTCTTCTGACCACATACATCTAAAGGATAGGGAAACAGGTAAACATTGCGTGTTAGGTTCAGCCCCAGAGTGAGTGTCTGAGTGAGTTATTTTGCTCTATGTTTGCCCAGATCAATAATCATCATTGGTTTGTGATTGAAGTCTTAATTTAGGACAACTTTGAGATCGTGTGCAATTGTTGGGACTCTGCAATTTAGTATAGTTTTTATTTCTTTTATAATTTTATGTCAACCTTAAGCAAAAAAAAAAAAAATCAATTTAACCAAAACGTTGAAGATTTGGGACAAAGAAATCTTAAAGAAACCTAATCCTGAACAAGTTTATTGATTATAATTTATTTGTCTTGAATGCTGTACAGGGTTTCATGTAGTGATAATTATTGTAAGAAAATGAGAGGTGGGCAGGTAGTGGTAACATATATAAGACGCACAAGCACGCACGTCCCGTCGTTACGACGATCGAACAAAGTTATTTTATACGTTCTTGGGCTGATCTAAAGCAAAGAAAAAGTTCGACAAGCTGGAGTGAGTGGTGAAAAGAGTGCTAGCAAGTTGTTTGATGAAAAACCTCTTCAAACGTGCGAGAGTGTTTGAGAGTCTGTTGTTATTTATATTTGCATATTACATCAATACATGAGTATGACTGTATGTGTACCGATAGAAAAAACCTAGAATACATAAGTCAATGTTTGTAGAAAAGGAAAACTCAATTAGTCGTTGCATGATTCATGGGCTGCATTATTTATGGAAAGTATTCTTTGTTTGTAGCCGTTTGTTCACATGGTGAGTGGCTTAGTGAATTGTCTTCTGTGTTAATAAATGGCACTTTATTTTTATTTTTCTCGGTAAATTTAACATATTATTAGATAAAATTAACGATTACAATACACAAGTTTAATGGAGTGGGAGTCCCCTACAATCTTTCAAAAAAACCAACACACAATACAAAGAAAAATAAAAAGGGGTAACCGGAGCTAAAAGATTAGCTCATACCCAAATCTCATAAGGGATGATCGCTTGGAGATGGTTTTTTATAGTTTGATGAACAAATTATATAGTTGTGACTGGAAACCGCAGTGAAGAGGTGTATGTTCTACCGTATTGGTCAAGGCTGACTGTAGAGAATTCTCATGTTTATTTTCGTTTGATTCTTAGTTATGGAAAGCGAGAACATAGAAAAGTATCTAAAAATAGAGACAAATAGCCGGCGAGGGACCACTACTGGTAATGCCGGCGCGGGCAACACATCCGTCGTACCTGGAGAGGACCTAAAGGTCTATACAAAGAGAGCCAACGCCATTGATCCCAACGATACTGTGTGTGGCGATTGGTGGGCGTCCTAGACACGAAGGCGTGTGAAACTAAGTCCTAACTGGCATTTTATTTTTATTCATACTCATAGTCCTAACTAAGAGCACTCTGAATGGATTATTTATTTATTTTTTCAAAATGCACTATGAAAATTTTACCTATTCATCTTTACAATTTGTCATTCATCAGTTAATCTATTTTTTTTTATATCTTTTAAATATTTATATTTTATGCCCTTTTTTCTCTATAATCAAAATCGAAAAAAATTAAAATCGAAAAATCAAAACCAGTTTGTTGAATATCCCTCGTCTTTGTCTTCCCCAAAACCTAAACCCCAGAAAATGAAAACCAGTCCTGAAAATCCTTTGTCTTCCCCATGCCAAAACCCTAGAAAATCATACCCAATCAAAAATGGCTTTGTCTTCGTCTTCGTCTTCCCCTTGATCAATCCTAGCTTTGACAACAACGAAATCCACCAAAATGATAGCCATAGTTTTTGGCAACGAAGCCCTAGAAAATCAAAATCACTCATTTTTCCTTCCTCCAAGCTCTCGGTGATGAAACCCCCAACCAAAATACCCAAAACCCTCCAACCAAAATCACCCATAACTAGAAATCGCGTTGTGCATGAATACAATTAATGAAAAAAGATTTACCTTCGTGAAGAGTAAATCACTACATCTAGCCCAAGATGAATCACTGTAGACAGCTTCAAAATAAAGGGTGGAGTAGCAAGTCCATTAGAGCTTCATTTTGGTGCAAACCCTTCAAATTTTACAAGAAAATGTATTTTACCTTTTCCGTTGGGACTACTCTAAGTACTCTCAATGGACACTATCTTTTTTATTTTTTAAAATATATAACCAAAATTCACCTTTTCTATTTTATCTATTCACTTTTACAATAGGTCATTCATCAACTAATTTATTTTTTCTCTATATCATTTTAATATTCTTATTTTATTCATTTACAACTTGGCCTCTTTTTCTTTCTCTCTCTCAATTTTTTCTCGTGACCTTCCGCTTTCCTTCGAACCAAACAGAGCTAGGATTTTGCTCCAATCTTGTTGCTTTCCCTTGAACTAAACAAAGTTAGAGTTTTGCTTTGATCTCGACCTTTCACTTTCCCTCGACGAATCAGCACTAGGGTTTTCTCGACCTTTTCCTGAGAAACAAATATAGCAAACTCCAACGAAAAAGCACACTCCAACGACAACGAACCAAACCCTATCGAAAAACCTAATAGAGCAACAACGATGAAAATGACAATAGAGCAATGTTGATTTGGGACCAAAAGAAAGAGAAACATGATTTGAGAGAGAGAAACAATAAAATAAGTTTACCTTGTCAACAGTGTCCTGCTACATGTAGCGGGATCACTATTCACGAATTCATTTAGAGGATAAATTACATACTCCATTAGAGCATGATTTGGAGACATTTTACCTCTATTTTACAGTTTTTTACATTTTACCTCTTTTATTGGGAGTGCTCTAATATGGAAAATTTTTTATTTACACAAAGTTTCATTCTTTTGGTAAGGTAGGTTAACTTTCATGCGCTGAAGAAAGGAATTAAGAACATCATGTGAATACCCATTTATTTGAAACTAATTCGTGGGTTATCCTGGTTGGAAAACCTAACCATGTAGCAAATTACAACTTAGCCTCCGTTTGAAAACGTTTCTACCTCATAAAATTACTATGATTTTTTTTATATAAAATATAATAAATCGTTCAACTTTTTTAAATTATAAAATAATAATAATAATATTTAAAAATAATATTTCATTAAACTTTCATTTAAAATCATTTCATCTCATTTTACTATCCAAATATGATCTTAATTTATCTTTTTTTTTAATTCCCATAAAAAATGAAAAAATCCAGACGATTGTTAATAACTTAAAGTGAATCAAAAATATGAGATGAGATAAAAAAAATTTCAAATTCTCATATAAAATATAATATATAACATAAATTTTCAAATCTCAAAATGATAACATTATTTTGATGAGATGAAATAATTATTGTATCCAAATGGGACCTTACTACTTAGTATATGTCAACCTATTTAAAATTAAAAGTAATCTCACAACAGCTAATCTTTTAGACCAGGATGTACCGATAAGATAATGATTATTTGTTCCTGCAATATGATAGATGCATTTATAAGTTACTAACCTATTCTTCATGCATTGATAGAACATATGAAATGATGTTCACTTTATGCAAGTTCTATTCATTGTTTTTTAGAAAAGTAAGTAAATCTGGAACACTTGATTTTTTTTTTTTAATAATAAACTCTATTTTTTTTTTTCAAAGAGAATGCGCAGACTTGAAACTCTTAGACTGTATCTAACATCTGTTTTACCTCTTCCCTCAATTCTTTAGATGCTGCTTTTGAGATCTATGTTCACTTGTTGTAGTGTTCCGTTGCCTTATTTTTATTTTCTTTTTCTTGAGACCCTTGCCGATAGACTTTTCCTGCCTATCTCATAACTGGATCAGGATGATTGCTGACAAATCTTAGAAGGCAGGGTGATAGATCATGATCAAGCACTTAAGACTCGGCAAAGCATAGAACACTGGACTTAAGTACACATGCAATCAAAGGATATAGGCCCATTTCGAAAGAAATTTTGCTCTATTTAAAATTAATTTCACTAGTACAGATGCATTCTCCATTGGGTTACATCACAAGCAACACTCTTTTCTCACACTCTCTTGTACATGATGCCATAGCTTTTACTGCTTTTCTCACTTTCCAGGGACAAAGTTTGTGGCATAAGCCCAAGCATTGTTGTTTACTGGATCAGCCAAATGGTCAGCGAGGTTCTCCAATGGTCCTTTGCCAGTCACAATGGCTTGGACAAAGAACCCAAACATGGAGAACATGGCCAATCTTCCATTCTTGAGTTCCTTTACCTTGAGCTCTGCAAATGCCTCTGGATCATCAGCAAGGCCCAATGGGTCAAAGCTCCCACCTGGGTATATTGGGTCTGTCACCTCACCAAGTGGCCCACCAGCAATACGGTAGCCCTCGACTGCACCCATTAAGATCACTTGTGTGGCCCAAATGGCTAGAATGCTTTGAGCATGGACCAAGCTTGGATTTCCCAAGTAGTCCAGCCCACCTTCACTAAAGATTTGAGCTCCAGCCTTAAACCACACAGCTTCACCGAACTTGACTCCATTGCGAGACAAGAGTTCGGGAAAAACACAACCAAGAGCCCCAAGCATGGCCCATCGCGAATGGATCACTTCCAGCTCACGGTTCTTAGCGAACGTCTCTGGGTCGGCTGAGAGTCCAGCAGTGTCCCAACCATAATCGCCGGGAAATTCTCCTGTCAAGTAGGATGGAGGCTCACCAGAGAAGGGGCCCAAGTACTTAACACGGTCGGGACCATACCATGGGCTTCCAGATGAGACGGGCTTGGGCCTACCACCAGTTTTTCTCATGGTTACTCTTCCCTCACCAAGGAGGTCAGATGAGGAGGGAGCAAGCTTGATAGCTTGGCCAGCCAGAGAAGGAGAGGAGAGGGCCATTGTTGAAGCAGCCATTGGTCTGAAAAGAAAGTTTAGAACTTCAAACTCAAAGCAAGCAATGTGAGGAAGAGAGTGGTGTATTTGAGTGAGGATGACCTTAGTTGGGTGCTGTCTTTTATAGTGTTGGAGGCAGTAGGGGACCCTTATCTCATGTGATCTATATCTCTATTCTCATTGGTGAAAATGAAAGAGGGAGATTTTCATGCAATTATCTAACCCAGTTGGCAGTCTCTGCTCCACCAATTCAGCTTGATAATTTGTGGTGGTGTAAATCCATCTCAATATTAGAGAGTGGCTTCTGTAGCCAATAGAAAAAGCCCACGTGATTTTTTTAAGATGAGAGGATCACTTCTAGGATAGGGAAACATGTAAACATTAGTTGCGTGTTTGGAATGACCCACTGAGTTGGGTTCAGACCCAGAGGCCAGAGTGAGTCAACTCAAACATTTTTTTTTTTTTGAAAAATAATTTCATTGATTGAACTTAAAAAAATGAAAGCCTACAATGTAACCATAAATAATCAATTAATTATATACTGACGAACAATTTCTAAGTCTTTCAAATAGAAAAAATTATCTCTGTCTTTAAAATGAAGCATTTATTAAATTTTTTCAAAAAAGATAAAATTAAACTCTCAACTCAAACATTATTAGTTTGTGTTTGGAGTCTAATTTAGGACAACTTTGAGATCGAGTGCATTTTAGTATAGTTTTATTTGTTTTATAATTTCTTGTGAATTTTAAAACCAAAAAAATCAATTAACCAAAATGTTGAAGATTTGGGACAAAGAAATCTTAAAGAATCCTAATTCTAATCCTAGACAAGCGATTGATTATTATTTATTTCTCTTAAATGCTGTAGACTGTTGAGGGTCTCATGTGATAATTATTGCAATAAAATGAGAGGTGGGCAGGTAGTGGACTTAAAATCATGTAAAGACCAACAACTTTAAAGGACAATAAATCTTAATATAAGACCCACAAATACGCACGTTCGGGTCATTACGAACAGAGTTATTTTCTACGTTCTTGGTCTGATCAAAAACAAAGACACTACAACTACTTAAGTAAATGCAGCGGAGTTCTCGGAGAAACTGTTTGTACTTTGTACTAGGGGTGTTCATCCGGGTTGGATTGTATCCGATTCGGTTTAAAATTTTATTTATTTCTTAAAATTTTTGAAAATTTTTTTTTAAATGTTTAAGGAAATTTCGAATCCGGATTCCGGATTTAGGAATCTGGAACTCGGATAAACAGCCTTACTTTGTACCTTTTTTATTCATGCTCTGTATTTATTTATTTTTTATTTTATCCAATTTTTTTAATATTTAGAGGAGATATGTGTAATTTTTATACCTCATATTATGAAATATTGCCCTTTGATAATGTGAATTTCAGCATTAATTATAATGGTTTTCACATGCTATCTTTTTACATCTTTTAGGCTACATCTAAATGTTGAGTTGAGTTGATATGTTTGAATGGTTGAAAGAGTTAAAAAGTGGTTTGCATTAAGTGCATTCAAGGAATCTTATGGAACCTTAAAATATAGAAACAAGTTTAATAAATCGTAACCCAATTATATGGTAGTTCGCCTGCCATGGAAAATTTATCATTTACGTGACAAAGTTCCATTCTTTTGGTAAGGTAGTTTAACTTTCATGTGATGGATAAAAAAATGAATAATTTTATATATAATTGTAGAGGGTGTAAATATCGTTCAGTTGTTTAAAAAAAGAATAGAATTTATTAATAAAAAATTATTTATTTTCTTATTAGTTTTTTATTTATTATTTTTTAAAAAATATTTACGTGATGGTTATACACTATTACAAGTACATTTTTCTGAAAGAATTAAAAACATCATGTGAATACCCATTTATTTGAAACTTCGCGGGGTTATCATGGTTGGAAATCCTAGCCATGCAGCCAATTACAACTGTATTTATTTAATCTTTTTTATCTCATCCCTATTGAAAATTGAACAAATCCTAACAAATATTAATAATTTAAATTGAATCAAATTCAAGCTCATCGAAAGATTATTTTTTTTTAATGTTAAGATGATATGAAAATTAAAAGTTAAATAAAATATTATTTTTTAATATTAGTTTTGTTTTAATATTTGTAAAATTTGAATTATTTATGATTTTTATTAAAAAAAATTAAAAAATTAAAAATAATTAGATGAAATCCGAGACAAGTTAAAATGTTTTTGATATCCAAATAATGCTTAAGTACATGTCAATATATCATTACAAGAAAACCGTTTATTTGTGACAATTTAATTACGATCAAATGACTATTTACAACTAAAATTAGTTACAAATAGTTATTTGATCGTAATTAAATAATTATAAAAGTCTTATTTTTTTTTTGTAGTGTATTTTAAATTAAAAATAATTTCAAAACAATCAAAGTCCTTTAGACCAAATGATATAAGCTGGTCTTATTTTTAAATAGAAGAATCAAGTTCAAACCTCTCATCTAGTCATCCCAATGTTTAAAAAATATAAAACCATTAATTTCATTAAATACTTTCAAGATTGCATGCATGCGCTATTATTCAACACATGACATTTTTTTTTTAAATCCTTAACCCATCTCTTCTCTCATACGACAAATGTATATATGTATATATAATATTGTTATGATATAAAATAAGATAAGATAAAATGAGATAAATAAGAGCATTTTTATTGAATTATCCAAAGTTAAATTTTAAAAAAGATAATTTTACACATAAAAAAAATTGACCATATTTGATTAAAAATGAAGAGAAACTTATAGAGAAAGGGAATAAAAATATTTTTTATCTTCAAAAGTAAATAATAAAGCTAAAAATTTTGTTAAATTTGGCTAATATTAGATAAAATTTTAGTTTTTCTATTCACAAAATATATTTTTATTATATTTTTATACTTTTATCTCCTTACTTTTAATTAAATATAATCAAATTTTTTTGATAAATGTATAAATTTATATTTTTTAAAATATAATTTTAATCAATCCAATAAAAATATTTTTACCAAAAAGAAAAAAGAGTTGAATCATGAAATTGTATTCATACACGTAGTCCACATCAATCGTGACTAAGGGTGGGAACATGCAGCCCGTTGTCTCAAGTCTAAAACCGCGTCGAAACGTCGTGCAGCAAGCAATATGTTTCCACGTTCCACCTCTCTGCTAACTCAAGCACTGGCCCCTCATTGCTATAAACAAAACCATATAGAACGAGCCACGAGGTGCGAAAACAAAATTTGCTTTGATGAACTTTAGAAAAATCCGTTTTTCTCAATATTTTCGTGCCAAACATAACTCAAACGTAGCATAATTTTCAATTTAAATATTTAAGTTTTTTGTATAATTATTATTTAATTATTATAATTTTCTTAAATACAATATAAAAAAGAATATTATTTTTTCAAGTTTTAAAATAAAATAATATTACAAATTATATTTAAATAACTTGTTGACTTTAAAATATTATCATTTTTTTGTTATCTATCATTTCTCAAATCCAATAAAGTAATTTAACTTAAAGAAAAATGATATTTAATGATTCCATGAATTCAATCCCTCAAAGTTACTGCTATATATATATATATATATATATTTTAATTTTTTTAAATAGTTAAAACAGTAATTATTTGTAAAGTAAGATGTTAATGGAGAGTCTACTTGTTGTGCTCATTTAGTGTAATTTTTTTATTATTTTTTTCTTATTTTTTAAATACTCTTTAATATTTTTTTAAAAATAAATAAATTCACAATATTCTTAAATAATATTTTTTTAATTATTAAATTAAAAAAACCTACAAAAAATGTGAACGGCCCCCAAAACGGAACACCTCCCAACAGAGCCATTATCATTTCCTATTTGTAAAATGGGGTATTTTTTTTAATTTTAAAAAATGTGTAAAGGTGTATACAAAATATTTGAAAGAAAAGAAAAAAGAATTAAAAAGTACAATTTACACTAATAATAAGTTTAAATGGGATAAATTTATGGAGCTAAGTAGCAGCACAGACTCAAATAATTTTATTATTATTATTATCCTTATTATTATTATTATTTATAGATACATCTAGATATCAAATATTCAAACGTGACTTAATTTGGAGTCTGTCCACTCATTCAAGACAAGAACAAGTACTTCGCAAAAATAGAAATACACCTTTTGGTTCCCAAGTTGCTCAATTAGCCTAATGGGGTGCAATTTTCATTGGTGATGAACTTCATTGAAATTTCGTGTTATGAAGATTTTCAGTGTTATTTGTTGCCACTTGTGAATAAGATTTTTTATTAGAAAAACATTAGAGTACAAAGATAAAAAAAAAGGAAAATGTTTTAATTATAAAAAGATTATATAAAAATATTTTTATAGATTGATGTAGTTGGATATAGTTCGTCATATTATAAAATTATTTTTATTATTTAGATAAAATCATATTAATTTATAAAATTATTTATATATATATATAACAATACTAAAAAGAAAAACATAATATAATAAGAAAAAAAAAAGAAAAACATTATAACAGTTAAAACCGTCGCTGGGAAAAAAGTTGAGAATGGTGGGTTCAGATAGCCAACGACTTTCCGCAAGACAATCAGCCGACTAGCCCGGTTGATTGAAATTAATAACATTAATGAGAGGAAAAAAAAAATACAAATAAAGCCCGCATTTCTGCACAGAGACGCCCACTAAAAGCCGGCATTACTGTAGTCTATTTATTTTTTCAACATCCCATTCCAGAGACCTGGTAAACCAGAGGTCCCTTTCTTCTCTTTCCCAGCTTCTCGACTTTGTTTATCCGTTCCTTACTGTTTGCTCATTTGGGTTATTATGGTTTTTGTGGAAAATTGAAGAATTTTGATCGGCTTTCAGTTGGGTTGGCTCGGTTTGGTTTGTTTTATTCCTGCTGGTGCTGAGATCCTATAATTTGAGGGAAATTACTTCTTTCTGTTTGTTGTTGTAATATTTCTGGATTTTATCTTTGGTCAATAAAGATTTTGACTTATTTTGGCCTCTTTGGGTGTCCTTAATTTGTTCATCTTACTGTTACATCATTTGTGCACTTGTTATCTTTGTATGGATGAAGTCGGCAACTGAATACACGAAGAAATTTCCAAATTCGGTGAGTAATGCTTCCGTTTTTTTATTTTGTTTTTCGTTTTGTACTGATTCACGGTTCATATCACATGCTATATTTCAAGATTGATTTTATTATCTCTATTAAGTTTAGACAAAAATACAAGGGGTGTTTGACTTACATATGTCACCCAGGTCGTTAAGTTCAGATCCAACACGTTTGGTGTTAACACATCCAGTGGGATTAGATCTTGGTGTTGAAAGTAGGGAGATTATAAAGAAATCAGTTTAGTGCCATATGGGGAATACTTGTGTTGGACCTAGCATTTCTAAGAATGGTTTCTTCCAATCGGTTTCTGCCGCAATGTGGCGAACCCGGATGCCTGATGATTCGGTTTCTCCTGATGCTAATGGAGAAACAGTCAATGAGACAATGCATCAACCCGAATTGCCTTTGCCGGTCCAAAACAAACCCCCAGAACAAGTGACAATTCCAAACTCCCAAAACAAACCCCCAGAACAAGTGACAATTCCAAACTCCCAAAACAAACCCCCAGAACAAGTGACAATTCCAAACTCGGAACCAGTGCAACCTACAAAAGCCAAGAAGAACCCACATATGAAGAGGGTGGCTAGTGCAGGTCTTCATGCTGAGGTGTTGAAGACGAAAACTGGTAATATAAAGGAATTTTTCAGTTTGGGAAAGAAACTAGGACAAGGGCAATTTGGGACAACGTTTCTATGTGCGGAGAAGGCAACAGGGGAAGAATACGCCTGCAAATCTATTGCAAAGAGGAAGTTGATAACAGAAGAAGATGTTGAGGATGTGAGAAGGGAAATTCAGATAATGCACCATCTGAAGGGGCATCCAAATGTTATATCTATCAAAGGGGCTTATGAAGATGCAGTGGCAGTTCATGTTGTGATGGAACTATGTGCGGGTGGTGAACTATTCGATAGGATTATTAAGCGCGGGCATTACACAGAGAGAAAGGCAGCTGAGCTTACTAGAACTATAGTTGGGGTTCTAGAAGCTTGTCATTCGCTGGGAGTGATGCATCGTGACCTTAAGCCAGAAAATTTTCTCTTTGTCAACAATAAAGAGGATTCACTTCTCAAAACAATTGACTTTGGGTTATCAGTATTCTTTAAACCAGGTAAATTCATATGGCTGTAGTACTTCTGAAAATTATTTGAGTTGATACTTAAAAGTGTTTCAAAATTGATAGTTGGATGAGATTCCACTAGTGATGATCGGATAATTCTGTATTAAGGGGCATGGTATTCTACTTGCTCTCCGTATAAATTATAAAACACCTGCACAACATTCTTATCTCGTGACTACTCCAAGTTGCTTGTTTGATATCTGCCAATTGTTTTCAATCACCAATTTCACAGTTTAAACATTACATACAATCCTATTTAGATTGATATTGTAAAATCACCAAAATTATGACAATTATAAGTGATGTAATTCATGGTCACAGACTCACAGAAAGTATGGATAAGATAATACTAACCTATTTTTCATGCATGCATGATTTATGTTTGTAAATAAATAGGTAGAACATATGACATAATGTTCACTTTAAGCGTTACAGAACACATTTACATTCAGATGCATCAAATATGGTGTAATGATACTGCTTTACTTGCTGGTATAAGCCTGTTTTTGACTTTTTATACTCATTTTTAAATTTTTTTGAATTGATTAGTTAATTTGCGGTCGAGTGTATAACTCCTTATAAGCTTAACTGCTCCACCACTCTTTGCTTTGCTTCTTTGATACTTCATAGAACTTGGAGCAATCCATTTGAATTTTCTGTCATCTAAGTTTTTTCCCCTTTTAGGTGAAAGATTTTCTGATGTGGTTGGAAGCCCATATTATGTTGCACCGGAAGTTCTGCGGAAGCATTATGGTCCAGAAGCAGATGTTTGGAGTGCTGGAGTGATTCTGTACATTCTATTATGCGGAGTGCCTCCCTTTTGGGCAGGTAAGAAGCTTGGAATCTGCTATTTCTTGATATTTTCCTGTATGGGTGTCTGCATATATATGAATATGTTATAAATTTTTGTTAATTTTCCTTTCTTCCCAACATTCTTCTCTGTCCTTGTCATGATCGTGTAGAAGCGGAACAAGAGATATTCGAACAGGTCCTGCATGGTGAACTTGATTTCTCATCTAACCCATGGCCCAGTATCTCCAATGGTGCAAAAGATTTAGTGACAAAAATGCTTGTTCGAGATCCTAGAAGGCGGCTCACCGCTCATGAAGTTTTGTGTGAGTCTATAATTGTTTTGTATTTTGATTGATTAATTCAGACAAGTAGGTGTTATTTGATTCGTATCTAGGGATGGGGTCGAATACAAACTATTTCTATTGGAATATGTATGTCCCATGGAGTCTCCAAAACTCATCTTTGAATGGTTTTGCTTTGGAGCTTTCGTGGTCATAAATTTATTCCTTTTTGCAACAAATTTTTTCTTGGACTGTCAATGATACACTCAAATTTTTTTAGCAATGGAAGTATTAAACTTGAAGATTGTGGTGCTGGAGTCAGAAATGAATTCACTTATAAAAAACCTATCAATCTATAATAATGACAAATACTGTGGCTGACATATGTTTGTGTAATGTTTCCCTTCCAAGGCTTTTATTGTGAGCCTTGATGAATGGAATATTGAAGGAAAGATGAAAGTTTATTCGATGTCGTAGTAATGTTGCTTTTTCTATCCTCAATGATGAAACAGAGCAGACTTGTTGTTCAAAGTGAGACGCCTTTGAAAATCTTGACAGATATCTACTACTGATGTGGTTTTATTGTCTTGTAACCCGGGTTTGCTATATGAGACTCCTGCATATGCAATTCCATTCAAAGGATCTTGTCCTTTTCTATTTTCCCTTTTCAAAATTTTAAATCCTTTAAAACGACATGTCATCTGCTTTAGCTGTTTGAACCATCATTATTATTTGTGTATATGTAAATCCTATAATATTTATGGAATGTTTCAGGCAAGGGTTTTCTTGTTGTAGCTCATCTATAGTTTAAATGCTTGTCAGGTCATCCCTGGGTTCAAGTCGATGGAGTTGCTCCTGACAAGCCTCTTGATTCTGCTGTTTTAAGTCGCTTGAAGCAATTTTCTGCTATGAACAAGCTCAAGAAAATGGCTCTTAGAGTAAGTGTGTTTTGAAAGCTGAAGGCTTTTGAAAATAAGATCATTGAAAAGCTGAATCGTTAGAGTTTCTGCACAAATTAATAATCAGAAGCAATACAGTACAGAATTCATGTTGAAAATATTGTTTGAATTTCTTTTAGAACGAGTGACGTCATTTTTTTTCTCGCTATCTTTGTTCTTTGTAGGTCATTGCAGAGAACTTATCTGAAGAAGAAATAGCTGGCCTAACAGAAATGTTCAAGATGATTGACACAGACGGAAGTGGTCAAATCAGTTTTGAAGAACTGAAGGCTGGTTTGAAAAGAGTAGGAGCTAATCTTAAGGAATCTGAAATTTATGATCTGATGCAAGCCGTAAGTATTAGATGAATTTGGATCCAAGTCTTTTTGCTAAATGCTTCAAAAGGTTTCCCCATTGATATTATGCTGTTTGGGGGAATAGAAAGAAAAAGGTCTCTGAGTATAAAATATAAAACCAAAATCCCATGTGCATGTGTGCGTGCTCGCGACAATTAGTAGTAGTTGGAAGTGCAATGTGTCAATCTTGGGTAGTTAGGGTCAAAGTGTAAAGCCCACGTTAGTTGGAGAATGAAAAGTCTATCTTTCCCCTTAACACATTATATAAGGTCAGGAGATTCTCATTATTTATTTTCTTTTCCTTCAATTTTAGGTGTTGGTCACAATGTTTGGAGGGTCTAAAGTGGCTCTTGATGCCCCCACAAGAAAAGGGGTAGAATACAGTAAAGATTCTTTCTCATATTATTGATACATGGTAGGGGTGACAAATCATGTTAAAGGATCATGTTGGTATCGTATATATTATACAATATTGGTCAATTTGATCATGACCCATTAAGCTTAATAGGTCAGATTTCCAAACCCTAACATGACTTATGAGGATAACAGGTTGACATGACACGACCGGTTATAAATTAATTAAAAATATAGAGACATAGCATGACCCATTTTACCCGTGTCAACGCATTTCTAACCCGTTTATTTAAATGGGTTGAATTGATCAAATAATTCATTTGATCTGATTAACATAATTTTCCATAAAATTTAAAATCACAATATCTCTAAAAAATATAAAATTAACTACATTAGTAGATTACAATCCAAACATTAAAAGCACCAAAATTACAATTCAGAGGAAGTGTGGGAGGTGGTTGTGACTCGTGAGAATTGACTCAACTGAGAATTGCGAGAGAGATAGAGTTAGGAAATACGAAATAGGATTAGGGTATTTTTGTTTTTAGGTTAAAAAGAATATAATTGTAATTTTGAGTAAAAAATCTAATGGATCTAAATCAGTGTTTTTAAATTCGTACCGTACCGGTTGGTACGGCCGAAACATGCTGTACCGGCCGATTCTCCGGTACATATTTTGCATGTGTACCGTTTTGCTTAAAATATCGTCCGTTTCAATTTGTACCGACCATACCGGTCAATATTTCAACCGGTACCGGCCTCGTACCGGTCTCGTACCAGTCGCGTATCGGCCATATTGGATTTCAGATTACGGCCTTCAATTATTATTATTATTTTTTCATTTTTTTGCTATTTCTTACCTCAATTCATATTAAACTAATTACATTTATATTTATATATATAATTATTCATATATTAACTATTATTTTGAAATATAATTTATATATGTATCTATATATATATAATTTTTTTTTATATAGATTATCTCGAAACGGTACCGGTACCGAAATATTTCGTTCCAGTGTTTTGACTGGTACGCTCATCGGTATGGTATTCAAAACTTTGATCTAAACAGGTCACTAACGGGTCAAACGGGTTGACCTATTAGTGACCTGTTAATGAATCGTGTCTTAATGGGTCAACTTGTTTTGACCTGACACCGTTAACATCAAATCCAAATTTGCTAATTTTGTATTTTGTTCATGTTGGATTAACGGATTGATTACATGCTGCTGCTCTTACTAAAAAGCATGCATCATTATAGAAATGAACTCGAGTAATTATAATGTGGCTCTTTTAATATGTTTTTATTATGTGGATAAGCTTGGTTTAGCCATGGATGATTGGGCCACTGGTTATTATTACCTTGGGGGTATAAACTTTCTGTTATTTTATAAATATGAAGACCTCGATGCACTGTAATCTATTCTTATAAAACATGGGAGCTTTGCTTGAGAACCTCTCTAGTCTTGTTGAAATTGGCAAGATTATGAAAATAGTTTGTGTTTCTGCCTTTGTGGGAATCCTGCATGCTGTCATGAGGCGATGAATTAATGCTGCACTAATGAATTATGTTTTTAATCCACTTACATGACTGAATTGCAGGCAGATATAAATAACAGTGGAACCATTGATTACGGGGAGTTCATTGCTGCAACACTGCATCTGAACAAAATCGAGAGACAAGATCATCTACTTGCAGCTTTTTCGTACTTTGACAAGGATAGAAGTGGTTATATTACTCCTGATGAGCTTCAAAAGGCTTGTGAGGATTTTGGGATAGAAGATATTCGCCTTGAAGAAATGATCCAAGAAGTTGATCAGGACAACGTGAGTATTTACTTTAATCATACTTCTACATTTAAAAATGAAATTTATCGAAAGATCAATCTCTGTTGCCTTACATGAATAGGTAGTTTGATTCAAGGATATATTGACCCCTGTTTTAGAATTGGACTCAGCAAAGCATGGCCTAGTTTGCTTAGGGCAACCACAATTTGATGCAGTAGAAGCTTGTCCAAAACCTAACCACCTTCTTTACGTTGACTTGCATGCTTGAAAATAATTTAAGTTGGATATGACTAATGGTTTTCCACATGAAAATAACTTAGTGTTAGATGAAGTTAAGGCCATCCCATCATAGTGACTAGGCATTCGGAGTGAGGGTTGGGTTGTGATATCTCATATGATAAATTATGGTAGGTCGTGTATAAAATCCCATATTGCTTGAGAATGAGAAGTTCTTACTCTTTATAAGATTTCAATAAGGCTCTAATTGTATCATTGATTAATCCTTTTGGAGTATGGACTATGTGATTTAGATATTTCATTGAGGCGTTACATGGGTTGAAAAAAGGATTTCATTGTTAATTACAAAAGATAGCGAATAAAAGATTTCACTAGTTTTAGTTTCTGCATGGACCATTTCTTTGCTGAAATGGTAAACTGCTTTAGCCTATCAAGCGTATGGCTGCATTTGATGCCGATGGGAAAGAGCTATTGGCTACGACCTTATCTAGAACTCCCCTAATGCCATTGACATGGCTTGCACCGTGTATCAGACTTTCCTTTCTTATGTATAGTAAATTACTTAATTGCAGTCAGCAGCCTAGTCAGCAGCCTTCCAGTGACTTTCTGATGCATCATGCTTGCCTGTGATTTTTGTTTCTATTTCAGCTATGCCTTTAGAGTTCCGTTCTTCAACAAAATCTCGATTACTAATCAAAAAAGAAATTGTTTGTATTAATTTTGCAGGATGGACGCATAGATTACAATGAGTTTGTTGCCATGATGCAAAAAGGAAATGCTGCAGTTGTTGGTAAGAAGGGCCTAGAACATACTTTCAGCATCGGGCTTAAAGAAGCTCTAAGACTATAGTTGGAATAGGCAGTGGTGAGATTCTTCATTCATTCTTCTTTGCTTCAACCTCTTGTGAGATCAGAGATTGTACAGTAGGAGCATAGGTGCTCATCTAAGGTGCACCAATGCCTTTCTAAAGAGAGAAAAACAAAGTTATTGAATTTTTTCAGAGTTTCATGTGCTATGTGTTTTGCAACTACACCAACCCTTTTAGTTGTATTGCATACCATATGGATTACCAAAATTGTATGCTCCTTTGTATTTTTGGTATTATATATTACATGTGACATTATTATTATTATTATTATTATTATTATTTTGGTGTGTAACCTCACCAAGGTAAGGTCCATTTGGAATGTCAAAATTTTGATTTTTTTGACAAATAATTCTTTATATTTATATATATATATAGGAAATATATGTGTAAAACTATAGAGGGAAAGTTTGGAGAGGGAGAGAGCACGTCAAAGCATTGGCTTGTGCCGAATGCTGATTCATATTTTGGTAAAATTAACTTGGGTTTCATGGTTTAAATCTGATCACCAACAGTATCATCTTTTTACTAAAATAAAGAAAATCTCATGATAACGAATTATTTGTCAAAAAAATCACCAACAGTATCATCTCTTCATATCATGCATCATCTCCCTCCTCATGATAATGAAATGCATTATTAGATATAGGAAAATGCTTTAACAATAAAGAAATTACACAAAGAAATTACCTAATATGGCTTTGATGTGATACGCTATATTGTAAGTTATTTTTATTATAAAATAAATCTAATATATGTTATGAAGTTTCACCAGTTTATAAATATTTTTTTGTGTAATCTTTATATATATATATATGTATATATATATAACTAAATGATATATAAATGGTAGAGCTAGTGGAGAAGTGGGATGCCCCTCTTTTCTTGAGCATTAAATAATTTATCCATTCATTGCTTGTGCATGCCTTTCCCCCACCACCCCAACTCCCCACCATTTCATTTTCTGTCCAGAGTTTTAGGCCTTAAATAATGTAACAAGGAATCACACGCTCCTCCATCGGCATATCCCACTCTTTGAGGGGCCCCCACCATACACGCTCCCATGGCCAATTATTTCTTCTTCTTCTCCTCCTCCTCCTCCTTTTTTTAAAATAAATATATAAAAAATTAAGTCATTATTACAATCATAACAACAGCATACATGTGTTACTTATAAGAAGAAAAAAAGCAACAGCAAATGTGTGTTACGGATTTTAATAATTTTATTTATCAATTTATTAAGAGAGATGATAATTAAAACGTTTTATATTTTATATTAAAAATATTATTATATGATTAATGTTAACTTTTATTTAAATCTTATCATTGTGAAATAGAATAGTAAACAAAAGTCTACATATCATGTACATCTACTTAAAAATATAATTTTTATTTTTTATTTTTTTTCAATTTATTTTTTTTTTGATGCATAGAGTGTACAAGTTTTTCTGTATAATATAGCTCAATATAATATGATATATTTTAAAAATTTTGATATTAGTTGGGAGCTGTTTCAAATATTTGATATTAATAAAAAAAATATAATTTTGAACAATTTTATAAATTTAATCATAAACCGGATTATTGAAAATCATAAATTTTAAGAGACAAACTTGGAAAATTCTTATAAAACAAGCCATTTAAATGAAAGGCCAATTATCAGCTGAGAAAAAAAAAAAAAGAAAGGAAAGGCCAATTATCAAATAAGGGATTATTCGCTCTTCGCCACTATATCGTATTTTTTCCGAAGGAATATCTTATTACTCGTTTCTTTCATTTTCTCGCTCCGGGCAATACCGCTTTCCCCCCGTCTCTCTCTCTCTCTCTCTTCCTAAATTCCAAACCCTAGCTCTCTCTATCTCTCGTATGGAGACGACGCGCGAAGGTAATCCTTACGACGTCGTTTCGGAAGACGGATTGGGTACGGGCGGCAAGTTTCGGAAGCGGCCATTCCGGAGGACGACCCATACGACGCCGTACGACCGCCCGCCTACGGCCCTGAGGAATCCCAGCATCGCCGGCACCGCCAACAACAACCGCAATGGTTGGCTCTCCCGGCTCGTCGATCCGGCTCAGCGGCTCATCGCCTCCAGCGCCCACCGCATCTTCTCCTCCGTCTTCCGCAAGCGCCTCACTCAGCCGCCGCCCCCACTTCAGCAGCCGCAGATGCAGCCTTCCACTTCACGTTAGTTTTCCTTGCGTCGCAAGCTATTTATCGTTATTGGTCATTGTTCATTTCGGGCATGTTGTTAGGGTTTAACGTGGGAGCTAGAGGCTCTCTACTTTATATGGGTTCCTTTTTTTCTAATATTTATTTGAAGGCATTATTTTTTCAGTTCATATTTAGGTCTCTTTCTTTTATTGGTACCCGTTTGGTGTTGTGGAAGTAGCTTACTTTGTCTTGGGACCTATGTAGGGTTTCTTCGCTCGTCGTAGATATATGTACATACGCAAATACGTTGCATTTTGAATTATTTATCCTTGAACTGAGACTTATTTTCGAATTCTTTTATATTTCTTGAAGTCCTGTCCTCTGTTGTCGAAAATTTTGATTTGTACTAATCTCATGTGGAAAAGTAGTGAATGTAGTTAATTTGGCCGTCCAAATTCTAGGCATTTTTCACGATATTGAACTGGAATAAAGGCAATGAATCTTCATATTTTAGGATATTTAGACTTGAAAGTGATTGGTTTAGACCTCTTCTTGGCCCTGATCATCTTGGTGTGTGCACACGCACGGGAGTGAGAGAGTTGCCTCTAATAATGCAACTGTGCAATTGTAACGTTTCAAGGGAAGGCCAAGCCATATTTGGGTCACACTCCATAAAATGGTGCAGTTGGAACCCCATTGAATTCATTATAAGGAGTAAGAACTTCTCATTTTCAAGTAATGTTGGATCCCATACACCAACTATAATTATCATCAATAGGGGTATCTCAACAATGCAGCAGTGGGAAAATTGCTAACTGTGGCCATATTGTCTTAAAGGATCATACATTTTCTCTTATTGATGACCATTATAATGGTATATTTGACATACTGTATATTGTTGGAATTTTCTATGATAGAATGCTAAGGTCAAGTTAGATATTAGTGTTTCTGAAAGCTCACTCACAAGCTAAACATGTGAGCCTAATTTTTACTGAAACTTCAACCATAAAATGATAGATTTGCTTTTATTTTTTGCTCAACATGTAGTCCAAGGACCTTATAA
Organism: Platycarya longipes; assembly: GCA_036559045.1. Lineage (NCBI taxonomy): Eukaryota > Viridiplantae > Streptophyta > Magnoliopsida > Fagales > Juglandaceae > Platycarya > Platycarya longipes. The sequence goes on from CM071801.1 coordinate 32,864,484, forward strand.
TTATAATTTAAAGTGGTGATCATTGTCTGTTTTTTCCCAAATATGTTGCTTTCTTTGATTTCAGTCATTCCTTGATACTTTTTCTGGGAATTGGTTGCTGTAATTTTTTATCTTTTGTACGGTATGATAATGTTATATTCTCTCTTCTTAGTTGCTTTATAATAGTGTTTGATTTCTTCTTGGTTTCTGTTATATTGTAACCTCATGCAATATGAATGTAATGTTTGTTCAGTAGCAAAGCAGGAAGTTAGGGATAATCACCAGGATGCAAGGGATCAGCACCATGAAGCAGTTGTCATAGTAAGTTGAAATGCTATATATTACTCCTTGCTTGTGATCAGGTTTCTTTTTTCACTCCGATGCCATAGTGTAATTTTTTGATTTCAGAAAAATGTAGTTACAGATAAAATTGTTGCAAATTTGAATTTTTCCAATAAGCTTCATTGCTAAAAGTTTCTGGTTGGTTGATTTGGTGAAGCCTCCTTGGTGTGGTACCAGATATTTGGGACCAAATTCCGCCTTGACAGGTATTTGGTTCCGTAAGTAGTGGAACACAGTTCGTTCCCATTGTCTACCATATAGGTCCTTTAAGCATCAAATGTGACCCTTGTTTTTCTTTTTCCTCTGTACAACAGGGTGCTTTCTCTTGTTTACACCCAATGTACTTGGGTTTCTGCCACTTTGTGCCCTTAATAAGATTGATTTATTTATAAGAAAACCCATGTACTTGAGCTATGCCTATTTCTCTCATCAATAAAATTCTTGTTTACTGATTAAAAAATTATATAATAAATAGAAAATGCCCCCAACCAAAAAGGGTCACAGACTCACATGGCTCATTCTTCTGAGACCCTTCTGAAAAGTAAACTTCTTTTCTGTTTTTCTATTTTTTTTTTTATTACTATGGTTGTGCGATTAGTTACGGAGTTTACTGTTTTGGAACAAAGTAAAAAGGTAAAGTGGTAAAGAGCATCTCCTTTCTTTTATTTTTGAGTGTGGGATTGAGGTGTTACAAAGGGTAATCTACAGTTCACATTAGGTAGGGTCAACCCGTTGCTTACATGTGTAGCTGATATTTGTTTTTTCTCTGGAAGAGATCCTATTGTGCAACCTTCCAACCCTCCTGCCGACAAAACAATAGGATCTCTTATTCTAGTAGTTATTTCAGTTTTTGAGGCACCGGTATGCAACTTATTTATAGTCTGTCTCAATGTTGACTGGTTTCTGTTCTTCTGTGATCCATTTGGTCCAGCAGGCTTTATTCTTTAAGGTGCCGTTTGGATAGTGAGTTGAGATGAGAGTTAAATAAAATATTGTTAGAATATTATTTTTTAATATTATTGTTGTTTTGAGGTTTGACAAAGTTGAGTTGTTTATTATATTTTGTGTTAGAATCTGGAAAAGTTGTAATGATGAGATGAGGTTGAGGTGAGATGAGATCAGATAAGACACTTTTTGTATCCAAACGGGGCCTAAGTGGAACAATGTTTATACAACTTGACATTTAGTGTATGTATATATATATATTGTTGATCTGTAACTTGACATTTAATATATCTAGATTCAGAAGGCTGATTTTTCCACAGTATTTTTATGTGCCATCTGTATCTTGTTGATGTGTCTGTCTTTTATGTGCATTTCCCGGTAAAGGATTCTCCTGGTATGCAACAAAGAGCCACTGATCGTGGTGACAAGCCAAGTAGTAGTTCTGACAGAGGCGGCTTGACTGAGCTTGAGCAAATTTTAAAGCAGAAGACCTTTACCAGGTAATCTTTGTAAAATTAATAGTGGTGTCTTACTCAAAACACTTCCTGATTTGTAGATTTTGTAACCTTGGACCCTTAATAATCTACATCACATGGTCATCTGTACAGTTTGTGCAATATGTCTTTGCGTTTGATCTAAATATGAGAGATACAATGGAGAAATTATTTGGTGCATCATCTAATTCCGATGCTGTCTAAAATCGGATTTTTATTATCCCTTTTGGCAGTTAATATTCTTTCATGTCATGCGGATGCATCACTTTTTTTAATTGGCACATCTTTGATAATTGCTATGCAGATCTGAGATTGATCGTTTGACAGCCTTGTTGCATTCAAAAACTGATGATGTACCTATTGGGCATGAAGAGAAAAAGCCTGAAGTGATTCCACCAGAGCCAGTGGTCTCTAATGATAGAAAGGAGGAATTTCCAATCGCTCAAGCTTTAGAAAATACGATTGGGAGCAGCCTCATTTCAACCCCTGTCATTAGTTCAAGAGTGAGAAAAACTGCTCCTAATCTCTGTGATTTTTCATGTGGTTTACACATTAAGAATTGCTTTTCATGGTTGTTTATGATTCCCTAGTTCACAATAAGTAAAGCATCTATTTGTTTGCACTTCTTTCACATGTAGTGGCTAAAAATGTCTTCAGGTCCTTGATGAGGATGTTGCTTCACCTGCAGAGCTTGCTAAAGCTTACATGGGCAGTAGGCCTTCAAAAGTATCACCATCAATGCATGGTATTCGCAATCAAGCATATGGGGAAGAGTCCAATATGATAAGCAGTCAACCTTTTCCACCAAAATCGTCCATTATGCCACTTGTGCCCTGGTCTCCTGGTAATGCTGGGTATCCTGAAAATGGTTTTACAACACCTAGATCTCGAGGGAAATCTGCAATATACAGCATGGGTCGAACTCCATATTCCAGAGTTCATCCAACCTCTACCCACAAGGTTTACATGCTAGGGGATATAACTCTCTTTATAATGTCAATCTTACTCTAGATTTATGTTCTTATATTGTTTACTTATAAAAAAATGTTGTTATTATATTGTTTTCCTCATTCCAGGGTGTTGGGCCCATTGTTGCTTATGATGGGCCTTCATCATCATCTCCGGCTGCAGCTGCATGGGAGCAGAATAAACTCTATGGCTCTGGACAAGGGGTACCTCCACTGATCATTAGACACTTGGTCTATATATGGTGTTCACCACCAAGATCATATCACTGAATATGTCATCTTTCTCTTTGCAGGCTTTGAAACGCAGAAGTTCAGTCTTGTACAATGATATAGGACCTGTGGGTCCTATACGTAGAATCCGTCATAAACCCAGTCTCTTATCTTCTAGAGGCTTGAGTTTGCCAGTTTCTGATAGTGGAGTCGTTCCTGGTGCTGCTCAATATCCTTCATCTTCAACGCAGAAGTCACTTTTATTGGAAAAATCTAAGGAGAACTTGACAAAGATGTCGATAGAAAATGGAGATAACAGTGTGCCAGGTACAAGTTTTACCCCTGTTCCAACCAAGTCTAGTGAGATGGCTTCAAAAATATTGCAGCAACTTGAAAAGTTGGTTTCGCCAAAAGAGAAATCATCTTACCTCAAGGTAGTTTCTGTGAGGGATGGCTCGCCCGCTAAGTTGTCACCATCAATGTTGCATGGAAGAGCTCTCAGGAGCCTAGAGACGGTAGAATCACCTAAATATCTGGAGAATGTACGAGACAATAGAAAATTGGATGTATCACTTGACACGTCATTACCCGATGCTCTAGACACCACTTCTCAAAGGCAAAACAAAGATGAAAAATCCCTGGTGAAGCTTGTTGCTCCTTTTGACAGGTCGGTCTCTGTAGTGAACTGCATAGATTATAAATCTCCAAACAAGGACACCTTGCCCAGTGTCAAGACTACAAATTCTGCAATGATGAACTTTGTTTCCCTTCCTCCACAAAAGAAACAGGCTTTTCAGATGAGTGCACATGAGGTATGTGTTTTTTGTCATGTATCTTTTGGTCTGTGTATGTCGAGTATTGTTTGATAAATGTATGGTCAACGGGCTTCTTCTGCCATCCTGTCAGATACGAATCAAATGCTTATTATTTTATCAAACTTATGGTTATTGATGATGTTAGGAATCCAAAATTAAATAGTTTCTTACATTGCACGATCGGTTTGTACATTCCTCAGAGGTTTCGAATGCATCACTTTCATGAACCATCAAAAAGATTTACTGCTATGGATCTGCTTTGTAGGATTATTTTGAGCTGGATGATGACTCTCCTGATGGGACAGCGGTTGTCCCTTTGGTTGAAGAGAGAGAAAAGGTTGATGTTTCTGTGGTGGGGAGTAAGATTCATGATGCTAAAGCTGTAACGCTGGAGGAGTCTCCATCTCTGATGGGATTTAAGCCCCCTTCAAATTCTGAATTGAACCAAAAAAATGATTTGCTATCTTCTGATGGCCCTGTAGTTGCTGAAAAGACTGGCTTTGCCTTTCCAAATGCCACTTTTACTAACATGGCTGTCCAACCTTCTCTGCAAGTGACACAGCCAACCTTGACATCTGATAAATCTGTGTCACCAGAGCAATTAAATGTTGCTCCTCATATGCATGGCTTGGAAGATAAAGTTGCTTCATCCAAGGAACCAAATGCTCCGTCCCAAGTTGCTAGCTTTTTATCTGTTTCAAGTGCTGACAACGTTCCGAAGTTTATATTTGGTTCCTCGTCTTCAGCTAGTGAATCCACTAGTCTCAAATTTGGTGTTTGTTCAGGTCAAAAACCAGAAATCTCAAACAGGTATGTATATCTGTTAGTACTAATCACGTGAAAGGTTTTTTTTGAACTTTTTTTTTTGGTAAGGGATGAGGGAGGGAGGGGCGCTTGTCTTGTTTGAAATATGTGACCATTGATTTATTGCATATATGTCGATTAGTTACTACTTGGAACTTGGGATACAGATTGCATTAGTTACTTCTTCAATTTGTGAGGCCTTCTATGCAGTTTTGTCTTCATCAATTTGACTACCTAAGTCAAAGCCTGGTGTCTAAAACATTATAGTAATGCTAGATATAAGCCCCAGACGTGCAAGCCCAGGAAGCCCTTTCGAACAAAAAAGTGGGACCCACCAGAAAATTCTCGTGTGAGGCCCCACATTTTTTTAATGGGCTTGCATGCCCGGGCTTTCACAAATAATTTCCCAAAAGATTACATTTGACTTCTTAGATTTAGAGCTAGTAGTCTTACATTGAGTACTTGATCTTTCATGAACCTGAGAACTTGGAATTCTTTTGCATCTTCATGTGCAGCTTTTTAACTGTTGGTACAACCAATTCTGTACCAAAAGTACCTGAATTGGATAAAGCTGATAATAAGAATAATTCAGATGCTGGAGTCACTTCTAGGACAGCAGAAGTTGCACTTACATTTGCTGCATCATCACCGACGGATACGTCTAGTATTGGTGCCAATAATTCTTCTTTAAATAATGGGTCTCTTGCCTTAAGCCCTTCTTCATTATCTTCCTCCGTTCTCCCTCTTGTTTTTAATAATGTTTTCAGTCAGAGTTTATCCAATAGCTCTACACTCACTGTTACTTCCACCAGTGGCAGCAACAGCAGCGCCCCAACCCCCACCACTGCCTTACTGTCCATTAATGGCAGTGTCAGTCTTTCTACCCCTTCTGTAGCAGCACCTTCATTCCCGGTGACTCCTATTTTTAAATTCGGATCTACTGGTCCATTAACTTCAGTGTCACCAGTAACAGATACTTCTGGAGTAGAATCAGAAGCAGTCAAGACGAGGCCAGAGACCAACTTTGGCAATCTCAAGAGCTCTCCCTTTGTTGGCATGTCTGCTGCAAATGCCAGTTCAGGGAGTAGCATGTTTTCTTTTGGTGCTGCAGCCACTACTTCAACAGCTAATAATCAATCAGGTCCTTCTGTTTTTAGCACTGGCAGTGAATCTGTGCAAAGTGCAAAGGCATCAGTTGCTGGGACAGGGGTTTCATCTCTTAGCAACAGCATGCCCCTGCAATTCAGTTCGTCTGCGCCCTCATTTGGATTGGCTGGGAATACAGCTTTCTCTTCTGGTAGTTCCCTGTTTTCTGCTTCTACTACCAAACTTTTCAATTCAGGTTCCGCTTCCTCTCCTGAGGCAAACTCCAGTAGTGCCATAGATGGTTCTACTTCAAGCTTGTTTGGTTCCGGTTGGCTGCCTGCAAAGTCTCCTATTTTTGGTTCGGCAATTAACTCTGCATCCGCCTCAGCTGGTTCGTCCTTCTCAGCATCTACAGCTTCTATTGCTGCAACTACAACCCCCTCAACTGGCTTTTCCTTCCCAGCATCTACAGCTTCTGTTCCAGCAACTACGTTACCCTCATCTGTGTTTTCCTTCCCAGCATCTACAGCTTCTGTTCCTGCTACTACATCACCCTCGACTGGGTTTTCTTTTGTAGCATCTACAGCTTCTGCTGCTGCTGCTGCTAAATCATCCGCAACTGTGTTTCCCTTCACAGCATCTACAGCTGCTGCAGCAGCTACATCTCCCTTGCCTGGGTTTTCATTTGCAGCATCTACTGCATTTGCGGCATCTACACCTGCTTCTGTTACTGGCAGTGCACCTGTTGCATTTGGATCGTCTATTGGTGCATCATCTGGTCCACTTTCTCATTCGCTTCGGCTATGGCTGCTCCCTCATCACAGCCTGTCTTCGATAAACCTAATTCAGGGTTCACATTTAATTCAGCTTCCTCAGGAAATAATGATCAAATGAATATGGAGGACAGCATGGCGGAGGATACCTTCCAAGCACCCACGCCCACAGTTCCAGTATTTGTTCAACCTCTTGTCTCACCTTCTCAATCCAGCTTTGTGTTTGGTTCAACAACTCCATCAGCACCCAATAATCCATTTCAATTTGGAGCCCAACAGAGTTCAGCCACCTCACAGAACCAGCCTCCATTTCAGGCTACAAACAGTTTAGGAGGGAGCTTCTCAGTGGGTGCTGGTGGTGGGGACAAGTCTGGTCGAAAAATTATCAGAGTTAATCGCAACAAGAATCGAAAGAAGTAAACGCAGGGACCATTACAGACAACCGGTTTTCTTTTCAGGGGCTAATGTTGTAACTGATGGGCAAATAATTAAAAAAAATGGTAAAAGGTCAAAAGCTAGAGAGTGGTGTTTCTGTTGGTCACCTGGATTTGATTGGTGCTGGCAAAAGATAAATGAGCCTGGTAAGTTGCAAAATCTGATGATGCTCTCTTCCCTCACACAATTGTTCTTGTATGCATGGTTGCGATGCAGTCATTATTAAGTATTCACAATTTTGTATCGTTCCTAGTAAATCTGAGAGGATTTGTGCTTGTACTAGTTTTAGTCTTCCATAGGATTTTGAGGTTGGCAACTATGCCGTTGATGGTGATATGTGTACTCATATTTGTAACATAAATAGAGTAGGGCCTGAATCTGTTTAAGGAAACAGATTGCTCTCAATATGACACTTCTCTTGGCCGAATATGTGATGAGGCTATCTTTATGTGGACATATTTTTTTGAGTTATGCTACAGGCAGGGAACTTTGCGCAAGAATTGTGCAGGAACGAGTTTCCAATTCCACGTCAACTTCAATTAAAGAAATAAAAAAGAAAAGAAAATGGAAAGGACTATTTGCAGAACACGAATGGAACTGGAAATTAGGAAGGCTGGATTGCGAAACAAATTCAATCTTAGCCCAATTCCTGATTTACGTACATTTCATAGAAGCTGGGTGTAGATAACATCTGTGCGCGTGGTGCATAAAAGCTTCCCTTGCAGCCTAACGAAAGGCCTACAGAAATTCAAACCGTATCTTTCTTTCTTTCTTGCCATTTCTTAAGGGAACGTCCAAAACCATGGCCGTAAAAAGTGCCTCATAAATGTTCAGAAAACTTCTGAAATGTTTTCTGAACATTTACAGTAATTTGGTTTATAAACATCAAATTTACAAGTCATGCTATTTAATTTGTTTGCCCTCTTGTTTTCTATTAATTGTTTTTTATGCTGCAATTTTTTACATCTTTTTATGGGCATAGTTTTTTCTGAAAAATTAAAATAATAATGCATCAGATTTAGGGTTTTTGTGATACTAATCTTTTTAAGGGACTTTCTTTAGTTTCTTAAACACTGCCTTTTATTTGCTCTAGAATATTTGCAATTTCATTGTGTGCAAATTTCATACACTCCTGAAAAAATAAATAAATTTGAAATATATAAAAAAAAAAAAATCTCTTTAAAAAAAATTATCATCTTTAACTAAAGCGTCATCTTATTGGTATTAGTTTTTGGGTTTTTATTAAGACTAATACAAGATATAATTTTAGAATATGCGAATTCTGCATATTTTCTTTAAAGAAAATGAGATTCATTATTATAAATAAATAAATTTCTAAAATGAATCTCAAACTTATTTAATTTTTAAAACAAAATAAAAGCGTCAATTATCATTTCTCTTTAATTTTCTGTACCGGATCGGTGGAGCCTTGGGCGGTGGCCTTACCTTGATACCCTTCGAAGCTTGAGCCGCTCCTGCACACTATTTATTTTGCGACTGGGGAAGCTCCGAACTCCATCTTGTGTGCAGCAAAACGCCGAACAGTTTACGGGCAATGTGGAGGAAAGTACTGGCAGCCGCAACCGGCAGTGTACTTCACCACCCATGGCGCACAATAGCTTGCCGTCACTCAACCAACGTCTCCTCCGCCGTCAACTCCATGCTCCTGCGCTCCCTCAAAGATCACTACCTGGAAGTCTCCAAGATGTCCCCCCCTACTGTAATAACCCCTATCAATCTCGCTCAATTATATTTACATTCATATAGACCCTCTCTCAGGGTACGGCTCTAGAAAGAGGCTTTAGTAGCGTTTTAGAGATGTGAGTTCCTTCTTTCTAAAGCCAATTTCTATATGGATGCAATGAAATGTTAGTTGAGTTTATGTAGGTTACGTTGACTGATTTTAATTGTTTTGTGAAATCTGAAATTTGCGACACAGAAGGTGAGCCCTCCCTCGCCGTTCACTATCGTGAAAGGCGCGCTGGACGGCAGTGGTCCTGTCCTCAAGCGGAGCTATGGTGACCACGAAGAAATTAGCATTTCCGTGATGCGATTGGCTAATATAATCCCCGGTGGCGCTGGTGAAGATGATGGGGATGATAGCATTAATCAGTTGTTTCTTCACGTGGACGTGTCGAAGTCAGGGCAGCAGGATTCGTTGCACTTTTTGTGCGGGTTGTATCCAGACGCATTGGGAATTCACTCCATTTCAATGCGGCCCAAGGCTGAGAGCTCAGGGTTCCTCATCGTTCCGGCTCAGTACACTGGGCCGGTTTTCGAGTGAGTAAAAACTCATCCTTTTTTTCAATCTGTGCTTGTTTTTTGCTTTTTTTTATATAGAGCAATTACCTTGTTGGCATTCTCAAGATAGGATCTTTTTAAAATGACAAGTGGTAGAAGCGAAACTTCTTTTAATTACGATGAGTCGACATTATAAAAATTAGCGATAATCTGGGGTTATTTTTGGGTGGGGAGCTGAAGGCATCGTAATGTTTTCAGTGGTGCAGTATAGCAGTTTCAACTTAAAACTCTCTTACTTGAGAGCAAGGAGTGATTCCTTCACACCGGCGTGGAGAATCTGTTGATTTTAACCAATTCAGTGAGGAAGTTCTCTAGAGGCTTGAGCGATCATATTAACAATGCTTAAGGGATTGCATGTAACTAAATTGATACTAGTCATATGCATGATGTCCAAACAGATATTTTGTGCGAGCCTATTCTAGATAGGTTCCCTTGTATAGATTGCCTTAAATCTTTGAGTTTCATGCTTGTTATATGTTTATTTGATTTGTTTCCAAAAAGTAAGATTTGGTTACAAGGCCCTATGTGCCCTGGACTATGTTCCGGAGGTTCAAATGAGGTTAAGGACTAGTTAGTTACTTTTTGTTTTGGGTAAGTATAGTGTATATTTTTAAATTGGATTGAGCTCTGAGGCAGACGGTAAATGGAGTGAAGATATCTTGTTGGGATGAGGGATTGGAGGAACATATCACTTAATGGTGCAAAATGTGACTATAAGACTTGGGAGAGCGTACTTGGGCTATGCCATTTGTGTTCTTGAATAAAATCTTCCTCAACTTATGAGAAAAATGGGGACGTCTCTTTAATTTCCCTTGATCGCTAAACTTTGTCCATCTTTTGCAGCTATGTTGATGTTTGTAGGGTGGCTAGTAGTGAGCTATGAAAGGAAAGATAAAAGACTTGAAACTGCGTTTGCTTTAAAAGAGGATAGACCTGGGATTTTGTTCTAGAAACTCACCAGAAAGTATTGTCACCTTTTCTTTTCTTTTCTTTTCTTTTTTAAGATAAGTTATACATGAGTCCGGTGGAGGGGGTGACAGATGAGTTAAGAGTTCATTGGGAATATTTATTATCATGTTTAGCAGTTGCTGAATAAAACTGATTTCGGTTGAGAACAGTGTAATTTTTTTCAAAACATGGGAAACAGGCTCTCTTTTCATTTGGGGCAACATTGTTGAGATGTGTCTGAAAAATATATTACTACTGGAGTTGGGATTGTATTTTAAGGGGGCCTAAAGGGGCCGGGGTAAATCTCTTCCACAAAGGATGTTCACAAAAGATAGACCAAAAGGCCCATTAAGCCTGCAAGATAAAACGGTCTAAAAAAAGTGTATGATCAGAAAGTCTTGTAAAACGATGTGGCATGGATATTTCAAGAAGCAAACCATACTCTTATTGCATATATATTGGAAGATAGTTGAATATATCAAATGTTTCCTTGGGTATTCAATAATAATGTGTGCAGTATTTTTAACCATATCTGAAACTTCCTAAACATTTTCTATACTTCACCCATTCTCTTAAATTAGCATCGGCTGATGCATTGTTCTTTGGACTAGATCTCATCTTGTCAATTCCATAACCAAGTGTGGAAGGTGAGGTCATTGGTTCAGTTTCATACGGGTGTGTGAGTGTTTTTACCTTGCCTATCAAGAAGCTTTGTATTGGGTGGTCTTTGCGCTGAGATATTACCATATTCAGTATGGAGTTGCTATAAATGCAACGCAAATGATAAAGAAACAATATGATGTATGTTTCGACTTACATATGAATTATGCATGCATGCTTGATTTAACATTCTTCATTTTCTAGTTGGAAAAAAAAAAACTTTTTTCATTTTCCATTTCATTGAAGTGGCTCAAAGGGTTCCGTTTAATGGTTGGTCTTGTACAATTCATGGTCCTTGCATGTTCTAACATCAAATATCTTAGTTTTGGTTGTCTTCTCTCAAATTAGTATCCCCATGTGTTGTCAAATTGATCTATGTTTGGCCTGAAATGTTTGTTAATATTGACAGAGACCTTGATGAAAGTATGCGAGATGCACTTCACAGTTACATAGAAGAGCGAGGAATAAATGAGGATCTCTTTCCTTTTCTTCAAGCTTGGCTTTATGTGAAGGATCACAGGAATCTCATGCGATGGTTCAAATCAGTTGGCACATTCATTAATGAAAACAAGTCCGCCAAAGGTAGTTAAGATAAAAGGGATTTCAGTGTCCAATTTAGTCATGTGTCCTATCTGCTAAGTGGTGCATGCTATATTTAAAAGAAATAGTTTTGTAAGACAATTGAGGGGATTCTACTCTAATGCCATCGATGGACCAGGCTAGATACAGTGTCCTTCAATTCTCAAGTTATTTACATATCAATGCTAGTTAGCTGAGTCCACTAGTCTTTTGGGACCGTGGATTTGCTCATTTGTTCATTGTTGCCATTGTTGACTTACTGAGCAGCTGAAGCTATGACTCCATGAATGGCACTCATCATCACTATTTCTGATATCCAATTGCATTGCCTCTTGAAATAAGATGTGGATTAGCATCCTTTTATGAGATGAGAACTGTTATAGATACAAAGAGATTACACAAAGAAAATTTACAAACTGACGTGACTTCATAAAATCCGTTAGATCTATTTAATAATAAAAGTAATTTTAGAATTTAACATAGCACATCAAGCAACAACAGTTTGTGAATTTACTTATGTAATTTCTTTATGGCTAAAGTATTTTTTTTGTTTTGTTATGGGATTCAAAAACTTATACTTCTAGATAGCTTAATGCATTCAATCTATACCTCCAAATGCTATGTAGGATTGAAGCTTTTGACTTTTTTATGATGCATTGATGCACAACAGTTTCCACAAGTGTGATGGGTTGCAAATGCAATCCTAATATGGGCAACACAAGTTGGTTGACCTTTGGGTTTCTGTATTATATAATTTTATATTAGATACCTAATCCAACTGTATATGATATGGTGGATACAATGTGCAAGGATTAAAGTCAAAGATTTTCCTTTCTTTTTTGTCAAATTATATGTTTCTTTCCTGAAATAAATGCACCCTATATATATATATTATATATATATATAAGCCGATTTATTATTCCCCTCCCAATTGTTTTCAAAGTCGAGCAAGTCCGATGTCAACTTTGCAATGTTTGTTTTCCAAACAAAAGGTCGAAAAAGTAGAAAAAGAAAAGAGAAAGAACTCTCGAGTCTCCACCACAACGGTAGCTTTGATCAATCTTGAATGCCAAAAAGCTTTGTTTCGTTGTCAACTCGAAATGATGGTCTTGTTGGGGCACATTTCATTTTGTCAATGTGTGGTAGATTTTGCCATATTTTTATTCATTGCTTGCCCACTTTGTGTAAGAATTTTAGTAAAGCCGAACTGAAAGGTCCACTCAGTTTCCTCTCTCTCTCTCTCTCTCTCTCTCTCTCTCTCTCTCTCTCTTCAAACTCACTTAAAAAAAAAAGAGAGTATATTTTGCACCATACACTACCACCCTCTTTTGTCATGGACAATATAAAAGCATCCTTAATTATTAATACAGTTTCTAAAATAATTTTCTTTATAATTATCCATGTGGTTAACATATTATGGCTAGCACTTCCACATGTAACTTTAATCATAGTCTAAGAAAGACAAATTAATAATAATAACAATAATAAATAAATAAATAAAACCAAATATTAGACATCGGAACGAAATTGGTAGAGAATCAAAAGCAAATCCTGATTTAATTAAAATAAAAAGTTGGATCATGATCAAACCCAAGAGAAAAAAAAAAAAAGAGTAAAAAAACATTAAAACATCTTTATTCTTTATGTGACTATAGACGTATGATTTGGGCCATTTGGCTTTATGGACGAAAGGAGGGAATAAAATAACATAAAATAAAAACGTACCACCAAAATTTGAAGCCCGGTGGGTTTGGTCGGTTGTAGCCTTGTAGGCATCGTAATATCATTATGCAGAATAGTCGGTTCACGTTCTCTATTTTTTTTCTTACTTTATATTTTTTTTAAATTTGGTAAGTTGATCATAATTACTTAAAATAGAGAAATGGTACGTAGATAAGTATATAAGTTTTGTACTTTTTTTTTTTTTTATAAAAATGCATATTTCATTAAAAAAAAGGATTTTTTTTTTTTATAATGAGATCAAATTTGTGTATAAAAGAACTTAAGTCTGATTTATTTTTACAAACAATTATATTTTATCATTATTATTTTTTTAAATTTTCACATAAAATAAAATAAATAATTCAATTTCTTTAAATCTTAAAACAAAATTAATATTTAAAAATATTTTATAAAAATGTTTTATTTAATTTTTAATTTTTATCTTATTTTATCTCATTTTATATATAAAAACAAATCATACGTTAATTGATATAACATATCAATTTTATATATTTAGAATAATACGTTAATTTATATATTTAGAATTTATACCTTATTCAAATAGCAAAAATTTTCAATTTTTGGTAATGATTTAGAATAGTGAAAGCACAGCGTGCCATATGTATATACCTCCAGTGCGGAATGGTAGGTATGACCGTATGGGTTTGGAAAGAATCAAATGTCTTTTCTGTAAGTGTGTTGTATGAATTCATGAATGAATATTGTTTTGGAAATAAAAAAAAGATATTATGGCATTCATCTTTAATTAATGTTTCATCAATTTCTTATGGATGATGTCGTAAAGTTTAACTGAAGAGAAATAGTTTAGTCATAATTTTTTTATGGTATGCTAAATTATAAAATTATTTTTATTGTAAAATATATTTTATGTATCACATAAAATTAAAGTTTAGTTTGTTTTCATAAATAAAATGAGATAAAAGTTAAAAATTGAATAAAATATTGTTGTAGTAATATATTTTTTTAATATTAATTATATTTTGGGATTTAAAAAAATTATTTTGAGATTTGAAAATATTTAATTTTTTATTTTATTTTGTATAAAAATTTTAAAAAATAATAATGATGAGATAAGATGAGATAAGATAAAATGAAATGAGAGTACTTATGAAAATAAAGTCAATTTGTAAGTTTATTTCATGAAACTTCTTTATAGATGTAAACCTAATCTATAAAAAAAAATTACGTAAATTTTAAATATACAAGATTCACGTAGACCCTCTATAAAAAAATGGAGTTAATTATTAAAAAATGTAAAAAGAAAATTATTATTCGTATTATTAATCATAAAGTCTACTTTTTTATATAAAAAAACGTAGACCATATAAGTGAATTTTATGAAAGAATTTTGCTGATTTAAAAACTTATATCGAACATTACTTTATATAAAATCATGATGTGATTGAAATTAATGGCAATCCAAACGCATTACGGATTATTCTGCTTATACTCTATTTCATTTTAATAAATAAAATAAAGAAACAAAATATTAAACACTATTTTTTTTTTCTCTTCTAAAAAAAACAAGAACAATTGACGTAGCTATTTTCTCTAGACATGATTACAGAAGTCTCTCTTTATTGTAAAATATTCAATTTGAATCATAATTATTGTCTAACGGTGAACCTATCATCGTTGCATTATTATTGTAAGTAATTTCGACTTACATTTTATTCGAATTGGTTTTGAGAATATAAAATATAAATTCATACTAATTGAGTTATCACTTTTGTGATAAACACTACCCGAATTTTATTCTTTAATGATGTATCTTAGAAATTCAGATGGATAAAAAAACAAAAAAAAAAAATCTTCGAAGAATATTTCTATTCTTACAAACGAAAATCTCGATTGAGATTCTTGAACTGTAAGATTAAATTTTGTTATATAATGATTAAAAATATATATTTTATTAGTATTGTGATTTTTTTTTAATTTTTTAAAAATATTTAACAGTGATAAAAAAAAATATAAAGAAAAAACAAAACAAAAATAATAAAAAAATTTACAACTAGGCGGGATCCGAGTCGGGATCCGCCGTAAGTAATAGTGGAATTACTCATCTTCGAAATTTACAATATTGTACTCCCCACCTTGTTTGACAAATTGATAAAGACGACAGAGCAGAGTACCATAAAACAGAAGAACGGAGGGTTAAATGATCGAACATCGTGAACGTGTGTGGTGATAAAGATGTCAGTCTTGAGCATTTAACAGATACAACTGTCATGGTTACACCTTTCAAGAAGATATTCTACACGTTTTTTCTGCAATGACCCAGTCTTTAGTGATCTTTTGTTTCTCCTCTTCTTGGGTCCTTTCTGTTTTATGAAAAAAAAGTCAAACAGACTCTTTCCCCTAACAAATTTAGGCAATGTCTAATTTAGGGATTGTGTTTTCTGTTTGATCCATATTTCCCCTAATTTTGCAGGACAAGTTTAGGAACGATGTTTACTTTTTTTAGGTATGGCGTTTTTGTATGGAAAATGTAAGAGCACTCTCAATGATTCAAAATTGCCTCTAATATATTAGAGTAGTGATAGACATACAATCATTATTACAATCATGTATAAATAAAGGGTATTTTTGTAAAATAATTTATAAAATTAACATCAATTTATATAAATACTCTCATTTTAATAAGTGGTTGTATACATAATTGTAAAAAAAGTTATACATGTATCATTATTCAATAGTATTGATTATGTATCTTTATATATATATATTTTACATTTTTCTACAATATTCAGCTATATGATAGCAAAATATAAACATATTTTATTAATTCTATTTCTTTTCATGTATTTTGTTTCCCGCAATAGTTGCTCTCATTGCACTTTTTCCCCGTCAGACTATTAAATAATATAATATTTAAATAATATAGAGAAGGAATAAATAAGTTGATGGATAATATATTGTAAAAGTTAATATATAAAAAAAAAATAAAATTAGTGATATATTTTAAAGAGACACTGGGGCAGTCGGGCTGCCCCCAGCGTCAAAAGCAGCCCAACGACAGTTACGACAGTTGGACTGTTTTTTGATGATAAATACACTAAAATAAAATAAAATACAATAAAAAATATAATAAAAAATATGATAAAAAAATATAATAAAAAATATAATAAAAAAATAAAATGAAGAAAACATAATAAAAAACATAATAAAAATATAAAAATATAATAAAAAACACAATAAAAAAATAAAATAGAGATAAATTCTAAAGGCATTCGGCCTTGGCTGCAACCCGCCGCCTCCGGTGGGCGGTGGGTGACACCACCCACTTTATCGGATATCGAACCTATTTCAAGTATAAGCTTCAGTGGGGCACACCGGAGGTCGCTGGAGGTCGCCGTTAAAGAGGTAAACTCACCGGAGCCCGCCGGTCTCGATGGAGTGCGGTGTCGCCCACCATCACCAAAGATGGCGAGCTACTTTTAGTGAGGGGGTCGATTAGACCCTAGAAAATTTCTATATTTTAAAAGATAGGATATAAAAATTATTGAGAGTGCTTCTTATGAAACAAAAATGTACATGTCATTATACGTTGATATGGTGTTGGAACGTGTCACGTCAATTCTTTTATTCAAAACATGCACCCAATTATTTTTTTTTGTCATTTTGTCATTTTGCAACCATCTAAAATATTATTTAGATAGTCAATTAAGATGAAATAAGTTAAATTAAAATAAATATTAAAAGTTAAATAAAATATTATTAAAATATTATTTTAAATAATAATATTATTTTAAAATTTTAAAAAATTTGAATAATTTGTATTATTTAACGTGAGTCTTGTGTAAGTTTTATAAATGATAGAAAAATGATAACGTTGATATAAGGAGATTGAGTTGAATTTAAAATTAGGTGTTAGTTTCAATTTAAGGAGGATAAGAGTTTTGAATTTGAAGTGTTTGATTTAAAAAGTTTAAATTCGGAGTTTAAATTTTAACAATCACATTATTTTTAAATTTAGATGGATGTATGGATAAAATTAAATTTAATAAAAAAAATAAAGAAATTTAAGGAAAAATAAAAAAATTTACGGTTGTTAGATAAATACTTATTATAATTAAAAAATATATATATAGAAGTCAACGATAGGATTTACAGCTTTTAAAAGTGCATGGAGCACGAAACTTGTCCATATTTGACAATTTCAAAATAGGAGTGAGTGAAAGCTGATCAAGTGTATAGCAAGTCAGTTGCACTATGTATCTTTCTATTGACGGAATGCTGTGAAATACCTATTTCAAAACTTTGAGATACCAATAGCTTGGATTGCATATTTTCCACCTCCTATCATACAAAAACAACCATTTTTTTTTTTTTTTAAAGGAACCATTTTAGTCACACTTTGGGAAAAAAAGAAAGAAGAAAAGAATAGCGACACTCTTTTCTTTTATATTAATTGCTTTTTCAGTGTACGTTTGTTGTTTTATTTGCTAATACCGAAACATAGGTTTTTAATATCTTTTTATTATAATAAATAATTATTTAACGAGTTTTATTGTTTTATTGTTAAATTTTCTTATTGTTTTATTAAATTTAATTTTATCCGTCGATCCATCTAAATTATGAAATGATGTAATACTTAAAATTTAATTTCCTGATTCAAATTCTTAAATCAAACATTTCAAATTCAAATATAATCAAATTCAAAACTCTTATCCTTCTTCATATTAAAACCAATATCCAGTTTTAAGTTCAACTCAATCTTCTTATAATCGACGTTATCATTCTCTCATCATCTACAATATTCACTCAAGATTCAGATTAAATAACACAAATTATATAAATAATTTATATAACATGAAAATTATAAATTATTAATATTTTATTATTATAAATTATATAACATGTAAATTATAATATAATATTATAACATTAGAAAACCTACTCCACATTATAAATTATAATATAACATTATTTTATATAAATTATAATTTATATTATATATATATATATGATTTAAAATTTCTTATCATTCTTTATATATATATAATATGATTTAAGATGTTAAAACTATATCTTCAAATTATAATTTTTCTTAAAATATGATTTAAAACTTAATTATTTTACATTTCTCTTTTTATATATATATATATATATATTTTTTTTTTCTTCTTTATAATGTGAAGTAGGTTTACTAGTTATATTTATAATTTATATTATTCTAATTTCTATTATAGTTTATGATTTATTTTTATATAATTATTTCATTGTTAAGATATTTTCATTTATTACTCATCAAATATTTATTTAAACTTACATTTATTTTTTTTCTATGCATTATATTATTTATCAAAATTTATTTTCTTATAAAATCACATCATTTTTTTAAAAATTATCACTTCACTAAATTAAGAAACATATTTTATATTTTGCTCCTCTCTAATGATATCTACATGAGTGTAGTTTAGTATTATTATTGTTATTGACTTTTTTATATATCTTTGCCATCAATTAAAAAGTAAACATTATATTATTGTAACTCGTAAATAAACTTTGAAGAATAATATTAAATACAATGATTGTTTTTTTTTTTTTTTTGAGAAGAAATACAAATAATTGTTAAAACTTCGTGCGAGTTAATTAAATGTTATATTTTTTAACAGACTTGCGCAAATCTTGTAAACTGAGTTTATAAAACTCATTTCAAACTTTAAAAAACACGAACCACCTTAATTGAAAAAGTTAAGTTGGTTAAGATGAGATGAAATAAATTATAAATAATAATAAAATGTATGATTGAGATGAATTAAAAAAATTAATAAATATTTGAGATGGGTTAAAAGTATAAGATGAGATGATATGAATTTGCAAAACAAACCACTCCTAATTAATCATATGTTGAGATTTGAAGAGTTTTACAACTATTTAACAGTTGTATAAAAAACCATAGTAGTTTTGTAAAATTAAGATTTATTTATAATAATTGAAACATATATTAATGATAATGTTGTATCATTATCCTTATCCTTAGGCGATAAATACACGTTTAATATCTCTTAAAGATAACTAGATAAAAGATTTAGAAAAGTTCAAAAAAAGATGAGAGTTTTAAAAGAAAGAGTAAAGAAAAAAATCAAGAAACACGGAGAGAGAGAGAGAGTTGACAACTTGACAACGAAATAAACAAGAATGCAAGGACATATTTGCTAAAACCATTTCGAAGGTGGAAAGAGAGACGTTGGTTCTTAGGTAAATTGCAGTGCCGCTCTCTCTCTCTCTCTCTCTCTCTCGGATTCTGTATGACAAACGGCATTTCCAATAATATATATATATATATATATATATATATTGCTAGCTTTTCACGGTTTCACCCTTCGTTCTCTCCTTGAATCTCCCTTCAAACTCTGAAATCTAGTTGTCATTATCTCCATTAACGGTTTCTCTGCCACATCCCGAAAACTCCAACCCCTTTCATCCTCTGTTCATTTCTAAATTCAAACCGTATCACAGAGCCTATTTTATTTTAACTTTTATCTTTATCCGCTGTATGTTCAGTACCCATTGCCTCAAATTTCTCAGACTCTCTTATCTTTA
The DNA here is from genome assembly GCA_036559045.1 of Platycarya longipes. Classification (NCBI taxonomy): domain Eukaryota; kingdom Viridiplantae; phylum Streptophyta; class Magnoliopsida; order Fagales; family Juglandaceae; genus Platycarya; species Platycarya longipes. The sequence continues at coordinate 32,884,115 of CM071801.1, forward strand.
CAAATCTTTGTTCTCTTTTCCATAATTCCAATAGCCAAAACTTGCTCAAATTCCACAAAATCTTTGGCTTCCATCGTCGTAGCCAATGGTGGTAAAGCTGATACGGTGGCCATCACGGCCCCCGTTGCCATCGAAGAAATTCGAAGCCATAATTTTCATTCACCGGATCGAAGGTCTATGTTTAGCTCAATCCGAGGGAGAAAAGGCATTGGTGTGTGAGATTAAGTGGAAAGGTCAGAAGGGAGCTTTGAGTTCGTTGAGACGCTCTGTAAAGAGAAATTTCACCAAAGAAGTGGGCGTTGGAGATGATGGGGTGGTGGAGTGGAACGAGGGGTTTCGGAGTTTGTGTAGTTTCTCGTCCAACAAGGAGGGTGTGTTTTTTCCATGGGAGGTCTCATTTTCAGTGCTCAATGTAAGTTTGTGGTCTTTTTATAATTATTCCGCCCCCCACAGGCGCCGGTCGCCGCCGTTGGAATTGAAAATCTTGACTTGTAGTCATGTTTGGATAGCTGTGATCGTGCATACATTTTATTTTATCATACTTTTAGTTTGTGGCTATTTCCTGTCATTTTAAATGGATGCGTGTGTATGTGAATTTGGTGCTACCTTTAGTGTTGATCCTTTTGTAGTTTGAAATTTCTGTAGCATTTTTTTTTAACTATCAGCAGTGAGATTTGTGGTCACTGCTTTACATCTGGGTCACTAGATGTTACTTTCATCCAGATGTTTGACTCGCATCTATGAATAATAAGCCGGTATATTCTCTGCTCCAAAATGGGGTCAGTTTTCTTGATTTAGACTATAACAGTATGAGGAAAAGGGTGCTAGCAGCTTGGACATGCTTATCCATCATTATCATCGTCGTCATCATCTTATTGGAGCCCTATTGAGACCGGTACCATGCATAGGTGTTATTTGAAAACTTGTGGCTTGGTCTGAGGTTTGCCATGAATTCTACAGTATTCCACTTTTTAATTGAATGTTGAAATTTGTCTCGACCAGTTTTAAGGGCCATATATGTCTAATTTATAATGTTGATTCTGGAGTTTCATTCTATTCTCTCATTGATTAACTGGTTTGTTGCGTATACTCTTTTTTTTTTTCCCAATTGTTAGGGTATGAAGGAAGGGTCCAAGAACAAGATTCCTGTTGTTGGAACTGCATCATTGAACTTAGCAGAACATGCTTTTGCAGCTGACAAAAAAGAGATTCAAATAAATGTTTCTGTCAAAGTCCCTGGCTGCACCACTGAGACCGTTCCCTCACTCTGTGTGAGTGCCTGTACAAATTTTTAGTGTGATTTCTGTATGCTTTTCTCTTATTGTTGATCTCTTTCCTTGATGTTTGTTAATGGAGAATTTGTTTATATCATCCCATGTTCATCCATAATGCAGTTATCTCTCAGTTTATTGGAATGGATAACTGCTCTAGAACCTACGGAGACGGTGCAGGTGCAGAAATCAATAGTGTGCCTTCCACTGTCACCCTGTTATGCAGAAACTCACTCAACTGAGAAAGATGAGTTTTCGGCTCTTAAAGCTGGTCTGAGAAAAATGAAAACGTTTACAGATTATGTCTCAGCTGGAAGAGCAAAGAAGGCAAGGCCTGAAGAAGAGAGCAGTGATGGCCGGTGCTCTGACAGAAGCACAGATCCTGAGTGCAATTATCCCTTTTATGGAGATTCACCTAATGATGGTGATGCTGAGGAGCAATCAGAAGAGAGTAAGGATGATTCTAGTATCCAGCCATGCAGTTATGAAACACTGGCCTCAGCAAACTGTGCTGGTGCCAGAGGGTTATCATACTCCAATTCGAGAAATGATGGTCAAGATGAATTCATGATCTACTACAGCAACAGTAAATTGGATGTTGGATGCTATTATCTTGAGAGTTCACATGCATCAATTTCCAAGCAAAACTTGCAGCAAAATTCAAAGCGGAATATCCTTTCTTGGAAGAAGAGAAAACTAAGCTTCAGGTCTCGTAAAGCCAAGGGGGAGCCTCTTCTGAAAAAGCATTACGAAGAGGAAGGTGGGGATGATATCGATCATGATCGTAGGCAGCTTACCTCCTCTGATGAATCCAGTTCTTGGGTAAGTATCAAACCTTTTGCTTAACTCTTCTATCCACAAGTACCCCATGTTTATTGTTGTTGTTGTTCTTTTCTTTCTTTCACTTTAAATAAAATAAAATTATTTGAAGGTTTTTGTCCTCCTAACAAAAATGTTTCTGGCAGTGGCACAAAAAAGAAGGTTGCAGTTCTGAGGGATCATCGATATCTGAATTTGGTGATGACAAATTTGTAATAGGTAGTTGGGAGAGCAAGGAAGTAACATGTCGTGACAGACAATTGAAGGTCCAAACTCAGGTCTTCTTTGCATCAATTGATCAGAGGAATGAGCGTGCTGCTGGGGAGAGTGCATGTACAGCTCTGGTCGCAGTTGTTGCTGATTGGTTGCATTCCAACCGAGATGAAACTCCCATCAAATCTGAGTTTGACAGGCTAATTAGAGACGGATCATTAGAATGGAGAAATCTTTGTGAGAATGAGGCCTACATAGAACAATTTCCTGACAAACACTTTGATCTTGAGACCATTCTCCAAGCTAAAATCCGTCCACTCTCTGTAGTTCCAGAGAAGTCCTTTATCGGATTCTTCCATGCAGGACTGGCAGAGGAGGATTTTGACTTTCTACATGGTGCCATGTCCTTCGACAACATTTGGGATGAGATTAGCCTTTCTGCATCAAACTGCTCGAGCAATGACGAACCTTTGGTCTTCATTGTATGTTGGAATGACCATTTCTTTGTCCTAAAGGTGGAGGAGGATGCTTACTATATCATCGACACGTTGGGGGAGAGGCTTTTTGAAGGATGCAATGAGGCATACATCCTCAAATTTGATAAAGACACAACTATTGTTCGATTATCAAATGAAGGTGAAGCATCGGATGAAAAACCAACTAGTGATAAGGTGCAGCCTAAAAATGGCCAGGAAACTTCAGCTGAAGGGACTCTATTAGTCCAATCAAATGAGTCAGAGAAGAGTGAAAAAGAAGAGGTAGTTTGTAGGGGGAAGGAATCATGCAGGGAGTATATTAAGAGCTTCTTGGCCGCAATACCCATAAGGGAATTAGAGGTTGATATCAAGAAGGGCTTGATGGGATCGGCAACTTTTCATCACAGGCTACAAATTGAGTTCCACTACACCCGATTTTTGCACCCGATGGCCGAATCTCCGGTGATCGAGGAAACAGGTGTTACACAAGCAACCACATTGACAGATACCCCAAGGACTTCTTTCGAAGTGTAGAAAGGTTTAGCATGCTAACCATATGTTCTGCCTGTTTTTCTTGTGGGGCTGTTTATGTTAACATAAACTCTATGTGCAGTCATTTTTGCGTATAGAGTACGCGAAAATGATTGTTTGACTAATCACATCAGTAGAGTAGGCAAAGAGTATGCAAAAGTGGTTGTATATAGCAAAACTCGTAAGTTAATGGCCCGGAAAAGAAAGTCCATTTTTCTTTTTCATGTTTTTCTTCATGGTGGTGCTTTCAGTTCTAATTGTAAAGCAAGCAAGGAAATGGAAGCCTCTCCCTTTTGTATTACATGTTTTGGAGCTGCGTCTTTTTTTCTCTATTCTTTTTCTAAAAGGTCAATCTCCCATTCCTGATTGGGTTATGTAAATGACTCTGTTTACAGTGATAAGTACTTCTATTTATAAACAATTTCCTCGTAAATATTAACATCCAACTCAAACGTTTGAATTCTAATGCAGTGTCAAACTAATCTTTTTTTTTTTTTTCTCTTTATAGTAATAATGCCAAAATAGAAAAGCACGCATCCATTGTTGCCGGGATTGATCACTTCTTGTGAGCTCTTTTCTTGGCTTGATTTTTCTTTAGTAACCCTTTTCATTTGAGCAATACTACTTACAGTCTAAAAAATCAAACTCATTTACAGTCCAAGCAATAAATAAATAAAAAAATTTCTATTTTAGAATAAGATTGATTAAAATACCTTTATTTACAAATAAAAAATTTAAAAAATTTAAAAAATTTATTTTATTTAATCATAAAATAGGAGCATTTCTATGTAGATTGTAATGTAGTCTATCAAATATGGACTGCAAGAAGAATTATTCTTTTCATTTTGATGTCATTCCTTTAAATTATTGCCTTTGAATGACTCACTTGTTTATGTTAGCAAATTGCCTTCCTTGTGGTTTTCATGTAAGAGTTACTCTACATATAATTTTCAAATCGAGATTGTTCATTCAAGCCTATGTTTAATTTTTAAAAAAAAAAAAAATACAGTAACATCATTTTAAAATATAATTTTATTTTAATTTTTTCCCTTATATATTAATAAGACTGCACATATAATCTCTTATTCAAAATTGTAAATAGAATCTCCCTTTTTTAGTAGCTTGCAATTAACACAATTTTTATTAGAGAAATACTAATCCTGATTATAAAGCTTGCCATTTTTAATTGAACACGTTGATGTGACATATTATAAGAACTCGATTGTTTTTAAGACTCATGTTATTTAAGTGATTGACGCATGAATCATTTAAAATAGAGTTGTGCTACATCTTCTATGGGATGTAGCTTGGATTGTCTTGAGAAGGTAATTTTTTTTTCATTTATTTTTTTATTCTTAATTTTTTTTAATTACAATATCACTAAAAAAATATTTCTTTAATCATTAATAAAAAAATTATTATTATTATTTTTTTATATCGAAAGATTTACTCGAAAGATATATTAAAGTGATCTAGCATTTTTCTTTAAAAATATACAATATCAATAACTGTGAGCAAGGGATAACATGATTTAAGAAGGTGAAGAATGACAACACTCTTTTCATTGATCAATTTTGTAGATTTCCAACAAATTTAGGTCGGTTTTTATTGATTTATGGTGTCATTTAACCACTCTAGTAATCTAAAAGGACGATCTCTCTCAACTTTTGCTCAATCCAAAAAGAGAGAGATTGACTTGTAAAAAAGTTAAAAATGTTCGGCCTTTTTTTTTTTTTTTTTTTTAAAGGAGGAATTATAGATACAGTTGTGGATTTATAAGTGACGTACAATTATTTATAAAAAAAGAATATATACAAGACTCACATGAAAAAAAGTTAAATAACAATATATCCCAATTTTTTCTATAAGTGATTGTACGCCATTTGTAACTTTACGATTGTATATAGCATTACTCTATGAAGAATTGAAACATAAAAACCTGTAAAATTGCCTCACACGACAACATTAGATAGAAAAGCAAAGACACACACAAGACAAGACTAATGCCTTTTTTGGATTTGGAGATGAGATAAATTGAGATGAGTTTAGTTTATTTTTTAATATTATTATTATTTTGAAATTTAAAAAAGTTGAATTGGGATTTGGAAAAAGGTATATTGTAATTTGAAAAATGTGTATAAGGATTTGTGTTTTATATAAAAAATTGAAAAATTATAATAATGAAATGAAGATAAGTTAAGAAGAATTTGGAATGCAAGCCGGGCCTAAATCTAGCTAGCCCTAGTTGTATCAATCCAAAACCTGAGCTTTGATCCCTTAGCTCCTAGTTAGGAAATCTTATTAAAGAGAATTCGCATCTCATTTCCCATAAAGTTGCCTAATTTTAACTAGAATATACAATTTCATAAACTTTGTCCTAAATTTTTCTAATCTTTTAAAATCTTTCTATACCTCATTTCCTAATTATTCTTTATTCTTTAAAATATTATTTTCTTATATATTATTTTATTATTTTTCTCTCACTTCTATTTACAATCGTAATAACTATCTATTTTGTCTTTTTCTTAGAATAAGTAATATTGACTTCTACATAAATTTTATTATTGAACACGAAGATATTTTTTTTTTGTAAATCGGTACAATAATAGTGAAAAAATATTACGATATTAACAACAGTTAATTATCGTTGTTTCAAAATAGTTAAAAAAAAAACAAGTTACATGTCTCACATGAATAGAAAAAAATAATATATATAATTATACATCAAATTAGAACAATTCACTCCCAAAACAAAAAATTATATGTAGCATTAGATTATTCAAATTTTTTGAAAATACATAGCAATATCAAATAACCAATATCGAATGCACAATAAGCAATGTCTTTTTGTCCAATCTCCTCTTCCGTATTTCCAATTTAATTTCAAGTCGATGTCTAGTGCTTTGAATATCTATTGACACTTGTATATTATGAATATCGGTTTTTAACTAATTAGTTATCTTATTCCCATATATAGGCATTTCAGGATCATACCAACAGAAAGCCCGCAAGCTTGCGGAGGTGACAAGTATTGAAATCTGTCATTGTCCGATGTATGACAATAATGGTATAAAAATGTGTTGGAGTCGATGGTTTGGATGGTTACCTCACAGTTTATGCACCCGAAGAAGTGGCAACTTTCATTATCCCCAGTATGAGCAATCTATCGAGATGCTTTATTACTACAATAATATATTGTGTGACGATAGTTTTTTGACTGTGAGATATTGGTAGTGCTACTACTTGAACCAGGTATTAGATAATGTTATTTTTGACTATGTTTTACATTTGTAGATAAATAGTCAGCATTTCCAAAATATAACACCCATCCATAACATTCGAGTGGGTCAACAACCAATATCATGCCATATTTTTAAAAATAGAGACCATGATTTCTCCATCGCCAGCTTAAGAACAAAGTGGTACCATATAGGAAATTTGGCCACCCTCAAATGGCTGTAACAACAGATTGTCACTACTTATTAGCCTTTTAGGTTACCTAACCATTGAGGAAACAACCATAAATTTTCGATGTCCCCACCAAGTATTGTCATCATCACAACCGATAGGATTTAGTTTTGGTTTTACTTATCTACCACAACATAACACAAATCAACAAAACATAAACAACCAATCCAAAAATTCACACAAACCAAATCCAAACAGCATGCAAATCACAATAATACTAATTAGAGTATTCTCATTCGATGTCTTATATTGAATGTATAAATAAATGGAGCTCATAATGATTTATCCATTGACAACATGCGTACTCGAGGAGCCGAACATCAAATGGTTGTAAAATCTTACCCAAACCCCGATTGCCTTTTGTGGAAAGTACCACAAACTGCAATGTGGTCATCCAGGTGAGAATTATCCCGCCATATTAATGGGGTCCTACTAACACTTTTGAATTAACCCCACTATAAGACCATCATGACAACCTAAGAAATGAACATGCAGCCCCTTTAGAGATACCAAACATTGCAAAGGATCCAACAACAATGACTAAATTAGAATAACACAACACATAGAATATCCATAAAACAGAACATAACATTGAAACATAAAATACAACAAATAGCCCAATATCAATGGGTCTGCACAAACTAACCTAATGCATTGAAACATGGCATAACATGGAAACACAACTTAACATTAATGCATAACACAATATTAAAACAATGGCAATGGGTCTACACAGACCAACTCGTTGCATTGAAATATAGTATAGCATAAAAACATAACATAACATTAAAAGATAACACAGCAAATTGTGCAATAGCAATGGGTCTACATAAACCAACCTAATGCATTTAAACATAGCATAGTATAGAAAAACAACATAACATTGAAACATAACATATCATTGAAACAATTGCAATGGATCTAAACAGACCAACCCAAGTATTAAAACAATATCATGATATTGAATCATACCAAACCAAGCATAACATGGAAATAGAACATAACTTTGGAACATGGCATAGGATGGAAACAATCCTTACATTGCATAGCATTGAAAGAATAGCATTGAAGCATAGCATAGCATGGAAACACAACATGTACAAATAGCCTAGCAATCATTGAAATTGCTCAATATCATGGAAACATGCCATATCATGAAAATATACACACAAAATTGAAAGGATAGCATAGCATTGAAAGAGGTCAATCCCGTGCATGAAGGAATCACAAGTCCAACTCGAAATCACCAAAAATTGCATTGAAACATAGCATATCATGAAAACAATCCACACAAGAACAAATATAAACACGACATTGAAAGAATAGCGTAGCATGAAAGAGGCTAATCCGGTGCAATTTAGATCACAAGTCCAATAATAAATCATTAGAGAAACTGTCCAAATCCACTAAGAAAAGAAGAAATCAATAAATGAGGCAAAACGCGAGAGAAATCTAGGGTTTTTTTGAGAATTCTAAATCTCAAGGTCCACTCATTCCAGAACCACATAAAGGGTCAAATGGAATAGAGAACCTTGGTGCAAGTAGCCATGGAGGATCACAGATGGAGAAGAACAAATCCATGGAGGAAGTCGAAAAGTCGCAAGATATGAATGAGGATGGAGGAACCAAAAAAATGGAAGAAATTGAATGCAAAAAAAAGGAGTTCATTTATAGTGGTGAGAGGGAGGTGAATAGGTCGTCGATTGTGGTCACAATGCAAGAGGGGCTAAAACGATGAAAGTAGCCAACGATCGAATGAGGAGATGAATAGAGCAGATCTCCAAATATGAGGATCCACTATATCAACCCTACTCGAAAACCACACAATAGGGAATGTTATGAGAGGGGTTTGGTGAAATTCTTAAACTTTTTCTCAACATTTGAAGACTTTAAAATTTTAGGACACCAGATTAAAATGCTCTTAAGCAGCTAAGTTGGAATTATAGTCTCAACTTTAAGAATGAGAGGCCTCTAGAAAGAGAGATTAGAGAAAACAAATAGGAATTTCAATATTATATTTAGCATAAAGGTAAATCCCCAATTAACTCTCATTTGTCTGTAACTAACTATACTAAGTAGTGTTCCATTAAAAAAAAAAAAAAAACTATAGTAAGTAGTGGTATTGTTACTGACGGTGAGAATAAGAAATAATAACAATGCAACAAATGGGCTGGAGCCCTTACAAATTAAATGGGCTAAAGCCCTTACAACAAACAATTAAAATAGGCCCAAGACCTTAAGTCCAAGCTCGTCCCATAACAGGCCACCCACGCGAGAAGCCTTCTTCACCTTATCTCCCCGATCATTCTTTCTTCTTTCTCATTTTCCCCTTTTCATCTTCTCTCAAACCCTACCCTCCATACGCCGTCAGCCCCCAGTCGCCTCCGTCGCATCCCAGCCCTAAATTTTACAAAAACCCACCGCTCTTGAAGAAGCTGGTCTCAGTTATTTGAGGCTATCTGCTGTCTGATATCTCCGTGAGCTATTTGCCATTTCGGGTAACGTTTTATTTTATTTTATTTCTCATTCAAAATTTATCCCCGTTTCTGTTCACTCCTTCATTAATATATCACTCCTCTTGCTCTTTATATTCCATAAACTTAAGATTAGGTGTTGGTTGTTGTTGATGGCGGTTCTTTCGATGTCGATTGTTGTTGTCATTGTTGCCGCTAGTCTGCTTTGTGCTTGGAAATTGTGTTTTAGTGATGGCAGCCTGCCTGATGATGGTTGGGAATTGTGAAATTTGGGACTTTCTTTGTTTGTTTATGCCTTTGAGAAGGATTATTTAAGTTTCAATAGTTTATTTGAAAAATTTCCAGGTTTTTAGTAAAATCTACCAACTTGAATGCGTTTATGCGAATTTGTGTGAACTAAATTACTTTTAGTCATCAGCCTCTCACTTCTCTTGGTCTGTCAATGGTCCAGTTTCTAAAACCATGGTGATGCATACCTTTGAAAATTCTCTCCCTTGTGTCAAATAAAGAACTCGTCCCACCCTCTTACTCGCTTTCTACTTTTCAATTTCATAAGAAGTTTTGAGTCTGAATCCAGTCGATCTATATAGGATTGGTGTTGAATTTTGAAGGTTGACTGTTTCCAAGGGATGCTTGAATTTCTAATGAAGGGTGTGGTTGAGGAACTGGGTTCTCAATGTTTGGGTGCTGCATGCAGTGGTGTTCGTTGCAATGCGATGGTTCTTATGAAAATTATATGTTACTTGCTGTTGGGGTTTGGTGTTTACTATTTTGGAGCTGAAAGGGGTTTGGTATGGACACATGGATATGATCATGGGTGTGTGGTTGTTATGTGGACAGGGAGGAAGCGGCGGCTGTGTGGTGTTGTGGTGGTGGAATTTCGGCAATTCAGTGGTGGTAGGTGTTGTTAGGGAGAATATTAAATATGAGTTCAGGCAGCCAGAGCAGGAGCAGGAGCAGGAGCAGGAGCCCATTGGATCGTAAGATCCGTTCCGATCGCTTTTCCTATCGTGATGCACCTTACAGGAGAGATTCACGTCGGGGTGGTTTCAGGTTTCTTGAATATGTATTGTTTATTTTATTCTTTTACTTATAAAAACTATTATTTATTTTTTTCTGCATAATTAGTGTGCTAGGGAAGAAAATGTAAGCTCTATGCTTCACTGAATCACTACAGACAATCTCGGTGTGTAGTTATCATTCTGTTTGGGTTGACAAGACTGATACTTGAATTTATCCTTAAGACCTTTAAAGTTCATTTTTTATAACGTTCTTTCATGTGCTTTTACTTTGTTTTCAAATATTGTTTGGAAATATTGTAATTTTCAAGACCAGTGCCAATTCCGATGTCACCACATGACGGTGATAACACACGAGGCTATAGAAACGTTCCTCTTCCCCAAATTTTGCTTCACAAATAAGGATTTTGAATGTTAAAATTTATATGCTGGGTTATACATATGTTGACCTCCTATAAACGATATGGATCTTCCTTGAATTGTTTCAGATTTGCAATGTGTACTCGGTGTAGTTTATGTTTCAAATGAAATCCCACTGCATACTTTTATTTGATGATATATTTTATACTTTTATTCATGCCCAAACACACACACCCCTTTCTTGCTCTCATGAGCATACAGTAGTATTCAATAATATGCCAGCTGGCTTCTTTTGCTGAATATCAATATTTGTTTGTTTTAGCTTTTTTGTTAGCTTGGATGTATCTCATGTACAACCTGGGCACTCGGGCAACACCTCATTTGATCATTGATAAAACTTAAGTAACTCATAAAAAAGTTAGGAAAGAAGAAAGAATATCAAGATTTATTGTGATGTAATGCTTTTCTACTCTATAGGAATAGCAAAAGGTGACTGAGCTTATAGAAATTGGATTTTAGATGTAGATTTTACTATTTCATATTTGCTATTTAAAATTTACTGTGTCTGGTTTTGTTTCCAGCCGCGACAATCTGTGTAAGAATTGCAAACGTCCAGGTCACTTTGCTAGAGAATGCCCTAATGTGGCAATTTGTCACAATTGTGGGCTGCCTGGGTAAGTAAACTTCTGATCTGCTTTCTGATTGATACATTATGTTCATCAAAGTTAAAGCTTGTGTTCGTACTTGAAGGCATTACTCATTTCACAGTCCTAGTTTGTTTTTCATGATTTCCGAAAGAGTATACATCATTCCAACACTTGTGAGTATCCAGTTTATGCTTTCCCTACAAATGTGTAGACCTGATATCTGCAAGTTATAATAGACTTTTTGTTACCGCATCTGACGCTGCCACATCCACCTCTAACTTAACCAACTTTCTTCAGCTGCTGTTACAGACAATGTAACCACTGAAAACCTAAACTCATCCTACGTCAATCCCCACAGCAAATAGCTATTGCAGCCTCTGCATTGCATTTTAGATACCAGCACCCCTTCCAAAAATTACCAACACCTTCACCATGTTTATCTGCACACCATCTGCTCCATCTTCGCCGTTGAGCCACTGCCACCGTCACTGCCTAAGCCAGTGTCATTAATCAAATCATGAGGCACATATGGTGTTACCTCCATTGTGTCACCAACACTATTTTCACCACCCCCATCAAATTCTGCCTGCTGCTGCTCCATTTCTGCTCTACTTCAATTTTGCCTCAACCTCTGCCTCATCTTTTCAGCTACCCTTATCAGCTTATAAACAATGGAGGCCTTTGACCTAACACTACATTTAAAAGAAAATTATTTGAAGCATATCATTGAGGTGTAACGCCAATTTTTTTAATAGCAACCAACACCATATCATTTTTATTTCTAGGGTTATGAGAGGATGACACATTAGCTTAGGGCTTTCTCGATCCATTCTCTTTTATCTTTTGATGAATGCTCGTGTTTATTCTGTTTCTAGTTTTCAGGACTTTCATGCACTTTTTTTTCTTTTGTTGATTAAGTGCATATCTTGTATGCTTGCACTTTCTTGTACTTGGGTGGCCCCCTTGTAGCTTTTCTTTTGTTGATTAACTTACCTGAAATAGAGCATAAGTTATGCCAATCTCTATGAAAAATGATGTGATCCTTAAAAGGACGAGAATAAGAATTCCAAGGTTTGGATGTTACATTAGTGGAGCTTGGAGTTCTTATAGAGTTTCAGTATCTCTAGCTAATGAATGGAGAGCAAGGACCTCATGGGAATAAAATTTGCCTCATCTAATGGTGTTGTTAACCCTTTTGATTTTTGTATCTTTTAACTGTGGCTTTTCATTCAATATTGATATGTTTGTCTGTTCAGGCATATTGCTTCAGAATGCACTACAAAGTCGCTATGTTGGAACTGCCGAGAACCTGGTCACATGGCCAGCAATTGCCCAAATGAGGGCATCTGCCACACCTGTGGTAAGGCTGGACATCGTGCTAGAGAGTGCTCAGCTCCTGCACTACCTCCTGGGGACTTGAGGCTTTGCAACAACTGTTATAAGCAGGGTCATATTGCTGTTGATTGTACAAATGAGAAGGCATGCAACAATTGTAGGAAGACAGGTCACCTGGCACGAGATTGCCCAAATGATCCCATCTGCAACTTGTGCAATGTAGCAGGGCATGTGGCTAGACAGTGCCCAAAATCCAACATTATTGGCGAGCGTGGTGGTGGTGGTGGTGGTGGTGGTGGTGGTGGTGGTCGCAGCAGTGGTGGTGGTGGTTACCGTGACATTGTATGCAGAAACTGCCAGCAGCTGGGTCATATGAGCAGGGATTGCATGGGCCCCTTGATGATCTGTCACAACTGTGGTGGACGTGGACATCTTGCATATGAGTGCCCGTCTGGCAGGTTTATGGATCGCTATCCCAGGAGATACTGATGGACGACAGATCATGTCCGGTCAATATTTTCTTTATTATGCTTTTACCTTTGCTTTGGAGCAACTGAAGGTTGGAGTTTAATTACAAGGAGTGGATTTGGAACTTCATTTGGTAGGATGTGGTGATATTATTAATGAGGGGAGTTTATTTTTATTCCATACCCACTTATTAAGTATGACTGTGCTTGTGTTTGGATCGGATTTTGCTGTCAAGAAAAACTGTATGCCAATTATGCGACTAGATGATGTATAATTCGCTCTCCAAATTCGTTTAACTCTTTATTTGTATTAGGTGTTCTCTTTTCCAGTGAATGTCTATTCTATTGTAAAGGATTTTGGCGTAGAATCCTTGTGTGAAATATGGAAGCGTGAAATATGAAAAAATCTAGCTGTAAGCAATTCTGAGCACTAAATACCGTCTATCAAATGTGGTTGGTCAGAAAGTCAGATTTTAATGAAAATTATGTAGATTTGAATTTTGGATATGAAGGCATGAGTATTAGCATGCAGATCAGTCTGAATATACTTGTACGTAGCACAATCCCTGAAATATCTTGTGATGACACAGGAAAATGCTTTCAATTCTGAGACTTTTCTGGGCTTGTTACGTAACCGATAGATGGTTGAACGGTGATGCTCAGAGATGCTCGATTCTTTGCAAATCTGATATAATCACTGGAGTATTTTTAACATCTGTGTCCAATTCCAAGATTTTCCATCTAAGATTCTCAGTTTTCATGGACGACGCATTATCAAAACAAAATGGAAGCTGCTTTTGATCCCAAAAGCAAATGCTCAATTTCAATTTATTCTCCTTGAGTTTTACTTGGCAAAGCTATGAAAACCTTCAATTTATTGGGATTTGTTACCTACAAGTGAATTTGCGAATTGTTCTCTGTACTAATGTCGCCACTTTCATATCTAAAATTTAAATCTATATCATTTTTATGAAAGTCTGATTTTTTGAATAATCACATTGGATGATTGCGTATTGATGTGTAGAATTACTTATAACTGATTTTTTCCAATTTAATACATGTAGCCAAAGAATGTTCATATTTCAAGGAATGTAGCATAGCACCCCAAATGAATAGAAAGAATGACCAAAGCACCCAAAGAAAAATAAACTACAAAAACAATAATAGGCACTCAAATTGTAATACATACACAACAAATTATATAGCAATCTCAAATGATTTTTTTCAGCAGCAAAGGGGGCATATAATTAAGCCATTCTCATTACACACCTCGCACTTATTCGACTGTCCGTCATCATCAACAACCCTGTGGCTGCCATTGCAGTTGAAGCAGAGCACAAACCGGACTCCGGCGCACCCTTCACACACACCATCGGAGTTATCCATCGGAACCCCTTGAAAAAGCGGCCGGAACTTCCCTTGCTCGTGCAACGTCAAAACCTCTTCGGCTCCGCCGATATATCTCCCCCTTATGAAAAGCCTCGGCGGAAGTGGTTTGCCGTCCAAAAGCCTCCACATTTCTTCCTTGAACTCCATATGCATCGACACGTCTCGCTCGTAGAATAGTACCCGAAAGCTCTCTAAAAGAAAGCGAATGCTTTGGCATTGTTCGAACGTCTTTCTTACCCCTCGAAGCGTCGTCGTGTAGAAGATTACCGAGTCTGTACCCCCCTGCGGGCACTTCTCTTCGAAGCCTAAAAGCGGGTTGTCTTCTTCGTCCATGCGACGTGCTTTTAATGGGGGCTCCTCGTCTTCTTCTTCTTCTTTCTTTTCAACGCTCTCTTGCTCGATTCTGGCTATTTTCTCTGATTCAGTAACTCGAATATGCTCTTTCATCGCTTCCTCAAAGGCGGCGAGTAAGTTTGGGTCGAAGAGGGTGCTGGAGTTCAAGTCCGGCCGCCGGAAAGACGAGATGTCAATCTCCGATAAAGGGGTTTGTCGGCATAAATCAGTTCCCAATTCCGACGGTTCCAAAGCTCTGTTTTTCCTGAATTCGGGCTCCGATCTCAGCAAGTTCTCTTTTTTATGGAAATAAACCGGGTCTTCTGCTTCCATTGGCTGCACAATGTTCTCTTTGTTGTCAAAATCCTCGTCAAAATCATCTTCAAGGTCTCTCATAAGCTCTGCCACATCGATAATGTCAGGCTCTTGCGCTATCACACCGCTCTGTATTGCCTTCTTCGGCTCCACTTCATTGCAGACCGATTCTGTCTGAACTTTGAGATCCTTATTAATCGAAATAGCCTCAGCATGCTCTTCTGATAATGCAATTACTTGAAGAATTCGATCTGGTTTCAGATACCCAATAGGTCGAATCGACTTGAGCTTCTTTAACAGCTTTCCCCTGATAACTCCCTTCATTCTCTCGAAGTTCAAGTATCAAAATCTAATGTGGGCAAGGAATATTCAAAGCCCGAGAAGGGGGGTTTCTTAGCTGATGATATATGAGTGAGAAGCATAGAGCTAAAAGAGACTTCTTTTTCGGTCCCCAAGGTGGTGTTTGGACACGGAGAGAGAGAGAGTGAGAGTGAGAGAGAGAGAGAGTAGATTACAACGGCTAGAAAGTTGTCGCCGCATTTTAAAATTCGAAAACGTCGTGGGGATAGAGAAGGATTGGGTGGATCCTACGGGTGAAAAACACCAGAAGGGACACGTGTGCGATAGACAAAGTATCATGTGAAGCTTCCGTGGAGTGGCTATAACGGTCATAATTTGGCGGGCCCTACTAACTACTTGAGTGGAATTCATCATGACCTTTGCCAAATTTTCTTAATTTTAATTTTTTTAGATATTGGGATTTGATGATAATTTAAAGGAGAGCATTTTTATTGAATTATGTATTTATAAATATATAAAAAGAATAATTGTGTATATTTTTTTTAAAAATTTGATCATATTTAATTAAAAATAAAGAGATAAAAGTAGAAGAAAGAAATATAAATATTTTTTTTTGCAAAAATGAATAGTAATTCTTTAAAAATCTTTAAAATTTTTTATTTTTAATCAAATATGATTAATTTTTTTAAACAAATGTATAAACTTGTATTTTTTATGCATTTACAAATACATAATTCAATGAAAATACTTTGAATAATGTAAAATTTTTCAGAATTTTCAAAATAACGACCAATTCATTTTTCTTAGATTATTTTTTTATTCAATAAGGGATTATATATGCTTAGGAGCTTGCATAAGAACTTGCTCTCCTCTAGAAAGAGCAAATTCACTAGAAAGAGCATGCATAAGAGCATCCATTAACATTCATGATGATGAAAGATAATTAAACAAATGTCATTATGCTACAAGGTCACTAGCTAACGACCATTTTATTTAATTATTACTAATTTATTATATTATATATTAATTCTTGATAGAGAAATATTTAAAATTTAAAGAAATTATACAAAGGTAAATTTAAATTAAAATGATGTTACTACAAGAAATCTGTTTATTTATTACCATTTATTAGTCACAAATAATTTATTTTAGTTGCTATTAGTTTGTTTTAATTACAAATAATTTTTTTGGTCGTAAATGTTTAGTCACTAATGCTGATTTTTCTTATAGTGTGTAGTTTGATGTAATACATTAGATTATAAAGTTAACCTAATAGATTAGATGTAGTTACATTTTTTTTTTAAAAATTTATTTTTATGTAATTCATTTATGTCTATAATACTCTTCCGTACATATTGTGATTAAAAAGTGACGAAATTGGATCATTAGTGTACACACTAAGTATGATGGTCTAGTTTTCACCTAATTATAATAAGAGAAGTCGCTACAGCCAGAATGATATTTTTATAAAAATAAATGTACAAATAACATGGCTTCATATTTCATATGATATGTATTAAGTCTATTTACAATACAAATAATTTTATAATTTAACGAATTACAACAAATCATGCCAATTTATACGATTATATTTATGAAGTTCCTTTGTGACTAAGATATTTATCTAATTAAAGATATTTTTGTGTTTGGCCTGGGCTACTAAAATTGGAGAGGATACTCTCTAATTGATCGCTACTATATATTGTGGCACGGACCGTACATATGCTATATATAAGTAATACTATATACTATATCATTATCTTATTTTTATTTCATTATGTAATATGTCGCATATTTATTAGTAATGGAAGATAAATAATCATTCAATAAATGATCATTTAAATAGTGATAAATGTGTCACGTCTGACATATAGTAGGATATAGATGAAAGTTTGATAGTGTAGTATATAAAATTTTTCTTACCTTGTATCTACACCTTTGACCTTTGGACCGTTAAATTTCAGCTTTCAATTGTTCTATTGGCATCCCAAGTTTTTTTACAATACATGAACTTTTGTGCATGCGTTTATCAATATTTTGTTTAGTTATTTATAGAGAAAAAAAAGATCATATCGAGTTTTTATCCAAATTTAAAATAAGATAAGTGATAGAAAAATACATAAAGTGAAACCTACAATTTTAATTTTTCCCTAATTAGATGATATGCATGAAACGTGTCTCATGCATAAATTAAGCTTTTCAAAATCGCTTTGTTCTAAAAACATAGGAATTAATGAAATTATAGATCAATTTAAAATCATGAATTGTAGCCGAATTCTATCATGAACCGGGCCCTTTTTTTCCCTATTTGATTATTTTTTGAAGAGTTATGATAGACGTATGACCCATTTTATAATATTTTTACAATTTATTATTATAACGGTACTTTTTAATTTTTTTATCATTTTTTTCAAGTATTTTTTTAATATTTTTAATTATTAAAAGAAAATTCTAAAAAATATAATTTTATTAATATTTATATTCTTAATCATTAAATAAAATTAAAAATTAAATTAAAAAAAAAAATATATATATATATATATATATAAATGAAGAGTACAAGTATCATTTTTCTTTTTTGAATAATGGGAAATTATATCAACAAGAATTGGAGCTAGCGTAGTCAACCGACCGACATAGTTGGATTTTTTAAAAAAAAAAAAGAAAAAGAGCAAATCATGGAATTACAAGCAAACCTTTGCTATAATTTTGCCCAATTAAATTGGGTGTGTCGTGTTGCACTGTTGTTGAGCTTTTCTTTCTTCACCACTTTGAAATAGTGTCAAGATTTCTCAGACATTAATAATGGTAGATTTTCACAATTAACAAAAGAGAAAGATATTGAATTATGTAGAATCTTTAAAAAGATATTCAATTAAGAATCTTTTAGAACCAAAATTATGGGTAATTGGTACGTACCCTTGAATAAAGGTAGTCTAATATTATATAACTTTGTTTTAACAGTTTTTATTGTTTCTCCGTTAAAGTTAACGCCGTTCATTCGAGTCCGTCCGGTTCATCTCACTTAATTAATTCCTAATTAAGTTGCAGCATAATTAATGCCATACTTTTATGCAGCAGTGATGATGATTCTTCTTCTTGTCACTGTAGAAGGAAATTTATGAGAAAGGAAAGTCCTATCACTTCCCGAGCGCCGATTCCTATTCACATATTCTCTCTTTCTCTCCGAAAATAAATGTTTTCTCTTTTCGTCTTCTCTTTTGTCTGCAATTTCGTCTGATTTACACATATTCCCTCTTCACATTCTCTCCCTCACTCCCTCCCGATAAACCATCATTCAACAACTCCACTGCATATTGGACAAAGGGAAGACGATATCATTGAAGAGTAAATCAATGAGAAGAGTGCCGGTGAGTGTTCTATCTTCTTTAATTTCTTGGATAAGTCTTAATTTTTCTTGTCAATGGATGGTCTTGCTTTGGGGGTGATATGTAATCTCCCTGTCATGCGATTTGGTTAGGCAATACTCTGGGTTTCACTCTCTTTGGTTTTTGAGTTGAAATTTTTGGTTACCGCCCGATTTTCGTGGGTTAAGGCACATTGGTGGATATTGGACCGGAATTGTGATTGGCATACTAATGGAAGCAGTCATCACTTTTATAAACAATACGGGAAAAACTTCTAAGGGGGTTTTTTTGTCGATGGAGTGTTGAGCCGCGTGCTTTATTTTGAAGTATTGTGATGAATTTTCCTCAAGTTTTTTATCTTTTACACGAAATTGGATAAAAACTTGAATATAGCCTACTCAAGGCATCTTTTAGCTGAATTGATGAACTGGGTTTCTTCTATTCTATTTTTTTATTGGCATCATTCTGAAGTTATAATCTTCGAGTTATGGTTTATTTTCTCTAATTAGATGTTTAGCAGATCAAACGGTGATATCTATGAGTGAAATATGAGGATTCTTAGGCCAAATCATATTGGCGGTTTATAAAAAAGAGGAGATTTGTAAACTACGCTTATATGTTTGTAAAAAAAGAACGACATGATCAATGGATAGTGGTCCCATTACATGTAGTGGGAAGACATTCGGCAACGTAAATGTACATACATAGTTCTGAATACCATAGGTACATGGTTAGCTTTACCTATTTCTACAATGCTACCTTAGATTGCTATAAAGTTTAAACAAGATCCAAAGATTTAGGTGCAGATAAATAGATCTGCACGATTGAACATAAAGCAACTAATTACTTCAGCTAACATGCTATTTTTGCAGGTGGGCTTTCCTCAATTTATGTGAATACTTTCTCAAGGGAATCAACTACAAAATTCCCAACTGCAACACAGATGGCAATAGGAGTGAGTTCTATTTGACATTACAGGAACTATTTGACATCCCCTATTTTACAGAGAAACTGAACTTGATTTCCACATTTTAAACTTTGGGTGATTTGGGCATTACTTTTGCCGAAGATAGTTTTGCCCTGTTATTATTCATAATTGTGTATGAATATCTCTAAATGTTGGTTTGGTGTTTTTTTATTGTTAATTATATGCTGATTCATCCGTTACTATGGGGTGGGTTTTAAAGTGTTATTTTCTCTTCATTGTTTTAGCAGTTCCTTTCATATTTCTATAAATATTATTAGTAATTTTTGTTGTTGGTTTTGATCTATCAGAATTAAAAAAGGGAATACATGCTGACAAAAAACTATGTACGTACATGCGGTTGTAATCAAGATGAAGGTATCTGGTTTTGAATTTAACCAAATTCTTCCGAGGTTAAGATTATATCATCTGACTATTTTGTATTTAGCACTTTTTATGCTTATTCTGTCTTTATTTATGGCTCTAAACTCCAACATAGCTGTTGGTTTTATGCAGAGGTGAGAGAGAGTCTTCGTTAGAGGTTCACCAGCATTTTGCAGACCTCTACATTTTTTGAGGTATCCTGACAGTACAATGAAAAGTCATGGCTCGGTTATACTGAAAATGCTAACTTATGCTTATTAATCCTATGGATAGATGAATTCCCAATCAGCTTGAGACTGCAAGGAGCATTGGGGAAGAGGGAGAAACAAGGAGTGCTAAAGTTGTGTGTCATCATTGAACTCTAGATTTACCTTAGTTTCCTTGATTTCATGCCACTTTCCTTAGTGAGAATATGTTTGACTATAATTGACGACTAAGAACAAATACATTGCTCGCGTGAGCAGCCCGAATCCGGCTGGTTTAATTAATAAGTAGTTTATTAACATTAACTTTGACCTCAAATTAGACAGAATACAAGTTGAAAAACTCGGTTTAAGCCCAGTAACAATTCTTTTATGATAGTTAAGTCCATTTACAATTCTTTTTTAAGTTTGATTTATTTGAGATCTACGTATATATGTGTGCGTATGTGTATATATACATATATATAACTATGAACAGTAACTTTTGTTAATTTTCTGTTAAATCCCAAGTGAATATTCTGTTAAATCCCAATCAAAATTCCGTTAAGTTCAATAATGAATATAAATATATATTATATATGTATATTCATTATGTCGATCAAATTGTCATGCATGCATTTTCTTCATTCATTGTATCCATAATTAGATGTATGCACATGCATGGTGGCTATATTTTGATAGTGTATTTTAAAAAGAATCGCATGATTAAACTAGACAAACGTGCTTTGGACGTTGCTCTTTCCTAATATATATATATATATATATATATATATGCTGTTTTAGACCATGATCTCCTTGTCATAATATCATATGTATTTATGATCTGCCGCCATGGTTATACAGAAGAAGATGAGGGAAGGCAAGAAAACCAGAGGCCGACAAAGGATAGAAATCAAGGAACTGGCTGAGGAAAGCAAAAAACAGGTAACATTCTCGAAGCGCCGTGCCGGCCTCTTCAAGAAAGCCGGTGAGCTCTGTGTCTTGTGCGGCGCAGAAGTGGCCATCATCGTCTTCTCCCCGCATAATAACGCTTTCTGCTTCGGACACCCAGCTGTTGAAACAGTCCTCGACCGCTATCTCACTGGAAATCATGCATCCTTCTCGCACATGAGTTCGTCGACTGATCTGCACGATCAGAACCTAATTAGTAACGTAAATAATAATGTGGCTGCAGCGGATCAGTTGATGTACAGACAATATGCGGAGGTGCAGGAGGAGCTGGAAAGGGAGTTGGAAAGGGAGAAGAAACGGCTAAAGGAGATAGAGGAGGAGGTGAAGAGGAAGAAGATGGAGAAAAATGGCGACTACTTGTGGTGGGAAGAGCCGGTGCATGAGAATATGGAGTTGGACGAGATGGAGCATTACATGAGTGCTTTGCAAGAGATGCGATGGAAAGTGGGGAGCAGGCTTGAACAATTTACGATGATGAGATCTACTCCTACTGATTCTTGCGCCTGGGATTGGGGAACTATGTTGCTTTAATTTGATCATGATCAAGATTAATAATGTCTCCAATCTTTATTCAGATTATTTTGGTTCTCTTTTCGTTTTTCTTTCTTGGAAACATGAAACTTGTGTTTAAATATCTGACCTAATTAGGACGGGAATATCTATTGGGTAAATCTTTTTTTCTCACTTAATTGCATTGCATGGAGAGACTTGAAGAACATAATTTCATCTTAATTAATGGATTGGCCTTTAACGAATTACAAAAAAATTAACGGATTCGCCTCAAAAACCCAACGTCTCATTACCGAAAGTCGTTGCATTCGGACAATTGAATGAATTGAAACTGCTGCTTAATTCCAAAATTAAAACCACCACATATATATATATATATATATGTATGTGTGTGGTACTCTATTTATGATCGGTACTTCTGTACAAAAACTTGGATTGGAGGTTGGGCAGATTATCAGGCCAGCGTTGGAGCATGAAAATTGAGATGGGAGACTAGATAATTTTCTACACTTTCCTAGATCACCTTGATATAATAATTAGGCCCGTTATATATTGACACGTGTATTAATTAACTGCTAAAAATACGTTATACTTTCTAATTAACTTCCAACGTTAGTGATCAGGCGTTACATGAGTACTACGATCAATCTTAATTCTAATTTCCAACTCTGATAAAAACCCATTCATTGTCTGGACCCTAAACGGCAGAAGCACATACGCACCGCATATTCTGATCTTATCTCTGGTTCCTTAGCTCTCTGATATTGATCCTATAGCTAGCTAGCAATCTTCAATATCATATATGCAATGGCTAGGCTGATGATTATGAGAGATCATCACCCTTTTATTCAGTTAGATCATCATCTGATTATGGTGGTGGCATGGGTTCAGTTCTTTGGTTTGATATCGGCTTGCTCCCCTGGATGCCCATCGGCATATTGCACCTCATCTAGCGTCCGATATTACCAAGTTGGCTCTGTCTGGTCCATTCCACCATGCCCAACTTTTTACGCCAACTGGTCCTCCTCCAATTTCTTCCGCTCCGGCGACTTTCTCAGTTACTCTGACTCCATCAAACAAACTGATTTATTTTGATATGCTCGATTGTAAATTACTTTTTATTATAATATAGATCGGCTCACAAGATGGCCGAGCCCCTTTGTGAAATTATGTTCGTTTAATCTTTTTGTAGGTGTAGCACTCCTGATCTATACATGACATACATATTATATATATATAATCCATTCATTGATCTGATCATGATGTGCTAGCTAGTTGCACTGATTACACCCATGTACATCTGGCCTTACTCCAATGTTTTTGATCTTGTGTCTAATTATCTTAATCTGATTATTAATCATCATGTAGGTTTTAATTTCAAAACGGGAGAAAACGATGTGATTCAAGTGTCAAGACACGAGTACGAGAGTTGCACCTCCTGCAACCCCTTTAAGGTCATGAACTTTGGTCCTGCAAATTTTCAACTCACCGAGGAAGGTGTCTTGTATTTTATCAGCAACTTCTCCAACTACTGTGCGCTTGGGCTGAAGGTTTCGGTCAAGGTGCACGGATGTTCCTCCATTAACGGATCTCAGTCACCTTCTCCGCTTCCTGCTCCTCCATCTTCATCGCCTTCACGGCCAGCTCCTCCAGTTCCAAGCCCGGTGGCGCCATCGACATCACCTAATTATGGCTATCCTCCAGAAGTTGGTGCTCCGGCGCCGGCCAGTACTGATCATGACAAGTCTATGGCAACATTAATGGAGCGTGGAAGGTTCGGCGTGGGTTCTTTTGAAATTATCTTTCGCTTGGCTTTTGAAATTTGCTTGGTGGGATTTGTCATTCTTGGGTGATCTAGGAAATTAAGTTGGATTTGGGATATAATTAGTACTATTGTAGGATTAATTAAGCATTGACTGATGATCGATTCACATGAAATTGCACTCTTTAGGATGTACTGAACACTTGTTATTCCACTTGATCCACTCGTAATTCTGAATTATTAATCTAGATTGAATTTCTATTATCAATAAATTTACATTATAATTTGTGTTGTTTTCCGTCATGGCAATCTGTGATTGTTTGCATTTAGTGGGAGAGCGAAATCTTCTACTTAATTATGATCAAAAGCCAGATGCTCAATATGTGTCCCATTATCTCAAATCTCTGCTCTGACGGTTGATGCAGAGCTTCCTTAATTTGGCAATCTGTACTGTGCCACCATATCTGCGTCCCAGCTTTTAACGTGCATGTTCAACTTTCCATGACAGAAGAGTGCAGAATTAAATTTTAATGATTTATCAGATTAAAGCAACAATCCATATTTGCATCCATTATAAAGTGTACGGATCGATTATTTGTGATCATGGTAACGACTATTTACAATAAATATAAACTCATTTTAATAAAAAAATAATTATTTTAACAAAAAATAGTTTGATCGCAAATAACTTTGAATTTTCCCACCGCACTCCATCCAGCAATCCTACCAAGATAATCCCAAGTACATTTCATCAAAACTAATATGTGCAACTAATGTTAAGAGCATTAGCATTGGATTGGTTAATTTTTTTTTTAGAAAAAGTATAAATTTGCATACATATCAAAAAAATCTTATCATATTTAATTAAAAGTTGGGAGAAAAAAGTAAAAAAAGAGAATAATAATTCTTTTACTCTTTAAAAGTGAACAATAAATTCAAAATTTTCTTCAAATTCTCTACTTTTAATCAAATATGATAAGATTTTTTTTTTTTTTTAATATAGGTGCAAATTTATACTTTTTAAAGAAAATTTATAACCAATCTAATGCTAATGCTCTAACTAATCTCGTATATTCAATTTCTAATTAATCTTTCGAAAGATTACTATTCAAAAGTCAAGCTAAAAGTACTTGTGTTTTATTCTCTTCATTTCTTTTCCTTATTTTTTTTTTGTGAATCCATCAAAATTTTCTTCAAAATTGAAGAAAATTTTGATGGAACAAATACTAACGCTCTTATATTTGCATCCAATTGTACGGATCGATTATTTGTGATAATAATGATTATTTATGATAAAAATAAACTCATTTTGATAGAAAATAATTATTTTAATATAAAATAGTTGATCGTAAATAAGTAATTTTTTTAATATATGTATATATATACATACTAATAACTAACTTCGAATTTTCCCAGTACCGTACTCCATCCAGCAATCCTTCCAAGACGGGCAATTCCAGCCTACCTAGGATATGACCGGTACCGATAGTTTCAACCTTCTCTTAACAAATATTTGTACAAAAGAGAGTTGGCCGATACCACATGATCACGTAAAAGTAAATTTGAACATTTGTTCCAAAAGTATAACATGGGGAAATGAATGAATAAATTAAAGTCTCATGAATGTTGTTAACTATTACAAAAGTCCTAAAAGAAATAAATTCTCTTTTTAATATTCCTCAAACCAAAAATTAGGGTTTGATCGAGGATTTATCAATAAAATTGAGTACCCGCATCTTCTACAAAAATAAATAAATAAATAAATAGAATTCTATAGCTCATGGCAACCCAGAAAATTAGGTCATCATGTGCATTTATAACTGTACATGTGATAGTTATGAATTGATCAAATTACAGATAATCACAAGTACTTTTCACAAAGCTGATCTGTTCTCATGCAACCAACAACAAATCTCGTATCTTTCAATCTTCTAATTACTCTTGCTATAATCTGGTAGAAGTATCACTTGAAATCTAGTGTTGATCAGAGGAGTCGATGTCGTAGTGTACATGATGTAGTACTGAAGAGGCAGTACGTCCTTATCAATCAGATCTAGAGAGAGTTGTGTTTGGAACTGGGACAAGCGTATTCCGGCATAGTGGACAATTGGGATGCCTCCTTAACCAAGGATGGATGCACTTTGGATGAAAGAGATGGCCACAATCAGGCAGCAACTGCAGCACGTCACTTTCTTTATAATCGTCCAAGCATATGGAACAAGAAGAAGAAGCAGCAGCCGAGCTGCCATTTTGGAGTTTGTATTCGGAGTAGAGGATCTTTGGGAAGTTGCGGAGAACTGCTTCATCAAGCCCAACTTCAATGGCGACGAAGTCTCGAATTTGCTGATCCCCATTTTGTGGGGAACGATGATGACGACGAGATATTGCAGGCGGGCAAAGGCGGGTGCAGAAAAAATAAACAAGGTGTGTGAGTAGGGTTAGGAGCAGGATGATTCCCAGAGGCATTACGATCGCTAAACGAAGATCATGCACATCAACGGATCCGAAACAGAAGCCCATCATGCTACCAGAAATCATGTCCATGTTTCCTTAACACGAGCACCAATTAATGCAGATCGAAAAGAGATCAATGAAGGTTTATTTTTGGAGATCAGTGCTATATATATATAGAGAGAGAGAGAGAGAGGTGATCATGATGAAGATCATAAACGTTTCCGTAGTAAATAATGTATCTTCATGATCATGAATGACTAAAGAAGAATTTGTTTCTACTTCTAATTATATATCTTAGGGCTTCGTGGGAATTAGGGTTGGAGTTTGAAATTTGAATGGCTTTTTTAATTATATTATCACATAATTATATTGATCGGTTAGGAGTTGGAGTCATGTTATTATTCATATACAATATATAGTAGGATCATGATAATTATAAAGTAATGGACTACAAATAATTTTTAAAAAATTTAATACTGCAATATTATTAGATAATATTGATGAGTTCATCAGGATATATAACAACTAATTATATACATATATATATTTATACTAGAGAGGAGTATCGTATAAAGTACATTTTGCTAGTTTAGTGAAACGATTATAAATAATATAATTTTTATAAAATATATAAGTTCTAACAAATATTTGACAGATAATAAAATGAAAATATTTTAACAACATCGAAAGAAGTATATAAAAGTAAACGTTAAGTGATGAAAGATAACTATTTAAAAATTATTATAATTTTATTTACAAAATATTATTATTAGAATTTAATATTTTATTCAAATAATTGTAATCGCAAATGTAATTGACAAACAAATTTAAATTTAATTATTTTACATTTTTTTAAAAATAAAGTTACATCAGTTTGTAAAATTATTTTTGTGCAATTCCTTTATAGTTAGAGTATTTCTATTTCTATATTATAATTTCTTTATTAAATTCTATAATTTTTTAGTACAAAATTCAATAAATTACTATTTAAAAAAGAGAAAAAAAAATGAAAAAGGCTTTAGTTCCAGATTAATTATATATTACTTTTTTGTCATTGGATATGAATATTTTTTTTATTACAATAGACATGATAGCCCAAAGAAAAAAAAAAGGCAAAAGACTTTAGTTTCAGATTAATTATATATTACTTATTTGCCATCAGATATGAATATTTTTTTTTTAATTATTGAAATAGACAGGATAACCCTTCATAATGCCCATTAATATATACGTGTGTTGGTTAATTTCAAATATTATGACCATCTAGCTTGTTCGTATCCATATTTTATAATATCGAATATGTACTATTAAGTGGCTATTAAATTTAATATAAAAACAAATAATTCTAATGAAAAATAAAAAAATTCATTAAGTGACCGTTATTTTTTATAACTTCATATCACTTCAAATTCAAAACACTCATCCTTCCAAAAATTGTTATCCAAAAATCAATTGATTAATGAAACACAATTGATTTATTAGAGTATTCGTAATGGCTTGTTTAAAGTAAACCTAATTTATCGATTGAGTTTCATTAATCAAATTTGATTAAAAATCGCCCCACAACAAAATCCTTAGGAACTACCCATAAAGCCTTAACGTGATTGAAAATATAATAATGCATAGATCTTATTGTTTTTAATATCCATTTTTAAATTCTTCGGACTTAAATGTGTCATTTATTTATTTATTTAGTCAATTTCTCAATATCAAAAGGTTGCAGGCCAATTTTTATTTTTAAAAGGAAATATATATATCATTAATTGATATAAATAGATTTCTATATAATAGATTTTTAATCAGTATTTTTTTTTAATCTTTTCAAGAAGGGAAGAAAGAGCAGCACTACTATAATCATTTCACGAAGGAAATAGTTTTGGAGGGATCGGGAGATAAGGAAATCAAAGAGAATAATATTAGTGATTAAGTTTAACTAAAACATCTATAATAATGTTGTATGCAATTATTCTAACAATCGAGAAATTCTTGGGGTAGAACTATCAATGAATTTCTAGCAAAATTTTTAACTAAATTTTTATAACTTTGATAAATTTACTATTTCTAATTCAAATCTATCATTTATAAATTGAATATATATTATTAAGTGGCTGTTAAATTTAACAAAAAAATAAAATAATTTAATAAAAAAATGAAAAAATTCGTTAAGTGATCGTTAAATAGTCACTTATTGTAATAGAATACATATAAACATAATATAAGTTCAATGGAGTTTGAAAAAGAAAATGGTAATGATCAATCCAAATATTTATTTTCTAATCAATGTATATATATATATATATTTTTGATAAGTACATATATATATATATATATTTATATATGCTAACCACTCTATTATAAAGATAATTTATATAATTTATAAATGATTTATAAAGAAAACAGGAAAAATTATAATTTATCTAAATTTATATACATTATTTAAATTCATATATATATATATATGTTTAAAATTTATCTCAATTTAAATTTATATATAATTTAAATTTCAATGATATTTTAAATCATATCTAAATTATATATAAATTTAATTTCTATATAATTCTAAATTTAAATTTACAAATATAATTTAGATATAATTTAAAATTCTATATCTTTCTAACCTAATCTAAATTTTAAATTATATATCTAACTAATCTCATCTAAATTTAAAGTATATCTAATGTTTTGAATATTTAGTGTTATATGACTGTTAAATTTAACGAAAAAAACATGAAAAGTTAACAGAAAATGAAAATCTGTTAAGTGACTATTAAATAATCATTTATTATAATAAAATAGATATTTACAGCTAGAAGATTAATATATATATAATACTTTTATCTTATAAATTTTATCTCATGAAATCGAATTATAGTAAAATGAAAACCGCGGGCCTAATCGTCACCTTGGCGCCCATTAATTGCATCATGTCGATGATATTCTATCTTAATTAGCAAGAGATTTCATGTGAAGTTGACGCCCATTCAAACCATATAGCACCTGCCCCCACTTCTCTCATCATGATTAATTTGACCTCTCTGGCCTAAATATGAACCTGATCTTATTAGAAAATATTCCCACAAATCACGCTCACTAGAGGGCGATCATTAGGACTATAATCAGCTCGATTTAGTTCCATTTTGGATAAAATTTAAAATCGAATCGATACCACTAATTTTATATTTTTTAAAATCGATTACACACCAATTACTCCTTAAAATTGATAGTATCAGTTTTATCGATTTCGGTCCGGTTTTAAATTAATATATTAAATTATTAGTATTAGTTATAGTGATTCGAATAATTATATATTAATATTTCTTATAGTAAGTTCAATTTTTTATAACTCTATCATTGATCGTGATAGTATTAATATATTAATACTAATAATATTAGTATTACTTCTTATAAAAAAAAGTATTAGTATTATTATATCATTATTTTATAAGTAATTATTTAGTATAATAATTTATATATAGACTTAAAATATATTACTAATAGTAATATAGTATTAGACTCAATGTTTTGAATACCGTACTAGTAAGCGTACCAATCAAGGCACTAGAACGAAATATTTCGGTACTAGTACCGTTTCGTGTACCGTTTCAGAATAGTCTATACATAAAAAAAATTTATATATATAAAAATATATTTAAATTATATTTCAAAATAATAGTCAATATATGAATAAATTATATATATAACTATATATGTAAATAATCCAGTCTAAATTAGGATAAAAAAATAGGAAGAAATGAAAAAAAAAGTAAAATTCCAAAATCCGGTACAAGCCGATACACATGGCCGGTACAGCCGAAATCTGGACCGGAACGAAACAGACTCAATTTCTGTACCAATCACTGTTCCGGTACGATACAAAATTCAAAACAATAATTAGACTATTAGTATTAGACCATAAAATATAAATTGTAACTAATTTACATTATATATTAATGTATAAAATATTATATATATACACTACAAAAAATAAGACTTTTTGTGACGACTCTAATTCGCCACAAAAAGCCTTAAAAACGCGGCAAATAACCTTTCACAGCTTAAGTCGCTTAAGTCGAGAGGGTAAAAGACTTTGGCTTCGAAATTGCAATTGGGATAAGACTATTTGCCGTGAGTTAATAGACTATATGCAGTGATATTAACTCGCCGCAAATAGTCTTTTAGAGAAAAATAATAATAATAATAATAATAATAATAGTAAACCAGATTTTGTTTCACTAATATTTTGTGAGACTATATACCTTAATAAGCTTTCCTGTAATAGCTGATAATTATTCTAAATAATGACTGCCAAAACAACATCTAAAAAAAAGAAAAACTAGATTTTGATTCAATAGCCTGCAAAGGAAAATATATCAAGAAAAATGCTACAAACTAGATTATAAAAGAAGGGGTTATTAAGAGAAAGACTTTGTTTATATATAAATCTAGCAAAATTAAAAAGCACAATTATAAACTGATACATGCAGGTCTTGATTGTATGGAGGTTACATTTAAAAAAAAAAAAAATCTTGAATGTCTAGCTAGCTAACCAATTCCTAGTAGCACAAAACAATAATTAACACCAAGTATTTAAATGGAACATCAATACACTTTTAAGAAGAAACAACATGACTTTCACAACTTGAATTAATTCTAATCATTTGCCTTATAGAGAAAGAATAGCACTCTGTGTGCAAAACAAATCCATCTTCGAGGAGGTGAGTCCAAGCGAGGTGAATAAATCTAAAACAAAAACATGTATCAATAATTTAGAGGTTAGAGGATTACCAAACAAAATATCAAATATCAAATAACAAATAACAAAGGTAAAATAAATAACTCAAGTATAAATAACAAGGTACAATTCTATTCTTCTAGAATATTACTTTTTGATCAAGTATACTTGATAAGACCCAATATAAAATAAATTATGGTACAAAGAACGCATAAAATAAGACCCATAATAGCTGAAGATCCACACAACACCTAAAACCAATTCATTTTTTATAACATAGCTGTATTAATGATCAAGGAAAAAGAGGAAGGTATCGTAGGAAACCTGAGGGCTATACAAACAAATGCACATAGTGAGAGACAACGATTTTCAAGTAAACCTAAAAAATAAAGCTAGAGAGCGAGAGGTTGGCTGTCATCCAATAGCAGAGTGCATAAGAAATCAATGTTTGTTGTGGTTTCTTTAAAATTTCAGCTATTATCTTTGAAATTGTCTTACTGTGCTAGCACAAATCAACTCTTCTAGCATGCTAAAAACTCTACCGCATTTCTAGATATCACCCAACTCAGTCTCAAAAAGATTGAAAATAGCTTGTCTGGGGTAGTAAGTTGCATCAGAGAATGCACATTAAAAACTAAGGAACTGAAACTATCAACTAAATTTTAGCATAAAAATCAAGTGGATTTACAATACCAATCCTAAAAACGTGATGAAATATGTACATAACAAGACAATTATAAAGAAAAAGTAAACGTTTGGCTTGTCAAAAAGCAATTTGTACATACTTGATAACCTCCTTTCCTCCATCTGCCATTGAGTCCACATTGCTTCCCTGCATACGGATATAGACCAAATAACCAAGAAACCCAACACCAAAGTTGAATACATAAAATTAATGAACTCCAAATGTTAAGAGAGTAATATTATGAATACTCCAAAAGTAAAATGCAAAATGCGTTTTAGAAGACTGGTGGACATCATTTTAGTTACAATATAAAGTACTATTCCTTACTCATCATTGATATAAGAGAATAAACAAGCAAGAAAATGAATCAAACAGCAAGTAAAAGAAAATATACAGAAAACAGGCCATGACACTAACATTTCAAGTCCAAAACTAAACAAAATATAAGCATGCATATATACATAGATATTCAAATAGTAATATATACTTGTGGATTATTAAGACTATGAGAAGTAATATACCCCAATGAAGGGAAAGAACTGTAAGGAGCAATATTCTAGTCGTTGGGAAGTAAAGTGGCCATTTGTTGGTTGATAATTAATGATGATGATCTTTTAGTTATTATTCCTGTCTCTATCTGCTCATAGCAAGAAGTACTTCAGTTCGGTCACATATAATTATTAAAAGTGATTAAGCCTTCAATGTTTCTTTGCTTCAATTTGCATTTATTATTATATCTTATTGAATCCTTTTTTCGGAGTTAGAAGATATTGCCTTACATGCACCAATAATATTTTCTGATATCAAGGCATCATGAGTTCAATACTAATTTAGTCCACATGCTTTCCATAACCCATTTCTTCAAAAGCAAACAAATAAATGAAGCTTGCATAATTATTGGACAAAAGAAGCAGTAAGCATTTATGCAACAAACCTTTTGGCATTTGAGAGATTCCATTAGTCCCATTTGAAGGGCTAACTTTTGGGAGCACATGTTTTTGGGTGCATCTTTCTGTTGATTTTGGAACCAACTATGTACCAAAGACATTATCAAAACACAGAGGTGGTACCCAAAAAGCAAAACAAAAAGAAAACAGGCCTTGATGGAAGCAATCAAATAGTAATAATCTACAGTAGATGTACATTTCTTTTGGGAGGCAGGGAAGGGAATAAAAAAATGAAATAACCTCAGTCCACTTAACAATAGGTTTTCCAGCACGACCAGACGATCAACTGCAGAGAAATAACATGCCAAAGTGAAAGGCTTAGCGCCTATACAAGCAAATTTAGGAAGTATATATTACATCTGCATCACAGTCCTAACCCAGCGGTGTTATGCATTCAGATATATGCACTTTCAGTTTTAGCAATCTCATAATTTTAATAAGGAATATGACAGTCTCAAGACTCCAAATTAATTTCACTCAATGCATGCTTCATCCACAAGGAACATAACAATCAATTGCAGAAACTATTGTACACAATATCGGTTATAAGAAAACTTCCATATAGTTATGTTTGCAACAAAAGAAGCAGCCAAAATTAATCTCTAAAACCTAACAGACACAGGTGATTTATAAAGTTTTTTTATAATTAGAAAGTCCTTCAGAAGCAGAAAACTAAAATATTTATTTATAATCAGGGAGATGAATTTTGAGAAGACAGATTGACTTACTAATTTACGAAAATGAAGAGCCTCTACTTCTTTAGAACCAGAAAACTTGGCCGGAGTAATCTAGCATGCATCTGCTTGGTGAATATCAGTAACCTGAATACATAAATAAGCCCTAATAAAATCCCAAAACTTGAATCCCAAAATCAAGCGACTGAATCTTGCATGCTTTCAACTAATAGACAACAACGTGAAACTGAAAAATTCATTTGTAAGAAAATTTCATAATACCATTACATAGGTTGGAAGGATTGTAATTTCAATTTACTTCCTCGAGTACTCAAATGAGTCTCATACACACACAATTACATATATTATATACGCCATACATTTTTATTGATTTAGATATGAGGAATAATGCATACCTTACTATATTTTACAAAGCATTTGAAATCGACAAACCAAGTCGTAAAGAGCCAGACCAGAATGTGAAGAGCTACAAGTCCACCCAAAACAATGGCAGCATCCCCAATATCTATGCTAGGAACAATATATGGTGGTTAACCACACAACATAAATAATAGCAAAGGGTCATACATCCAATCTCCATGGCCAGTGTCTTCCTCAACAAATCAACACTTTCCACCACTTTCCACATGGAACCTCGACATATCTTGCCTCCTACCAACTACACAAGAGAAAAATGAATAACACAAAGGATTATGATGATGATAATGAGATCGTGAACAGAACTGCAGGAAAATAGAAAAAAAAAAGAAAAGAAATAGGATTCCAAACATTGTACTATTCAGTTCGTAGGACACTAGAATGGCAGAGAACTAGCCTCAGTCTTCGGTTTCCCATATGGTATAAGGGAAAGGCAAAACAAAATAGAGAAATAAGAAGAAAAAACCTCTTTGTGAGCACCTTCCAATGTCAGGTTATATGTACCTTAAGTTGACCTTCAACATATGCCCTAAACAGAGCCCCTCCAACGAACTGAAACCATCCCAAGAGTCAGGAAAAAAACCATCCCAAGAGCCTGAAACCATTCCAAGCGCCATCAAACCAGTACAGCCGTGTATCAATCTCAACCTCTCAAAAATTTAGTTTTTGTATAAAAAAAGAAAAAGAAATTGATTGCAGCAGGAAAATAAATAACTAGAGAGAGAGACAGCTAGGTGAGCTTCGAATCTTGCAGTCGACGTGAGAGGGGAGGAGAGAGAGGGTATCGAGGGCAGGGGGTCGGGTTTATCGTGCTAAGAGAGAGAGAGAGTGTGAGAGAGCGAGAGTGATTAGGAATTTTTGAGAAAAAAGGAGGGGGAGAGTGGGTTCGTATCGTTTGGGCGCTGTTTGTATTCGAAGGTGAGCTCAACTCATTTCAACTCATCTTCATTTTATCATTATATTTTTATAATTTTTTATATAAAATATAAATTCTTATACATCTTTTTCAAATCCCAATACACATTTTTCAAATCCCATCACACATTTTTCAAATCTTAAAATAATAATAATATTAAAAAATAAACTAAACTCATCTCCGAATCCAAGCGGGACATAAAACTTTGCCAAAAATAGTCTAAAACTTCGCCGCAAAAACCCAAACTAAGAATTTTCGCCCGATTGAGATTTGAATTCGCCCCACACCAAATTAGTGCCGCTATAACCATACTTTGGCGATGTTTTTAATTACATGTAAAAGTTTATTTTATAAGCATTATTCCTTGTAGTGATAATATAAAACGTCCCTATAAGCATTATTCCTTATAGTGATAATATAAAAAACATTATTTTATATTATATATAATATTAAAAAGTTTGATATAAAATATATATTATATTAAATCGGTCCGGTCCAGTTTTAAAAAGTTTAGAACCGGAACCGAACCGGTATCCACCAATTTTAACCTTACGAA
This sequence comes from Platycarya longipes, assembly GCA_036559045.1. Taxonomy (NCBI): domain Eukaryota; kingdom Viridiplantae; phylum Streptophyta; class Magnoliopsida; order Fagales; family Juglandaceae; genus Platycarya; species Platycarya longipes. The sequence goes on from CM071801.1 coordinate 32,919,076, forward strand.
AACTGATTTTGGACCGGTATCGAACCCAAATTGGACCAATTCTGCCAATTTGGACCGGTCCGGTTCGATTTTTCAGTTTTTCGATTTTTTCTTACACTCCTAGTGATCATGTTGTACGTGAAAGTATATTAATATCACTAGAGGGCGATCATCTCAATATATATATATATATATATATATATTTGCATGGAGCTCATGGCCTTACTCCAAGGTTTTTGATCTTGTGTCTAATTATTATATATATTGGATTTGGGCCGGGTATAATTAATATTGTAGAAATTAAGCATTTACTCATGATTACTTGAAATTGCATTCTTTAGGATCATGTGAACACTTGTTATTCCATTTCCATTCGTAGAATGACTAGACCAGTACCAGTTCTGAAATCCAAATTGAATATCTAATATCAATAAATTTACATTATAATTTTGGGTTTTTCATCGTGGCAACACTACAAGAAAATGTAGTTTTTTTGGCGATTTTACAGGCGCTGCGAAAGAAACCACCGGCAAATAAATAAATTTGCAACGAATTTATTTACCGTGTAGGTGACTAAATGTTTTTTGTAGCGACTTCTGTTATTATTGCGACGATTTAATACGCTGCTATATGTATTATAATTTTTACGGCAATTTATTTCGCCGTTATAGCTGAAGGTTCAACCATTCATACATTTGCAGCGACTTTTTTTGCTGCAATAAAGCTTTTAATGGACCCGCGCGAAACCTCATTCTTATTTTCTTTTCCCCCCGCCCACGCCATTTCCCTTTTATTTTCCCCCCACCTACCATTTGCCCTCCCTCCCACGAAAACCTTGGTCTGCAAAGAGCTTCTAGAGAATCGGTGCCAGATTCACCACGATTTCGAACACCACCGTTGCATAAACCCACCGGCGATGTACGGGTACCCTAAAATCCATTCGCGCGAGGAACTCCTCTTCTCATTCTCGAATATTTTAGGTAACCCAAACTTTCTCTCAATCATTTCATTAGAAACAAAGATTTATAGCAAAAAATACTTGGTTTTTGTTTCCTAATAGCCCAGAGATGCTTGTTTCGCAACTTGGTTTTTGGGACTAAGATATGGATATCGCGGCTCCCCCATCTGCGCCTTCTATACTAAGCTCTGTCGCTCTTGTGGTAAGACATTCTAATTGATTTTGAACACTCAATCCTGTGGGGATAAGTTAGGGCTTTTGATTTATTAGCTATAAATATGCTTTAGCTTAGGGCTTTTGTTTAAACATGGTTTCAAGTTTAATCTCTGCTTGATTTACTAGATATCTCTGCTTGTTTAAACATGCTTCAAGTTTATTCTATACAATGTGGTATTTTGGATTTTGATTGGGAGCAAAATTATGATCTTGTATGGGTTTAATTAGTTGTGTTGTTTATTGATGGGTCAACTAATAGCATGCATAATTACTTCCATTCACTTGGCATTATCCTATATATATATATATACCACTGAAATAAATGGAAACTATTTATATATATACATACATACATATTGTATATATATATAAACAATTGTTATAGCCAGGTCAGCTGGAACCAAATGAGAGGACAAATATTGTAGTACTCCATCTTCTTTTGGAATTTTTGGGTTCAAATCCATAGAGATTGAGGTAGAAACATGAATGGTAGTTGTTTCCATCTTGAGCTTAGTTTGCAGTACATGACTTGATCGCTTCAAGTTTCTGCCATTTATATCTAATATGCTTAATTTGTTTTACAGTTTGCCTTTTTATATGGTAGTTACCTATTCTTGAATCTGCCTCTCTCATTTGAATTAATATAATATATATTATAAAGAACACACTACCAAAACTAACTTACAGCGTTCCATGTGGCTAGCTAGATATAGAAATCTATTGGTCTCTTTGACTTAAAAAAATAGATCACACTTGACGCTCTTTGTTTTCCTGGGTATTGATCATATTTTTTGACTAAAACCTAAGATTTATTCACCATTAGAGATGGCATGGCATGTATGCCGACATTTGTATATATATACATATATATGCAATAAAAACAATTGGCAAGCGTAATAATATATGATATTTCGAGATATATTGTTAATCTCCTAACTCACACCGACCAAGAAGTATTTTCATATATTGAGAAATTACTGTGTTAAGAACTTGGAAATTTATAAACTTGATAAGACTTTATAGCCTAAACACAACTTGGAAAAGACTGGTCTTGAAGGGATGAAAACTCAAGAGGGGATGAAACAAGGAAATAAGGTTGCAAGAATTAGAGGCAGCAGTCATTTTTTAATCAACATTGAGCAAAACTGATATTTTCTTTATCATGTGGTTAGTCATGTAGGTTACAACTCCGAAGCACGTATGTACGGGTTTGATATCATTTTAAATAATCAATTATCGTAGAGCTTTATTTTGTACAAAAAGAAATGAAATGGATTGAGAGAGAGAGATCTGGCCCCTAGGTATTTGTGGCTGTAATGATCTCACATACTTAATCCTTTGCCATCTTCAAAAGCTGCACTATTCTCAATAAAACCAATAAAATGAATTGGTCCAGATTTTATATTCAACTGTTCCAGATTTTGGAAGACAAAGTTTTGGTAGATGGCAAAAGGGAAGTTAGAATGTAAAGGTTGTTAGCCTTCTCTTAATTGCCTACGTATGTACGTGCTCTTTATCTATTTTGAGATATGTAGAAAAATGCTGCAATCTCCGATATCTACTGGTTTGCTTTTTATTTTTACTTTTAATTCCTGTTCACCCAAGTATTTTTAAATAATTTTATTATTTTTTAAAAAAGTTTTGAAGGGTCTAAGAAAATGTTTTTGCTTCTCAGTAATTACATCCTCGGTGAGGATGTCGATTAGTGGGGTAGCTGTAGCTAGCGCCATGGCTCATATATGATTAGTTTTCTGCAAAAATGTTGGAATTACGTACTCTATAAGAATTTTATGGCCTTGTTATGTAAGTTTGGTTGGCGGGTGGGATGAATTTCTTAAGCTTGTTCGAGTGCGTGGAGGAAATCTCAGTCTAGATGGATTATTATTTGGCCAAACAAGGAAAAATTAGGCAGACATGATCTAGTACTACTTTTTGAATTAAAGTTGAAACCCACGTTCGTAACTAGCCAGGGTTATTTTGTATAGCTAAATCAAGACAAGTTATCTATCCCGAGATGGATGTTGGCTGCTTGGACCTCAAATGCTAGGTGACATAAAAAAAGTAGTGCTTTTATGCATCTTTAATTTGTCATTTATTTTGCAGCTTAGTGTAGTTTTTATAAGTCTGTATTTTGTTTTTGTTTTTTATTGTAATCTTTAAACATATTTTAATTTTTTAATAAATATTAAAAAAATACCTATTTATACTAATAGTCATTTAAAAAAAAATTAAATATATGAAAAGTCAAAATGAGTGAACAAATTGAAGCAACATATAATGAGTACCATTTGATCGACATAAAATTGATAAAGATTGTTCTAAACAAATTAAAATCCTATTTCATCGAAAGGAATTACTAATAAGCATATTGTTTATGATCATGTGGTTCAACACTTCAACCATGATTTATAACTATTTATACATGAAAACTCAAAATAATCAAATTTCTATCGTATTCTTTTGGCCAGGGATGCATGATTCCTACTATTCGCACTACTTAATTAATTGCCATAACTCATATATAGTCAGATTGCATAAAGTTCATTAATTACTTACACCCTCCAGGGAAATTTATACACATTTTAATCACTTGAATAATTACAAGACTACTTATTTTAATCACTTGAATATTTTTTTTGATATCCTTCATATTAAGAAAAGAATAGGTTAGAAATTATTTTTAAACGGATTCAAACTTAAATCAGACATATAAGATTATTAACGTACATAAAGCTTGTGCATAAGATTATTTATCTATAAGAAGGATATTCTTAATGATTAAGAATATTCTCAATTGAATATGGGAACTCGTTATCCTTATATATATATATATATATATATATATATATATATATAAAGATGCATGAGTAATGATATCTAAGTGGAATCGTTGATGAATAGAGTGACAAACAAGTTTAATGGAACTTTTTTTTTTTTTTTATGCTTTTTGGGTAAAATAAAAGGTAGCCAGGCATGCTCCAAATATATCCTGAGAATGAATTGGCCTTGGCTTTTTAATTTTAAATTTTCATGTAGCATGGTTGGATTAGTTTGATTTTGTATTCTTTCTATCTTTCTTTTCCTTATATGAGATGAGATAGTTAGGGAAGATGAATTTGGTTGTCATGAAGTTGAAAGGGGGCTTGAACCACGACAAGTGTGGAGCTTTCCAATATTAAAATGCATCCTAATCTACTTAGAATGGCTCCCACTAAAGAACCTACAAAGACAGATATGTTGGGGAAAAGTGGAGATGCATATAATAATAATTTTGTTAAAACTGAATAATAATAATAATAATAATATTAATAATATTAATAATAATATTAACAATATTAATAATAATAATATTAGTTATCTAATGGGCTTACCTGCTTTTTGCAGCCTACTGTAGAAGTGAAGAAATTTCTTTTATACTTTAAACATCAACTACGGTGAGGTCAGAAACATGTGTTTTTCCATTTGCATCATGCTTAATAGTATACTGTTTTGCTTGAATGTCATTTTCTCCAGTGACATGTCCAAACCATTTCATCGCTTTGTTGATAATAAATCACGGATGGTCTCGTTGTATATTTCCAACATTCAAGCCTACATATGTTGGTCAGTAATCGTTAAGAGCTTCACTAGGAAATGTAAGCAAATCATTAGCAAAAGTTATTGGTAGTTAGCTAACCTGCATTTTTTATTTCCAACCCTGTACTTGGAGGGACTGACTAGCCTGGAAGATCTGTTCTAGTGAACGAGGTATCAGCCCTTTCTGTTCTGAGGTTTCTGGCCTACCCATCATAGTACATGTTTTCCCTGAACCCGTTTGGCCATAAGCAAATATACACACCTGCCACAAGAAACACCAGCACCAGATTAATACAAATTCAGATATGATCAACAACAAAATTTACATTCACACCAACACCGTTAAAAAAATGTCGTTGATTGGTTTATTTATTTCATTAGTTATTTGTGTCATATTTCTAATCATGTTTTTTCAACTCATAGTTTTAATCTTACCCACGTGAACCAAAAATCTAGATCCATTTAGTCTCGCATCCCTTCTATACACTTTTAAATGAAATTTATTACATAGAAATAAATTTCCCACCATAACCTATAATTTATATTAATATGCATAGCCCTGTGCATACAACTATACTAATCAAGTTAGAAGCAGCAAGTATGAATAAAAAAAATGAAAAAAAATCAATTGTGACATGTATCATCCATAATAAGTTGCAATCGTTGATCAAATTAAATTGCTAATGACTTCTGACGTGTGAAGCTTATATTGAATTCCAAGTATGATTATATATGCTATGATTCTTCTACGCATTAGATTGTTAATGACTTCTAATGTGTGAAGCTTATATTAAATGTTTGCCATGTATCATTTCATTATTTTAGTTATGAGAATAGTGATACAATTATGATAAATTATGGATATATAGATTTCTTTTATTCATGTGATATGCTTTGAGCGTATAGTCCCTACTAGAGCGTATTGATAAACCTATAAATAGTTTGGATCTATATAAGTAGAAAGTTCACATCCAATATTATATTGCATAGCTGATTTCTTAAGTAGAATGCATTTTTTTTTGGGATGGTCTACATTGAGACAGACTTCGGTGAAGTTCTTTTTGCAATTGATCAAAACCATAAAAGGCGGTTTCCAAGCTATCATCTAGTTAATCTGAGCATTAGAAGCATCCAAAATCTAAATTTGATACAATTCCATCTTCAATGAGCATATGTATTATGAACCACCCATTCAATGAAGAAGAATAACTTTTTCAAATATGAACATATTTGAAAAATGCCAAAGTGCCTAAGTACTAGCAAGAAACAAAATATATTAATGGTGAATTCTTTGGAAACTCTTATGTGATTTCCATTCTCACACTTACGTTATAGCAACAAATAACGTGGTGAGACCATTCATTTAATCACATGCAACAAAATATATTCAACCTTCATTTTCATTAAATGTGACTTGATCAATGTGTTGAAAATTGTCTTGGCCTACTCAGGTTATGTAATAAGTTTTTCCAATTATGTGTTTTCTCTGGATGGATAAAAGTTGGATGAACGAGCCTGATAGACTTTTATCACTTGCATACGCTGATGGAGTTAGCAATTTTCTCACACAAGCAAAGAACCATGCATGTGGAAGAGATCGCATTCGGTGTCCCTGACGTACATGCCTTAACAATCTGTGGTTGCCTATATTTGATGTGGAAACTCATTTGTATATCAAAGGAATCAATCCAAATTACACCCAATGGGTATTTCATGGAGAGGAGGAAACATTTAATGTCAGTGACGATGATATTCAGGACGAGGTTATACCAGAGGATGATTACATCGATGACATGCAACAGATGTTGGATGACATTCGAGCAGGCATCTTTGTTGATGTGCCCCAAGACAACACTCATGCGCCAAATAGACCACCAATACCTGAAGCCACACAAGCGTCATCTTTCAACCAGCTACTGGAGGATGCTCGACGTCCTCTTTTCGACGGGTGTACAAAAATTTCAAAACTATCATTCATTGTCAAGTTATTACACATCAAATCAATCGGTGGGTCGTCAATTAAGTCATTTGACATGCTCCTTAACCTGTTGAGGTCTGCCTTCCCAGATGTGCTCTTGCCACAATCATATGAGGAATTAAGGTCTTTGGAGAGTGGTTTGGGATTCAAGTACCACAAAATACATGCATGCATCAACGACTGCATCTTATTCTGAAAAGAAAATGAAGCTCTTAATGAATGCCCTATATGTAAGGCCTCGAGGTGGATGCCAAATACACACGGGTCACGAGTGATACCTCAAAAAGTGTTGCGACATTTTCATTTGAAACCGAGATTGTAGCGTCTCTTTATGTTTGCAAAGATAGCAAGTGATATGATATGGCATAAAGAGCAACGGGCAATAGAAGATACCAGTATGAGACATCCAGCCGACTCTGAGTCCTGGAAGAAATTTGATGAACAACATAGTTGGTTCGTTGCGGATCCTCGCAATGTTAGGCTCGGTCTGTCAAGTAACAGCTTCACTCCCTTCAACAATTTGGCTAAACCTTATAGCATTTGGCCAGTGATCCTTGATTATTCCTGGCCCAAAGTCACCAGGGAATGACATTGATGTGTACCTGCAGCCGTTGCTCAATGAACAACTTGAATTTTGGGAACATGAGGTCCCTACATATGATGCCTCGACTAGGGAAACATTTATGCTACATGCTATCTTATTGTGGACAATCAGTGACTTTCCTGCTTACGGGAATCTCTCTAACTGGTCAACAAAGGGAAAATTGGCTTGTCCGTCTTGCAATGCCGACACAGACTTCAATTGGTTGAAATATGGCCGAAAGTATTGTTATATGGGACACCGACTCTTCTTACCGCCAGATCACATATGGAGAACGAGAAAATGGTTGTTCAATGGTAAAGAAGATCGTAGCATGCCACCGAGAGATCTAGGAGGAGACGATATTCAAACTCAATTGCATATGATTGGGGAAGTTCAGTTTGGTAAGTCTCGAAGGAAGAGAAAACGCACTGCTGAAGAGCTGAATTGGACAAAGTGTAGCATATTTTTCAAGTTACCTTATTGGTCAACACTTCGACTTCGGCATAATCTAGATGTTATGTATATTGAAAAGAATATTACCGATAACTTCTTATTCACTTTAATGAACATTCCAGGAAAAACTAAGGATAACATCAATTCACGGCGTGACTTAAAGATTTTGGGCTACAGAAAAGAATTACATTGGAGACGTGAAGGTGAACGTGTAACAATGCCACATGCACTTTACACATTACACGAAAATGAAAGGAATAAATTTTGTGAGTGGCTGACCGATATCAAATTCCCAGATGGATTTGCTTCCAATATTGCTAAATGTATTTCTCTACGTGATTGTAAAATCTCAAGGTTTAAAAGCCACGATTGTCATGTTTTCCTTCAAAGATTACTTCCCATTGCTGTTGGAGGGTACTTAAAAAGTGACATTGCTTTGGCATTGACTGAACTTAGTACTTTTTTCAAAGAGTTGTGTGCTCGAACTTTGGATGTAAATCATTTATTCCAGCTCCAAACTGATATTGTCACCATTCTATGCAAATTGGAGATGATATTCTCTCATTTTTTTTTTTGATGTTATGGTCCACCTAACTGTCCATTTATCCCATGAGGCTATTCTTGGGAGTCCAGTACAATATATGTGGATGTATTCATTTAAGAGATATATTGGAAAATTCAAGAGGTATGTTAAGAATAAATCTCGCCCAGAAGGTTCAATAGTAGAGGATTACATTCACATCGAATGCTTGACATTTTGCTCCATGTACCTCCATGATGTTGAGATGAAGTTTAGTCGAGCGGATCGAAACGTTGATGCTGATGAAGGGGAAACTATAGATGGATTCAAGATTTTCAACCAAAAAGTTCGTCCATTGGGAATAGCTTCTAATGTGCAATTAGAAAATAAAGTCTTTAGAGCAGCCATTTGGTACGTGCTTAACAATTGTGCGGAGATTAGATCCTATATAGAGTAAGCATCAACGACTTTACTTATACATATACACTTCCATTTGAACTTAACAAGTTCCTATCAACCCACACTAGTTCACTTGAATATTTTGCTTAGCGATTCCGTACTCCAAATGCAGGGAGCACTACGAGAAATGTAAAGTGTAACACCTAAATTGCATTGATCGCACACATCAAAATGAGTTTTCAACTTGGTTCAAGCAAAATGTAAGTTCTTCTCTATCCTTATCTACTTTAAATATCATAGATTTTGTTATGCTTTGAAATGACGAAAATATATGTTGTGATTTTTCAACAATTTTGGTGCAGATCCAAGAACAACATAACTCCAATCCACATTCAGTGACCTCTGATTTGTATGCATTAGCTTGCGAGCCCGACTGTTGGGTTGCATCATATGCTGCTTGCATTATAGATGGAAAAATGTTTCATACAAAACACCGTGAACTTTGCCTGCGTAGACAAAATTCTGGGGTGTTGGTAACTGTCGATGAGGCCACAAATAATTTAGATTTCTACGGTGTTAATAATATCGTAGAGTTACGATACATGGAGTGGCGTTGGGTGTACCTATTTGAATGTGATTGGTTTAACGTTATTGATCGAAAACGAGGGGTGTCGGTGGATGACCATATAATTAGTCTCAACATGGACATAACTTGATATAGGGATGAACCGTTTGTGTTGGCGAATCAGGCTTCTCAATGTTTCTACATTAAAGATTCAAGGGCGAAAGGGAATTGGGGTATTGTGTAGAATTATACAAATAGGAATGTGTACAACATTCCTCTAGTGTCGAGGGTTTTGGAAGATATTGATGGCGAATTGAGTGACGATGATGCCAATTAAGAGGATGAGTCATCATATTATTATGCACAAGTACAGTGTGATGAATACCCAGTGTCAACTCTACTGAGTAGGACTGATATACTACCTAGCCATATTGATGCACGAGATGTCATGGATCGAGATGGTCAATGCATAGATTCAACGGACTTTGTCAATGATGATGTGGAATATTCAAATGAGGGGGACCTATCCACAGAGGAAGAGTCTGTGTCAGATTTATAATTACATCAAAAAGAAAAAGATCACCGATTTGAAGGGTAAAACAATAGATTAACTCTTTAAAATTGAATTGTAGACACAGGTAGTTAATTATTATGATGTATGAAATTGTTGCTTTGATTTATTTATTAAAATTATCATATTTATTATTGATAAATGGGTTGCACTAATATGCACAAGATAGTATTTATGTTTTCATATATATATAAAGGGATAAATATAACTAACAGTTTATTTATTTTCCTCTAAACTTGTTTGACTTCTGATATGTATGGTATTATTCTTTTTCAAGTGAGGGGAAAACGGATGGTGTTGCATGTGACTTCGCTTCATTGAATCTAGTCAAGGTAGAGTTTACTTGCTTCAGTCTCGGCCTATTTAATTATGCAGATAACAAACAAGTACACAAGAAGTATTCATCTTTACTACATTAATACCTGCTTAAACAAAGCCTAATGTGCGATATTTATTTGCTTCATGTGATGGAAAATTGGGACATAACATACTTGTAGCTGGTACGCTTTGTTGACATGTCATTGCAATCCCATCTTCAATCTAGAGGCACGAGGAGCAATATCAACTCTCAAGGTATATAATTTGACAATTCCTTTTATTTCTCTATCTATGTTGTGCTCGTAACATAGGTTGCTATATAAGTGCATTAAACGATATTACTTTTGAAGCTTCTAATGTGCAAAAACATAAGTCTTATAAAATGTAAGAATTATCATACTAACAATTAATTGCAAAATGGGCGACAGATGATCTTTTTGATATACCTGTTTTTGACTTTGAGACTATCATGTGGAATAGAATGATATTTTTCTCAAACAATTAACTCGTACACACGTAGGTAATTGATTGGGATAAAGTTCAAGAGGTGGAGGGAGACTCCGAGGTACTCGTGCTAGGGTTGGAGTATCGTATTGCGGTCGATTTGGCCGAGCGCGTGGAGCGCGTCTCTCTTCATACCATAGCTCTGAGGAAGCATATCAAATCAGCTCAGATCACTCCACGCAGCCCCCGAGCCAGCCCTGGGTGCCTCCATGCCCCAACCTAATTCCCCCACCGGATCCCATATGAGAACTCTCACCAGTTAAAGAACAATCACCTCCTAAAGAACCTACAAGTAATGAAGATCTCGGTATACCACAAATTGGTGCTGTTTTTCATAGATATAAAGAATGAATTGGCCTACTTATATGTGTTAATGAAGTGTAAAGATTAACTATAGTTACAAAGACTAATGTGGTGATCATTGTAATATAGCTGCAGATGCCCCCATGGAGCCCGTCGCAAATCAGCAACAGAGGAATCGTACGTGTGGGCCCGCAAAAGGCGCCTTGTTTGAGAAACTGAGGAAGAACGGAAAAATGGTTTTGAAGATAAACGATGGCGAGACTGCCCTGTGTTGTGAGAACGTGGCTATGTTCACAACTCGAGTGTCATGGACTATTAAACAATATTGTGGCATGAGTCACGCACGATGGTCTGATGTCCCACAAGCCCAGAAGGAGGAGCTCATTAATCATGTTAAGGTAAGTCATTTGTTAGCTAATACTGATTGTTAGAAAGTGATCGTAGTATAATCGTTGGTTAAATGATGTGATGACACTTCCTTGTAGAGTGACTTTGAGTTGGATTGGGAACGTGAAAACCACCGATTGACAGTGACTAAGCAATTGCGTAAGCGCTTTAATGCATTCCACCACGACTTGCACAAGATATATCTATCCTATGGATGCCACAAAGAGGCGCTAGCTAATGGGACTAGCTTGGTCGATCCACTCGTATGGGTTAAGTTGTGTGGGAGGTGGGGCAGCGACGCCTTTAAGGTATGTATTGTCTACAATATTAAACCATATATTTACCCATTTAATGTCTACAAATTGTTATGGGAAATTTGTTTGTTTATTATAGCTAACATTGGGAATTTGCGTGGCAGAAAATGTCAGCACAAAATCGAGATAATCGAAAGAAGCTCGTTATTAATCACACATCAGGACGTAAATCATTTGTCCGAATCCTTGCGCAAAAGTTATAGGTTTAAAACAATTTATTCTCATAGAGGTTACACTTGTACCAAATCAAAACTCATATCCCAAATAATATGTAACATAAAGACTCATAATGTATTAAATCAAAAGCCCGAAAAAGTGCCAAACTATACTTATTTTTATGAAAGTGGGATGTGGGAGGGAGATACTATTTTGAAAATGCATGAGGCAGCAACGATAGATGGGTATTTCATTGTATGTTATTATTTTATGAATATGGTTTTTAGTGTTGTTTTAGATACTATTTTCGAGTGAAGTGTATTTCTTTTGTTTTTGTGTTCGTATTACATTATTGTTGTGATTAGTTACTCTAGCTTTTGGGCTTCAAATGCACATGTCTACTTTAATGAAAGTTTTCTCCTTCGAAAATATATTCTTATACTGTACACATTGCTGACACAAGTAGCGCGCTGAAAATTCCACGAATATGATTGACTATTACAAGGAGACACATTGGTCGAAGAAGAAGAATGCGTTTGTGATAGCCGCGACAAAATAGACTTATGGGAGTAGTGCATTTACAGTTCCTGGGATTTATGCTTCTTTTCAATTTTAATAAATGCATAAATAGCTATCTAGATTTTTAATAATTGATGTTTTGTCAATGTGCAGAAGGAGATGCAAAGTAGGATGGATGGCCTAGAACCAGAGCAGTGTACTGATGAGGCAGCAACAACTGTCTTTAGGGAGGTTCTTGGCCATAGACCTGGATATGCACGGGTTCTTGGAGAGATGGTCATCCCCGCGTCAAATAGACAACGTGACCAACTTAAAATGCAACAGTATCTAGCTGAGATTGAGAGACAAAAGCAAGATGCTGAACAATATAAGAAAGATGCTGAACAGTACAAGAGTCAACTCCAAGAAATGAGAGAAAATGTGCAGGATCTTAGGGAGCAGCAGATGCAAAACAACAGGATGCTCCAGACTTTAATGAGGGGTTTGCCAGGATTCACTGAGTCATTTCAACAGACTCAGGGTTGGAGTAATTCCTCCGATACCTAAGGAGACTGTATGTTTTGACAATTTTTGGTGCTTTTTGTGGGACAATATGACAACTGGGCAATATATATATATATAATATATATATATATATATATATATATATACAAAGGGGTCTGTTTACACCTTACAGATAGCATGGCGGGTTTTTGATTTTTGAATAGCTTTTGAGCAAGGCGCATAGTTAAATCACAGGTTGTGTTTCTTATATCAGCACAAAATTTTATCATTCTTATCCACAAGTACTTATTGACACATTCTTCCTATGGTTATTCTAGGTACCTTAAGAGTAAACTGATATGAATGGTTTTTGCGATGATGCCTTGACCTTGAAGAGTCTTCGTGAGTTCCCCAAACAGTTCACTTTGGTTATATTTTGTTGTGATTTTTCTTGTTCTGGTTGAATACTCAGGTGAGTATCTTTGATCTCATGTATCCCTCTATTTCTGCATGAATGTGATGGTCTTTCATAATCTCACTTTTGGTTATATTTTGTTATATATTACAGTTAGTGCTCCAACTAGATTTCCTGATCATCCTTATAGAGGTATGGATATTTTCCCTTTTGTCTTCCTTGCTAAATTAGCACCACCTTATTAAGATTAATTATATGTCTATTATACACTTCATTAATGTTGCCCAGATGACTAACACAAGAGGGGAGGTGAATTAGGTTATATTATAAAAATTAACACTTATAAATCAAATACATAATATAAAATATAAACAGAATATAAAGTAGTAAGAAATATAAAGAGTAGGGTAAGAAAAAGTAAACTCAGTATTTTGACGAGGTTCAGTCCCACTGCCTACGTCCTCGCCTCAAGCTACCACTTGAGGATCCCGAATTCACTAGTCAATATCCTTTAGGTGAAGATAGAAACCTATTACACTTTTGAGCAGCACCGCTCCAAAGAATCTGTGTAGAACACCCTTTATACTTCCAATCACCTCACACTTAGTGATTTAACTATTTCTCATGTAGAACACCTTCTACATACACAAGAGTTATAAGCATACTCTTACAAATACAAGAGTTGATACTGGGTAGACTATCAAAGTACACTCCTCAATGAGTGAAATAGAAACAATACAGTTCAACCTATATCTCTCTCAAAAAGAACAAGAATTAAGCATCAAAACTTTAGAAAAGAGAGAATGAGAGTTTTGAAAAAATGATGCAAAACTTAATAATAGATGTGTAAGCTCTTGTTGTTGTGATTTTTACAAAACACAAGTGAGCTATTTATAGGCAAATGAGTCCCACTCAATCATCTTTCAAATTCAAAATTCAAATTTTGATGAAGTCATTGCATATGTCATTCAATTTTCAAAATTCAAATTTTTCAATGAAGTCATTGCATATGTCATACAAATGTAAAATATAATTTTTGAAAATAAAACTTTAATGAGATCATTGCATATGTCATGTACATGCAAAATATAATTTTCCAAATTAAAACTTTTAATAATGTCATTCATATATCATGCTTATGTCATGCATAAAAAAATGCAATTTAATGTTTTATGAGAAAAGATTAACTTTTGAGCCTTAATCCAATTTTATCAAGAGATGTACAAAAATAATCTATGAGCTTCATTTGTAGACTTGTTCTTTTATGCTTGATGTGCGCTTCGGTCCATTGCGTAGATAATTTGACCTTGAGACTTGAATTCATTTGTTATCATCAAAATTTACACGTAGATACGAAACTTGAAATCTTGGATTCAACAATCTCCCCCTTTTTTATGATGACAAATACTTAGTAGAATTTTGAGACTTGCAGTAATGCTTAAGCTCCCCCTGAAAATATGCGTTAGTTTTTCAAGCAATAGATAAACATAATTCCAGCATATATAAAAGAGTTAAAAATTTAAATATTTACGTCTAAAACTTCTCCCCCTTTTGGCATCATTAAAAAGGAATCATAATTAGCTCAATAAGACATCTTCCTACAATAACCAATAGACAAATAAAACGGTACGTTAGTAGAGACTGTAGAGAATTCGGTGCGAAGCCACGCGTGTCAGACAAAACCTGCAAAGGTTAGAGGTCTAGCTCTGGCAATTCGGTGCGGAGCCATGCGTGTCCGACAAAACCTGCAAAGGTTAGAGGCCTAGTTCTAGCAGTCGGTGCGGAAGCAGATTCAAATCCGCGTGATGTTGTTGAAAAATTAAATATTATCGAGATTTGAAAGTTGCTGTTTAAAAGACCATTTTCACCTATCGGATACTCAAATAAACTTTCACACCACTCATTGATCAAGTTTCTATTTATTCAAAACGATAGAATGGCGGAGAAAATTTCGTCTAATATTCCGGATTTGAATCAGGAACTGTCTCAACCAGTCATTTTATCTCATGAGATTGTCAACACCATGATAGAAGTAGAGATGCATTTTTCTGGTAGGACTGATTCTGAGCTTGTTGCAGCATCTAGAACTCTCAGTACTTAATATGTTGTCTCTGTTACAACCATGTCTCGAAGATTACTAGCGAGGGCAAATGAGGTTGATCGATTTAACAATCAAATATCTATTCTGCATCAAAAGCTTGCAAATAAAGGTAGAAAGAATAAGAGGTTAAAGCAAGAAAATAAAGATTTGACAGAATTAGCTCGTGTTCTAAAACTTCGAATAGAAGAATCGGAACGAGTGAGAGTTCAAGCACAGAGTCAACATCAGCAGATAATGGCAGCGTTTCACGAGAGAAACAGAGACATTTGTAATTAATCTCGCTGGCTTAGTTCGGTAACTTTTGACAATATGCATCCGGCATATCTTGTAAGCTTGACTAAGTAAGATTTGAAGAGATGACAGTTTGTCTTCTACTTATTCCCATCTTTATAAAAGCAATCCTTAGATTTATCTAATCCGCATCAAATCTTCTTTTCATTTCTATAGTTCATCTTCATGGCTCATCAATTTTCCTTAAGTGCTTCTCGTGATCAATCTATTTCTACATCTGTCGTAGATGCCGTGAAGCAGCAAAATACTGATTTGGCTAATAAATCAGATCATGATACCATTTACGAGCTTGTGAGTCTCGGGACTCGATACTCATCTTCCATTGTTGCTTTTTTCGCTCGGTTGCAGTCCAAAACTCGCGAGATAGAGAAGCTTAATGAGAAGATCGATGTTCTTCAACGACTTGTTCAAGAGTCTAATAAAAAAGTAGTAGAGTTAAAGCAACTAAATAAGAATTTAAAATCCTTGCTTGCCTCTTCATTTTGATTGCCTAATCCTTTAGACAAGGATGTCATGATGATTTATGAGGAGCAAATGCATTTGAATGATGAGGCTAAACGTCTCAAGTTTCTATAGGTCACTTGAGATAAATGAATAAAAGTATCTAGCAGATATTCATGACATGCATCATTCCTATTTCTCTTCTAATCATGCATAGTCTATCTTCTGATAGGGGTTTTGTGAAAAAGTCTACCAATTGATCATGTGTGCTAGTGAATTCTAATACAATATCGCCCTTCTGCACATGATCTCTAAGAAAGTGATATCTAATTTCAATATGCTTGGTCCTAGAATGTTGTATTTGATTCTTTGAAAGATTTATAGTACTAGTATTATCACATTTAATAGGAATATGATTGTACATAAGTTTAAAATTCTCAAATTGTTGCTTCATATAAAGAACTTGAGCACAACAACTGCCCTCCAGCAACATATTCTGCCTCAGCAGTAGATAATGCAACAGAATTTTACTTTTTACAAAACCATGAAATAAGTGCATAACCTAAAAAATGACATGTTCCACTAGTACTTTTTCGATCAACTTTGCAACCAGCATAATCCGTATCTGAATAACTGATAAGATCGAAAGAAGTGTGCTTAGGATACCATAACCTTAGGTTAATGGTACCCGCAAGATATCTAAAAATACGCTTGACTGCAATCAAATGAGATTGCTTTGGAGATGATTGAAAACGTGCACATAAGTATACACTGAACATAATATCAGGTCTACTAGCTGTTAAATATAATAAACTACCAATCATACCTCGATATACCTTTGAGTCAACTGGCTTACCGCTTTCATCTTTATCAAGTTTGGTGGTTGGACTTATTGGTGTTCCAATTACCTTCGCACCTTCCATCTCAAACTTTTTAAGTAACTCTTTGATATATTTTGACTGATTATTGAATGTTCCACTTTTTGCTTACTTGATTTACAATCCAAGAAAGAAATTAAGTTCTCCCATCATGCTCATTTCAAATTTTTCCTGCATGCTCTTAGCAAAATCTTGGCACATATTTTCATTAGTAGCACCAAATATTATATCATCAACATAAATTTGAACTAGAAGAAAATCATCCTGTTCATATTTGATGAAAAGAGTTGTATTGATCTTTCCTCTTGAAAAACCTTTTTCAATCAAGAAACCACTAAACCTCTTATACCAAGCTCTAGGTGCTTGTTTGAGTTCATATAATGTTTTTGCGAGCTTAAAAACATGATTATGAGAAATATGATTTTCAAAACCTGGAGGTTACTCAATATATACCTCTTCATTTATAAAACCATTTAGGAAAGCACTTTTAATATCCATTTGATAAAGTTTGAATTTTTTATAACATACATATGTAAGTAACATTCAAATAGCTACTAATCTTACCACAGGTGCATACGTTTCATCATAATCGATTCCTTCCTCTTGATTGAAATCTTGGGCTACAAGTCGAGCCTTGTTTTTAGTGATGATTCCAGTCTCGTCTGTTTTATTTCTAAAAACCCATTTTGTTCCAATAACAGAATGATTTTTGGGTCTAGGAACAAGTGTTCATACATTATTTCTTTCAAATTGATTTAGCTCTTCTTGCATAGCTAGAATCCGTGATTCATCAATAAGTGATTCATCAATAAGTGCTTCATCAATATTTTTAGGTTCAATTTGAGATAAAAAAGCAGTATGATTACAAATATTTCTAAGAGATGATCGAGTACTTACACCTCGTGAAAATTCTCATAGAATTTATTCCACTGGATGATCTTTCACATGTTTCCACTGTTTGGTTGCATCTTGTACTAAATCTTGATGATCTTTCTTGATATCTCCATGTTGGACTTCTTCTATTATATTCTCTTTATCGAGATTGAGACTATTTGTGTTATTTGTATCTTCTGATTCTTTATTAATAGATTTCTTGGAGAGTAGAGGGTTAGATTCATCAAATACTACATGCATAGATTCTTGTACAGTCAAAATCTTTTTATTGAATACTCTATAAGTTTTACTATTTGTTGATACCCAAGAAAGATACCTTCATCAGATTTTGCATCAAACTTTCCTAAATTATCTCTGTCATTGAGTATAAAACATTTGCATCCAAATACATGAAAGTAACCAATGTTGAGCTTTTTCTCATTCCAAAGCTTATAAGGGGTTTTATCTAATTTAGACCTTAACATAACTCTATTTATAACATAACATGCAGTACTTACCGCTTCGGCCCAAAAATAACTAGGTAAACTATTTTCATTAAGTATTGTTCTTACCATTTCTTGAAGAGATCTATTTTTCCTCTCTACTACCCCATTTTGTTGAGGAGTTCGAGGAGCAGAGAAATTATGCAGAAAACCATTTTCAACACAAAAGACTCAATATCTTTATTGACAAACTATTTCCCCCTATTACTTCGGATGTTTGAAATAGTATAGCCATTTTTATTTTGAATTCTCTTGCATTAGGGGTGGGCAGCGGGTATCCGCACCCGCTGCCCCGCCCGCATTCCGCCCCGCAGCGCTGTGCGGGGACGGAGTCACCCGCCCGGCAGGCGGGGGGCGGGGTCCCCCCGCCCGCTTTCTACTCTTAAGGCAGGGGCGGGGGCGGTATAGGGGTCCCTCCGCCCTGCTTTTACCCCGCCTCCGCCCCCGCCTTCCCTTATATATAAATATATATATATATATATAAATATATAATTATATATATTAATAAATCACCAATGTTATGTAAAATGATTTTGTTAGTTTAGAATTTAGATTCTTAGAAAATTAGAAGTAGTATTTGTAAATTGTAATGTTAATAATTAATAGTTAATAGCATAATTTATAATTTTGTAGAATTAATTTGTATTATTGTAAATTTGTAATAACTTAGTCATTATTTTAAGTTTTATCATTTTAGTGATTTTTTTAAATGACTTTAGACTTTAGTAATGGAATGCCAAATGTTTTTTAATATATAATTGTGTGTTTAAATCAGATTTGATGGTATTTTAGGCTAAAATGGCTTGGAAACTTGATCTAGGATGAAAATACCCAAAATTACGAAATGGGCCAAGGCCTCTATAGGGGCGGGGGCGGGGGTGGGGGGCGGGCGGATGGGCTCCCACCCCGCTACCCCACTACCCCGCTATGGGATGGGGTACCCCGCCCCCGTGTAGGCGGGGGCGGGGTGCGGGTTTAAATTCCCGCCCCCCGCTCAAGCGGGGGCGGGGGGCGGATGTAGGAGTGCCCCGCCCCCGCCTGGGCGGGTATCACCCCTATCTTGCATAGCTTGGTAAAGGCATTATGTACCTTATATTTATGAGCGAGAAAGATGACCCAAGTATATTTAGAGAAATCATCAACAATAACAAATGCATAATATTTTCTTCCCAGACTCGCAACTCTGTTTGGTCCAAAAAGGTTCATATGTATTAGTTACAAAGGTCTAGTAGTGGAAATATGTTTCTTGATTTTGAAAGAAGTTTTTGTTTGTTTACCAAACTAGCATGCATCACAGATTTTGTCTTTAAAAAAGTTTGCTTTTGGCAAACCTCTCACAAGATCATTTTTTGAAAGTTTGGAAATAAGTTCCATGTTTGCATGACCTAACCTTCAATGCCATAACCAACTATTTTCATGTTGAGCTGATAAACAAATAGTATCTTGTGAAGTAATTGCTTCAAATTTAATTGTATAAACATTAATGTTTCTAAGAGCAATAAAACAAACATTGCAATCATGATTATTTAAAATAATGCACTTATCATTTTTTAAGGTAACTGTAAATCCTTTATCACATAATTGACTTATACTTAAAAGATTATGTTTTAGACCTTCAACAAGTAGAACATCTTCAATTATGAGAGAAAACTTATTACAAACTTTACATATTCCCACGATCTTCCCTTTTGAATTGTCTCCAAATATCACGTATCCTTCTTCTTTAGGAGTGAGATTAATGAACTTAGTTTTATCTCCTGTCATGTGTCTTGAGCATTCGCTATCTAAAAACCATCTTATTTTACTTACGGAAGACTTCATGTATACCTACAAAAATAATTAAAATAATTTTTCTTGGTACCCATATTTTTTGGGTCCTTTATTTATTAGTATTAGAAGAAATAAGATTCTTTGGTACCCATATGGCCCTAATAGTCATTGTATGTTTTCTTCTGATAGGACAATCATGATAGTTATGACCATTTCTATTGTAAAAATTACAAATAACATGTAACATACTTGAAGAATTTGAGTGATTGTAATAATGTCTTTCTTTGACAAATCTATTTTTAGGAAAAGAATTTTGAAAGTTTGGTTTTGATTTAATGGGTTTATCAAAGAAATTTTTATAAGGTTTGAGTTTTTCTTTTGACATGTATCCCAAGTCTACCTTACCAAAAACACATTTTTGATTACTAAGAAGTTTTTCAAAATTTCTTTTTCCATTTGTGAAATTTTCAACAATGTTTTCTATTTCAGCTACTTTCTTTTTCAGTTCATCATTGTTATCTTTTGAAACTATATTTTCTTTTCTTAAAACATCAATTTCATTTATTAGAGAATAATATTTCTTTTTCAAAGCGGTATACTTAATACCTAATTTTTCAAATTTCTCTTATACCTCTTCCAAAGCATTTTGCAATTTTTCATAAGAGGGATTTTCAAGATTTGTTACCTCAAGATCATCTTTAGCCATAAGACAAAAATTTGCAGATTCTTCATTACTTGCGTCGCTGTCTGAGCTACTTGAAGCATCATTCCATGTAGCTTTCATTGCTTTCTTGCCTTTGTATCGATCTTTCTTTAGCAGGGGACAATCTACCTTGATATATCCCGACTTTTTACATTTATAACAAATTAATGAATCATTTTTATCTGTATCTTTGTTCGAAGATTTTTTGAAAGGTTTCCTTGGAGGAGCTTTATTTTTCAAGAATCTCTTAAATCTTCTAGTGATAATTGCAATATCTTCGTCATCGCTTTCTTTATCTTCATCGCTTTCACTTTCATGATGAACGACTTTGAGTGCCAAGCTCTTCTTTTGCTTTCCTTCTTCTTCTCCTCTTTTCAATGTGTACTCATGGGTAATAAGTGACCCAATGAGTTCATTTACTTCGAGTTTTTTAAGATCTCTAGCCTCAAGAATCGCCGTTACTTTTGATTCCCAACGTTTTGGCAAGGAGTTGAGAATTTTCCTTACTATCTCCAAGTTGGAATAAACTTTACTAAGAGATGTCAAACTATTTATAATATTAGTAAAACGAGTATACATAGAAGAGATAGATTCATCATCATTCATTTTGAACATTTCAAATTCATGCGTAAGAACATAAATTTTTGATTCTTTGACTTGAGAAATTCTTTCATAAGTTACTTCTAAGTTGTCCCAAATTTTCTTTGCTGTCCTGCAAGTCATTATTCTGTTAAATTCATTACCATTGAGAGCATTATATAGAAAATTCATAGCCATTACATTCACAGTATAAAGTCTATCGTCTTCGCGATCAAACTCTTCCTCTTCCTCTTCCTTTTTGACCTTTACTCTATCAACAGTTTTTGTTGGAATATAATGCCCATTTACAATACATTTCCAAATTTCACGACCTTGAGATTGAATGAATATTCTCATTTTAGCTTTCCAGAAAATATAATTGTCTCCACAAAATAATGGAGGCCGACTACTGGATTGACTTTCAGCAAATGTAGCTGCAATGTTAGCCATATAATCTTAACTCAATAGATAATTAATCTTATAATAGAGCTCTTGCTCTGACACCAATTGTTGCCCAGATGACTAATACAAGAGGGGGGGTAAATTGGGTTATATTATAAAAATTAACACTTATAAATCAAATACACAATATAAAATATAAACAGAATATAAAGTAGTAAGAAATGTAAAGAGTAGGGTAAGAAAAAGCAAACTCAGTATTTTTACGAGGTTCAGGCCCACTGCCTACGTCCTCGCCTCAAGGTACCCTTTGAGGATCCCAAATTCACTAGTCAATCTTCTTTAGGTGGAGATAGAAACCTATTATAATTTTGAGCAGAACCGCTCCAAAGAATCTGTGTAGAACACCCTCAATACTTCCAATCACCTCACACTTGGTGATTTAACTATTTCCCGTGTAGAACACCTTCTACGGACACAAGGGTTATACGCACCCTCTTACAAATACAAGAGTTGATAGTGGATAGACTATCAAAGTACACTCCTCAATAAGTGAGATAGAAACAATACAGCTCAACCTATATCTCTCTAAAAAAGAACAAGAATTAAGGCTCAAAACTTTAGAAAAGAGAGAATGAGAGCTTTGAAAAAATGATGCAAAACTTAACAATAGATGTGTAAGCTCTTGTTGTTGTGATTTTTGTAAAACACAAGTGAGCTATTTATAGGCAAATGAGTCTCACTCAATCATCTTTTAAATTTAAAATTCAAATTTTGATGAAGTCATTGCATATGTAATTCAATTTTCAAAATTCAAATTTTTGAATGAAGTCATTACATGTGTCATGCACATGTAAAATATAATTTTTGAAAATAAAACTTTTAATGAGATCATTGCATATGTCATGCACATGCAAAATATAATTTTTCAAATTAAGGCTTTTAATGATGTCATGCATATATCATGCTTATGTCATGCATAAAAAAATACAATTTAATGTTTTATGAGAAAAGATTAATTTTTGAGCTTTAATCCAAATTTTCAAGAGATGTACAAAAATAATCTATGAGCTTCATTTGTAGACTTGTTCTTTTATGCTTGATGTGCGCTTTGCTCCATTGCATAGATAATTTGAGCTTGAGACTTGAATTCATTTGTTATCATCAAAATCTACACGTAGATACGAAATTTGAAACCTTGGATTCAACAATTAGGCCTAAAAATGCCCTATCTTTTCCACTGACCGATGAGAATTTGTTATATATTCAAACATATGTTTAATGATTGTTGTAGCCAAGCAGCATGATTTCTATAGATGTTATTGATTCATGAATGAGTTCAATATTTAGGCCTACTTTATTTTGTTTTGTTTCTTAAAACACAATCAATCATGGTCCTTTGAGTTAAGGGACTGCCTTATTGGATTGACTTTGTAGATTAATTAGCATATCTCCAGTGTTTCCTTCAATGGGCATTTCCTATTTAAAGGGAACTTAGGTTGATATATATATATATATATAAATATATATATATATGCTGTGTGTGTATATGTAACTCCATTTTCACTAATTATCATGATTCTATTCTTCGATCATTTCAATCTATATAAAACCCATCAATTATTTTGAATTATATAAATTATCTATATAAGACATGATATACAAGCTTGGAAACATGCATGGAATTCGTGGACAACCCAACAAACTTAAGGCACATATTTGACCCATGGAAAGGGAATTATATACATACGTATATATATATATACACACACACACATTTATATTTCATCTTAGAGTTTGAAACTAATTATAGAAGATGGACTTGTACTTCTTGGACATCCACATGGATTAGTAACGGGAAACAAGTACTATATAATATTTGACATATTCCAGCAGCAGGGATATTGACATGTTCGGGTGCACTTATTTAGCAGGGTCTTCATTTGTCCCGAAGATGCATATAAATTAGTGAAAGACTAACTAGACGTACTAGCAGCTAACTATATTCTTATTTATAATAATTAGCTTCTGCCCTTAATTAAAAATCTTGGAGAACGAAAGCGTTACACGTGACAGGGTTGTCTAGAGTCTAGAAGTAAAGGATTAAAAGTACGTGACATAACGATTTCCTTAAATGAAAAATTAAATTCCCGCTTGAGTATGGCCTCTACTTATGACAAATGGGTATTGATTTTTTTTTTCAAACAAAGAATCAAGAACACATGTCAAATAATAATTCATATTCTAATTTTATTAATAATATTCCAATTTTATTAATGCTTAGTACAGATCAATTAGGACTACCCTTGGTATAGATTATTGTCCTTTACTAGTTATGTCCATTTTATATAAGCTAGAGGAGGAGGAGGCCAAAGTCGACCTATTTATTATTAATTAATTGAGTTTGAGAATATTAATTTTATGCATACAATTAGTTTAAGATATACAAGTTTTATGCATATTTCTTTGAAAAAATGTAAATTCATCATAAAATGTATACTTTCTTCTTATGAATTCTACTTTTTTTTTTTCAATAGTTGCACGAGACTTGTAGATAATTTAAAAATCATTCTGTTTGTTAGTTTCAGTATTCTATCTCTAAGGTCTTGTCAGAATAGGTGAGCTCCATAGTTAGTTCCTCCCTTGCTTTAGATTTGCAAGCGACCCAACAAACCAATTAGCTATTTTTTGGGTATTTTTTTCAGTATTCTATCATATGATATTCAATGTTTCAAAATAAAGCCAGGACATAGGCAGCTTCTTTTTACCGTTAGGTTCACCTATAAACTTGTTACTCTTATGTTCTTGATGCAAAGCGAAAGCAGCCAAACACATATTGAAAAGTGAGGATACGATTTAATACATTTTGTATTTGCATTTGTTAATTTGATTTATATGTTAGTGGATTTTGATGTCATTTCTTATGACTTGATATCCCTAAATCATGAGTTTGTTCCTCCCCTACCCTTCTGTTTCATAGATGTATGTCTCACATGATCTCTTTTAATGTTATAGATATATGTCACATAAGTTTTGCTATTATAGATCTCCACATACCTTGCTAATTCAACTTGACTCTTTTATATGTCTTCTTTTTTCCTAGTAGTTCTCACTTTTTATTCTTTTTTGTCTGTTGGTAACTGGTGACTTGTATGCATTGGGTGCAATCAGAATTTTTTTTTTCTTGTAAGTGTAGTATAGTTAACAAATTTGAGTTATGCTGCAAACTATAGATGGTTTTTCATTTCAGGTTCTTGCTTGTATATTGGGCATAAAAAGCTATTAACAACTGTCCTCCTCAAACATTGGTTGAGGGCATTGAGACAAGCTGCCATATTTGTCAACGTATCCTTTTGATATAAGCAAGCTGATGATTGCTCCAAGTCTTTTTCTTGCAATTCTCCTTTGAGGTGGTAAACACTCTTAACATTAAAATCTCTTGTTGTGGCGCACCTCCAAATCAACTTACATGTATGTTGTAAGGGCTAACTAATAGCATTAGATCGATTAGGACAGCTTCAATCATCTACTAGTGAATACTTTTCATTGATTGGTATCCTCATCAATGAGAGCTGAAACTTTAGTATATGCTTGTAAAAATCTAATGGAACTCTAAGGGTTGAAGGTGTTTTGTTGTGGAAGCTACTTGTTAATTCAGATATTAACCGATTTTTCATTTCCAATACTAGTCTAGACAAGTCATACTTCAAGCAAAGGTCTTGTAGCCAAAAAACTTTGCCATAAATTTGTTAAGCCTCGTGAATATATATGCATTCTTCTTCGCAAAAAAGAAGATGTACTTGTGGAGATGAAGAAAGTTAAGGTATTTGAGTCTTCTCATCAACACTTGAAGGTTGACTATAAAAAATAAAAGTTTTCTTGGTTCATGTTACACACATCCTATCTATTATATACAGAAAACTCATGGACATGAACAATGTTTGTGAAAACTAAACATCCTTTATATTCTCATAAGCAGCTAGATTATGTGTCCTTATGATACATTTGCATAAATGAAATTCTAAAATTAAATTTAAGTTATGAGAATAGCCATTTTTTAGATGACCATTAGTGGTTGCAATTTATAGGATGAACAATTGTCTTTGGGACTTATTATTTGTTTATATTGATTGACTGAGAAAATAATTTGCAATTTTGTTATTTTTTCAACACAGAATTATTTTATTTTAAAATGTATACCTTTTTTTTAGTAGTTGGAGTTAGCTTTTGTTTATTGCTAAGTGCTGGTGACTTGTATGCATTGGGTACATTTGTAATTTGTTTTTGTTATTATTATAAGTGAAGTACACTTAGCAAATCTGAGTTGTATTGCTCACATTATGGTTTTTTATTTCACCCTTATCTCAGGCATCCCAAGAATGAATGTAGTGGCTTATGCAAAAGAGAAAAGCTTTTGATAATATATGGTGATATAGTCATTCATAAAGATTGGGTTGAGTAGCAGTAACGTGAGTTGAATCCAAGATTTTGCCGCCTTATTTTAGTGATAGCAGACTCCTTAAATCTACTATTATAGCGATGTATGACTTATTTAGTAGTAGCCCGGTTTGTATTTGATATGAATATAATGCACCACCTCAATGTATAAATACATGAATTGATGTTTGAAGATATTTATGAATGTCATTTGTTAATAGAAATAAAGATTATATGGTGTTTGGTATATGTGAAAATGAATGTGATTTGAGAGAGAAACGGCAATTTCTTCAGCAACAGGAATTGATGATTTTTGTAATAGGAAAAACACTTACGGCACAATTTATAAATGGATTTTCTAGCGAAAAAAAGTCGTTGTAAATCTTAGGAAACTGAAAGTTTTTTGCGGCGCTATAAAAATACGCTGCAAAATATTATTTAGCGGCAAAAATCAAGCGCTGCAATTTGAATTTTTTGATATCGGAATTCAATACCGGCGCTGCCAAAAACGCTGGGGCAAATATATTGCGACGAAAATCTAGCGCTGCAATTGAGAATTCTGATACCGACCTCCAATAGCGGCGTGGCCAGAAACGCTGGTGTAGATATATTGCGACGAAATTATATCGCTGCGAATAACATTCTAGGTGCTGTAAATAATCATTGCCAATGATTTTTAACGGAAAGGAGGAATCATTTTTGTGGTGTCTATCTGGACTAATAGCGACGAAAAAAAATTGCGTTAAAAAGTTACTTTTTAGCAGTGAATTTTCTGTTCCGCTGCAGGAAAGCAGAAGTGAAGGATTAGTACCGGCGATACTGCGGCGAAGCTTAACTCACCGCAAAAGAGTATTCGCCGCGATATTTGTTGTTTTTGCAGCAAAAAATTACGCTATGAATAGTCATTTTTGTTGTAGTGCAATCTGTGATTGCAGTTTTCATTTAGTGGGAGATCGAAATCTGCTACTTAATTATAATAAAAAATCAGAAGTGCTCATGTGTACCATTATCTCAAATCTCTGCTCTAACGGTTCGTGATATATGCAGATCAGCTTCCTTTGCCAATCTGTGTGCCACCATATTATAATTTGCATCCATTTTAACGTGCATGTTCAACTTTCCATGACAGAAGAGTGTGCAGAATTAATAATGATTTAATATCAGACTCAAGCAATAGTCCATAGCGGCTAAAATTTTGCAGTACTCTTAATGCATGACATGATCACACCCCCATTGTTTCCAATGGATCTAGAAATGATTCACATCTCGAAATTAACCAGCTACGCTGATTTGAGCTGGTAGCAGTTACACATTCAAGGGAGGCTTCTTTAAGATATTCAATGACCAATGTTTTCAATTCCTTCA
Organism: Platycarya longipes; assembly: GCA_036559045.1. Taxonomy (NCBI): domain Eukaryota; kingdom Viridiplantae; phylum Streptophyta; class Magnoliopsida; order Fagales; family Juglandaceae; genus Platycarya; species Platycarya longipes. Next base: position 32,946,613 of record CM071801.1, read on the forward strand.
AAGCCAAAGCCTTCTGAATATATATATAAATATATATATATTTATTGAAGTATGTGGCTCATATCTGATACTTAGATAGTGACAATATGGCAGATAGTGGAGCAAGCGGGCAAGCGATAATATTTTTGTAAATTTTTTTAAATACATCCATATACTTAGAGTTCATATAAATATATATGATATAACCATATTTTTAATATAATGACTTTTTCGTCATTCACTCTCGTAGATGTAGGCACATAGCCTAAATCTTTGTGTGATTTTTCATTTTTTTTTCTCGTTTAATTAATTCTATATTATTCATCGTAAGTGTCGTAATAATATATATATATATATATATATATATATATATATAAATTGACGACACACACATACATACTAGTTAGTAACACTTTTGAATTTTCCCACCTTACTCCATCCAGCAATCCTTCCAAGATGGACAACTCTTCCCAAGCTAGGATATGATCATGATCTGTACGTACTGATCATATTAGTTTCAATCTTCGCTTCACAAATATTTGTACAAAGAGAGTTGGCCGATACCGCATGATCATGCAAATAAGTAAATCCACTATAAAAAAAAAATGAGTATTTGTGATTGATTATTTACGATGAAGATGACTATTTATGATAAAATTAAATTAATTTGAATCGAAAATAATCATTTTGACAGGAAATAACTTGCCACAAATAAGAAATTTTCTTGTAATGATTTAAACATTTGTTCCAAAAGTATATATAATATGAGTTACATGAGGCAATTAATAAAGTCTGAATGTTGTTAATTATTAAAAAAGCACAAAAGAAATAATGGCTCTTTTCATTCGTTGACAAAAAACGAGGGCTTGAGCAAGAATTTATAAATAAAATTGAGTATAACCTGTCTTCCTCAAAAAATAGAATTCTATAGCTCACGGCGCCATGGAAAATTAGGTCAGGTGTATTTATAATGAGATCATCAATGACCAAGATACTACTCATGATAACTGTACATGATGTGATAGTCATGAATTGATGAAATTACAGATAATCACAAGTACTTTTCATCAAAACTAATCTATGCAACTAACATTAACTAATCTCATATCTTTAATCTTCTAAGTAATCTTGCTTATAATCTGATGGAATTGGCACTTGAAACAATGAAATCTGTTCATGAGGAGTCGATGTCGTAATGTACATGTGGTGATCAGGCATTAGTACCTTATCAATCAGATCATCTAGAGAGAGTTGTACATGTTTGGAACTGGGACGAGCGTATTCCGGCATAGTGGACAATTGGGATGCTTCCTTAACCATGGATGGATGCACTTTGGATGGAAGGGATGGCCACAATCAGGCAGTAACTGCAGCACGTCACTTTCTTTATAATCGTCCAAGCATATGGAACAAGAAGAAGATGAAGAAGAAGCCGAGCTGCCATTTTGGAGTTTGTATTGGGAGTAGAGGATCTTTGGGAAGTTGTGGAGAACTGCTTTATCAAGCCCAACTTCAATGGCCACGTTGTCTCGATCTTGCTGATCACGATTTTGTGGCCTGGAAAGATGGAGATCAAGCTGGCGAAGGCGGGTGCAGATGATCAAAAGATAAAGAAGGTATGTGAGTAGGGTTAGGAGCAGGCTGAGTCCCAGAGAGTATGCGATCGCATGAGAATTACTAAGACCTGCATGCAGAACATCAACGATGTAGAAGCTCATCATGCTACCACTAATATATTTCCTTAACATGAGTACGAATTAATGCAGATCGAGAAGAGATCAATCAAGGTTTATTTTTGGAGATCAGAGCTATATATATGTATATAAAGAGAGAGGTGATGATGATCATAAACGTTTCGTAGTAAATAATGTATCTTCGTGATCATGAATGACCAAATAAGAATTTGTTTCTACTTCTAATTATATTATATCTTAGGGCTTCGTGGCCCGTGGGAATTAGGGTTGGAGTTTGAAATTCGAATGGGTTTTAATTATTTTATCAGTTAGGAGTTGGAGTCATGTTATAATTCTTATACATATATAGTAGGATCAGTTGTACTAATTATGAGGTTAATTGCCTTTTTGCAATTAGCAACTTGCATGTAGACGTCTTTGTCTTTGTCTTTTATTTGATAAAAAAGATTTAAATAATTAATAATAAAAATTTGATAGTCAGATTGGTGAGATCGACGATCCATTGCAATTCCTGATCTCATTATGATGATCTCATATGAGTATATATGTATTAGAGCATGATAATTAAGTAATGGATCACTACAAATGATTAAAAAAAAAAATTATGCTGCAATATTACTATTAGATAATATTGATGAGCTCATCAGGATAACAACCAATATATATATATATATATATATATATATAGCTATATATATTATATTTATAGATATAATTTTTTTTTGGAAGAAATAGTTTTACTTCATTGAAACTATCGATATGAAATTTACAATGTGATCAATAACTGAAAAAACTTAGTTTATAAGTCAACTAAGTACATATGAGGTCAACTTCTAATTCTCTACAGACAAAAAGTCTGAGAGACTAATTACTACCAAAACGACAGTGAATTACTATTTCATCCTTTAAAAGAATAGAGAGCTGAGATTCTACGGACATAAGTCTGGGACACTATTTTTTTTTTTTTACAATTTTCTCTATACAAACGAAAAAATAAGAAAACACAACCAAATCAAACCAAACAACACTAAACACTGAAACCCTGAATCCACTATGAACCGCAACTAGCGAGCCCACCGATGAGAAGGATTTACCAGAAGTAAGGCGCGTTTATATTTTCGTTCAAATCGGACCCCGCGCGTTAGGAATGTACGCCAGTCCATTTGATAAAAAACGTCAGACGACCACACGATCGGCAAACGGGGGAAATGGCGGCACAACACATGGTGGGCTTAGGGCTTCCGCCTCCTATGTACCTGCAAATCAATCCGACAAAAATCAAAATACTCGAAAACCACCAACGTCACTATACAAACTGTGGTGGTTGGAAAAAGAAAAATAGAGAAAAGAAGGAAGGGAGAAAGCAGAGGACTGGAGGAGGAGGACAAGGCTGTCCCCCTCACGACAACGAGGATATTTTGAAATCCTAAAGGATGCGGAGATGTTTTCGCACGAGAGAGAGAGAGAGAGAATCAACATATTATATATATAGAAAAATGCTAGGGATTGATCCTACTAATTTGGGATCCCTACCTGGGAATTCCTACTTAGAACATTTTTTATTTTATTTTATTTTATGTGATTTTTATATAAGTATTTTAAAACAATGTTGTGATTTTTTTATATTTTTTAAAAAAAATTTAAGACGTTAAAAAAATCATGTAAATAAAAAAGTGTTTTAAGATGTTAAAAGATGTATATTTTATTTATATGATTTTTTTAACATTTAAAACATTTTTTAAAAATATAAAAAAATCACATCATTATTTTAAAATACTTATATAAAAATCATGTAAAAAAAATTCAAAAAAAAAATCTTAAATAAAAATCTCCAAATAGAAATCCCAAAATAAAAATCTCTAAGATTGCTCTATACATATAACAGTACTTATCTTATAAATTATCTCATCAAATTGAATTAGTAAAATGAAAACCGCGCGCGGGCCTATATAATAATCGTCGCCTTGCGCCCATTAATTCAAGTTAATTAGGGCATGATATTCTATCTTATGTGATGTTGACGTCCATTCAAATCACGATATTCTCTCTTCAAAAAAAAAAAATAATAAATAACGATATTCTATTTTTCCATCCAAAAATAAAAATAAAAATCGCGATATTCTATCTTATGAACCTGATCTGATTGTAAAAGATTCCCACAAATCACGCTCAGGAGAGGGCGATCATGTCGTGCGTGAAAGCTATAGATATACACTTCTTTCTAAAAATAATTATTTCATTTATATATATATAAAAAAAAAACTGGCATCATTCATTTATTCAAAGAAATTTACCTTCATAAAAGGATATATTTCTAGATGCTTTCATATCACACATATATAGCATCATAAATCAAAATAACATATTTAAAATTTTATTAATATACTATTTTTTGTGATTATATGGTATTCATTATCATTGTTGATATTCTCTACATGAGACAAATGTTCAAAAGACATCTATATACCATCATGAGTGTTGAATTAGTGGTAAGAGGCTAACTTCCACATGGTTCAATAGATGGAAGGTTATGAATTCCTATAATTCATATCCATGGGCTTTCTACCATTGCGATTCTTTACTCGGGGACGTGCTACTCTGTTTTTGGCACTCTCTAGTACTTCTGATGATTAGGCAAGAACAAAAAGTCATTCTGATAAATAACAGTTAGAGCAGATAAGTTCTTGAAGGAGTACATATTTTTATATAACAGTACTTCTGATGATCAGGTTCTTGAAGGAGTACATATTGTTATTTCAAAGCATGTTGGGAATTCTGTTTAGAGCAGATAAGTTCTTTAATAAAGGTGTAAGCAAGAACAGAGGAGGTCCCAGATTACTTGATAAGAGAAGAGATTATATGGACAGTTAGAATGATCTATAAAAATAGATTTCAATGCTATTTCTTTTTTGTCATGCTATATTTATACATGTAATAAAATACATCAATATATATTAAACGATTAGTCTCTAGCTAGGCTGTTTGTATTATTATTGGTCATAATTTTAAGAATATCCTACAAATACTACACAACTATTACATATCATTTATAATCTTGTTACCAAGTTGATCTGGAGACTAGAGATCGATCAGTGTTCCCAAAAAATAATTAAAGATGCTTCGATCGAGTGGATGCAGTAAAAATATATAATGTTTGAGAAAAATATAAATAACTGAAAATATAATTGCAGATCCTCATTGATGACCTTAGTGTCAACAATTTGTAATTAGAGGATATAATTGTAATTTGAGCTATTAAGATCAGTATTGTATCTAACGGTCAATGAAGTGACCATGTGTTTATTTTAAGATCATCCAGATGATTGTAATTGTGTGATGTTGAAATCGGACACGTGTATTAATCCTAGTCTATCTAGGGCTGCTTCAGTGATGATACATATAAATAGATCGCGATGTACTGTAGTCGGCAGAAGCGAGAGACACAATTTGAAGCACTCAAGTGACTACTGAGAGGCGAAATTTGGGTTTGAGAAAAACTTGTAAATCTGAGAGAGATTGAGAGAGTTGAGGTCTCAATAGTGAGACCTGAATCTTGTACCTGGACCTCGGTTGCATTTTGAAGATGAATGAAAGATCTCTGACCAGTTCCCCCTGTGGATGTAGATCCGAAATGATCGAACCACGTTAAATCTCTGTTTCTTGGTATTATTGTTCTATCTTTTCTTGTTTGTTTTCTTTTGATAAATCTGTGATCATTTTCTTGAATCAAATCTTGGTGGTGTGTCGTATTTTGGTATTAATCTCAAACTCTAAATTACAACAAGTGGTATCTAGAGCCTAGGTCGAGATGGGTTCTGCTAAGTTTGAGGTGAAGAAATTCACGGGAAAAAATGACTTTGGTCTTTGGAGGATTAAAATGAGGGCTCTGTTAGTGCAGCATGGTCTCCAAGACGCACTTCTTGGAGACAAGAAGCTGCCTAAGGGGTCCTCAGAGGAGAAATCGATCTCCTTCTCCATTGAGAGGTGTAAACCCAAGATATTACAAAAGGCACACAGTGCCATTATTCTTTCCTTAGGTGACAAGGTGTTACTGGAGGTTGCAAATGAAGATTCAGCTGCAGGGATTTGGTTAAAGTTAAAAAATCTCTACATGACCAAGTCCCTGGCCAATCGTCTTCATAAGAAGACTAAGTTGTATACCTTTAAGATGACCCCGGGTGCATCCATTGAAGATCATCTGGATGAGTTTAACAAGATCATCCTAGATCTTGCTAACATAGACATCACCATAGATGAAATGGATCAGGCTATACTGTTACTGAGTTCTCTCGATAATACATATGCTAACCTAAAAGAAACAATCATGTATGGTAGAGAGAGTCTGTCTCTAGATGAGGTGCAATCTATTTTACATGCAAGGGAACTTCAAAACAATTCTGATGCTAAGCCACAAACTGATGATGGGTTAATGGTTAGGGGAAGACTTGAGAAACCTAGTCATAAAGGAAAGAAAAATATGGGTAGATCCAAATCAAAAGGAAAGCAATTGAAGTGTTTCTTCTGTCACAAAGAGGGACACTTCAAGAAAGATTGCCCTGAAAAAAAGACAAGTAAGGGGGCTAAGATCAAACATGAGGGAAATGCATCTGTTGCATCTGATGGCTATGAGAGTGCTGAGGTGTTCTGTATCTCAGAGACTGAATCTAAAAATGAATGGATTTTAGATTCAATTCCTTTTTAGATTCAGGTTGTTCTTTTCATATGTGTCCTTGTAAATCTTGGTTTGAAACTTTCTCAAATTTTGATGGTGGTTATGTAATGCTTGGTAACAATAAATCTTGTAAAATTCTTGGAATTGGTTCAATTAGATTAAAGCTGCATGATAGTGTGGAAAGAATACTAAAGGATGTAAGATACATACCTGAATTCAAGAGGAATTTAATTTCTCTGGGAATGCTTGATAAATCTGGTTGCTCTTTTAAATCTGAGTCAGGTGTCCTGAAGGTAACTAGAGGGTCCTTAATAGTGATGAAAGGGGAAATAAAGAATGGCCTTTATAACCTAGTAGGCCAAACAATTATAGGACATGATTCTGCTGTCCAGAAACCTTGGGATAATGATACTGTGCTCTGGCACAAGAGGCTAGGTCATGTCAGCTCTAGGGGCCTAAAGGAACTCCAAAAACAGGGGTTACTTGGTGGCAAAGACCTAGGAGACCTTCCCTTTTGTGAAGATCGTATACTAGGCAAGTCCACTACAATTAGTTTTAGACCCAGTACACAACTAACTATGAAAAGTTTGGACTATATCCATTCTGACCTGTGAGGACCAGCAAGGGTGAGCTCTCATGGTGGGGGGAATTACTTCCTATCCATTATTGATGACTATTCTAGGAAGGTTTGGGTTTATATCCTCAAACAGAAAAGTGATACCTTTAATAAATTTAAGGAATGGAAAACCTTGGTGGAAAATCAAGTTGGGAGAAAGGTTAAGAAACTTAGGACAGATAATGGGCTTGAGTACTTATCAAATGAGTTTAATAATTACTGCCAGAAAGAGGGAATTGCAAGGCATAGGACAGTAAGGGAGACACCCCAACAGAATGGCCTAGCTGAGAGAATGGATAGAACCACTCTTGAGAGGGTTAGGTGCATGTTTTCTAATGCCAAACTACCAAAAACCTTTTGGGCAGAGGCAGTCACTACTGCTGTGTATTTGATAAATAGGAGTCCTTCAACTGCCCTAAACTTCAAGACCCCTCAGGAGTTATGGACTGGTAAACCCTCAGATTATAGTAATCTGAGGGTATTTGGATGTGTTGCATATGCACACACCAAGACTGACAAATTGGAACCTAGGGCAGTAAAATGCATTTTTGTAGGGTATCCTGAAGGCATAAAAGGTTATAAACTTTGGATAGAGGAACCTGGAAAACAAAAATGTATAATAAGTAGAGATGTGACCTTTAATGAGTCACAGATGGCCAGATCTCAACTGAGCACAGTTGAGACACAACCTACTACTGTCCATGACAGGATTCAGTTTGAGGTGGAGTCTTTGGACTCTTTGCCTGATGAAAAAACCATACAACCAGAGGATAATTCTAAAGCCAGCTCAGATAGTGATCTAGAAAAAAAATCTTGATTCCTATAACCTAGTAAGGGATAGGTCAAGAAGGATTATAAAGCCACCTCAGAGATTTGGACAAGCTGATTTAACGACTTATGCCCTGACTGTTGCTCAAGACATTGAAGACCTAGAACCAAGGTCTTAAAAAGAAGCCATTTGTAGCAAGGAAGCAAGTAATTGGCTCCTTGCTATGCAAGAAGAAATTAAATCTCTTTATAAGAACAAGACTTGGGAAATAGTGCCAAAACCTGATAAGGTTAAAGTCATAGGGTCTAAATGGATATTCAAGAAAAATAGGGTATAACTGGCGTAGAAAAACCTAGGTACAAGGCTAGGTTAGTGGCAAAGGGTTTTACACAAAGGGAGGGCATAGATTTCAATGAAGTTTTCTCCCCTGTGGTAAAACACAGTTTTATCAGATTGCTGTTAGCTTACACTGCTTTTCATGATTTGCTTTTAGAACAATTGGATGTTAAAACTGCTTTTCTGCATTGTGAATTAGAAGAAACTATGTATATGCAACCACCTGAAGATTTTGTGGATGAATCCAATAAGAACTATGTGTGCTTGTTAAAAAAATCTTTGTATGGATTAAAACAATCCCCAAGACAATGGTATAAAACATTTGATACACACATGGTTGAAAATGGTTTCAAAAGATGCAATTATGATAGCTGTGTATATTTTAAAAGTTCTGATGATGTCACTGTTTATCTGCTTTTATATGTTGATGATATGCTCATTGCTTGTAAAAACAAAGGTAAAATTGAGCATGTAAAGGAAATGTTAAAATCTGTTTTTGACATGAAAGATCTTGGACCTGCTAAAAAAAGTCTAGGTATGGAGATAATTAGAGATAGGAAAAACAGACTACTCTAGTTATCCCAAAAGACATACTTATTAAAGGTACTTAAAAGGTTTAGCATGGAATCTGTTAAGTCTGTAAGTACCCCTATTGCATAGCATTTTAAACTTTCTGTTAGTTAGTCTCCTAAAACTGATGAAGAAAGGAAATTTATGATAAAAATACCATATGCAAGAATGGTAGGTAGTATCATGTATGCAATGGTCTGTTCTAGGCCAAACCTCACTTTTGCTGTCAGCTTAGTTAGTAGGTTCATGGGAAACCCTGGGAAAACTCACTGGCAAGCCTTGAAATGGGTATTTCAGTACTTAACTAGTTCCTCCAGTCTAGGGTTATGTTTTGGTAATAATGTGGTTAATGGTCAAGAAATCTGTTGTTTTGTAGATTCTGATTTTGCTAGTAACCTGGATATCCGAAAGTCACTGACTGGTTATGTATTCACTGCTTTTGGTGGGGCTGTGAGTTGGAAATCCAACTTACAGTCAGTTGTAGTTTTATCTACAACAGAGGCTGAATATATAGCCATGACAGAGGCTATTAAGGAAGTTTTATGGCTGAGAGGTATAACAAATGAACTAGGTTTATTTGAGGGTGACATCACAGTTTACTGTGATAATCAAAGTGCTTTACATCTTACTAAAAATCAGGTTTTTCATGAAAGATCTAAACACATTGATATAAGACTTCATTTTGTAAGAGATGTGATTGCAGGTGGTGATGTTAAAGTGAAGAAGGTGCCTACTGAAGAAAATCCAGCAGACATGATAACTAAACCATTACCAAGATCCAAGTTCAAACACTGTTTGAACTTGCTAAAAATGGAGGAAGGTTAACCTGGGGACTACAGGTGGGAACTGGCCAGAGATGGGGATCCTTGGAGCCAAATTGGTGACAAGGTGGAGATTGATGGCCTTAGTGTCAACAATTTGTAATTAGAGGATATAATTGTAATTTGAGCTATTAAGATCAGTATTGTATCTAATGGTCAATGAAGTGACCATGTGTTTATTTTAAGATCATCCGGATGACTGTAATCGTGTGATGTTGAAATCAGACAAGTGTATTAATCCTAGTCTATCTAGGGCTGCTTCAGTGATGATACATATAAATAGATCGCGATGTACTGTAGTTGGCAGAAGCGAGAAACACAATTTGAAGCACTCGAGCGACTACTGAGAGGCGAAATTAGGGTTTGAGAAAAACTTGTAAATCTGAGAGAGATTGAGAGAGTTGAGGTCTCAATAGTGAGACCTGAATCTTGTACCTGGACCTCGGTTGCATTTTGAAGATGAATGAAAGATCTATGGCCAGTTCCCCCTGTGGATGTAGATCCGAAATGATCAAACCACGTTAAATCTCTATTTCTTGGTATTGTTGTTCTATCTTTTCTTGTTTGTTTTCTTTTGATAAATCTGTGATCATTTTCTTGAATCAAATCTTGGTGGTGTGTCGTATTTTGGTGTTAATCTCAAACTCTAAAATACAACACTCATAGAAGTCATGGGTCCTTGAAAGTGGTACACAAGCATGGTCCGTGCTCTCAACTAAACAAAGACAAAACAAAAACTCCCAGCGACGCTGAATTCTGGAGCAAGACTAATTAGTGGCAGTGTCCCAGAGGGTATGCGATCGCATGAAAACGAAGACCATGCAGAACATCAATGATGTAGAAGCTCATCATGCTACCACTAATCATGTCCATGTTTCCTTAACATGAGTACGAATTAATGCAGATCGAGAAGAGATCAATCAAGGTTTATTTTTGGAGATCAGAGCTATATATATGTATATATAGAGAGAGGTGATGATGATAATAAACGTTTCGTAGTAATAATATATATTGTATCTTCATGATCATGAATGACCAAAGAAGAATTGTTTCTACTTCTAATTATATTATATCTTAGGGCTTCATGGGAATTAGGGTTGGAGTTTGAAATTTGAATAGGTTTTCATTATTCTATCAGATAATTATATGTATATATATATATATATATATGTTGATCAGTTAGGAGTTGGAGTCATGTTATAATTCATATACATATATAGTAGGATCAGTTGTACTAATTATGAAGTTAATTGCCTTTTTGCAATTAGCAACTTGCATGTAGACCTCTTTGTCTTTGTAATTTATTTGATAAAAAAGAGTTAAATAATTAATAATAAAAATTTGATAGTCAGATTGGTGAGATCGACTATCCATTGCAATTCCTGATCTCATTATGATGATCTCCTATAAGTATATATGTATTAGAGCATTATAATTAAGTAATGGATCACTACAAATGGTTTTAAAAAAAATTAATGCTGCAATATTACTATTAGATAATATTGATGAGCTCATCAGGATAACAATTAATATATATTTTATATATATATATATATATTGAAGAAACAAGTTTACTTCATTGAAACTATCGATATGAAACTTACAATATGACCAATAATTGAGAAAATTCAGTCAACAAGTCAACTAAGTATAGATAAAGAAAAAGTCTGAGAGACTAATTACTGTCAGAGCGGTAGTAAACTATTATCTCTTCCTCTAAAAGATGAGAGAATTAAGATTCCACGGACATAAGTCCGAGACACTATTTCTTCCTCTTACAATTTTTTCTATACAAACGAAAAAATAAGAAAACACAATCAAACCAAACCAAACAACACTAAACAACAACCAAAAGAAACGGCCTTCTATGATGGCACGTGGACACCATGCGCCACACTAAGAGTGAACCAATACAAGTCAGAGGAACACTGAAACCATGGATTCACTATGAACTGCAACTGGCGAGCTCACTAATGAGGAGAATCCACCAGAAGCGAGACGTGTATATATTCTCGTTCAAATCAGACCCCGCACGTTATAAACTTACGCTGCTCCATTTGACAAAAAAGTCAGACGACCACACGATTAGCGGACGAGAGAAACGACGGCACAGCGCATGGTGGGCTTAGGGCTTCCGCCTCCTGTGTACCTGCAAATCAATCCGACAAAAATCAAAACATCCAAAAACCACCAATGTCACTATACAAACTACAGTGGTCCGAAAAAAAAAATAAGGAAGGGAGCATGCAGAGGATCGGAGGAGGAACGAAGCCAGAGCTCCGTCCCCCTTACGACAACGAGGAGATTTTGAAATCCTAAAAGACGCGGAGATGTTTTCGCGTGAGAGAGAGAATCAACATATTATATATATAACAGTTTTATCATATAAATTATCTCAACAAATTAAATTAGTAAAATGAAAACCGCGCGCAAGCCTATATAATAATCGTCGTCTTGGAACCCGTTAATTCAAGTTAATTAGGGCATGATATCATAGTTTTTAATTTCGTATCGTACCGGTCGGTAAGGTCGAAATATGTCGTATCGGCCAGTAACCTAGTACAGAAATATTACTGTTTCATTTCGGCAATACCGGCTAGTATTTCAACTGTACCAGCCAATATTTTGGTCTATGTTTCAGCCGTACCAGATTTTGATTTTTTTTATATTTTTTGTTATTTTTTACCCTAATTCAGTTTCAAATATTTATATATAATTTATTCATATATTGATTATTGTTTTGAAATATAATTTATATATAAATTATTTCGAAATGGTACACAAAATAGTATTGATATCAAAATATATTATTTTAATGCATTGACCAATACGTTTACGGATACAATATTCAAAATATTGCATGATATTCTATCTTATGTGATGTTGACGTCCATTCAAATCACGATATTCTATTTTTCCATCCAAAAATAAAATTAAAAATCACGATATTCTATCTTAAGTTGTTGTAAAATATTCCCACAAAGCACGTTCAGGAGAGGGCGATCATGTCGTACGTGAAAGCTGTAGACATACACTTTCTTTCTAAAAATAAAAAATAATTATTTCATTTAAAAAGAAAAACGGGCATCATTCATTTATTCAAAGAAATTTACCTTCATAAAAGGATATATTGTTAGATGCTTTCATATCACATATAGCATCATAAATCAAAATAATGTATTTAAAATTTTATTAATATACTATTTCTTTTTGTGATTATATGATATTCACTATCATTGTTGATATTCTCTACATGAGACAAATATTCAAAAGACAACACTCTTTTATTAAACAAAATTCAAACTCACTTTTCATAAAAAGAAATTAGGACTCAATATCTATAGACAAAAGTTTCAAAGATAAATTAATTCTTTTTTATTTTAATTAATAATAAAGAAACCAAAAAGGATATAACACTTTAACAAACAAGGTTTTTTGCGGCAAAATAAAATTGCTACGAAAAGTAAATATTTGGCAGCAATAAGAGCTTTCCAGCGATTTTTTGCACGCTGCGTGTTCGACGCTATAGAAAACCTGCTTAAACTTTTTTACAACGAAAAACAATAGTCGCTACAAATGAACCAGTATTAGTAGCGCATTTTTTCAGCCCGAAAAGAATGATATGCACTGAGAATAAGAAGACAATGTCGCTGGGTTAACCTATTTGCAGTGCATAAGTATCGCTGCTAAAACATTTTAATCGCCGCAATAAACAGCGATTTAAATTCCAGACGATTTTGTTTTCACTGCAGTAACCGTTTTACATGTTCTCTTTCTTCCAGCAAAATGATAATCGCTGCAATAATCGATTTTGTTCTCTTTTTATGCTGGGTGGGTAAAAATACCCAGAATCTAATAAGTTAATAATTCTTTTTACAGGTTTTTAAATCCAATAATTATCTAAATCCAATCCACTTGCCCATAAATTCAATTACTCTAAAATATCAAACACTTTATGAGTAAAACTTTAATTTCATCAAAATGAGCCATCCATTACTGTAAGTGTACATCACATAATCTATCAAGTGAGAAAGATTCAAATGAATAATAATACCCATTGAAGGAAAGTACGTAGTCTAGTTACACAACTTCTAGTTTACACCAAGGGAAGAAAAAAATGCCCACTTGAGGAAATTTGTGATCATCTAAAATTAGTAGCTTTCATCACCAAAAGCCTTCTCCTTCCACTCCATCCATGCATCAACTATTCATCGGTAGATGTCACATTGGAAAAAACTCCTGCAACACGGTATTGCAAACCTAAAGTTGGTCAATAATCCAAACAAGATTTTCTTTAGTACATTCACATTGCACACGTACAAGTCCTGGAGATAGCCAAACATATTTACAGAATCGCCAACATATATATAAAATATACAGACTTGAACGAACTCATGAAAAGATAAGCCTAGCAAACATATAATAATAATGCATGAATTTTAGGCTTGTAGTACTTTGGATGATCATATACAAATATTAGACCCAATATATAATGTGTAAGCATTGAAGATATTAATGTTATGCAAGCAACTTCTTAAACAAAATACATATATTATATAATATTTAGTTTGGATTGCTAGATGGGTGCCCATTGCCCAACTATCAACAAGTTAAGGTAGATAGCAGCTATTTTGGTTGTGATATATGCAAGGCTTGGTCTCACGGGTCATTGTAGGGAGAAGCAACGTTGTCAGATTAAAAAAAAAAAAAAAAACAGTTGTTGACCACATGCAAAATGGCTCAATGATCTTTATACCTGCATTGTGCCTTGAAGTGGTTGCTCATTATATCCTTGTGTCACCAGATGGAAGAATAGACCACAAAATTGTCGATTAGCTCCTCCTCATGATGATAAAAAATTTCACCTACATTGGCGGATAAATAATGGTCAACACAAAAATGAAAAAAAGACCTACATATCGAAAAACAAATAAAAATAGCCAAAGTCAACTTAAGCAACATGTGTTACTACCTAAAACCCCTTCAAAAAAACCTTCTGAAATATCATAAAAACCAGCTTACTGAGCCTCCTGACAAGACTCAGGGACGGGCGGTCGAGCGACTAGTAACTTGTGATAGAAAGACTAAGTTACAAGTATGCGGAGCACAAGCTTGCGGAGCGCAAGCACGAAACCATGAAAATTCATGATAGGAAGACTAAGTTACAGTTGTGTAGAAGAAAATGTCCAGAATATTGAGAAAGTTGTATGGAACTTGTTGCGATAATAAAATTCTAATGTTCTGCAGCACTGCATTGCAACTTTGGGCACCGCATAGTTTCGGTTTCAACTAGCAAATAACACATTAAATGATCCTAGAGGGAATTACAGTAAGATCTTGGTGTATTTTACTTACATGGCTAAAAAGGCTATGCTCCAAAACAGAATGCCTTAGATAAAGCAACTCTGCATTTGTTCTACTTTCTTAACTTTTTCTTAATTTTTTACCATTGTGGAAAACTCATGGATTGAGAAGTTTTTTTTGCAAGTGAATATTATGCTAATCAGCTCAGAAGTTTCAGTGTTCTCCATGGAAAGTTTCTCTATCTTGTTCTCTGTCTTGCATATTAGGACAACCTATGAGGTTATGCCTATATTTCTAGGATGAATTGGCTGATATGGAACATTTTCTGGGATTTCTCTAGTTCTATTTCACAAGAATGACAAACAGTTCTTATCATACAATGTAAGAAATTAAAAAGGGATGATGGAGGTATTCTTAAGGGATTTATTTATGCATCACACATCTGATCTAAATTCGAGTCCAAATCCCTTCATGCTAAATTAAATGAGCATATATAGAAAATCCCACACTTTTAGCAAAGATTTCAAGAAAAAATTCCTTCATGCTAGATCTTCCACCTACTTTTAGCAAAAGCAAAGACCCATACCTACTTAAAAGGTAGAAAAAAATTTAAATAGAGAAAATCAAGTCCTGATCATGGACCAATTCTAGAGCTTTGGACCCAAACCAATGTAAAAAATGGATCAAAATATCTTACAAGAATAAGAATAAAACCAAAGGATTTAGTCATGAGTTGCTCATTAAAATTCATATTACTCATCTACCCAAAAATCAAAGGATTTATATGAACAACTGCTTACTAAGTTGGATTGAAAGGTAAATTCAAAAGTTGAACCAAGTGATTTAATGAAATCTTTAAATTTTCCAGCCATCCCCCCTATTCCTCATTTTTCTCCCCAGACTAAATTACAACACAATAATAGCTTTCTTATTTAAGCAATATAGTAATCACTTTCTCAACAAAGCTCGTCAAAATGAACTTCATAGTCCTTTCCTATCTTAATATCAAGAAACCATGTCCCACAAAACCACACAAAGAAATAAAATAAAATTCACTCACCCATATATCCATCATAACAGAAATCCAACAGGCAACTGTGCAACATGATAGCAACTCAAGGATCATTCAAAGGTTTCTTTCAATCATTTACCAAGTAATGGCTGCTTTTATAGATTTCAAATTTCCTTTGAGAAAAAAAAAATCTAAATAGAATGTACCATATATATGGAAACAGAACCATTATAAATGTATAACCTCGAGCACTCAATAACCAAGCATACTAAGCAAGGCAATAATAAGGGGCAAGGGCACAATACCTCTCAAGCAACCTTTGGCGATCTGATTTTTCTTCGTCAACAGAGGGTATTTTCTCATTTGTTTTTGGAACATGCTATATTTTCTCATTTGTAATTGAAGGAGGCTAGGGCTTCTCAAATGAACAAGTTAAACCCTACTTAAATCAAAAGATCTAAGTTATAAGACCAAGTTCAAAGCTAAAACAGAACTCTTACCCTGTATTAATCGGCAAGAACGCAGTGGATTTGAGGTGATGGAGGAGGCGATTTTATAAAAATACTACATGCCAACAAATATCGTCTTGAGCCTGCAGCAAAATAGAGGATTAGAAATGAGAAAATGTGGAGATTCACAAAATTTTAACAAATCGTCCTCAAATTAACGAAACAGAGTACATCAATACCTTCTGGTGAATTCGGGAAATGTAGCAACTCACAAGTGCAGAAAGCACACGAGTTGCAGCGGCTACGCTCATGGTAGTTCTCGGCGGGGGGACGATGAGTTGCGTGAGTTTACTGCGATTTCGCGAGGGACGATGGTTTTTCACCTGTTTGGTTCTCGAGAGTTTTTTGCTGATAACTGGAGGGGGGGAACTCGAAGGGAGATCGAAAGGGTGGGGGAGGGAAATATTAATTTGCGCGTTCATTAAAATGATGTTTGCGGCGATTAAATTCGCTGCTATAAATCATCAATTCGTCCCAACAAGTGCAATGGACCAATTTAATTGAAAAAATTGTGGCAAAATTTGAATTGCCATGAATAATTGGTATTGGCAGCGGTTTTTTTTTGCAATGGAGTTTAAATCGCCGGAAATAGAGTTTTTTAGTTGTAGTGTAAACAATTGTTTTATTAACTAGTGGAAATGATATAGACTTGCACTCCTCTTATATTAAAAATAATTATTTGTAACAATTTATTTATAATGAGAATGAACTAATTTATAATTGACTGCGTTTATCTTTTTTTATAGAGGAATCCTGGGGGGCAGACGGGTTGCCCCCCTAACAAAAGCAGCCCCCCGCCGCCGGTGGAGGTGGGCGACACCGCCCCCGCCATCGGGACCGGCGGACTCAGGCGACATCACCCCTACAACGGCGAGCTCCGGTGTGCCCCCGGCAGCCTTCAACCCGTTTCGGACCCGTACATGTCGCCTGAGTCCGCCGGTCCCGATGGCGGGGGCGGTGTCGCCCACCGCCACCGGCGGTGGCTCCGTTTGCTCTATGGCCGAATCCCCTCTTAAATTGATCTTTATTTTATTTTTTTATTGTATTTTTTATTATGTTTTTATTTTTTTATTGTGTTTTTTATTGTGTTTTTTATTATGTTTTGTTCATTTTATTTTTTTAATATATTTTTAATCTACATTTTTTTATTTAATTATATTTTTTTATTTTATTTTCATCTATTTTTCATCATCAAGCAGCCCAACTAACGTTGGGCTGCTTTGGACGCTGGGGACAGCCAGACCGGTCCCCAACGTCACTCATCATATCATACCTACTAATAATATTAAAAATATGATTTAAAAAAATTCTATGGTAAAAAATTTGCATCTTTTTTACGAATATCCATTAATGTTTTAAATATATCTAAAAATTTTCAAATTTAAAACTGTACAGCTCATAATTAATGAAAATTACTTTAAAGAGAAGTGCTAGTACAGTCAATTATTCATATGTTAAAAATTATAAAATTCTTATAAGTAAAAAGTCTAATTAAAACTATAACTATATATATGGCAGTACTCTTTCAATTTATAACTGTTATAGCAATTTTATATTAAAATTAATCGTTTACAATCTAAGACCACGTCAACTGATCACTTCCATGGATTCACAAAATTAGGGGAGAAAATTACGTTAAAAAAAAAAAAAACACAACATCCAAATTAAAAATCACTCATCCAGTTTGCATCATCGATCTAACTTTCTTGTTTCGCTGCGATAAGATCATCAGCTGTCTTTGGAGCTGGAACTGGTGTCTTCCGACACATCGGACATGTCGAACGCAGCCTCATCCAGGGGTCGATGCAGTTGAGATGGAAGAGATGAGAGCAATCCGGCAACAGCCGGAGCATGTCTGTGTCTTTATAATCAACCAAGCATATGGGGCAGCAGCTGCTGCAGCCAGCTGAACCGGCGCCGGAGTAATCCTTCTTTGCCTGAGAGTAGAGGAGCTTTGGGTAGCTGTTGAGAGTGGATTGAGCAAGTCGTATCGAACTCGGGTCTGTTACTGTTCTAAGAACGCTGCTGCTCGGGCGAGTTGGCGGCCAGTCATCCTGGCCGGCGTAGCGCATGCGTTTGCAGGCAAAAGCGATGACGGCGATCAGAAAAAAGACAGCAACGGAGAAGATGACTCCATACGTAAAGCCACTGAGGCCATCCCCAGCCGGAGCTTCATTATTACTGCTGTTCATGATCTTCCTTAAGAATTCAGAGGCTGGAAACTCGAATTAATTGTTGCAGAGTTTTTTTGTGAGAGTACTGATCATCAGATTAACCAACATATGTATGAGATTTATATATACGTAATTCGGTTTTGGAATTCTGGGGTCAACGGATTCTGTCATTTTCATGTTGATCAGAAATCTCTGATGTGATTTGCCTAATATGATTTTTTGTTTTTTATTTTTTATTTGTAATATTGTTTGTGCTCTTTGATTAATAGTGGTAATTTTCCGACTAGTCTTTTTCTTGCAGAATGACTTTAGATCAAAGGAAATTGATTCCAAACATTCTTTCGCATATTCGCGCACTACCTTTATATTTTGCATTCAGAAAATAATTTCATTATTTTAGACGAAAACATTCAAAAAGATAATTGATTTTGATCTGAGAGTAATAATCTAGATCATCTCTATAAAGGCCACCTACCTTTATATATAATACAAAACAAAAGAAAAACAAATGTTTGAAGGCAGTAAATACTCGCGTGACTACAGAAATGAATCAGTTCCTTTTACAAGGGAGGAAGTGGAAGAAGCTTTGAAGTATATGGGGCCCTTCAAAGTTCTCAGGACCGGATAGGTATGGGGCATGTTTTTATCTTTTTGGAGAATAGTAGGTGATGATGTGTGTACAGTATAAAGCAGCCTTGAAATTTCTGAATGAGGGCAGAATGTCAAATAGGACTCAATTATACCCATATTACTTTAATTCCCAAAATAAAAGAGCTAAAGTCAGCCAATGATTTTAGATCAATCAGTTTATGTAATATGATGTACAAAATTATAGCAAAACCCCTTGCCAACAGGCTTAAGAAAGTGCTATATGAAGTGATAACCAAAAATCAGAATGCTTTTGTCCCTCAAAAGCTCATAGCAGATAATATAATTACAACATATGAAGTGTTACATTCAATGCAAACCAAACAGAATGATAAGGTTGGATGTATAACTTTAAAGTTGGATATTTTTAAGGCTTATGATAAAGTAGAATGGCATTTTCTAAAAAAAAGTTATGCAAAATTTGAGATTTTGTAATAAGTGGGTCTTTTTGATGATGAAGTGTCTGCTAACTGTGTGTCATATGCAGTTTTGACTAATAGAAGTCTGGGTAAGATAATTCATTCAACTAGAGGATTGAGGCAGAGAGATTCTCTCTCTCCCTACCTTTTTCTTCTATGTGTTGAGGGGCTTAATGCCATGTTTAACCATGCTGAATTTGAGAAGAAGTTGAAGGGAGTGGCAGTGGCTAGATAAGGTAGAAGGGTGATTCACTTACTTTTTGCTGATGACTGCATAATTTTTTGCAAAGTAAGCTGGATTGAATGGAGGAGAATTATAAGTATTCTGGAATTCTATGAGTAGGCCTCTGGACAGTGTTTAAACAAGCAAAATACCATTGTTTTCTTAAGTCCAAATGCCAAATCTAAAGTGAAAGAAGGGATCTTGAGGGAGCTAGGGGCAAGGCAGATTTCCAGTTGTGAAAAGTATTTGGGTTTGCCAATTTTAATTGGTAGATCAAGATATAATTCTTTTAGGAGAATAAAGGATAGAGTTTGGCAAAAGGTGAATAATTAGAAAAATCAATTTTTATCTCTTGCTGGGAAATAGGTTTTTTGAAAGCAGTGATTCAAGCAATACCAAACTATCATATCAATATTTTCAAACTGCCTAAAAGATATGTGTAAGGAAACTGCAGCTGTCATGGCCAAGTTTTGGTAGGGTTTTAAGGAGAATGACAAGAAGATACAATGGAAGAGTTAGGCAAAGATGTGAGTATCAAAGGTTGAAGGAGGGTTGGGGTTTTGAGAGCTTAAGAGTTTTAATAATGCTCTATTAGCTAAGCAATGTTGGAGAGTATTCACAAATCCTCATTCTTTGGCTACTATTGTTTTAAAAGATAAATACTTCAGGCATTCTGATTTGCTTAGTGCAAAATTGGGTCATAGGCCATCTCTAATTTGGAAAAGTTTGTGGAGTTCTTTGGGATTACTGAAAGAAGGTCTAGATTTGGGGTGATAGACAAATCCCTACCCCTATAACTCATTGTATTCAATCTCCTATCTCTATGCTGGGTGCTGATGCTAGGCCGATCAGTGACTTAATTGATCCTTTACATGGTGCACGAAAGACATAATTGGTTAGGGAGATTCTGGAGGAGATTGAAGCTAAGGCAATGTGTAATCTTCCTTTCAGCAAAATTGGGAAACTTGACAAATAGATTTGGAGTCTTACTAAAGATAGTTTATTCAATGTTCGAAGTGCATATTATTTGGTGGTAGGCAGGAAAAGAAGAGAGGAAGGGGAAGTATCATCATTGCATGGATTTGATTGGGAATTGTTGTGGAATTTAAATGTTACAGGTGTTGTTAAATCTTTTGGAAAGCCTTACATGATTGTTTCCCAACAAGGAGAAATTTGAAGAGAAGAAAAGTAGTGAACTGTGATATCTGCCTAACTTGTAACATTGAAGGGGAATTTATAACCCATGTGTTATGGAGTTGTAGAGGAGCTATGGATGTGTGGGCTGAGCAGCAGAGTCCCCTTCAGAAATGGTCCAGTTTTGAGGTATCACTCATTGATCTATGGGGTAATTTCTTGGAAAAATTACCTAAGGGTGAGCCGGAATTGGTAGCAGTGATCATGAGAGGAATTTGGTTTCGAATGAACACTTTTATTTTTTAGAAGAAATTTAATAGTCTGGGAGCAATTTTTGAGTAAGCAACAAAGTCACTTGAAGAGTACCAATTGGCCCAAGCTTCAAGTCAACGAAGTGAAGTGAGTCCTACTGTAAATGGAGTGGGTTATAAGTGGAAAGCTCCTTGTGGTACTAGAGTTAAAGCTAATTGGGATGCTGGATGGAAGGAAATGGAGAGTAGGGTGAGAATTGGGATGGTGATTAGAGATAACAAATGTGAGGTATTGGTTTCTCTTTGTTACTCGAGGGAGGTTGTTGTAGTCCGAGGATAGTTGAGCTCCAAGCTTTATGGAAAGTTATGAAACTATGTGCAAAACTCCACTTTGAGTATGTTACATTTGAAGGGGATGCGTTAAATGTTGTAAAGGTTGTAAATACTACAACAAAAAGTTGGGAATGGCATAGTCAAATAGTGGAGTATTGAAGGAAATTTTAAAGAATAGGCCTGGGTGGATTGTACAACATTCATTAAGAGAGTATAACCAAGTTGCCCACACTCTTGCAAAACTTTCTTTTTCATTTCCTGAGGAATTAATCTAGATGGAGTCTATTCCTCTAGAAATTCAGAAGATTGTAACTTAGGAACATTTGTATACGGTTAAATACTTGATGAATACAATTTGAGGTACCTTTAAAAAAAATGTTTGAAAATAACTAAATGAATATTTAAGAACATTCTTAAAATTAAACATGTACGTACACAATTGATCATGAATAAAATCATTACAAGAAAATTGCTTATTTGCAGCTACTTAATTCTAACGAAATGATTATTTACAGTTAAAATTAGTAGCAAATAGTATTTTTATCGCAATTAATTAATTACAAAAGTTTATTTTTCTTATAGTGAATATTAAAGTACTTGTTACTTAATTATAATATTTGCATGACTTCAACCAAATTAAGTTCATAGCTTAAAAATAATTAACGGTGATTATTTAAAAGAAAAATTATTATTATAGAGTAATTAATTTGTGCAAGTTTAATTAATTATTTTCTCACTCTCAATAACAATATTCAGCTACAAGACCACATTGATCACTTGATAATTAACATATTGTCATTTTAGTCATGTTAATTTTTTTTTTTTTTTTTTTTTTAAGTTGGAAACAAAAATAAAAAGCTATAGATTATTCAAGACCACACATGATCATCGATCATGAGGCAGGTCAGTACTTAAAAGTGCTTGAAGTGTGCCACTTTCCAACTATATACGACCTGACATGGTACGAAATGACGTTTACGACTTATTAATACGTTTTTTTTTTTACCTCTATCTCCAAATCATACATAAAAAATATTAATATTTTGATTTTGTTTATAATTATAATGAATCATGTAAATAACATGTATAATTTACATATGAATTTCTAAATTATAATAGATATCGCATCTAATCATCATGCATCCAAGCATTTTCTCATCATCTGATCATGATGTGATATTAGATGATAAATTCATAAATGTAATATAATTAATATTCTCCAATCATTTAATATCACATAATAAGATGACAAGAACTGGAATGATAAGTAGCATTAATTATAATCAAATTTTTTTACAAGTGACACCTTAAGACACTGTTGATGGAGACACAAGCTAAGCTTTGCAGACAGCAGACACCCACTGAACCACACAGACATCAACTAAAGTTCCTTTCATACTTAACCACATTAATAATATTATTGGTAATATCTAATGTCATCTTCATTTTCAAAAGCGGATGCCATTTTAGAATTATTCTTCCTAAAGCTCTTTCCATTAAGATTCTTCTTGACGATATCAATGGTTATAATCGAACTGACATTAATCGAGATGGTTACTGAAAATGAAAAAATTATATAACTGAGTACATAATTAGGATTCTTCTTTACCATATCTTTTGCATTCTATTAGTCGATCCATGGCAAATTAATGATTTGTATATATTGACTTAATTATTAAAAAATGAAAACAATAATAATGATAATAATAATAGATTAATATGTTTATGATACAAATTATATAAATATTAGTGTTACAAAACAGTGTGACACGCTAATCTATACAGCAATGATCTTTTGTGTTTTACGAATGAATCGATCAGTTTGACGCCGAAAGAAATATGATACGTACACCTTCCTTGGTGATTTCAAACATATATAATATTGATCATACGCACTTATATATATCATGTAGTTCGTATGGCTGGAAGGTCATGATCAATTTTCTTTTAGGTGCAACATTAAGTACTTTGCAAGTGTGTAATATATATATATATTATATATATATATATATATATAGCTACCACATCTTAGTTATCTAGGTGGAGAAATTTTCTTCCACATTTAGATCCTAATGATCATGTCATAATCCTTTTACTTTTAGCTTTATTTCCGAAATAAATTAGCTTATCATTGATCAACAATATTGTTTTAACTTGGTAGAGCTAGATTTCATAAGCACCTGCATATATGCACAAGCATCACATAACCTTTCTAAAAAAATTGAGTAAATACGAGATTCATATGAAAACAATAATAATTTTTTTAAAAATGAACTACATTCCTTTTTAAAATAATTGTGCAGCGCTTGCGCACTCTACGTCTGTGTGTAGCATTACTCTTCTAATTAATTCATTACTCAGTTCCCATAGGAATTAACTACATCTTCTACACCATTATCTCCTAGTCTATTGCAGATCAAAAAAGCTCTTGCTCGAGTAAAGGTCTAAGTTGAAGGAAATCCTAAATTACTTTAGAATGAGTTTATCTTAGACATTATATGAGGCATCATTTCTCCTTCTTAACAATGTATTTTAAAGGAAATGTGCATGAGCTTTTTTACAAGCTACTCAGGAAAAGGGAGGCAAATGGAAAATGAAGGCTAGAGGCAGAGGTAAAACTACTATATCTGTTACTGATAAGGTAAACAAAAAAAGACTCATTGATGAAGATGTGCATCAATATTATGAAAATACTAAGTTGGAACTGTCAGGAGTTTGAGTATTGAAACAGGTTGTAATATATATTTAAAGTTGAAGGAAGAAAACTTGTGAAAAAATGGTTAAGAGTTGTGTGTAGGCCGAAATCTCACTCGATTGTCGCTTGACACGCTCGAGCAGAGTCAAGGCTGAGATCTCGCTTAACTCTCGCTCGACGTGTCACTCGAGCAAGAGACCAGGTAGTGATTTCGCTTGATATTCGCTCGACGTATCGCTCAAGCGTGATACCGTTGGGATCTAAACCTATACAACGTCTGAAGAAGAGACACATATCAATCAAAGTGTTGTAATCGTTACTCGCTCGACTCTCGCTCGACGTGTCACTCGAGTGAGATACCAGGTAGTGATCTCGCTTAATCATTGCTCGATGTGTGGCTCAAGCGAGGGCTCAGGCAGTCATCTCACTCGAGACTCGCTCGAGCAAGAAACTATTAAATTGGAAAATGACATAATTTTTCACATATACATTTTCAAGTTTTATAGATAGTGTTGTGACAGGTCTATTAACTCACGAAAAATTCTTTCATTTTTTTTGTTTCTGTCATTCTCAATAGAAACTTTAGGAACTCTCCAAATTTGCTATTTATAAAGTTCAAAGGTTTTGTTATATTTTGGAGACGATTTGTTATAAATCCTTTAGTAAACTCTTAGTGAGTGAGGGCAAATATCATCTTAAAGACAGTATTTTCATACGCCTCAAAATTTTGATTCATTTTCATATTCTCTTTCCCATCTCAAAAAACTTATCCAACAAGCTTAAGACGATATTTGTGCAATGAAAGGAGAGTCTGAATCCACCGCTTTCAAAGTTATGATCAAGACTTCGTGAAATTGGACAAGTTCAATGGAACCAATTTTACTCGTTGGCAAAGCAAGATGAAGTTTCTTCTTACTGCACTAAAGATCTTCTATGTTCTGAATCCAAATTTGGAGCCAATTTCTACACCAACTTCTGAAGATTCTGAGATTGTCAAGGCGTTAAGAAAGAAACGTGAAGATGATGAATTGGTCTGCAGAAGTCACATTCTTAATACTCTTTCTGATCGTTTGTATGATTTGTTTACTACTATAAAATCTCCTTTGGAGATATGAAATGCCCTTGAAAAAAGTATAAGATAGAAAAAGTGGGTGCTGATAAATTTATAACTTTGAAGTACTTTAAATTTAAATTGATAGAAAATATGTTTGTATTAGACCAAGTGCATGAATTGCAAGTTTTGGTCAACAAACTCCGTGATCTGTCAATTACTATTCCTGAGTCGTTCTAAGTGGGAGCAATAATTGCAAAACTTCTACCAAGTTAGAATAATTACAGAAAGAAACTTCTGCATATGGCAGAAGAACTCATTTCAGAACAAATTGAAAAACATTTACGAATTGAAGAGGAGAGTAGAATTCGTGTTAATAGTCGTTTTGATTCTAAAGTGAATGTAAATAATGTCCAAAAGAGAGATGACAAAAAATGAAACTTTCTTAAGCCAAAAAAGAGAAACACCTTCAAGAAGAATTTCTCCACCAACAAGGATAAGAAAAATAGGCAATATTTAAACTGTAAAAAGAATGGTCATTATATTTGTGAGTGCAGATTATTGAAAAATAAGAAGAAAGAAGATGGTAACAGTTCAAACATTCCGAATGCAGTTGCGAAAATAATTGTAATGATGGAAGAAATGGAGATTAGCATGACAACTGAAGTGCATCTTGCCTCTACAACAAATTCCTTTGATTGGTGGTTTGAGATGACAAAAAATAAAACTTTCTTAAGCCAAAAAAGAGAAACATCTTCAAGAAGAATTTCTCCACCAACAAGGATAAGAAAAATAGGCAATTTTTTACTGTAGAAAGAAAGGTCATAATATTTGTGAGTGCAGATTATTGAAAAATAAGAAGAAAGAATATGGTAGCAGTTCAAACATTCCAAATGCAATTGAGGAAATAATTGTAATGATGAAAGAAATGAAAATTGACATAATAACTGAAGTGCATCTTGCCTCTACAACAAATTCCTTTGATTGGTGGTTTGACTTCAGTGCCACTGTACATGTGTGCAATGATAAAACACAATTTAAGAACTATGTCATAGCTACTGATGGTCAATAAGTTCTTATAGGGAACCACAACACTGTCCAAGTACATAAAAGAGGAGATATAGAGATGCAACTAACTTCTAGGAAGAAATTAGTTTTAACTAATGTTCTTCATGTTCCAGAAATTAAAAAGAACCTTTTATCTGCAATTTGTTATGTAAGAAGGGCATTAAGGCTGTTCTTGAATCTGATAAACTAATCTTATCTAAAAATGAGATTTTTGTTGGTAAAAGGTATTCTTGTAATAGGATGTTCAAACTAAGTATTATTAATAAAGATGTTGCACATTCTACTTATTTGATTAAGTCTTTTACTTTATGGCATGGTCGATTAGCATATTTAAATTTTGAGTATATGAAACACATGAATAAGCATGGTTTAATTTCTTATGAGAATGTTGTTGATTCTAAATGTGAAATTTGTATTCAAGCAAAATCCACTAAGAAACAATTTCCTACTGCTAATAGAAATTCACAAATTTTAAAACTTATACATTTTGATATTTGTAAGTTAAATGGCATTTTGACTAGAGGAGGAACAATATATTTTATTATGTTCATAGAGAACTTCTCTAGATGAGGCTTATAACATGTTCATACGCTATAACTCAGAAGTAGAAAAAAAAAAGAATATTAAAATTATTAAAACTGATATAGGTGGAGAATATTTCTCAAATGAATTTTTTAATTTCTATGAAAAACATGGGATTATACACCAAATGACCTCACCTTACACACCACAACAAAATGCTTTAGTAGAACGAAAAATTAGTACACTTGTAGACATAGTCAATGCTATGATTCTAAGTACAAAATTATCTTTCAATTTATTGGGAGAGACATTACTTACAGTATTTCATGTGCATAATAGAATATCATCTAGAAAATCACAAGTTTCACCTTATGAGTTTTGGAACGGAAGAAAATCAAATCTAGATTATTCTGAAGTGTGGGGGTGTTTAGCATTTTACAAAATTTCAGATACAAAGAAGACTAAATTAGAATGAGATCTTACTTGCTCGAATTTCGAACGACGTGTCATTTGACTCTCGCTCAACGTGTCGCTCGAACGAGATACCAGGTAGTGATCTCGTTTGATCATTGCTCGATGTGTGGCTCGAGCGAGGGCTTAGACAGTGATCTTGCTCGACACCCTGCTCGAGAGAGAAACGGTTAAATTAGAAGATGATGTGATTTATCACAAATACATTTTCAAGCTTTATAAATAGTGTTGTAACAGGTCTATTAAGTCACGAAAAATTCTTTCATTTTTCATGTTTCTGTCATTCTCAATAGAAATTCTAGGAACTCTCCAAAATTGCTATTTGAAAAGTTCAAAAGTTTTATTGTATCCTAGAGACGATTTGCTAGAAACCATTTAGCAAACTCTTAGTGAATGTGGGCAAATATCGTTTTAAAGACAGTATTTCCATATGCCTCAAAGCCTTGATTCATTTTCAGATTCTCTTTGAGTCTTTTTCATCTCAAAAAATTTCTCCAACATCGGGAACCCCCGAACAATTCAAAGTCTTTACTTTCTAGTGAAGACTAAAGTGTCCGAGGTGGTGTTTATCATGGAAACAGAACTTTCTACAAGACGTGTTAAATTTATTGCAAATAAAGTCAGGTATGAGCATTGAATTGGTGTTGATGCACATGGTAGAAGTGGTGGTCTTATGCTTATGTGGAAATAGGATCTCAACATTGAGTTAGTCAATTAATCAACTTAGCAAATTAATGTAATAGTATAAGATGTTCGTAGTCCAAAAAGTCGGCTTCTCACATGATTTTATGGTCATCCCGAGGTTACTTCAAACCTATTGATTGTGGTTGGTGTGTTATCGAAGACTTTAATGAGATCTTATCAAATGATGAAAAAGTAGGTGATTGTTTGAGAAGTGAGACCCAAATGAATTTGTTCAAAAATGTCCTCGAGTAAGGTAACTCGCGTGACTTGGGTTGGAAGGGGGAAAAGGTTTATTTGGAGCCATAGGCATGTGGATGCCACCTATACTAAAGAGAGATTAGACAAAGTTTTGGCTAATCAATTTTGGATAGATGCAGTGGCGGAATTACGTTAGCGATAGGCAGTTACCACCCTCCAAAATTTTTTCAAAAACTTAATATAGAATGTACTTTTTCTCCGACCTACAATATTATTACTAAACTTAGCCCCCCCCCCCCCCCCCCACCCCTCCTCCTCCTCCTCCTCCTCCTCCTCCTTCTCCTCCTCCTCCACCAAAGGTACCAACTGCTAAAATTAGCCTATAAATGTTAGACTACAGTCAACTCTCTTAATATTCTTTTGAATTACATTCTATAAACTTATGGTCCATTCCATTGTCCAACATATATATGCCCCTCAGCCCCTACTCGTAGACTATAGTACCGAACTGTACTACACAGTTGTTGGCATGTTGCATGTCGGTGTTGCTCAATGTGTGTTTGTAATGTTTCTGTGAGACTGACACTATGAAGTGTGAACCAACATTACCAACCCCTGCTTTGATTGTTAGCTTGAAACTCGAGTGTTCAGTCTGAATTAAGTTGGAGCAGCCAAAGCACATTACTACAGAGTGGTGTAAAAACCATTCGAGGGCAAACACGAACAATGGAACAAGGCATGTCAAAAGACATCAATCATTTTTTTTGTTTGTTTTAGGAGCCAAGAAGGTATGAATGTATTATTACGACTTGACCCTCTTTGCTTTGAGATATCAAACTTGTTACACTCGTACAAAGTCAATGCACCGATTGTTTTGCTCCTACTCTCTGGATCTTTGTCTCCCCAACCTCATTTTCAGGTGACCTTTTGTTGAAATTGGTTTTGGGTCTTGATCTCCTCTCCTCTTCTGACTTTTCTTTTTTATGTTTTCTCATTTGGGTTCTATGTTTTCCAGTTGGTTAATGCTGAGAAAGAACAAGTCAGAAAATTATGAATTTATTCTTTATGCAAATGATTATGATGTGAAATATGGTTTTGTGTTGTGCTTGTTTTATGCTCTCTCTCTCTCTCTCTCTCTCTCTTCTCTCTCTCTCTCTCTCTCTCTCTCTCTCTCTCTTATTTTTCTTTTCAAATTATGTCTTATGTAATTTTTTTCTCATGACAGAACAGAATAATACAATTGATCAATGTTGGGAAAACAGTTGTATAAAACAAAAGATAAAATAATAACTAAATATAAGATTTTTTTTACTCACTTGACTGCAAGAATCTTCTTATACTCACACGTATCATACACTTGTCGATCCCCCCTCCCAAACACCAAAGCTTTGTTCTGCCCCTAGATAGATTGTAACCGAAATGTTAAACTCGAAACATATGCTGCTACTTGCTTTGACCAAGGCCGACTCAAGCATTAGACCACTTAGACAATTGCCTAAGGCCTCACTTTGTGTAAGGCCTTCAAAATTTAAAATAAAAAAGTTTTTTTTTTAAAAAAGAATTAAAGATATATATAAACCATTTCATTAAGTAATTTTTATATTTTTCATGTGTTACAGTGGTCTAGACTTTTATAATTTTCTTATTTATATCTCTTCATCTTGCTAGGTTTAAACTCTTGTACACTCCCTGTGTACTTGGATTATGTCTATGCTCCTTAATAAATTTTTTTACTTCTAAAAAATTGTCGAAGGCCCCATAATACTAAAATTTGAATATTTAATTCAATGAATATTTTATATTTTTAAATAAGTTTTTCTATGATCTTACTAAATTGAAGCACAAAATTTACAATGAGGCCTCATTTTAAATTGTTGTATTAAATATAAAGTAAAAGATTTTTAATTAAATATTTTAAATAAAGCCTCATTTTTTAAAAATTTTAAAAAATATTCAATATAATAATTTATATTTTATTATTTTATAATTAAAATTTGCTCACTTAAATTTCACCTTAGGCCTCAATTTATATTAAGCCGCCCCTAGCTTTGACCACCAACCCTTAATGTTAGATTGTGGTTTCAATCGTTTTGTGCCAAAAAGAGGTCATGGTAATTTTCAATATGAGCTCAATTGGGGAAGAGAAGAGGATTGCACCTATTT
The DNA here is from genome assembly GCA_036559045.1 of Platycarya longipes. NCBI lineage: Eukaryota > Viridiplantae > Streptophyta > Magnoliopsida > Fagales > Juglandaceae > Platycarya > Platycarya longipes. The sequence goes on from CM071801.1 coordinate 32,976,929, forward strand.
AATAGTTGTAGAATGGCAAACAGAATTTGTGGGAGGAACTTTGCTTGAATCTATGCAAGTAAAACTAGAAGCTTGTGGAAAGGGCCTTAAAAAGAGGAGTAAAGACGTGGATAAGGAAAGAATAAAGACCATCAGAGATAAGTCTACACAACTAGCAAAGCTACAAAAAGATGAGACCTCCAACTCTATAACTACTCAAAAACAACTTCAAAAAGACATTGACTTTCTATTGGAACAAGAAGATATTAAATGGAAGCAAAGTGCCAAGAGACATTGGCTTGAAAAGGATAATCGAAATACTAAATTTTACCATACTTGTGTAAATCAGAGATGGAAGAAAAATTGCATAAAAAGATCAAGAATGTTGATGGTGTGGAGCTAACAGATTTTGAGAAAATCATGCATGGCTCCTGGCAACACTTCTCATAGGGTATTTCTCTTTCCTAATCCCTCTAGAGACTGCATAAATCAGTGTTTAAATTGTGTGAATCCAAGAATCTCTAAAGATATGAAGCGTGAATTGGAAAGGCAGTTCACTCGAGAGGAAGTATTACATGCTTTAAAACAAATGTCCCCCTTTAAAGCTCTGGGCCAAGATGGCTTTAGTGCGAGTTTTTTCTTAGACCATTGGGAGATAGTGGGTATGGTTGTCACTCAGGTTGTGCTAGATTTTTTTAGGAATGGTGTTATGCTTGCAAAATTAAATCACACTATTATTGCTTTGGTACCATTAACAAGTTTAGACCAATTAGCCTATACAATGTATTGTATAACTTAATTTCTAAAGTGTTGGGAAATAAAATGAAAAAGGTATTGACGTCAGTTATTTCTTGGAACCAAAGTGCATTTATCTCAAGTAAGCTCATCACTAATAATGTCATGGTGGCCTATGAACTCTTACACTCTATGCAGGCTTGACAAAAAGACAAGGTGGGTAGCATGGCCATAATACTATATATGTCTAAAGTATATGACAGAGTTAAGTGGAATTTTCTTGAGACTATCATATTGAAGCTAGATTTTGGGAAGAAATAGACTAATCTGATTATGCTCTATGTGAAAATTGTGTCATATTCTGTTAAAGTTAATGGCATTAGAGAGCAGATTCTTCTTCCTTTAAGAGGCCTAAGGCAAGGTGATCAATTGTCCCCTTATTTATTTCTCTTTTGTGTTGAGGGTCTTAGTTTTCTATATTAATAATGGACTTATAAGAAGAGTTGCTGCCTCAAGGGAAGGGATGCCCATTAACCATCTTTTATTTGTAAATGATTGTGTCATTTTTTATAGAGCAAAGCAAGAGTAATGTGTGTTGTGGAGTAGGTTTTATGTCAATATGAATGTGCTTCTGGTTAGACCATTAATATGCAAAAAATATCTATTATTTTCAACTCCAACACAAATTCCAATGAGAGAGCTGATTATTGAAACTACAAATGGAGCGCTTTGTGGGAACTATATTAGGTACTTAGGTTTACCTACTATGGTAGGGAGATCAAAGTACAAAACTTTTAGCCATCTAAAGGAAAAATTATGGAGGAGAATAAGAAGTTGCAAGTAAGAGATGCTCTCTATAGCAAGAAAGGAAATACTTATAAAGAGTGTATTGTAAGCCATCCCAACATATATTATGAGTATATTTAGATTGCCATCTAGTTTGATAAAAGAAATTGAAGCCATGTTTTCTTGATTTTGGTAGAACGGTAAAAGAGATGGAAGAAGCATTCATTTGAGGAGTTGTGAGACATTAAGTGAGGTAAAGAACAAAGGTGGCCTTGGTTTTCAAACTTGAATAACTTCAACAGTGCACTATTGGCAAAAACTAGACGTATGGAGGTTGCTTCAATGTCCTAACTCTTTGGTGTCACAAATTTTTAAAAGTAGGTATTTTAAAAATTGTGGTATTTTAGTCTAAACTAGGTTCTTTTCCTTTTCCTTCACATATATGGAGTATTTAGTCATTTATCAACTTGGTTAAGGCAGGGGCAGTTTCGAGAGTAGGAAATGGGCACAATAGAAAAGTGTGGCATGATAATTAGCTCCCTCAACCTATCTCTTACAAGGTTCAGTCTCCTATCCACAAGTTGAGTTCAGATTGAACAGTATCCGAGTTAATTAATGGGAAAACTAGCAGCTGGAAATCTGAGTTAGTTGAAGAAGTGTTTAACAAAGTGGAAGCCAAGCTTATTTGCAGTATTCCTCTCAGTATGAGGAAGAGTAGTGACAAACTGATCTGGGCCAAAAATACCAAAGAAAATTTTACTGTAAAAAGTCCATATTTCCTAGAGAGGCTACTGGATTCGTTTGGAGGAAATTGTGGCAGCTATCAGTCCCTGGGAAAATTAGACAATTTTTGTGGAAAGCATTGACAGGAATCCTACCTACAAAACTACATCTAAGACAAAAACAAATAGTTAAGAATGACGTGTCCTATTTGCAAATAGGAAAATTAGACAATTTCTGTGGAAAGCATCGACAGAAATCCTACCTACAAAGCAGCAGCTAAGACAAAAACAAGTAGTTACGAATGACATGTTAACTATTTGCAAACAGGGATGATGAGACCACCACTCATGTTCTAGTTTGAAATTGTTCAGCATCAATGGATGTATAGGGAGATAAGGACAGTACCTTGAGAAAATAGAACTCAAACTATCAAGACTTTCAACAGTTACGGGATGACTTATTAATTAGCAAGTTGAATGATGAGACACTAGCACAGGTTGCTGCTATATTCCATAAACAGTGGAACAAAAGGAACAGTTTCATTTTTAATAACAAATTCCCTGGACCTACAGTCCTACTGCTCTATTTTGTTATTTGTTCAATGATTTAAGAGGTATTTCATGATGCTCACCAGTGCTTTAAGTCTAATAATGATAGCATTTCTCGACAACTATTTGATATACTGCGTTTGATCATGAACAGAAGTTGATGGGGATTGGAATTTTGATATTTAGAGCATTTACTTGTACTACTTGTCTACTAATTTGAAGATTATACAGTCGACAAGTTAAATTATTTGAAAGTAGCTAGAGGCCTCGAAAGTATTATAACTAGTCATGAGTACTACTTAGCTTAAGAAACAAAACACATTATTATTTTGATAATTAGAGTTCTTATATATATATATATATATATATATATATATATATGCCCACAAAAGAAGGAATCAGCTAAAAATAAGGTTATTATTTTTTAATGATTTAGATATGAGTGTAAAAAACAGAAATTCATTACGTTGATTTTATTCGTACGTGCAGCTCATAAGATCAAGAACTAAGGGCCGGAAAATTGTTATTTACATGATGATCTAATATAATGTTGTGCATGAAAACTTTAGTCAATTTTGGATATTTTGGATGATATGATTTGTTAAGATTTAAAATAGAGAAAGATAGTCTTTCAAAAAAATAGACAAAAATAGACAAAAATAGACATAAAGTAATTACAATATTTATGACTAAATTTAACAACGTTAAGCGTTAAATAAATAATTTACGTAAAATGCATTGTGATTAATTATTTATCTTTTTCTTACTTTGAATTTAAGCCCTTTAGATTGAGAGATAATCTAAACTCATTTCATAATCTTATCTTATTATTCTAATATATTTTAAAAAATTTATACAAGATAATAATAATTTTAAAAAAATAATAATATTTTATTTAATTTTTAATTTTCATCTCAACTCACTATACTAATCACACCTCAATCTTATCCCCTTGCCAAGGGAGCCACCTCAGCAAGAGGAGTCGGCGCCGGAGAGTTGCGACAGACGGGACAAGTAGGATGCAGCCGCAACCATGGATCCACACATTTCCAATGGAAAAGGTGGCCACAATCAGGCAACAGCCTAAGCAAATCAGTGTCTCGATAATCCGCCAAACATATGGAGCAGCAGGCAGAAGCAGTACTGCCGGAGTCACCGGCGGCCTTGTTGAGTTTGGCTTGGGAGTAAAGCAACTTGGGGAACCTACGAACAGCGGCTTCGTCGAGGCCGCCTATAACTTCGATCACCATGGAGCGCCGGCTGGAGATGTCATCTCCGGTGGTGATCATACTGATAGGGGAGACGTTGCTGTCGTAAGTTTGAGAGCGGCGGCCTAAATACTTGCGGGTGCAGTAGTAAGAAGCCATGGCCATGATTATGATAACACCGACGATGGAGAATCCGATACTATAAGCAAAAGCCTCATCCGTGTCTTGATTTGTAGGATCATCCATGGAATTACTGGATGGGTCGTCCATCCTTTTAGCAGCTAGCAGCTTGATTAATATTGCTAGAAATATACGTACGATGTTTAAGGCTGCGGAGCTCTTGATGATGAAGCTAGCAGGAACATATATATATATATATATATATATATATATATATATATATATTTGTTCAGTTAATAGGCGCTGCTTGGGGAGTTGATATCTGGTGATGATTATCTTCAACCTTAACATCTCTATTAGTTTCTATCTGAGGATTGTCAACGGTTTTATATAATATATATATATATATATATATATATATATATATATAATGTTAAAATCCCCTAGAGAAAAATCCTAATTAAGAAAAAAAAACTGGCATTACAAAAAAATTAGTATTTTTAATCAATTAATGGCAATCTGAAGAATTATTTGCGATGAAAACAATATTATTTTCATTGTTGGTTGCCATTAATATATTATTTTCGTCCTAACTAATCTTTTTGATTGTCATTAATTAATTATAATTATCAATTTTTCTTACAGTATGCAAATAGAAGTAATGGAATTCGATTATATAACACATCATTATCATTAAGAATGAGACTACCTTATCATGATCTTAATTTGTCACTAATCCATGAAGTTTCAAGTTAAGGATCATTATCTAATTTAGTTTATCTTTTTGTTAGAGATCGAGGAAGAGATCAAATAGAACTCGGGTTGATTTTGATTCTAGTTACTTGGGATACTCGCTCGTACATAAACACGTTAATAATATAAAAAAAAAATTGTTTATTTATAATCAATTAATACTAGTGAATAACTATTTAAAATTAAAATTGACCACAAATAATTTTTTCGTCAGAATTAAAGAGTTACAAAAATCAATTCTTCTTGTAACGTAGAAAGCTTAATTTGTGCCAAAACAAACTTGGAAGTTTCTTCTCTTTCAGATTGTTCTTGTTTGAAGAGCTAGCAATATTTAAGATAAGGTTTTTATCTTTATTTGTAGTACTGGAAGATGGCGTGCTAGATTATTTATCGTGAATTTTGATACCAAACCCAAATCCGAGCTCCTAAAAAAGTATTATTTTGTGTAACATGTAGGGAAGAAAAAACCCCCAAATAAAAAAAAAGAATTCTTTGGAAAAGATTGACAAAAAAGTGCAATTTGATATTAATATAATTGGTGTATACTATTCATCCTCGTACTTGATGTTTAGATTTAGGTCCCGCTTGGATTTGGAGATGAGATGAGTTGAGATGAGTTTAGTTTATTTTTTAATATTATTATTATTTTGAGATTTGAAAAAGGTGTGTTGAGATTTAAAAAATGTGCATTGGAATTTAAAAAAGGTGTATAGGAATTTGTGTTTTATATAAAAAAATTATAAAAATATAATGATGAAATGAAGATGAGTTGAGATGAGTGGAGTCCACTTTCAAATACAAACGGGGCCTATAGTTGGGTTTTATAAAAATTATATTTTTGTATTCTTCATTGTGATTTTACGGCTTATTTTATTTTTTGTAGAGTATTTCTATATACTAACATATGGAGATTCCGATGGTGATCCCGCCTAGTAATGTATTTTTTATGAAAAATATATGTATATATATAATATTATTAAAAATATTTATTTAATCATTAAGTAATAAAGATGACGAGATCCCAATCAAATATATCGATAAGAGTATTATTTCTCTTTTTTGTAATGTTTCTATAAGTTGTGGAGTATAAGTGCCATATATATGATATAAAGGCCGAATATTAAGAAACAGAAACGCTTAGCAACATTGTTGTTGCTGTTGGGCGAAAAACAGGCCACCAACGCGCTGGCTACACGAAAGATGAAGTGGTTTATACTGAGTAGAACGGAAAGCAGCTAATTATTTCTCTAATAGCACAATTCACTGCTCCGAAACCCACTGCAATTTCGGGATTCCCCCCCTACATCAAAGTATAAGCCATCTTGTGATATAGAAGAGGATATGTTTCTTGAAAGTGATGGTAGTGATGTAGGTGATGAAGTTCACCCATTGGAAAAACGTGAACCTATATCTCTCCCTCATGTCCCAGAAATGAGATTTTTTTATTTTTTTTTCCTTAAGATTTGTTTGGTGTTATCATCATTTCTCGAGTTATGATGGAACTATAGTTCATTCTATAAAGTCGAAAATCCCTCTACAAATTGACCCCCCGTCCATACCGTTATGTTATCTGTCCGGGAGGGCTGGGCTGGTCGAGCTAATGTAAGAGAATGAGTGGAAGAGAGTTGAAATGTAAGAGTGCAGAGTGGAGATCGAAAACTGGTGAGTGGCAGTGGAGGAGTTTGGGTAAAGAATGACATCTAATGTAGGCAAAGGCAAGTGCATAAATAATTACATTAAAATGCTAGCTAAGTTCCAGGATTTCTCATTAATAAAAAAGAGTTGCAATGCCAAAATTAAATAAATTCTACATACATTGACCCAATCGACGTGACGTGCAGTCGTCACCAATGTTATTTATTTTCTAGACCAATTCCCAAACCTTTGTTTATAATAAATGTCACTGTCTCTCACATCTCTTATTCATAGACATGTTGTTCTTCCAGTGAGGCAGCTGCATGCACCAACCCTAATTTTATTAATTTTCTTCTGACAAAATTGTATGATATTTCCAATATGGTAGAATAAGGCTTACTTTTCCACAAAGATATCTAACCTTCCTATTCAATAAAGGTATCTAACATTACACCAAAACAGATTGCGCCTTGTTAAATTTGATTTTTGAACTAAAGGCAAATATTCAGCGTGCATTTAGAGATTAAAAGTAGGGAGCAGAAGCAGCAAACAGACTTATAAAGTAAATGGTTTCATATGGGTGGCCAAATAACCATCCAGTTATATAGATATACACACAAACCCCCACCGAACAAGCATGGTTTTCCACTTACACTAGAATTCAAGTACTAGATCTCCCACACAAGGTCTATGTTTGGCAAAATAGCAGGAACCCAAAACATGCCAAAATCTAACTATGTCCCTTTTAACAGAAGAATCCAATGATGATTTATTTTTTTCAGTAAAGTTGTCTCCAGATCACTCCCTTTTTTTGGGGGGTCAGCTAGTTAATTCCTCATTGCTGAGCACACTGGACCCTCTGAGCACCACCAGGCATGTCCTCATCCTCATCGTATGCCTCTTGGGCCTGTGCTTGCTTGCGTCTCATTTCTTCCTCTATGTTCACATCATGCAGCGTTGTCTCTTCGCATTCATCCAGCTCCATGTCTGTCAGCTGCACCGAACTCCTTGGAGGTAGCACCGCCTCCAGTGTCTTGCACTGCTCTGGGCTCAGGCTGTCTGGGAATTCCACCGTAAAGTGAATGTATAGTTTACCTTTCATGAATGGCCTCTGGTACATTGGCATTCCCTCATCATTTATACCCTTGTATTGGTCTGTACCACACAAAACAAGAACATCGGCAAAGTGATGACAGATTATATTGAGCACCACAAATAACTTTTTAGTTTTTATCAGTACTTTATAAGCATACTCAGCTACATTCACTCTGCACCCTGTTCTACGGGTAGACTAAGTGACCATTGGGGGGATCAACAGAATCATGGGAAACAAGATATTAAAGAACAAGGCCAAAACAACCAACCCAACCCCCCACCCAAATAAATAATAGAAAATGAATGACTTTTTAAGCTCAAAATATGCTTCACAATGACGTTTTTGTGAAAACCAAGAGGTAGCTCAGCTTCCCCACTGGGTGGCTTATAGCACCATCAGCTCTGGATCAAAGATCCACTCTTAGGTTATACATTAGGATTTAAAAATAATTGAAGTAAGCATGTAATGCCATCTTCACAAACTTCACATACACAAAAGTTCACCAAAGCACATCTTCACCTTTGATGTCAATGTTATTCTGAAGCAAAATTCAATATATAAACGCTCATACCTAGATATAGCTCGCAACAGCATTATCAGATTAAATAAAAAACAGAGAGAGATTGTAAGGAAAAAATAAAAATGCGACGTACCAGGCTTTATTACTTCTCCAGGTTCAGATTTGATGAGAAGCTGCCTACCATCCAAATGGGTCAATATGAATTGGAAGCCACAGAGTGCTTCTGTAAGGTACAAGGTGTGCTCAACAAACAAGTCATCGCTCTTCCGCTTGAACTTGGGGTGTTCTTTCTGTTGCAGAACAAATACAATGTCCCCTGTAATAGTATCCGGCTGAAAAGAACAAAATACACAGATTAATAACAAAATTCCATTCTCAAAAGGAAAGAGAAAAAAGAAGGTTTTCCCACTTCCAGCAAACTAACCACCTTACTGTTAAAAAGACAATTAAAATGTTTTTGAGACCAAGAAAAATAAACATGAGCCTACCGCTTCATCAGCTTCTCCAGGGAATGTAATCTTCTGCCCATTTTGCATACCCTTCTCTACAATAACTTCCAAAACTTTCTTCTCCTGGACAACCTTCTCTCCCTTGCACTGCGGGCAGCGGTCCTTGTCATTGATAGTTTCACCTGTACCCTTACACTCATTGCAAGCATGCTGCATTTGCTGGATCATAGAGGGACCAAGGTGCCGAATGGAGACTTTGATTCCAGAACCTTGACAACCAGAACATTTAATTGAAGCACCAGACTTGGAGCCTTTACTGCAAAAGACCACACGCAATCCCATGTTGGAAAAATGAAAGAAAATATCAAACATGCCAAAACATGTAAAAATAAAGTACTGACCCCTTGCACTTGGAGCAGATTGCATTGCGAGAGAGGGACAGCTTTTTGGATGTTCCATTGTAGAGGTCCTCCAACGAAACCTTGAGGGGATGGACCACATCCTCTCCCCTCCTCTGCCTCCGGCCTCTGCTGCTTCCAGCACCTAAGCAAGTTAAAAATCAGCACAAATGTCCATAGACCATGCTTCATAGATGGCAGGCATATATATATATATATATATATATATATATATATATATATATAAATCATGGCCAAAGATTCATACCACCAAAAGGGTTGCCACCAAAGAAGGACTGGAATATGTCAAACGGATCATGGCCACCACCTCCGCCACCCATTCCTTCCTTGAGCGCATCCTCGCCATACTGATCATAGATATCACGCTTCTCTGGGTCGCTTAGAACTTCATAAGCTTGGGCCAACTCTTTAAACTGAAAGGCAACCCAAATTTGAGGAGATTCAATACGTCAACACAAAAATCATTAAAAGAAGACACAAATTAAATCAAATACAACAATAAAGTAACAAATAAAATGGCAATGGAAGTGCCAAAATTCGGATGGCGGACTTATTTTGGCACTAGGATATTGCTTTCATTCCACACAAATGCAGAACGCCACCACTAAAGTTAGATAATTGTTGAAAAAACAAGAGAGAACTCTCTGGATAAATCAGTGCGTTTCCAAGACCCAAATGCCAAACTGAGAGATGCGGGGAAATTTTCTGTCATGGCTCTAGAATGTCTTTGTTGTCAATGCGGTGAACTGGAATCAAAGGCACCGTGCCTTCCACAAAACCAATAAAAAATCATGCATACACAAAACCAGTAATTAACCGCGATTCAATCCTGGCATCCTTGATCTCCAGATTATATTACTTCTGTGATAATTCCTAAGGAGATTATATTACAGAGTTTAGAGTTTAATAAAACGTTTCGCGACCAAAAACCCAACACAATAAAAAATATAAACATTCACAAAAAACAATATAATAATTTATCTGTACATTACCCAGGAAATCCAAGCTCAGACAGAAACAAATTTCACCAAACCATAATAACAATTTCACAAGCTGATCCGTCAAAAATCAAAATCTAAACACGAAATATTAATGAAAGATTAAAAATAAAAGAGGAAACACAACGAAATCAAGAAAGACCTTTTCCGGGTCGCCACCCTTGTCCGGATGGTTTTTGATGGCCGCTTTCCTATAAGCCTTCTTTAAATCCTCCTGCGAGGCGCTCTTCGAAACTCCCAGAATCTCATAATACTTGGTGTTGTCGCTCTTCTTTGGAGCCCTCCCAAACATTTTCTTTTCTTGCTAAAAGATAATCAAACCCACCGTCTTCGAGATTTCTAAACAGATCCAGCAAAAGCCTAAATCTGCAACCAGATAGGTAAGGAGAGAAAGGAATCTAACCGATCGCAAATTGTACGAATTGTTACGTAAAAGAGCGAAGAGAAGAACCACAGAAGCAAGCGAAACGGCGAGAGACGATGATTTATAGGAAAAATGAGAGGAGTTGAACCAGAAGGATCTAGAATGTATTTGCAAATTCTGGAGTCTGGGAAGGGATCTACACCGTTGATTTAGTCCATTGGTCGTCGCCCACCTCAAATAAAATAATAAAATACGAAAAATTGTTGGACCTCATTCTAAGATATAAATCAATATAATCTAGTTTTTTTTATATAACAAAATCAATATAATCTAGTTGGGTGAATAGTTGGGGGTACAACTTATTTGGGTGAATAGTTTGGGTACAATTTGAGAACGGTTACGAGGCGACTTCGTGATAATTATTAGGCGATTTTTGTGACAATTTTTTGGTCAGCAATTTTCCTCTTCTCTCTCGTGGAATCTTCGTTGTTTTAACGTAGGATTTACAAGGAAAGTGAGGGTGTGGCTCTCTGCTGTGTTCAATACGGAGAGGGTCTATATTTAGGGTGGTGTGATCTTGTACTTTGACTGATGAAGATGATGGATGAGTTGAATGGGGCTTGAAATCCCTCTCAATCCAGGATGAGAAGGGTAGGAAATTGAAAGTGTCGATGGAGGAAATGGACGAAGCGCAATGCTGTAGTTGACGAATTCTAGTGAGGAAAATCTATGTTGATAGATGACTCAATGTTGATATTGTAAGGACTACCATCCATCGAGTTTGGACCATCCTTTTAATGTCAAGGCTTTGAAAGACAACATCTTTGCCCTAACTTTTGGTTTTGACTCTGATAGGGAATGGGTTTTTGACTCCCGCCCATGGTAGTTTGACAACCATCTCTTTGTATTGAGGCAGTGGATGTCAATGTTCAACCACATATATTGAACTTTGATGTGGATAGGTTTTGGATTCATTTGAATAATCTTTCAATGGCTTGCTTGAGGCAGAGGATTGGTGAATAAATAGGAAGTTCGGTGGGCTCGGTGATAATGGTGGATGCTCCGAAGGATAAGGTGGAACTGGGATGATTCCTTCGAGTCCTGGTGGATGTCAATATCAAGAAGCTTCTGTCTCAAGGAAGAACCATTAACTCTTTGGGGAAGACCATGTGGATTCCGATAACGTATGAAAAACTCTCAAAAATTTGTTTCTTATGTGGTAGGATGGTGCATGAGTCTTCTGGATGTGGTGGACCTACTCACATGGGGAATCAATCCATTGGTTTCCAATTTGACACATGGCTAAGGCCAGCAATCAAGGTGGCAGGAAGACTCTTGATGTTGGTGGCACTATGTCGGATTCTTTTACTGGACCAGGTGGTGAGGGCTCGACGAAAGGTGGGGGGAAGGATGCAGTTTCTATTGGGAAGGAAGTTGACGAAGGTAGTAGTTGGGCTGCATCTCCTAAAGCCTCTCTCGTGGGCTACGTACAGGAATTTACTTGTGCTGGCCCTAGGCCCAATACGAAAGCATGTGAAGCCCCAGCTATTGTTGCCTCATCTATGAAAGCGAATCGGAATGTGGTGGGTTGTGGACTTTTGAGAAGCCTAGGCCCAATGTCAACCCAATTGAGGCTTCTTGATAAGGAAGACTCTTTCAGAAAAATGGTGAATAACGCCATTCTTCTCCCCAATTCCCCCAATCTTGAATCTATAGGTTTCCAGGAAGTTGATCTTGAGAAGGATGGAGCAGCTCAAAAAGGTAGGAAATGGAAGCGTAAGGCGAGGCAGCATCACTCCACATGTCAATATTCTAACCTCATATTGAGGAAGAAAAGGGAGGGGGCTATCTAAATCCGATGATTCGGCGTTGGGTAAGGGGAGGAAGAAGTCACGAGGTCCCAAGTTGTCTTCTTTTGGAGAGCATGATCTCTCCTCGGTGGTGGTGGCACGATGGCCCCGCCGAGCATCATGATAATCCTATGTTGGAACTAGCGGGGGCTTGGGATCCCCCGGTCAATTCACAACTTTACCTGTTGGTAAAGGAGAAGGCCCCAAAGATAGTGTTTCTCTGTGAGACACATTGCATTGGTTCAAGAATAGAATGGATTAGTTGTCATTTGGGTTTTAGTGGCTGCTTTGTGGTGGAGCCGAAGGGGAGAATGGTGGTTTAACCATGTTATGGAAAGGGGAGGTGGATTTTGAAATTTGCAATTACTCTGAGGGACATATTAGTGGTTGGTTAAGGGATAAGGGCTATCATCAGGCAAATCTTTTTACAGGATTCTATAGGGCATTAGAAACAAAAAGATGGGTACACTCATGGGCCTTGTTATCACGCCTGAATTCTAGAACTCACACTGGTGTATTATGGGTGATTTTAACAAGATTTTGTCACAAAATGAGACGCAGAGAGCCCACCCACGACCTGAAGCACAGATAAGACTCTTTTTGGAAGCAATTGAATACAATAGGCTTAATGACATGGGAGGTCATGAAAACTTTTTTACCTAGTCCAACAACCATACTGATGACAGCTTTACTATGGAGAGATTGGATAGAATGTTTGTGAATTCTCATTGGCTAGAGGGGGTGAAAGGATTAATATTAGGTCCCTTCCTGCTGTGTAATCGGATCATAGACCTCTTGTGATCTCTCTATACCGTAGTAGAGCGAGTTGGCATCAATCTTGCAAATGTTTCAAGTATGAAACTTCTTGGTATTGAGATGTGGATTTTCAAAAAATTTTGGCAAGAGAATGGACCAGTTCAACTGAGGGCTCTCAAGCTTTGTACTCTGTTAATGGAATCCTTAAGACATGTGGCAGGAAGCTGTGTTCATGGTCCAGGCAAAGAAAAACTAATGGAGAACAACGAATTGCTGAGTTAACCTCTGAGATTGGCAGATTACAAGACGAGGGAGATGAAGATAGTGTTTCTATTATTCTGTAAAAACAGAATGAGGTTGATTTGCTCCTTAATGATGAGGATACCAAATAAAGGCAAAGAGCAAAGTTAAACTAGTATAAGTCAGGGGATTGCAATACTAAGTATGTTCACAGTTGTGCATCGCAAAGATTCAAGAAGAATAAGATTGTGGAAGTTAAAAATTCTGCTGCTACTATTTGCCGAGGGCTGTGGGATATTCACATAGCTTTTGTGAAGCACTGTCAGAGTATCTTCTCCTCATCTAAGCCAAGTGAAGAAGATTATGAAGTTGTCACTCAACATGTTACTACCCGACTTAGTGAGGAAGATTGTACACTTCTGGATGCAGCTTTTACAGGGTCTGAAGTGGGCACAGCTTTGCGTCAGATGGATCCTCTCAAGTCACCTAGGCCAGATGGTTTTGGGCCATGTTTCTTTCAAGATAACTGGGCTATGGTTGGTGATAGATAGGGCTGGCAATATATTACATAATCTGTTAACCCAACACGAACCCAACACGAACACAACACGATAATAGCGAGTTAGAGTTTACTTTTAATGGATTTCAGGTCAAAACAGATTGACCCATTACGACACGATTGCTTAACAAATTGATAAAGGATCAATCTGTTTTGACCCCCTATGACACGTTAACAAAGTTAAAATTACAAGTATACCCTTATGTTTAAAAATAAGATTGTTAGAATCTTAATTTCGATATTTTTATTATTTAGATTGTAATTAATACTTGTAGTTAGCATTATAATTTTTATAAATATTGTGATTTTAACATTTGTATAAAATTATGCTAACTTTAATTAAGTCAAATGGGTTAATTTCTAGCATATTCAACACATTTACATAAACAGATTAAAACGTATCATATTTTGCCATGTTAATTTATTTTGTAATATTCACTAATGGGTCCTAACGGTCCTAACGGGTTGACATGATATAACATATTATATTAATAGGTCATGTTAGGGTTTGAAATTTTGACATGATAAGTTCAACGGATCAAATTAGGGTTGACCTATATAGTATAATATACATGTCTTGACACGACAATAATGCGACCCGTTGACATAATTTGATACCCCTAGTGATAGAACTGCTGAAGTTGTCATGTATTTTCTCAATAGTGGGTGTTTTGATGAGTCCATAAATCTGACAAACAATATTATGATTCCCAAGGGCGAGTGACTAGAATCTATAAGTAACTTTCGTCCCATTAGTCTATGTAATGTGATTTATAAAATAATTGTTAAAGTTTTAGCCAATCGCTTAAAACTTGTGCTGGACTCTATTGTCTCTTTAAACTAGAGTGCTTTCATTCCTGATCATCTTATCTCTAATAATATTTTGATTGTGTATAAGGTTCTCCATACAATGAAGTTTAGACTGAAAGGGAGAGGGGGTCACTTGGCAGTCAAACTTGATATGTCTAAGGCATACAATAAAGTGCAATAAGGGTATTTAAAGGCTATGATATTGAAATGGGGCTTTAGTTTGAAATGGATCCATTTAATTATGACTTGTATATCCACTATGAAATATTCAGTGTTGGTCAATGGAAGAAACATTGAGATTTTTGTTCCTTCTTGTGGGTTACGGCAAGGTAACCCATTATCACCCTACTTATTTCTTTTATGTGCTGAAGGTTTAACTAGTATGTTACATGCGGCTACATATGAGAGGCTGTTACAGGGTGTTGAGATGAGCAGAGGGTACTTGTATTAGCCACCTCATGTTTGCGTATAATTGTATCATTTTTTGCAAATCTGAGGTGAGACAATGGAATTGTCTCTAAGAGATTCTTCAGCTTTATGAGAAAGCTTCGAGCCAACAAATAAACTTGAGGAAAACTTCCATTATTTTCAGTACAAATACCAACCTCACTGTTAAAGACCAGATTATAAATGTGAACAATGCAAGGGTTTGTGGGGAGGTTGAAAGTTATTTTGCCTTGCCTGCAAGGGTGGGAAGGGTAAAGTACGACACTTTTAAATCTCTTAAAGAAAGGATTTCCCACAGAATAGGGAGTTTGAATAATAAATTTATTTCCCAAGCTGGGAAAGAAGTTCTCATTAAATATGTGTTAATGACTATTCCTACCTATGCAATGTCTGTTTTTAAGTTGTCCAAACGACTGTGTAACGACTTAAATTAGAAAATTGCTGAGTTCTAGTGGGGATCATCTAGTAAGGGTAGGAAGATACATTGGAAGCAGTGGAACTTTATGAGAATTTCAAAGGAGTTTGGAGGCTTGGGTTTCAGAAAAATTAAATGCTTTAATTTGGCCTTACTTGCAAAACATTTTTGGAGAATTTACTCCAATTCTCATAGCTTGGTGACTAAGGTTATGACTAAAAATACTATTGGCATCGGAATATTTTTAAGGCCAAAAAAGGAAACCTTACATCTTTGATTTGAAAGAGTATTTGGAAGGGAAAAGGTCTGGTTAAGGTGGGAATAAGGTGGAGAATAAGGAATGGTGAAAGCCTTAGCATTTGGGGAGAAAAATGGCTTCCCACAAAAGTCACTAACTTAGTTCAGTCTCCTGTCAAAGTTTTTTAAAGAAGTGGAAAAGTGAAGGACTTGCTCCTGCAAAATGGGGATTGGAGTCATGCTTTGATTGTCGAAGTATTTTTATGAGGAAGCTGATCTAATTAAGGGGATCCTTGTCAATCGATTGGGATCAGCAAAAAACTGTCATGGGGTCAAGCAAAAGATGGTCTTTTCTCAGTTAAATCAGCTTATCATATTTACTGTGGCTTAAAGGCTGTCTCAATGAGTGAAGGGTTGAATACAGCAACTGTTTATGAGATGTGGAGACAACTATGGCGACTAACCATCCCAAATAAAGTGAAAGTATTCTTGTGAAAGGCATTAACAAACATATTGCCCACGATCCTTAAACTTTTCACAAAGAGAGTGTCGGTAAATCCTTTATGTCCTTTTTGTGTTAAGGAAGAAGAGACCATTAATCATGTTTTGTGGCATTGTGTAGTAGCACGGGATATTTGGGGTGACAAAGGCAGTCCTCTCTAGAAGATGGTTTATTTCAACATGGATTTTGTTGCTATCTGGCAGCTGTTAACTCAGAAATTTACTTCTCAACAAATGGCAGAGTTGGCTGTAGTATTTCGCCATTTATGACTAGAAGAAATAACTATGTGTTTAAAGGGATGTGCTCAATTCCTTCTCAAGTATGGATGTGTGCTAGAACCGAATTGGTTGTTTTTCTCCAAGCCCAAACTATCCAAGGTAACACAACAGGGGGGTAATAACTTACTAAGGAGGAATATCTACTAGTGTAAGCCGCAAATGAAGTGGTATAATTAAACTGGGGTGCAACCCTCGACAACTCTAGAGCCGTGATGGGTGGCGGCATTATCATTCGCGATTGAAGGGGTGAAGTAATGGCCTCTGGTCGATGGTCTCGTGGTTTTATCAAATCCCCTGTCCTAGCAGAAATTCTTACTTTGGAGAGAACTACTGTCTTCTGTTCTGAGTTGGGGCTACAAAAGGTTTTGTTTGAATGTGATGTTATGATCATTGCCAAGAATATTCTGAGTCTAAAGAAAAAAATGTCTTGGTATGGTCAGAAAATTGTGGACCTTTAACAGTATTTTTGGCTCCCAGATTAAACCTTCGATGAGGAGTTAGCGTGGATGGAAGACTATCTTTATCCACTACAATAATTGCTAGAGCTTGATAGTTGATTATGTCGCTATGATGTATTTGTTTATATTCATGTATGCATGAACTCTGTAATATGGTCTTTGTGTTGATATTTTATGAATGAAGGCCTCTGATGGCATTGTTTCAAAAGAAATATATAATCTAATACGAAATATTTAAACTAGATTTAGATGTTGAAATGATTTCAAATGATTAATGAATAATACTAAATAATTATGAATTATTTATAAATAATAAAATAATCTTAAATTACTTCACTTGTTAATCACAATCTTAAACTCTATACGAGTTCAGTTTGAGTTGATTTCAAATTTCAATTAACATTAACTTTATTTAGAATGTTAAATTATCACAATTTTGATTTTAATTTAGTTTAAAATCGAGAATAAAGTTTGCATAATTGCAATTCATTTAGATATAGATTTTCTTTAAAGAATAATATTATGACATTCTCTTATTTTGATTCTATTCTATTTATACCAATTCAACTTGAGCTTATTTCCACTTCAGTTGATATTAATTTTACTTAAAATGTTAAATTACTACAATTTTAGTTTAAATTTAGTTTAAACTTAAGAATAAAGTTTGCATAATTGCAACTTAATCCATTTAGATAGATATTTTCTTTAAAAAAATAATGCTATATCTACTCTATTTATACCAGTTCAGTTTGAGTTGATTTCAAACTTCAATTAATATTAATTTTACTTAAAATGTTAAATTACCATGATTTTGATTTTAATTTAGTTTTAATTTGAGAATATAGTTTGCATAATTGCAACTTAATTCGTTTAGATAGAGATTTTCTTTAAAGAATAATGCTATTATATTCTCTTATTTTACTTCTCTATTTATACCAGTTCAGTTTGAGTTGATTTCAAACTTCAGTAATTATAATTTTACTTAAATTGTCAAACTGCCACAATTTTGGTTTTAATTTAGTTTAAACTTGTGAATAAAGTTTGCATAATTGTAACATAGAGATTTTCTTTAAACAATAATGCTATTATTATATCCTCTTATTTTACTAAACTTGAGAATAAATTTTACATAATTACAACTTATTCATTTAGATAGAGATTTCTTTAAAGAATAATGTTATTATATCCTCTTATTTTACTTCTACTCTTTTTATACGAATTCAATTTGAGTTACTTTCAAACTTCAATTAATATTAATTTCTTAAATATTATTACGATTTTTGTATTTTAAAAAATTAATTTTTTATGTGAGTTTTATATCTACTCATTTCAAAAGTTTGTAACTTGGTTTGAAATTTGATATTTGCAATTATAAAATACACAAATATAATATAATTCCTTTGATAAAATGAGTAAATATATATATTCACATAAAAATCTAATTTGTTGATCAAACATAATATTTATAATCGCAAATAAGCAAGTGCTACAAACATTTTGAAAAAAAAAAAAAATTAAAGACTATGAAATTCATCTAAAAAATAAATTTTTTAATAATAAATTCTATTTATTTTACAATACCTGTTAATTGTTACCCTACGATTATCCCTAACATTATAGTATAGTTCTTCTTTTTTTCTTAATACAATTACGTAACTTTTGTACATTCCACAGTAAAAGCCTTCGTAGTTCCTTCTCCAAATCAGCCGAATTTGACATTGGTGAATCTCAATTGAATAATATTAAATATAATCATGAAATCTACAAATATTACATAATTCCTTAGAAAATAAAAACAAAATTCACTAGTAAAAAATTAATTTTTAATATAAATTTCGGACTCACTTTTTTTAAAAAAGGTATTACACTACACTTTCACACTCCACAACTTTAGATTTCTTTTGGAAAATTAACAAGAGTTGAAAACCTCGATAATACAGACAGAAAACCAACAGAGAAAACAAATTAACTTTGTAAGGATCGGATGGAGTGATGCTTATGTTTTTTTTTTTTTTTAATTTTAGACCTATTTCCACTATTTTCGTTCCTCAAACCAACAGGCAGCAGTTGCATGCATGCATACTACGAGCTTAAAATGGGTTCTTAATTCTTATAGCCTCCCTGAAACACATCATCCGGATGGCAAAATAACCATCCAGATGACACAGATTATACACCTCCAACAAACCACCATGGTTTTCCACTTAACACTAGAATTCAAACATTTAGATCTTCCACACAGTACATGTTTGATAACATGTCAACAATCCATAAACAATCCAAAATCTAACTATTACTCCCTGTAACACAAGGCAATGATGTTAAATATTTATTTTTAGTAATTCTGGTTTCTCCAAATCATTCCTGTTTTTTGGGGTCAGCAGCTCATTCATTCATTCATCATTGTTGAGCACATTGGACCCTCTGAGCACCACCAGGCATGTCCTCATCCTCGTCATATGCCTCTTGGGCCTGTGCTTGCTTGCGACGCATCTCATCCTCTATGTTCACATCATGCAGTGTAGTCTCTTCGCATTCATCCAGCTCCATGTCCGTCAGCTGCACCGAACTCCTCGGAGGCAGCACAGCCTCTAGTGTCTTGCACTGCTCTGGGCTAAGGGTGTCTGGGAATTCTACTGAAAAGTGAATGTATAATTTACCTTTCATGAACGACCTCTGGTACATCGGCATTCCCTCATCATTTATACCCTTGTATTGGTCTGTAGCACAAAAAATAAAACGATCAGTTCAATGATGATAGATACATTGAGCACCGCAAATAACTTTATAGTTTCTTAGAAGTTCATTTATAAGCATACTCGTGAAATTCACTTTGCACCCCTGTTCTCCAGATAGAACCCATTTGAGTACAGTGAATAAATTTTTTTCTCCTGAGTGACTATTGTGGATCAACAAAACCATGGGTAACGAGACACTAAAGAAGAACAAGGCTAAACAACCACCCCACCCCACCCCACCCCAACCCAAATGATAGAAATAGTGTTTTTTAAGTAAATTGGTTCGGTATAAAAAACCGCAACAGGAAGTCGTCACATCCAATTCCAATTAAAGTGCATCAATGGGAAGCTCCAACAGCTCAAGCTGCTCCACAATGACTTTTGTGAAAACCAATGGGAAGCTGAGATTCCCCATTGGGTGTAGCAGCAGCTCTAGATCAAAGATGCACTCTTAGGTTATAGATTGAAAATGACTGTTATCGTCACAAACTTCTTGTACAAAAAAATTCCACAGGGCACATCTCCACCTTTGCCATCAATGTTATTCTGATGCATAATTGCATAGATAAACTCTAATAGATCAACAAAACTTAGATATAGCTCACAACAGCATTAGCAGATAAAAATAGATAGTTAAAAATATAGTAATAATTCAACATACCAGGCTTGACTACTTCTCCAGGTTCAGATTTAATGAGGAGCTGTCTACCATCCAAATGTGCCAAAAGAAATTGGAACCCACAGAGTGCCTCTGTAAGGGACAAGGTGTGTTCAACAAATAAGTCATCACCCTTCCGCTTAAATTTGGGGTGTTCTTTCTGTTGTAGAATGAAAACAATGTCCCCTGTAACAGTATCGGGCTGCAAAATAAAAACAAAACATGCATAGATTAATAACAGTATCGGGCTGTAGCAGTCTCACATTGAAAGAGAAAGTTTAAAATATATAAAACAAAATTCCACACTTCTAGCAAGCTAACCACCTTAGTATCACAAAGACCACAAAAACATTTTTCAAACGAAGAAAAATAAATGTAAGCCTCACCGCTTCATCAGCTTCTCCAGGGAATGTAATCTTCTGCCCATTCTGCATACCCTTTTCCACAATAACTTCCAAAACTTTCTTCTCCTGGACAACCTTCTCTCCCTTGCACTGTGTGCAACGGTCCTTGTCATTGATTGTTTCTCCCGTACCCTTACACTCATTGCAAGCGTGCTGCATTTGCTGGATCATAGAGGGCCCAAGGTGCCTGATGGAGACTTTAATTCCAGAACCTTGACAACCAGAACATTTCATTGAAGCACCCGACTTGGAACCTTTACTGCAAGATGTCACACAGAATCCATATTGGAAGAATGAAGAGAAAAAATTTAACATGTCAAAACATGTAAAAATACAGTACTAACCCCTTGCACTTGGAGCAGATTGCATTACGAGAGAGGGACAGCTTCTTGGATGTCCCATTGTATAGGTCCTCCAAAGAAACCTTGAGGGGATGGACCACATCCTCGCCCCTCCTCTGTCTTCGGCCTCTGCTGCTTCCACCACCTGGGCACAGGAAAAATCAGCACAAATATCCATATATTATGTTTCATAAATGGGAGCATATATATCCCATGGCCAAAGATTCATACCACCAAAAGGGCTGCCACCAAAGAAGGACTGGAATATGTCAAACGGATCGTGCCCACCACCTCCACCACCCATTCCTTCCTTGAGAGCATCCTCTCCATACTGATCATAGATCTCACGCTTCTCTGGGTCACTTAGAACTTCATAAGCTTGGGCCAACTCTTTAAACTGAAAGGAAACCATATTTGAGGACATTCAGTACATAAACGTCTACACAA
This sequence comes from Platycarya longipes, assembly GCA_036559045.1. NCBI lineage: Eukaryota > Viridiplantae > Streptophyta > Magnoliopsida > Fagales > Juglandaceae > Platycarya > Platycarya longipes. The sequence goes on from CM071801.1 coordinate 32,998,402, forward strand.
AAACCATCAACAGAAAGCCCAAATTAAATTAAATAAAACAACATGGAGACAACAGTGCCAAAATTCGGATAGAGGAGTTATATTGCCTCTAAAATAATACTCTTATTCCGCACAAATGCAGAACGCCACCCAAGTTATTTAATGTTGGATGTAAGAAATAACTCTCAGGATAATTTAGTACGTTTCCAAGACCCAAATACCAAACTGAGACCAACCAGTCTGGTAAAAAGAAGGTAAAAAATTAGGTTATCGCTGTAAACCATCTTCGTTGCCAAAGCTGTGAGCTGGAATCAAAGCCACCATACCCTCCACTCGCGTCACAACTCCACAAAACCAATAAAAAAGCACGCATATACAAAACCAATAATTTACCACAAAAATTCAATCCTCTTATCAATTGTCTCCCTAAGGAGGTTATATTACAGAGATTAACATCGCTACTACAACGTTTCGAGACCAAAAAAGAAACACAATTAAAACCATAAACATTCACAAAAAACAATATAAGAATTAATGTATATATTTTGGCCCAGGAAATCCAAGCTCAGAACAAAATCAAGAAATCAAGTTTCACCAAACCATAATAACAATTTCACAAGCTGATCCGTCAAAAAAACACGAAATATTAATAAAAAATTAAAAATAAAAAGGAAAGGGAAGCGAAATCAAAAAGACCTTTTCCGGGTCACCACCCTTGTCCGGATGGTTCTTAATGGCCGCTTTCCTATAAGCCTTCTTTAGATCATCCTGCGAAGCGCCGTTTGACACTCCCAAAATCTCGTAGTACTTGGTGTTGTCGCTCTTCTTCGGTGCCCTCCCAAACATTTTCTCTTCTTTCTAAAAGACAATCAAACCCACCGCTTTCAATTTCTAAACAAATCCAACAAAAACCCAAATCTGAAATCAGATAGGAAAGCAGAGGGGGAAACTAACCGATCGAGGGCTGCACGATTTGTACCTTAGGGCCGAAGAGAAGAACCACAGCAGAAAGCAAGACGGCGAGAGACAGAAAGAGAAGTATAGATTAATCGGATCGGGTATAAAAGGGAGAGAATGGACGGTGGAGATTGGTTTTGAAGTGTGGTAACTAAGGGGTAGTATTAAATTGACTTCAACGGATGAGAGAAGTTGAGCATGAGCACAGAAGGATCTAGAATGTTTTCTTTTTTTATTTTTTTCTTTTGCAAATTCTGAGGTTTGAAAAGGGATCTGCACCGTCGATCTAGTCCATTGGTTGTCATCCACCGGAAATAAATGTCTTTGGTTAATACAATGTTTATGTTACTAAAACCTTGAAAAATAAGGGCTAATTACTATTATAAAGTTATTGTTTGAACATAGCTTTTGTTTTAAAATTTGAAAAAATAAATACAAGTTTTAAAAAAATTATAATGACTAAATTAAAAAAGTGAACATATCAAATTAAGCCTTATTTCCACACAAAATGAAATTAAGAGCAATTTTATTGAATTAGACAAATTAAATAAAACACAAAATTTACTTTTTTAAATAAAAATATCTACATTGAATTAGGCATAAAAAAAAAATTATGACTACCGTAACTATCACCCAATTGTCATATTTGCATATTTGCTGTACAAGCAAGGATCAAATGAATATTTTAATCATAAAATGTCATTTCAAGACATTTCTCTTTCCAATTTTCTCTATTAATTGAAAAAAAAATGAACAAATATTATTAAATTGATAATACTTTTTATGTAGCTTTTCATTTTGGAAAAAAATTAATAGAAAAAAATTAAATAAATATGATTAAATTGATAATATTTTTTTATTATTTTGACTAATAAATAAATAATTCAATGTATGAATAAGTTTTGAGTAGAATAGGTAAATGCAAAATCATGTCATATTATGCAAATTTTACATTTGCATATACCTAATTCAATTAAGGGTGTTCATTCGGGTTCAAATTTGAGAATTCAGAATCCAGATTTGAAATTTTCTTAAATTTTTAAAAAAAAAATCAAAAATATTAAAAAATAAATAAAATTTCAAATCGTTCTCGGCCTCGATGAACAGACCTAAATCTAATAAGAGTGCCCTAAACCTTGTTAAAAAATAAAGATATTTTGTGTGTAAGTGATGTTTAGAAATTAAGCCATGTTTGGATTTGGTATTCATTTCTTTTCATCATTATAATTTTTCTAAATTTTTGTACAAAATATAATAAACAATGTAACTTTTTTAAATTTTAAAATAATAATAATATTAAAAAATATTATCTTAATAATATATTATTCAATTTTTAAAATTTATCTCAACTAATCTTATTTCAACTCACTATCCAAACCATATCTAAAATGTGACAATATTTGTATGCACAAACAATGCCTAAAAGTAAAAAATACTAAGCATTCAATAAGCAGCCACTGAAATGAAATTATACAAACTTTATTCTCGAGTTTAAACTGAATTTATACTAATTTAACAAATTAACTAAAACCAACATTTACTTACTATTCCTTTACTATAACTTGAGTGTTTCTTAATATTGATTTATAACTATATATGTACTATTTTAATGGTGTAATGTGAATGCTTTAAATCACTTGTATAGTTTGTGTGGCGCCCTTGTTAAATTATTTTATTTATTTTTATACACATACATACATACATACATACATATATATATGTGGAAAAAGCTAGGAATCGGATAAGTGTAATAGGATTCTTACACCAGACTAATGAGAGCAAGCTATGTCAGCATTTACACATTGCAAATAATGGAGCCAGCCACACTAAATGAATCCGGTAAATGGTCATCTCTCCATCTTTCAAATCCGTCGCTCTCGCTCTCCCCCTCTCTCAAATCCATCTCTCTCCCTCTCCCTCTACGATTTCAATTGAGCTCGACTCCGACAAAATTTCATCACGCATGATTTTGAGGGTTCGAAGAACGCCTGCTATTTCATTCCTCTTCATTGCGACGCAGAACAAACCTCTCTAGTAAATTCCACTTCTATTTTTTTTTAGGGTTTGCTCTTATTTTCGATTCCTAACCTTTTTTGTTCATGAGATTTTACAACTTTGGTAGATTGATTCGCAGCAAATGGTTCCCTTTCTGGTTCATGAAGATCGATAGTTCGTTTCCCCTCTAGTTCATGAGATTTTGGTTCCCTTTCCTATGACCCATTACTAAGGAGTCTTGTTATAGTTACTGGAATTTATGTAAAGAATTTGGTAGAAACTTTGAGGGGTTAAGTCCTCCACTATGTAACACAAATTTGTGGAAAATGATAATTGATTTCATTCACTCTCAGCCATATAGTTTTTGGGTTCGTGGGCGAGGTTTATACGTAGCCGTTTCACATTCATTCTGAACATTAGAGTGTGTCCAATTTGAAAACCAATTCAATGTCTAAAGATTCAAGCTTCACAAATTTTTCGGGCTTTCAATCAAAATCACAAAGGGAGAGAGATGGAATTGAGAGAGGGAGAGAGGGAGAGGGAGAGGGAGAGGGAGAGCGATGGGATCGAAATCTGCAAAGGGAGAGTGAGAGAAATGGGTTTGAGAGAGGGAGAGGGAGAAAAAGGGATATGAGAAAAGAGAACTATTTATCAAATTTATCTGGTGTGGCCGGCTCCATTATTTACAATGTATAAATGCTGACGTGGCATGTTTTGATTGGTCTGGTGTAAGAGTCCTATTTCACCTATTCGGTTCCTAGCTTTTCTCTATTTTATATATATATATATATATATATATATATATATATATCATTGAAAACTTCATCAAATGGACGGACAAAATACAAAGAAATGAATACCATTTTGTTACATTACTCAAATTAGCACAAACTCTTGAAAGGGGAAAAAGCAATTTAAAGGATTGAATTAGAAAAGACCTCCACTCATTATTTCTACATCATAGACCTGTTTTTATTTTTTATTTATTTTTCTTAACAAGTATACAATTTAAGAATGATGAATAGAAGAATTTCTATAATTTAGCAAGAATATATATTTTTAAATCACATATATAATAATATACCATATCGACACCCAGATAAAAGGTCTTGTTAAAAAAACTCATATCCCTAACTAGAAACTATTGAAAGAGTGGAATTGAAAAAATGTGCCTACAATAAACAATTGTTGCGTTTGGATGCCTAGTTAACTTGAGCTGAATTGAGTTGAATTGAATAAAAGATTATTAAAATATTACTTTTTATTATTATTAGTATTTTAAATTTTGAAAAAATTGAATTATTTATTATATTTTGTATAAAAAATTAAAAAAATATATTAGAATTTATAAAAATTGTAATAATAAAATAAGTTGAGATAACTTGAGATTTCAAACAGAGAAAGATATCCTTAAGTATGACAAAGGAACAAGTTAACAACTTAAGTTCATATATAAAAACTAAACACAGAAATTAATCGCAATTTCTTTGAATATTGGCTAGAAAATGGTCGATGTGATCACTGATCATGGAAAATTTATACCCAAAAGAACAATTTCTAGAAGATAAAAATTGTGATAGGCCCAATTCCACAATGCATTAATGAGTCCAGCCCACAAGAATGGACCTTCACCTTCTGCTTCTCTTCTTTGTTAAAAGTGAGCCTAAAGAGTCTCATGGGTAATACGAGTTAAAGGAGGTCCAAACTCTTTCATCATTCACTCCACAGAAGCCTGACCACGTTCTTGTTTTCTTTTCTAAATCTCCACCAGCAGCAAAATCTAACAAAAGAACCATAAGATACTTATCTTTCTGTACTTCTTCCTATCTATCTTCTTCCTCATCGGTCATCACTTCCAGTTCAGTGTTCACTTCTACCCTTGATTTTGTCCCCCCTTTCCTGCTATCAAATTCAATCCCAAAAGATTTCAAAAGTGGGGGAAAAAAAAGCATTCAGTTTCTGTTATCCCCTTCATTCCCAAGTTTTTTCCTTTTTCTATTCTCCATATCCAAACACCATGTTCTCATCAACCCCATTTGTCCTCTCCTTCCTTCTGTTGCTCTCTCTTCCTCTTCTCTTTGTCCTCGCCCCTCAAATCCTCCCTCCCAAAGACACGCTCCTGCAGCCGGACGAGCTCGATGACCTCGCGCTCTTCCGCAGGGCCACCCTCGGTTCCTCCTCTTCTTCCTCGTCACGGACACGCTCTACGCACTCTCGCTTAGGCACGAAAACCAACCCCAAACCCAAGATTGCTTTCCTCTTCCTCACTAACTCTGATCTCTCTTTCGCCCCCTTGTGGGAGAAGTTCTTCCATGGCAACAGTCACCTCTATAACATCTACATCCACGCCGATCCCTCCGTCAAAATCACCCCTCCAGGCGGCGTTTTCCAAGGCCGATTCATCAAGGAAGCAAGGAAGACGGAGCGAGCGTCACCGACCCTCATCGCTGCCGCTCGGAGGCTACTCGCCGTGGCCGTCCTCGATGACCCATTGAATTCGTACTTCGCCCTCGTGTCTCAGTACTGCATCCCGCTGCACTCCTTCCGTTTCGTCCACAACTTCCTTTTCCGCAACACTCTGTCCTCCTTAAAAGATGTGCTCTCGTCGCCGTTCCCAAAGTACCAAAGCTTCATCGAAATACTCTCAGATGATCCCAACTTACCGGATCGCTACATCGCTCGTGGCGACAACTCCATGCTTCCCGAAGTGCCATTCGAGCAATTCAGGGTCGGATCTCAGTTTTTCACGCTGAGCCGTAAACACGCTTTACTGGTTCTAAGAGACATCAGGTTGTGGAGGAAGTTCAGGCTGCCATGCTTGAACATCGACTCCTGTTACCCCGAGGAGCACTACTTTCCGACGCTTTTGTCCATGGAGGACCCGAAAGGTTGTACCCACTACACGCTTACGCGGGTGAACTGGACGGACAGCTTTGACGGACACCCCCATCTGTACACGCCGGAGGAAGTTTCGGCAGAACTTGTGTACAAGTTAAGGGAATCGAACTCGAGCTATTCGTTTTTGTTCGCCCGGAAGTTCTCGCCGGATTGCTTGAAGCCGTTGATGGAGATCGCCGATGACTTTGTTTTCCAGGAATGAACTGAACTCGGTACGCTTCTTGCACTTTATTACTCGCTTTCTTGTACTGGGTTGAGTTGACCCAGTTCGAGCCGAGTTAAAAGACCGAGCCTGTTTACTCTCTTCTTTACTGGTAAGAAACGCCGTCAGTTTCTGGAGTTAGTAGAGAGGAATGGAGAGTTTCTTGGGAATGTGGTACGTGTCCGTGCTTGATTGGATTAACTGAAATGTCAGTTAATAGCTAGACAATTGGTGGTGGACACGTAACTCATTATCTTCTAAGGGACCCATCACTTTGATTTTACAGTTGCCTGGCAGCTAATTGCCATTCATTCATAAGGTTGGAACCCAATCTTGTTGGATGTGGAAGACACTGTTCCTCATTCTAAGATCCAGTTTAGTGATTTCCTTAGTATAAAAACGCAGATTGATAGAAATAATAAAGAGGTATAGTATAAAATTTCATAAATCTTAAGAAAACAGATAAATATCACCATATATCATCTAACTGATACAACACATATAGTTTTTGATTACCATCATTATATATATATATATATATGCATGGTTGGTTGGGGCTTTTCATTCGGAAATGAAGACTTTTGGATGGGATACCCAAATTTATTTGAAAAGTGTTACGGTCATAAAAAGATTTCATAAAAATAAATTTATAAACTAATGAGAATTTATGTGATATATTAGATTTAATTGTCCAATCCTTAATCCCCAAGGATTCGCTCAAGTGATAAAGGCCTTGGGCTTGGGGTATGCTCTCCCGAGGCTAAAGTAAATCATCTTAAGCGCAAACAATCTTTAGGAACCATTAGGCGAAAAGATTTTTTCCTTGAAATACTCAAGGTGCATTTACAGAAATCTCTTTTTCAAGGGCTTGTGCACTTTCAAAATTAGTCAGAATGCTATTCCTGAATGCTCAGTGCCAATAATAAAATAATAAAAATATTTTTACACAGTAACTTTGCTAAAACCTTTCTCAAATTGCAAAATCTCTCTCCATAACATGGCATATGGGTAGCATAAGTGGTTATCATTGAACTAAATTGTTTGGTGGGGGCCATCCCTTTTGCACAAACAAATTAAAGTGCTACCATCCAACATGTGTTGGTTGGTTGATGAGAGGGAAACTTTTAGGTTTGTGATCGGAATATTTGGGATGACTTGGGGGCTCTGAATTTGTACTTATTTAGCATGGCTTTTAGTGGCAGCCCTTGAAATGATCGATCCAAATAAACTTAGAATTTGGAATTTGACTTCATTTCCATTAGGCCAGTTGTTGTAAAGTTGGGACAATATGTCTGCTAAATTGAATATGATTACAACTCCATTGACGATTGGGTTTGCTAAATGTTTTGTCCAAGTTTTAGCATAAGCATGTTTGTAAAGTGGAGAGTGGTTAACTAGCCTTGACATTATCGGTGAAGCTCGACCCTCTGCCACCGTGTCACTTGCAGATTTGTTCCTTTATTATTATTATTATTTTTATTTAAAGGAAAAAATATCATATCTTTAAGTCTATGGGATTGGTCGACATGGATGCAACCACGATCGAGCCGTTGATGTGAGTATAGATGGTGTTTTAGTATTGTTTTTACAATATTATATTATATATACTAAAGATTGGATTAATTTAAGTCTACTGAACATGACACATAAACATAGGAAGATCCAAAATCTAAAATTGTCGTTTCGTTTGCCTCCATGTTTAAAGTCAAGCTGGTGTGAAAACATCACCTTTGAAGATGCTTTCACTCGATCTGATCCCAAGTCTCAAGTGCAGCAGCACTCACGTGACTCTTTTCTTTATTTTTTATGTTTCAGGACATTGAATGGAATCTTTTGGTGCTTTGGGGGTGGTAAAGAATTGTGTTTGGAGTGTGGGAAAACGCCCCCAGACATTCAACTTGAAATGAGGAAAGCAACTTGCTTGTTTGTTTGTATAGAAGGTGGTGTGGACTGGATCACGCTAAGTGTGATTCCTTTTCCTTCTTTCTTTATCTCTTTCCCACTTTTTTACCTTATCTTTCTCTGTTTTTTAAACCCCCGTTTTAAACTTGTCTGTCATGTAATGTTGTAATGTGTAAAGGGTACTGGTTGATTGGGCATAGCGTGGAGTAGGAAAAAGCTGTACCAAGCACATTGCTTTTACCTATTATATTGAAAGGAAAATCTCCCCTTTGCTTCTTCCCGACCCCCACCCCCCAAAAACTTCTATCCTCTTGTCTATCTGTGTGTCACAAATGAAATACTTTAGTCATAAATAGACTTTACAAAAAATAAATTTACAAAATGATGTGATTTGATGTAATATTGTAAATTATAAAATTATTTTTATTATAAAATAAATTTAACATATTATGCGAAATTCAATTAATTTGTAGGTTTATTTTTATAAATTTTTTTTTAGCTATTTTAGCACTTTTTTTATGTATAAAGTTCTTTTACTTTCCTGTATGACTGGATTTTCTAGTCCAACTCAAATTCATTGCATAGAAAATGTTTATTGACATGAAATTTCAAATATGTAAAAGCTTGTCATATATATTAGCACAAAAATCTTTGGCCTTTTGAGTTTTTTTTTTTTTTAATGTCTGATTTAATGACTAATTTAGGCTTTATTTAGATATAGAAATGATTCTATCTCATCTTGAAATGTTTTTATTATAATTTTTCAAAGTTTTTATACAAAATATAATATATAATTTAATTTTTTTAAAATTTTAAAACAATAATAATATTTAAGAAAATAATATTTTAATGGGTGGATTGCTCCGTCTTGCTTGTGTCTCCATCTCGTACTCTTGTTTTGCTTCTTTACGATGACCAAATCCCAAAGGTTAGGCTACTATTGGCTTCACTCTTAGGCAAATTAGGCAATTGTTTAAGGCCCTCCAGTCAAAAAATGTCTCCCAAAAAAAAAAAAAAAAAAAAAAAAAAAAAGCTCTAACGTAAAACTTTTTTAAAAAGAAAAAAAAAAAGTCTAATTAAAAAAATTAAATAACTCAATAAGAAAACAAAATTATCAAGTAGATATTATATATCATTATTAATTTTAGAAGTATTCTACATAATTATTATAATTACTTATAGGTTTCTTTTATATACTAAGAATATCTCAAAATAGTAGTGAAATAATTTGAGTTAAGATGTTTTATTAAATTTTGAGTGAGAAAAAAAGTTAAATTTGAAAATATCTGAGAATGCATAAAAATAATGATGTTCCCAAACCACTTCCAAAACTCAAAAGCACGTCTTATAAAAATAGATTTGATAAAATATTTTTTAAATTGGATTTTTTTTAATAAAAATTAAGTCGGTTATTAGTTAAAAATATAGTATAAATCTCAATTAATAATTTTATTTGGCAAATGATAAGCATTATTTTTAAATAAAAATGTAATGTAAAAGTTAAAATTAATTGATTTTATTTTAATTAAAAAAATCTCAATCAAAATTTTTGTTTTAAACCCCCTAACTTACTGAGCTCGCTCTGATCATTTGTTTAATTGTTTTCTTTGTAGCTCATTGAATTCGTGCTTAAGAATCCCTTTGCCTCGACATGATTGATCTCTTGGACAGAATGAGGGGTGATGTTAATCGAAAGATGTTGGAATGCACGGGACAGGAGAAACTCCTCTGAATGGCAAGCTTGAGTTTGAACATGTTCTATCTCATTGGTTAGCCAATCCCATAGACAAAAAGAACTTTTAATAATATATTCAACTTTCATCTAAAATTATAACATATCATCTCACTATTCAAATAGATTTTTAGACTCGCAACATGGAATATTTTTAGGCACCTCACTTTTAAGCAGCAAAACTCCATTGCATGTGTATCAGCATAGCAAAGAGTTCCAATTAGGGGTGTTCATCCGGGTTCCGGATTCCCAAATCCGGAACCCGGATTCGAAATTTTCTTAAACATTTTTTTAAAAAAAATTCAAAAATGTTAATAAATAAATAAAATTTTAAACCGGGTCGGATACAACCCGACCCGGATGAACACCCCTAGTTCCAATAGTAATCTATGAAGGGTTTGGATTCACATTCAAGTTTCTGTATCGATCCTCAGTCTCGGGGCTTCTGATCGTCACAACAATTGGTCTCAACCAAGTTGCTGCAATACATATCATTGTTTTGACCCACCATTTCAACCAGAATATATAGAAAAAGACTAAACAAGAACAATAATCGAGTTTCTTTTCAAAGGAATGCCGTGGCCCGTTGTTGCTCACTTTTGAGGGCACTTCTACTATAATGCTCTTAGATATTAAGGCCATTCTCACTTTTGCACAAGTTGGTCACCCCATGTCATCCCTCAATAATGCAATGCTCCACATGTCCAATAAAAACTCGATGAATTCCCACATGTTTGCTACTGAAATGGGCCTAATTTCTACTTATGCAATCATTGTTTATGGAAGTTTTGAAGCCAATAGGAGTTGAGTGGTATAGCATATGTACGGTCTGCTCCGTTTGGGACATTGCTCATGGAGCTTATAGATTCGCAGCCTTTGAATCGTTTGGCCCTAGGGGAGAAAGGAGATGAGAGAAAGAAAAGGAGGGAGAGGGGTTGGTCTAGGCTTCTTGTGCGTGCATCGCGTTAGTGGCTAGAAAGCGATAGATCTGACATTTTTGACCTAGAATGGAAATTCGAAAAGAAAATAGACATAAAATTGACCAGATATATTTTACATTAGTAGAGTAGGAGTGAATAATGACTAGAGGGTCTCCTTCTGAGAGGAGTTTATGGTCTCCTGACTCCCTCAATTATATACTCAAATTTTGATTTTTTAAGGCTGGTGAATGAAATGGCTCTTAGGAACATTTATAATAGCAAAAAAGAATATAAGGACCGCTACAAACATAAATGAAATACACAAAAATAATCACATAAATTTATTTGAGTTTATCTTATTGGTTAAATCTATTTTATAATAAAAATACTTTTATAATATGATAAATCACATCAAATCACGTTAGTTTATAAAATTATTTTTGTGTAATTATTTTGTGAATAAAATATTTTCCAAAGAATACATCCTTAAAAGTTATCATACGTTTTACATTTATGGAACACAACGTAGCATATGATTATTGGCAAGTGAAAAAAAAAACTGGGTATCCAAGCCACCAGGACAAATTCTTGAAAAAGCTTCTCATGTGAATACCACAAGAATCCATTAAGTTTAGGGTTCATTAAATTCATCAATGTAATTGTCATAAATATAACACAAACAATTAAATTCATCACTTTTTATAAGTTTAAATTTTGTTGATTTTACATGATATTAGAATCAAGTGTTGAATTCGAATATGAGGCTATGAGTTGGATCCATAAATTGAGTGAAAGTCTAGTCTACAGAAATTTTCCCAGTTTAAACTATTTGTACAAGCCAGTCGTGATTTCACAGCAACAAAAGAATTATCATGGTGAAATGGCAGACAACTTTTTTGATGGTCTGAAACAAGGTTTCAGGGACATGAGTACTTCTGGGGTCTTGTGTGCTCTTCAACGCTTCAAAAGTGGTTCAATTGAATACAATAACGTCCAATTTGGTTGCACAGTACTTAGATGAAATCATTAGATGTTTTGAACAGTAATTAAATTTTTGTATGAGATAGTTTATAAAAAAATATATGTTTAAATAATAACTTGAAATGAGATAATTTTAACTTTTTAAAATTTTATAAATAAGTGAGTTTTACTTGACTTTTTAGACTTTTTAGATCTCGTTTATATTCAAAGATAAGACGAGCTCGTCTCAACTCATTTCAAATTCATCATTATATCTTTTTATATTTTTATATAAAATACAAATTTCAATATAGTTTTTTTAAATCTCAATACAATTTTTTCAATTCTCAAATCATTTTTTTTGAATTTCAAAATAATAATAATATTAAAAAAATAAACTCAATTCATCTCGAATCTCATATCAACTTTTACTGTTTAAATATTGTTCTTGTCAAAAGTTGTTAAGATGAATTTGAAAATTTATAAACGAAATAGAGATAAAATGATTTTTTATTGTTTGTTACTGTTCATGTCAAAAAAATATTTGATGAATTAAATTTATAGATAAAATAAAAATAAATATATTGTCATTTGATTGTATAATACCACTCTACCGTACAAGCCCATATGAGAGAGTTTTCTCATCTAAGTAACTAATAGGGCCTTAATTCATCTGCAGGAACCATAAATGTGGAATTTCTTGAAGCTCGAAGCCATGTTTGGATCAATTTTGTTCTATTTCATGAAGTTTAGAGACGGTTTAGGTTTAGATATGGGATGAATTTAGATATAAAATATTAATTTTTGATATTATTAATTTAAAATTTAAAAATGTTGTTATATTTATTATATTTTATATAAAAATTTAAAAATAAAATTATGAAATGTGTTAAAATAAAATGTGAATTTAAATTTAAATTAATTTAAATTAAATCAAATCAAAAATGGGAAAACAGTACAAATTGCTCAATCAACTTTATTTAACACGACATCCAAAACAAAAACAAAAACTTTATTTAAAGCTATGCACCTAATCATGATGAACAGTCCACAAAGCACAAACATAACGAGGGGATCGATGAGTACGCTCATGTAATTACCAATGAGGGATGATACACGTATGATTTATTTTATAATATTTTTATAATTTATTAGTGTAATAATATTTTTTTAAAGTATTTTTTAATATTTGTAATCATTAAAAAATATATAATTTTATTAATATTCATATTATTAATCACTAAATAAAATTAAAAATTAAATAAAATATTAAATAAAAAAATTATAAAAAATTTATAAATTATGTTACAAAACTAAAAAGAAACTATTATTACAAGAGATTTTATAAAAATATATATATTTAAAAATTTTAAGAGGTAAATTTTTTTCGTCATATATAACTTTTCTTATGAATTACAAATCGACCGAAGCTCATATATATGGGCATTGAGCATTGTACAAATTACTGTGCAAAACTTCAAAAGTCGTGATGGTGGTCACTTATCGAATAAAATAATTGAAAGGGCAAGAGGGAGGGGCGGTCGCCCCTTTTATTGAATTATAACATTCCTTTTGAATAACCACTTATAATGAATATGCCTCATTAAAATCTTGCCAAGAAAAAATTTCAGTGGAAAGAAAAATCAATGGCAAAAGAAAATGAGTATAATATTCTTATTTACCATCAAGTGTTTTTAGGATTGCTTTCATTAAAACCTTGCAAAAAAAAATCCAATGGGATAAAATCTCAGCGAAGGAAAAATAGTACAATCAGCACAAGTTTTCAAAATATTTACTCCTCCTAAAAAGTACATGACAATAGATCTTTAAGTTTGTGTATTTCAATATTTTGCACAATTTTCTTGAATATCGCAATTGGTAATATCTTTATAAATAAATCTGTCAGATTATCACTTAATTATATTTTTGATATATTTTCCTCTGTTTTGAATGATGCAAGCAGCATTATCTTCGTATAAAATTGTTGGACTATCATTGATCACGAGAAAATCGCATTTTTTTTGAATATGTAGAATCATCGATCTCAATTAAATACACTCTAAACTTATTTCATGAATTGCAATTATCTAAGTGATTAGAAGGTGTAGCAGATAGTGTTTGCTTGATAGATTTAATAAAAAATGGTACCTGCAGTAATACTTAAACTCCCCCGGAGAAAATGCGTTAGTTTTTCAAATAATAATTAATAATGCATTAGATTAATATCTTCATCTAAAACATCTTTCCCTCTTGGCATTATTAGGAAGAACACGTATAGCGAAAAAGATCATTGAGAACCACCAATATTCGACAAAAACTACAAAAGCTTTAGGCCTAGTTTTATCGATTCAGTGCAGAAGAATATTTAAATCCGCTTGATATTATTGACAAATGAGATTTTTGCAGAGATTTGAAAGTTCTGGACTACTGTTTAAATATGATCATTTTCACCCATCGAATACTCACGCAAGATCTCATTTTCCTCATTGATTCAATTGTTATTCATCCAAAACGATACTATGGTTGAAAGAAATTATTTTGTTAATATTCCAGATTTGAACCAATAACTCTTTATACCTCAACCACTCATCTTTTCTCATGAGGCTATCAACACCATGATAGGAGCAGAGATACATCTTTCTAATAAAACTAATCCTGAAATTGTTGCAGCATCAAGAATTTTCAGCACTCAATATGCTACCTCTACTACAACCATGTCTCGGAGGCTATTGGCGAGAGCAAGTGATATTGATCATCTTAATAATCAAATATATGAATTGCATTAAAAACTTGCAAATATATGGTTTGTCTTGTTTTTATTTTCATTTCTATAAGAGCAATTTTCAGTTTTATCTGATTTGTATCAAATCTTCTTATCATCTCTGCAATTCATCTGCATTCTCATTCTATAAATTTTCAATGACTCGTCATTTTTCTTTCTTTCTCGTGATCAATATATGAGTTATTTTTTACCTTGATCCCAAACTATTTTTGCATCTATTGGAGGTGTCATGTGCAGCACGAAAATGATTTGGCTAATAAGTCAAATCGTGATACCATATATGAACTTGTGAGTCTTAAAATTCGATACTCATCATCCATTATCTCACTTTCCGCTCGGTTGCAGTTCAAAACTCGCGAGATTGAACAGCTTAATGAGAAAATCGATGTACTTCAACGATTTGTTCATGAGTCTAACAGAAAAAAAGTAAACTTAAATTAAGAGAATAAAGATTTAAAATCCTTACTTGCCTCTTCATTTCAATTGCCTAATATTTTAGACAAGGATGACATGTTGATCTTTGAATAGCAAATGTATTTGAGAGATGAGGTTAAAAGTCTCAAATTTTTGTAAATTATCTAGTATTTGAATAACAAGATCTTTCATTTTTGAATTAATTTTTTAAATATATAGCAATTTTTGTGATCTTTTTAGAAGTTCTAACAAGGTAAATCATCAACGTAAACTGCAATAATGACAAATCTGGGTTCTGATAAAAACATATGGACATATAAAATTATTTTTAAATTCTTCTTTCAATAGATATTCGCTGAATCAATTATACCACATGCGTCTAGATTGCTTTAACCCATATAAAAATGAAATTTGATAAAGTACACATTCTTTGATGTTCTTGGATTAAATACTTCAAGCATTGTATATCTTTTAGAGATTTTCATATATATGTCACGATCTAATGATTCATATGCAGTGACTACATCCATCGACCGTATATCTAATCTTTTTGCAATAACCAAGTTGATTAAACATTTGAATACGATTGCATTCATAACGAGGAAATATGTTTTCTCATAATTAATCCCGGTTTCTGCAGAAAACATTGTACGACAAGTCATGCTTTGTACCGTACAATTTCATTTTTCTTATTACGTTTTCGTAAATATACTCACTTATATCCAACAGGCATAACACCTTTATTTGGATAACAGGTCTAAATACATTTTGCTTTACTAGCGAGTTTAATTCAGCTTCAATAGCTACTTTCCATTTTGGCCAATCATTTCTATATCGACATTCTTCGACGATTTTTTGCTCACTTTCTTTATTATTTCTGATAATGTCAAGGGTTATTTTATATGAAAATATGTTGTCGTTAACAATTTTATTTCTATCCAGAATTTTTTTAGTACTCATGAAATGTATTGAGATCTCATTATTTTCAGGTACTTGTTCCTCTTTAGAGGAAGACATTTCATGAAAAACATCTTTAGGAAGATTATACTTTTCAGAAGTTTCTATTTTGTACATAAAATTTGGATAGATCTTATTACTTGTTTTGTGGGTACGATCTTTTCAGGAGTACCAATTTATTTTCTTTTTGCTTTTCTCTTTTACATCAATAAGTCTTCAACGCTTCAGGCGTGTCTTAGACTCATCTATTGTTATTTTGATAACTTATCTTTCAGGAATTTCTATTCTTGTTTGAGTATTAACAACAGTAATATATGATTTTACAACACTTTTAGTGTTAGTAAATACATCTGATAATTGATCTACAACACTTTGTAAATAGATAATCCTCTGAACTTCTGATTTATTTGTAAGAGGATCAAATTCAGATAGAGCTTTATTTTTTCAAGTAATTTCTTGTCGTGTTTTAGGTGCTAATATTTCATTATTTCAAAATATGATAAAATATTAAAAAAAGTTTTACTATAATATATATAAAAGTTTAGTATAAATGAATCAAGTGTTTGATCGTACAACAGGTACATGACCAATGTTCAGGCATACCATATGTATGACAAACATCTTCATCTTTCTATAAAAAATTATTCTGAGGGCATTTACCTTTCTTAGAATTTGATCACTTTTGGTGATATGGTATATTTATATTATAAACCTTTTTAGTATTATCGTTTCTGGGACTAATGCTTTTATAAATTTTCCTATCACGTCCACGCCACCGATTTTTTCAAAAGATACACGGTTCACTTATGAAAATGATGTAAATTCAGTACCATTCATTTCAGGGAATGATATGAAAGTAGTAGGACGTGACTGCTGATTTATTAATAAAAATTTATTATTTAGTTCAATCACTAGAAGATAAGATAAAAATTCAGAATATTTGTTGAACTTTCACTCTCGATATTGCTGCTGCAGGAGCACATTCGAGACATGAAAAATAATATATGTCTTCTCTAATATAACATCATCAGTGACTTTTTCATTGCATAATTTTAGTATTTAGCTGATTTTAAAGAGTGCAGAGTTATAGACACTACCACTTTTAAAATCTTGTAATTTCAAGTGCAATAAGTCATAACAAGCTTTTGGGAGGATTACATTTTTTGGTGCTCATATCTCTCCTTTAAATCATTTTACAAAGTCAGAAAGTTTTTCACCGTGAGATACACAACACGGTCTTACAGGGACGCATGATTTTCTTTTTTGATTGTATCACTCAAGTTCATTATATTCAAATAAATCTAATCAAGGATCTAAGATAAATCATTTTTTCTAGAAATGTTAATAATAATAAATTTCAATTTTGTAAGATTTGACATTTTCTACATATATGAATCACGAAAATAAATAAGTGGATCTAAGAAATAAATTCACATGATCATGAGAATAAAAATAGAATTTTATCAAGTAATATTTAGTATTTCCAACTTTGTTAATATCGAATGATGTATTCATGTAATTATTAATTTGCAAGTGATTGACTGATCATGTACTTATCACTAAAATTTGTATGACCAATTAAAATATACCACGTGTGATACTTCATTAGGTATCCATTGAAATTGGATGTATTCATGTAATTATTGAATTAGGGCGGATGCTATATGTCTATTCTAAGATTCATTCATCGAGATGAGCTTTATCATCAATAATTCATAACAAGAATAAAAAAAAAAATAGAACTTGTATGTAAACTATGTGAATAAAAATTGACCACATATATAATTGAAATGTAAATTATGAAAATTTTAATTCACCACAGATAATATTTTCCACAGATATAATTGAAAAATAAATTATGAGAATATTAATTTCCACAGATAAAACTGAAATGTAAACTATGGGAATAAATGCTAGAATTTATCAAATAATAATCAATAATATAATATTTCATATTCATTTCAAAAACTGCAAATAATATATTGAAAAGCTTACTTGAAGTAGAAGACTATTACTTTCAGAATTAGTAAAATTTCGTGCTGATAACGTGTTATAAAACTAAAATAAAACTACTATTGTAAGAGAATTTATAAAAGAAAATAATTAGAATTCTTAAGATCAACTAAAGTTTTCTTTGTCCTATATAATTATTTTTTTATAAATTATAGATTGATCAAAACTCATATATATATGTCTTAAAGATTGTATAGATTATTGTACAAATTACTATATAAAACCTTAAGAATCGCGATGAAAGTTATAATCCACCGAAGAAAATAATTGGGAGAAGATTATGAATTATGACAAATTGATAGTAATTGTATCATTTCTTATTACTAATTATAACGAAAGCATGCAGCAGCAATCTCTCTTATTCAACACATGAAGGTTCTAGAGCATCATCATCAAGATCTAAGCCAGAACCCTTCAGTTTGATTCTGGTAATTTGATCGAGACGCTCGCTCATTTCCTTTGTCAAGATGTTTTTCCAGTCCCCAACAATCCCAGTTCTGAAAAATGCACTGTTCGGCATCCCAACCCATGGATCCACACCATTCTTGTTTACTTCCAACCCTTTTAACCTCTCCAAGCTACACCCACGTATCACCTTCTCAACCTCAGCCTCTTCCTTCTCTTCAAATGGCTTTCCCAGAAACGAAGCAATCCTTTTCACTTGTTCCTTCGGGTTCCTTTTCAGCTCCTCGTACTTGACAAAAAGTATTTTCTGAGGCAACTTCAAGCTCTCGTTCCAATACTGTAGAACATGCTCAAAAAGTGGCCCAAAATGGTAAACGCCATTGCAGAAGCTTTCGAACACCTGCTCTAATGGATATGGACCTTGTTCGGGCGTCCTAAGCTTGTTGAAGAAGTGCCACATTGAAACCAAAGTGTCTTTTGGGTTCCGAGTGATGTAAACAATTTTGCACTTTGACTTCTTAATGGACTCGGGCAGAGCACTATAAGGCATATGAGTGTGCAAGAGTCTCGGAGCCGGAGACTCCATGTCGGCCGAGATATCGGGAGGTGGGTTTGCAGTGTAAACTTGGATTTCTAAGGTCTGCACGTAGAATGCTGGGTGGCGTACGGCCAAAAGGTCCTCGGGATTCTTCTTATAACCATTATTTCGGACTCCATAACATGATTGCCTCTGCATAATGCAAAAGCAAAGAGCTTTAAGCCACGTGCTTCCCGTTTTCATGGCGGACGCCAAGATGACATCGTCGTCACGAGCTTCAAACTGCGAGTAGCAGGCGACTGCTGCTTCAAGGAAACGGGGTCTGTACCAGAAGCCATCCTTTTGATAGAGATCAAGGTTCTCAAAAAAGGTTGATTTAGGAAGTTGGTCAAGGAGAAGTTTTGTTGAACTATTTGGATCCATGACAAGTGAAGTACTGGAGAAAGTTTTATGTTTGTGAGCTTTCTTTTAACAAACCACGATGGTGCCCTTTCTTACACTTGACTCAATATATAGCATTATAATAAAAAAATGAAGTGCTTCCATATTTGAATGTTAGTTGAGTTAAAATAAATTAAATTTTTTTATGAATTGTAATCATGACTTAAGATAGTGTAATTATAAATTTTATAAATTACACTTAAAATGAATTTGAATGTGAAAATGAGTTTAATTCATTCCAAATCAATACTTACGAATTTATTACTATTTCTATTTTTTTTAAAGAAATTAAACTCATCTTAACCTGTTTTATATATTCAAATACATATTTAAATTTATTTACATTAAATACATTTTAATATAATTTATAAAATATTATTATTCATAAATTAATTCAAATCATCTAAATCATTTCAATATCTAAAAGTGATTTTAATATTTTTGTTTCCAATTTTTATTTTAGTTTTAGTTTTATATTATCAGATATTTTGGTACGAAATATTCGAAAAGGATAATTCAGCAGTGTTGCACCAACGTGGGAGGGAGTAACATTTTCCTTAATAATGATTACCTTAGGATAAGTCTCTATTACAGTCCCCCCATTTGGGGAGCCTTGTGGGAGATGCAAATCGGTCCCATCTAATAATTATCTTCCTATTTGAATTTATGAGATGAATTGACATGAGTTTAATTTATTTTTTAATATTATTATTATTTAAAAATTTTAAAAATATTTATTAAAATTTAAAAAAGATATATTAAAATTTAAAAAATATATATAAAAATTTGTATTTTATATAAAAAATTATAAAAATATAATGATAAAATAAATATGAGTTGAGATAAATTAAAATAGATTTTGAATACAAACGAGACTTAACGGTGGAAAAATCCGTGGAACGATAAAACTAAAATTTTAAATTTATCTCAAATTTATTATTATATTTTTAAATTTGTGTATAAAATATAATAAAAAAATTAATTTTTTTAAATTTTAAGACTATTTTTTAATCTTAAAATAAAATTAATATTACAAAATATATTATAATAATATATATATTTTATTTGTATCTCATCTTATCTCTCAAATAAATAAAAGCGAAAAAAAGTTAAGAAGTTCTCTGTAAATATCGCCTCGTAATTGCATGCATGCATGCCGGCCTCCAGTATCTGAACTCAATCTCAGGCTCACAGTGTCAATACTGCAGCTAGCCAGCCTCTCGAGCCAGCCAGCCTCTCGATCACGAGACTACGTTTTTTTTCCTAATCAATCATTGCATAAAGAAATTAAACGATTGCAGAGATACAATATTCAGTAAAATAAAATTCTCTAATAATCATCTTAAAATAAATAAAATAGCACTAGAAATAAAAACTGACAAAAGCAGATTACTTGTCAAAACATTGACTCTTTCCCATTTTTGCAAGAAAAAATCATTTAAAAGCAGTTATAACATAATCTAATAAATAAATTAAAAGTCACAATAAAAAAAGATGTACTACATTTTGCTAGTTTGATCCGACTATAAGAGACTATCACGACTATGTCATCTTGCTCTCTAGTTAGGAAAAGTAAAAACACATTAGAATAGCAACTTGAATCATGCGGTGGTAACGCATATAAATCACGCGCCACACTAAGCAAAAAAGATCAGATACTTGAATTTGAAAGATTCGAAACTGTTAGCTCTGAATCTGCCACACATGGCAGTAGGGATGGAACTATGTTATACATAGGGGCTACTGTCTCCTAAAGTTTTTCAAAAAATATATATAGTATATAAATATTTACAATTATATATATATATAATTAGAATTGCTCCATCAGATTGTAAAATAAATTAAAATTGTCCCCTCAAAATTTTTATTATAATTTTAAATTATCCTAAATTTTAATATTCATCTAGTTTCACTTAATCTAAAATTTAACTTACTCATTTGTCACTTTGAATTAATTATAAATTTATATAATTATAAAAATTAATTGATTATATTCATTTAATCTCATTCTAATTTATATAATTGTGAGATTACTGTGAATACAATTTTATAGCATATGATTATTATTTTTATATATAGTCACATGTAAAAAAGATGCATAATTTATATAGATAATATTAAAGGCATCATTTGGTGCACACTTACACCATTGCCTTTTTTTAATATTTATTTAGACTGAATTATTAAGTAAATGTTATTTAATAATATTTTAATTTTTTTTTATTTTTTTTAAAAATGTTTTAGAATATTTAAAAAATGATACAATAAATAAATAAATATATAAACTAAAAACTAAAATTACACTAACAATGCACTGGGTCGTGCATAGGGGTGTTCATCCTGGAATCCGAAATCCGGATTTAAAATTTCCTTAACTATTTAAAAAAAAAAATTCAAAAATATTAAGAAATAAATAAAATTTTAAATCGAGCCGGGTACAATCCGGCCCGGATAAACAGGCCTAGCCGTGTATATACAATAGTGGCTGTAATACCACTCTATTTATATTTACACATATTATACACTTTATCCACCGTCCTCTAAATATTAAATTCTAATTCCGTCAATGCATGACAGCAAAGAACTCTGATTAGCGCAGCGGCGCGTGAGGTTTATGCGCACTATAAGCCATGCGTGCACAGCATGCGTCCCTTGTTTGGACAAAGAGTACTGATAGGTACAACACATGATTTTGTACCATTTGCGGACACGCTGACATCATATTACGTCAGCCTTTATATTTAAATTAAAAAAAAAAAAGAAAAGGAGGCCAGAACTTGAATCGGGAGGGAAAAAGTTGGAAGAGGTAAAAGTTGAGAAACCATTCACGCTGACGACGGAGAGAGACGCAAGAGGGAGAAATCCCATCGTAGAAACCATTCACGCGAAAGAATTGGAGGATCTGTCGTTTCCAGAATCGGAGGAAGTTGTTGTCGTCGTGGAAGCGGCTGTCTGCTTTCGTGGCTTATCTGATACACGATTTTGGTGGGTGGAATCATGTATTTGCTTTGTTTTGACTATGCTTGGTTTTTGGGACTTCCGTTGTTTTGTTTGCTTGGTTTTTTGTTGTGTAATGCCTAGAAATAAAGGAAAAGGAAAATGTTGTTTGAATATGCTTGGTTTTTGGGACTTCCGTTGTTTTGTTTGCTTGATTTTTGGTTGTGTAATGCCTAGAAATAAAGGAAAATGAAAAATATTGTTTGAATATGCTTGGTTTTTGGACTTGCATTGTCTAGAAATAGAGGAAAATTAAGCTTTTGGTGTTTTAGGTCCTACCTGGTTAAGCTGGGCCATGCGCACAGCTATTGGATTGTTTATGAAAATACATTTCATTGTGGCTGAGAGGATGTTTTGGCTTGGAGTTGCATCAGACCCACTGAATAAATGTCACTTGGTTCCTGTTAAAGACGATGTCATTAGCATCCAAGAGGCTGCAACTGTGCTATCAAGGGCCCTCTTTTCTTGGCATTGTCTCCTAGAGTCTAAAAGATAAAACAGAGTTGGTGAAGGTAAAAGTTCTGCGTGCCTTTGGTCATCACAGTTCCTTAATAGAGTCGAAGCAAATAATGATGTAAAAAAAAGTTTAGCCATGGTGGGTCTCGAGCTTGTTATTCCCCTGCTACATCATCATTCACCCACACTACCACTACTTCCCCTCTGTTTTAATTGTCATAGGGCTGTAAAATGATGTAAAAAAAAAAGTTGTATGTTTTAAACAGAACAGTGAATGTTTTGAATCTTGATGTCTCATTGTATTCAAGATGAGCCTTTTTAGAGGGATGTGTTAGGTCTTTAGTGTATTAGTTACATTAGGAATCGTAATGCTACCAGTATAAGAAAGATTCCTAATATACGTGTTTGATTTACTTAGAGAAATCTGAGATTAGATTTTAGGAGTTGATGACTATTTTGTGTTTTAAATTAGGTTCCCTATATGTCTGCTTAATGTACAAGAAGGTGTTCTTCTCTCTTCTCTCTCTTTGGCAGTCTGTTAGTATTAACAGAGAAATTTTCTTGAGCATATGAAATATGAAGATACAATGATTTCACAATAATGGTACTTGGCTTTAAATTGACTGGATTAAGTATAAACTGAATTCTAGGTGATGGTTTTAAATGACATATACGTTTTTTTTTTTTCTTTGAGATAGAGTAATAAATTCAAGTTGTTCTGTACTGGAATCTGCGAGTATACCGTTTCCCTATAAACAAAGAAATGTTCAAACTCATCAGTCATCAACAAAGTATGAGTCATCAGTAACTTATTAAAAGGGAAAAAAGAAAAAGTAGTAGATGGTTACCACTGTCCACATGGGATTATGTGCATTCCTATAGGTTAAGTTAATTCTGTTAAATGGAATTCCTGAATGTGTATTCCAGGCAGGAAGTAATCCATCTGCAATATTTATACCCTTTTCATGCCATAAAAATTGATATTTTCAGAAATTATTTTTGTTTATAATTATTATTGTTTATTTTCATGCAAATTATAGATTGGTATACATCATTTATATTATGCAGATTGGTTTACATATTCAATAATATTTAAACTAATATATTAGTACAGATTGTGTATTTTTATTATGATTGAATTTTTACAGATGTAATTTTCTTTAGATGGATCACAACCGATTGATATTGAGTTGGATGGATCACAACCGGTTGATAGTGGGTTTAGGAGCCATTAACAGATTCAGACTTATGGATGAGATTTATTTTGAGTGTTTATTGCTAAAGGACTGGTTGTAATTAAGATCATGAAGATAGTGGTTTGAACATAAGGTCCAAACTGTTTTTTGATATGTAAAGCTTTTGAGCGTTTTTTGAAGGAGTGGTTGTAATTACGTACTGTAGCAGCTACGCTTTTGGTTTCAAATCAATATATAAAGCTGCCCTTAATTTCTTAATTGAGGATTATATACACTCCATGATGCTAAAAGGTCTTGTTTTCTGGATTTTTGTTTAGTAGTTTTTATAAACAATCAAAAGAAAAGGTGCAGGTTCAGGACTTTACGTTTAGGTCCAGGACTCTTTGGAAATTACAAGTATTTTGTATGATTTGAGACATACAAGTAGTTTTTATAACACAGGTCCGGACCGAATATCGTATCGGTACCGGTATCGGTCAAGTCACTGAAACGAAATATTTCGATATTGGTACCGTTTCATGTATCGTTTCGAAATAATTTATACATAAATAAATTATATATATAAATACAATTATAAATTATATTTCAAAATAATAGTTAATATATAAATAAATTATATAGATAAATATATATATGTAATTAATTTAGTCTAAATTGAGGTTAAAATATAGTAAAAAATTAAAAAAAAAAAAACTGGGAAGACCGAAATCCGGTACAGTGGGTACTGGCCGTACTGATTTCGGTACGGCCGAAAAATCGGCCGAAATGAAATATGATATTTTTTGTACCGGCCGACTGGCCGGTACGGCATGGAATTTAAAATACTGCTTAAAAGTATTTTGTTATTGCCTGGTTTGAGACATTACGTGCAGGCCCGGGACTCTTTGGAAATTACAAGTTTTTCAACCCTTATGAAGTAAATATAATTATACTTCATACCTTAACCAAATCAATCACTTATCTTTACAAACTAATGGCTGGAAATTCCTGCAAGATTTGAAACAGAACTCCATAATATATTCAATAGTCATTTCAATTTGCACCTTACGATAACTACCAAAAAACAAAGTATACCACTCAGAACAGAGATCTAGGAGATCAATAAATCTAAATACAGATGCACATAGCAACTATTTGTCTAGCAAAATTAAAATACAAATACATCTCTAAATGTACATTTGTCTAGCATAGCAACTTTTCAGCTACACATTGCAACTAACTTCTAATACTAAACTGAAATCACTTATATGTTGCCATGTAACAAGCTATAAAAAAATACAAGAGCCCAATAAAGTCTTCGGCATAGTGTGCGTCCTCTTTCAGCTTCACGTACAACATGCACCAACTCTGCATCTCTATTCGATAGCACCAACTCTGCATCTCTATTCGATAGCACCAACTCGATCTTAGTCACTCTCTTCCAGAGATCAATATCCCTCCTTTTAAATGTTTAACTAAACGATAGCACCAATGAAAGACCTGATTTGGGAAGGAATCTTTCTAGTATGCTTTTTGCTTCACAAGTCTAGCTGATGATCATCTATATATACACTGAACAATCCTTATGAGTGTTCAACAGAGAAGAAATTAATATTATGTACAGAGCATGCTAAGCTGGAAACAAAACAAGACACCAAGTAATTATGTTTCTCATAGCTAGAGCAAGTTGGGTTCCTGATTCTTCATTTCCACACACCAGAACTGAGTCAAGTTCCTTTTTTGCATCTGGGATATTCTCTTGGGTACCAACCAAGCACGTGTTCAACTAAAAAAAAAAAAATTCTCAATAGGTTTCTTCGCCAACATACCAGATAAATATGGACTGATTATAGACACAACTAAATATTCACTTAGTTTCCTTCTATAAAGTTTCCTCTATTCTAATTGTTGTCAACTTCTAGATTGATGAATATTTAGAATTGAACTTGAGTCTGAAATTTTATAGATTTCAGATTATATGAAAACTAGATGGATCGAAATTATTCCAATTCAAGATTCAAGATTTATACCAAATTCCCAATGAAATCCCAACAAAGCACCAATTTCTCCTTTTAAAATTTCCACAAAATGGATATTTTGACCCCTAATACAAACGAAATCAAGGCATAAATACAAACAAAATTTTCATCTCAAAATACAAACTAAACATAAAATTGATTTCCTACAGAGAAAGGAGATGAAAAAGGCACTCACTAGATTGGTTACCCGATTGTGGTCACCGATTCTTTCGTCTTCGTGCTGCTGTGTAAAAAGAAAAAGATGTGAATGAGTATTTGAGGAATTTGAAATGGACACAGAGAAGAGGATGCGTAAGAAGCAAAGAAGAAGGAGATGAGATTGTGCTCTCCTGTGAGATTTCGAAGGGTGAAGAAGATCGTTACCTATGAGATTTCGAAGGGGGAATAAGATTGCTACCTGTGTTGACCGGTTTTGGATTCTAGGATTTACTCGACCTTGCTCTTACTTGTTTTGGCTTGGAATTGCTACCTGCGCAGATCGGAACCCATTCTAGGATTTACTCGAACCCAATGACGAAGCTAAAGGTTGAATTTTGAAATTGGGGGAAGCCGACGTAAGTGAAGCACACCGTTTCATTTAAATGGCCACATGGACCACATGTACGCAAGTGTGCCCTAGCCTGTGTGCAACAATCATTTTCCTTGAACAAAATTCTTCTATCGTCCGATAGGACGATGAAGCGGCTTGTAGCAATTGAGGAATGCCAAGAAGGTAGTTACAAATCGGAACTCCGTACTATCTCCAAAGAAACTAGAAAAAACCTAAAAAATAGCTTAAAACGATGGCTGTTGTAAGGGCTGAACGATAGAACGGAGGAGAAAACTATTGGAACGAGACTACATGACATTATTCGTGAATAGTTGTTTAATTAAAATGAAAATTAAGAATAAAATATGTTGAACCCAAGGTTTCAAGTTTCGTGTAATTATAAATCTACACATGGATTTTGATGATAACAAATGAATTCAAAGAATAAAGGAGTCTCAAGCTCAAGTTATTTACACAATAGAATCCAGCACATCAAGGAACCAAGCATGAGCAAGAAGGGAATAAATTCACATTAAAATCATAGAGTAATGTTGTAAATCTCTTAAAAATTCGAAATTAGGATTAAGGCTCAAAATTAATATTTTATCATAAAGCATTAAAATACATTTTCCACATGTGCATGAATATTTTGAAAATTAAATTTGAAAATTTTGAAAGATGATTGATTGTCATCTTTTACATGTGCATGACATGATTAAAGGTTTGAACTTTGAAAATATTAAGATGATTGATTATCATCTTTCATATGTGCATGTTTTATTTAAATATTTTCAAAAGTGATGGATGCTTTTCTTGACTTATGCAAAAGGTAGATGTCTTTATTTGAAAATTTTGAAAAGTAAAGTGTGCTCCTTTTGTCATATGCAAAAAGTATAAGATTAGATTTGAAATTTTTGAAAAGTAAAGTGTGCTCCTTTTGTCACATGCAAAAAGTAACAAGATTAGGTTTGAAATTTTTGAAAAGTGAATGATAATGTCTTTGATATGGGAATCTTTTCAAATTTGAAATTGAAGACTCATTTGCCTATAAATAGCTCACTTGAGTTTTACAAAAATCACAACAAGAGCTTACACATTTATTGTTAAGTTTTGCATCATTCTTTCAAAACTCTCATTTTCTCTTCTCTAAAGTTTTGAGCCTTAATTCTTGTTCTTGTTGAGAGAGATATAGATTGCGCTGTATTGTTTCTATCTCACTCGTTGAGGAGTGTACTTTGATAGTCTACCCACTATCAACTCTTGTATTTGTAAGAGGGTGCGTATAACCCTTGTGTGTGTAGAAGGTGTTCTACACGGGGAATAGTTAAATCACCAAGTCTGAGGTGATTGGAAGTGTAGAGGGTGTTCTACACGGATTCTTTGGAGCGGTGCTGCTCAAAAGTGTAATAGGTTTCTATCTCCACCTAAAGGAAATTGACTAGTGAATTCGGGATCCTCAAGTAGTAGCTTGAGGCGAGGACGTAGGCAGTGGGGCTGAACCTCGTAAAAATACTGAATTTGCTTTCTCTTACCCTACTCTTTACATTTTTTACTGCTTTATATTCTATTTATATTTTATATTGTGTATTTGATTAATAAGTGTTAATTTTTATAATATAACCTAATTCACCCCCCTCTTGTGTTAGTCATCTGGGCAATAAAATAAAATAAAATTGTAACATGATCCACAGGAAGTCACGACTCAACTCCCCATCTCCTTCATGTTCAAAGCCTTATTAAAAAGGAATGCTACAATTATATATAAAGATTAGATAAAAATAATTTTATAAATTGGTATATTATATATATATATTAAATGTCTCCATGATTTCTTTAAATATAAAAAAATTAATTATTTTTTTATTTATTGATCAAAAAATTATTTTTTAATGATATTATGATTTTTTTCTAAAGTTATTAAAAATATGAAATAAAATAAATAAATAAAAAATATTTTTTATTGAAATAAACTCGATGGTTTTATCACTAATAATATTCCAATGATCTCTTAAAGCTTTTAAGAACACTTTTAATAGATTAATCAAAGTTAAAGGAGATTTTTCATGAATACGAGATAAATTTGATGTTGGTTATTTCATTCATATTAAGTTTTCATATTAGAATAATTATTTTTTTATTATATAATAATATAAATAATTAAATCTCTACATTAGATTATTTATTTATTTTATTATATGATAATTAATAATTAATAATTAAAAATTAAAAATGTTTAGTTTTTAATTTAATTTATTTCATTAATTAATAAACAGCACATGCCGAAAAAAAGTGGACTAAAAGGTAAAAAATAAAAAGTCTGGCACCATGCAAATTGCAAGTTTGGAAAATATCTTGGAAGTCTTTGTGGCTAAAGTTCAATTATTTGAAATTAGTTAATCCATTGTAATCATATTTTGTTATGAAATAGCCAAAAGAAAATGTTTTAGTCATAAACAAATTATACAAAAATTAATTTGATTTGATGTGATATATTAAATTGTAAAATTATTTTTATTATAAAATAGATTTGACGAATATTATAAAATTATATCAATTTATAAGTTTATATATATATATATATGTTATGTTTATAACAGTTACATAACTAAGTACTTAAATTTAACTTTCAACTAATTCATTAAAGATGCTCTAATCAAGAATCCAAGATCTTGTGTTTTCCGTACAACTCACTTCTATTTCATCATTATATTTTTATAATTTTTTATACAAAACATAAATTCCTATATACCTTTTTCAAATCCTAATACATATTTTTCAAATTCTAAAATAATAATAATATTAAAAAAAAAACTAAACTCATCTCAACTCATCTCATTTTCAAATTCAAGCGGGCACTTTCTCCACATGAATAGTAATATATTATAAAATAAATTTAATAAATTATATCAAATAATGTCAGTTTTTAATTTTTGTCAAATTTCTTTGTACCTCCACCTTTTGTTTTTTCGATCTTTTCTTCTGAATGTGCATTTGCATTTTTCAGACGTTTGTGAATTTAATTGGGCCAATAACCAATTGCGCTTTCAATTGAGGTGATGATAAAGTCGCCGGGCCCAATTAGGTATTGATTTCCTGGGCAGAAGATGACATATACTAAGGCGATGTTTTAAATACTGTATCGGTATTGGTACTGGTCAAATTACTGAAATGAAATATTTCGATATTAATATCGTTTCGTGTACCATTTCAAAATAATTTATACATAAATAAATTATATATATAAATATAATTATAAATTATATTTCAAAATAATAGTTAATATATAAATAAATTATATAGATAAATATATATGTAAATAATTTAGTCTAAAATGAGGTTAAAACATGGTAAAAAATTAAAAAAAAAAAAAAAACTGGGAAGGCCGAAATCCGGTACGGCCGGGCCTTACCGACCGTACCGGTTATTTTTCGGCCGATTTCGACCGTACAGGCCGTTACGACTGAAAAATCGACCGAAACGAAATATGTTGTTTTTTGTATCGGCCGGTACGGAAAATTCCGGCTGTACCGGCCGGTACGACACGGTATTTAAAACCATGCACTAAGGCCTCATTTAGACTTAGATTTCAACTAATCATCTTATTTTAGTTTATTTAATTATTATTATTTTTCTAAATTCTTACACGAAATATAATAAAATATTTTAAATTCTAAAATCATAAGAATACTAAAAAATTAAGATTTTATTTAACTTATAATTTTTATCTCAATTTACTATTTAAACTTCACCTAAAATAAAAAGAAATAAATACCAAATAATTAATAAAAAAGGGGTTTCAAGTTTCAACCAACTTGTAAGAAGGTTGTTCAACTTGGCAACTTGCATCACATACCAAACACCATCAAAAGTTCGATGATGAAATCTTATATACTAAGACGTGCACTTTTAGATGTCGTTGCCAATCATAAATTTTAAGAATGGCGAGGAACAACAAGACAATAATCCTTTAAAAATGATGATGATACGAGATTTAAATTGTGTTTGCCTGTTACTATTATCTTACTATTTTATTATTTTTTAAAAATAATAATTTTACATATAATCGTAAAATGTGTAAATATTATATAATCATTTTGAAAAATAGTCAAGTTCATTATTAAATTTTTTTTATATGAATTTCATATTTTATTATTATTTTTAAATAATTATGTGATGGTTGCAGAATTTATAATTATAAATATTTTTTTCTCTTTTAAAAATAGTTTATATTTATTTACAAATTATTTACTATTATTTTACTATTATTCATAAGTGATTTAAGATATCCTAACCTCAAGTAATGTCAACTTGTAAATTTGTTTTTATCAAATTTCTTTGTACCTCTGACTCAAACTCATCGTCCATAACCTCGGTATTTTCGATCGTTTCATCTGAATATGGATTAGCATCTTTCAGACGTTTGTGATTTAATTGGGCCAAACAACCAATTGAGGTTTCAATCGAGGTGCTGATAAAGTCACCGGGCCCAGTTGGGTATTGATTTCCTGTACGGAAGATGACATACACTTAGGTCCAATTTGTGTTTGTGAGTGACTCGTCTTATCTTAATTTATCTTAAAATTATAATTATATTTTTCATATTTTTATATAAAATAAAAATTTCAATACAGTTTTTTTAAATTTTAATACAACTTTTTTCAATTTTCAAGATAGTTTTTTCAAATTCTAAAATAATAATAATATTAAAAAAAAAACTCATCTCAACTTATTTCATCTTATCTCTAAATCCAAACTTAGACTTAAAGGCTCCATTTGAATTTAGTTGATCTCAACCGATAATCTCATCTTATTTTATGTAATTATTATAATTTTTAATTTTTTTTATATAAAATATAATAAAAAATTAAAATTTCAAATTCCAAAATAATGATAATATTGAAAAAAATTATGTTATAATAATATTATAATCATCTTTTAACTTTTATCTCAATTCATTTTATTTCATTTTACTATCCAAACTTAACCTAAAAATAAAAAAATAAATACGAAATAATTAATAAGAAGGTGTTTAATTTCGACCAACTTTTAAAAAGGTTATTCAACTTGGCAACTTGTAGCACACACCAAAAACCTCTAACAGTTCAATTATGAAATCTTATAGACTATGACACGTGGATCTAGATCGTTGCCAATCATAAGTTTAAGAAATGGCAAGGGACAACAGGACAATAATCCTTAAAAAAAAATATGATTGCATGAGACTTAAAATTGTGTTTGGCTGCTGATAGTACATAAGATTATTTCATTACTTTTCACAAATAATTTATTATAATTTACTAATTCATTATATCAGATAATAATAGTTGTAGCATGACACTTTGAAAGTAAGAACCTATGAACTTCAATTTAATGTTGGAATCAAGAACAGTAATTGTCAGTACCAAGATATGATCTTTACGCCCTTTACAGCATGAAAGCTGCCAACTTTTTATGGGAGTTGATAGTTTTTGGCATCACTACGATCCTATTTACTTTCAGAAATGGGATCATTTCTCCATGGTGGTATCGAGGCTCACTCACACATTTTAATGTCCGATTTAAAAAAAAAAATGATTTTTTTTAACGAATTGGTTTTTATTACTTTTGATAATTTGATTGAAAGTTAGATTCTTTTGACCATTTTTTATTTTTTAATTCTTTTATTTAATAATTAATGAAGTAATTTTTAGTATATATTGATATTTTTTTTTAATATTTTTTAAAAATATTTTAAAATGATAAAATAATTAAAAATAATTAAAAAATAAAAAAATTTGCCTTATAATAAGCTGCCGCGGATAGGCTAGCGTTACCCTTCTGGCAAATGTGGAGAGGCATTCTGTACTCCCTTGTTTGGTTCTCCGTTCAAAGAAATTTTAACTTGAAGAAAGAAAGCTCACAAAAAAAAAAAAAAAAGAGAAAAAGGGAAGACGGAAAATCGGAGATATTCTAGTCTTCTAGTTCTAGAGCATGGCGTTGTTTAATGTTTATTACAAATAAGAAAAAAAGGAAGGAGAAGAGGAGATTAAGGTTTGATTTGAGATGGATTTAATTTAATTTTTAATATTATTATTATTTAATAATTTTAATAAATAAATTAAAATTAAAATTAAAAAAATATGTATTAAAATTAAAAAAAATTATATTAGAATTTATATTTTATAAAAAAATTTAAAAAATATAATAATAAATTTAAAATAAATTAAAATATAATAATCTCAAAAAAATAAAAATTATCAGCTCGCATACGAATTTAAACCGGTCTTAAATAAATTAGAATATTAGAAAAAAAGATTATGAGCTGCATATTGTACATTGCTTTACTTTAATTATTTGTCAGTACTTTTACGACAGAAAGTGAAGGCTGACAATTGCTAAAACTTGAACCAAACCCAATACCAACCCACCACTATCCGTACACTCGCATCCTTCTGTAACCCAGCAAGTGGGAGCAGCGTCTCTGTACATGATACTCTCTCACACAGAAAGAGAGAGAGAGAGTGAGACGCAGACCCAGGATTCATTTTCCCAAGGACCAGTGGTGCACGTTTATTATCCTCCACCTACTCTCTCATTATCATCTCTCTCCCTCTTTGTAAAACTGAAGAAAAAAGAGGAAAGGAAAGGAAAGGAAAGGTAAGCCAAAGTTCCTCGGAAGAAAATAAAGACATTTACTACTCCGAAACAGTGGAGTTGAGAATTTTTGTTGCTTCCTTTCCTTCGTTTAAAGAGTTGATTTGGTTGTGGGTTTTTGGTTTGGAGCTTCTTGGTCTGGATTTCATACTGCAGAGCCAGAGTTCGTCTTAAAGTTTTCATTTTCCTTCTAAAATTTGGATCTCTTTGTGCGTGTGCGTATTTTTTTTTTCCCTTATCCCTTTCGTTTAGTCTCTGGTGGATTTGACTCTCATTGAATAGTGTAACTGTTGCATTGATTTTAAAGTTAAATTATTTATTCTCAAATTTTCTATTATATGTTCAATGTGGCCTCTCTCCCCTGTACTATGGAATCACGATACCCCTCCTTCTTTGCAGTATTTATGAAGTATATCTTAAACTTGTATTTGATTGCTAATAAAGTGAATCAAAGATAAAGAATCGAGAGTTTTGAGTGTACATGAGAGGTTTGATTGTGGAACACTTGAAAACCAATGGCCAAAGAATTAAAGAAAGAAAAGAGAAAACTTTTGAACATGTTTTTAATTGCGGACAACAGGAAAAAGAGGGAAAAAAAAGGACAGAGGAGGGATAAGAAATTTCAACTGGGTACTCTAATTGAAAGTTCTAGAGAACATTTTTTGTACGTTTAATGTTGGGGAAAAGTTAAGTTTTATAAGGTTATTTTCATCTCCAAGTTGTATTCTATAAACATTTTTTTCCTTCAGTTTATTGGTTCTGTTTTTCCAAGTTTATGATTTTTTTTCCTCTTGTAAAGTTTTCTAGTTAAGGTTAGATTGGTGGCAGAAACATGGAATTAAGCTTATAGGGGGAGGAAAATGTTGTCTCCTGTTTTGGTCATAAAAGAGACAGAAAGAAGCTTAATCATGGTAAATAATTAGTAGCCGATGTGCACCCTGTGAATCTTCACTATGTCAAGACAAGCTCATCTCCCTCCACGCTGCCCAATTCAAAAGAAACCCATTGCTGGCCCACTTCATGACCCTGTCTCTCAACTCTCATACTCGCTGCACCATAAGTCTTCCTCCCAAAGCTCCATCCTAGAGGAACAACCAGCATGGCTTGATGATTTGTTAAGTGAGGCAGATTCAAACTCCAAAGGAATGTCACATCGCCGATCAGTTAGCGATTCTGTTGCACTTTTGGATGCTCTTGCAGATACATTTCCAAGTCTGACCCCAAGTAAAGATGCTGAGAACTCGGTTGTTAGTGAGACTTGTAATGGTTTGGAGTCAGCTTGTACCTATGGTCCTAATTCCCCTCGGCAAAAAAGCAATTTAACCTCTGTAGAGAATGCCTTAGTTTCAGCATTGTCAGAATATGATTCCCATGATTCTATGCATTATGTAGATGGGAATCTTCACATTTCTGCAAGTGGTCAGTCTGATTTGAAAGGAGATGATTATCATTCAATCGTCGAGCTGAACACGGAGAAAAAGGATTCAAAACGGTTAGAACCCGAACCCACTTGTTAAATTCCATCATAGGCATGTCTCAAGCATATATTCTTCAAAATTCATGCGGAAGTGGTTTACCATATTTGGTTTAATTAGTATGTTATTGTCATGGGCAAATTTGTGTTAATAGAAGTTTGTTGTGCATGCTCATGACATTGTGATGATCTGGACACTTCTGGTAGTTGTAGTTATTTCAACATCTTTTGCTTAAATGCTGTTGAAATGCAAGGTGTTCAGCCAACGATATCGTCCTGCACCTTTTTGTCTTTCCGATTATAAACCAAAGAAACAAAAAATAAAGTTAAATGGTCCAAATGCTAAGAGAACAATGCTACGAAAGATTCTAAGGCCTTCACTTGTCTGATCAAATATGTCCTTTCTTGTAATAACTCAGATGCCAGTGCTCTAAATTGGGAATCGAGTTTCTAGGGAAAAAAGTACAAAAGTTGCACTCTCGTGTGCCAAATACATTTGACAAAGTTATCTGAAGTTGGGAAAAAATGGCTCGAATAGGCGATATTTCTTTTATAAATAAAGAAAAATCACCTATACGATGATGTAGAGACATACCGATGTTTTCTTAAACAATGTTAATTAGGCAAGTTTGTAGATGTTTATTTTTTGTGTGTTCACAGGGGTGATACCTGGCTGTGGTTGTACTGTTTCATATATATCTGCACATATGACACTTTGTAATTTTATTTACTATCTCCCTATAATGATTTTGATCTTCAATTACTAGCATGGCAGCATCAAAATGCCCTGCCAGGATGAACTTTGTTCTTTTCCTTGGAGAAAGTTTTTACAGATGTATTTATGAAATATCCAGGATTTTGGAATGTTCATTTAGGGACGAAATCATTCCTACCAAAAATGTATATTTAAGGAGTTTCTATACTGCCAGCGTAAACGTATGCTACTGTCACATTATATTATGTGCCTGACTATATACAGATAAATTTTGCCAACAGTTCCCATATACTCAGGATTACAAAATCCAAGAATCTTGACATTCAAACTAAGATATCTTATATATGAGCCTATGGCCATTCATTTGCTAATGTATTATTGCTCTTTTTTAAATTCATTGGATGACATCTTACAGGCACTCTGGGCAGCGTTCAAGGGTTCGTAAACTCCAGTATATTGCTGAACTGGAAAGAACTGTAGATATTTTGCAGGTAATCATTGGGACAAAAATATGGAGATGATATTGAACTATCTGCTGCTTCATCAAGATATGATCGGATCTTTCTTTGTTGGGGGTAGCATGGAAAAGGTTCTCTCATTATTAAAAAAAAAAAAAAAAAATCAATAATATATGTCACCAAGCTTACCTGAACCCCTGGTAAATTATGCCACACTGGCTAATATATGTGTTGGTGTCTTTTAGCCAAAAGTCGCAAAAAGTATATATCTCTATACATATTCTTCACAGATACCTCTTTCACAGTTGTTATTATGTTGCCGTCGCTCATCAATATTTGATTATTCTGCATTCTAAAGCTTTGCACATGTCCACAGATTTTCATTGTGAATCTTTTGGCATTATTGGTCTGTGACATTTCAACCAATTGACTACATGGGCTTGATCCATTTTTTTCTGTTATTTATTATGCTTCCCATGCATCATGTAGGTCATGCTTGGTATTTATTTTCCTGTTCTGTATCCTTTTGATGAATTCTGTCTTCATGGAAGCTATTGGAAGTTAATATGTTTTGCCTCATTGTCCAGACTTTGGAATCAGATTTGGGAGTCAGAGTTGCTGCTCTTCTTCAGCAGCGTGCTGCTCTGTCCATGGAAAACTACAAATTAAAGCAGCAGGTGGCCAGATTGCGGCAAGACAAATTAATCATGGAACGTAAGTCATTATATCTTTTCACTGATTCCTAAGGGCAAGTCGGAAACTAAAGGATGGTCTGAAAAACCCAATATAATGTTACCCTTGATTATTTTAAATGATAATGGAAGTATATCTGACCTTTCAGCTTAAGCTTTAGTCCTACAAAACCAATTTCCTAGGCTCAGAGTTTATGTGATAGAGGAATAACTAAATTAATCATTCACGATACTCTTAGAATTTAACTTTCCAGAATTAGCAAAGGTTTCCAAAACAATTCAAACAATTTGATTTTAAGTGAGGATGATGGGTTGTTAGATGCATGAACAAGTTCATGACGGATGAATGTTTTCTTGAAAAAGAAAGTTGCCTAAATGAACTGTCATCAAGTTGAAAGTGGGTTTGACAGACAGTCTGCAGTCTAAGAAGTACGAATTGGTTCATGGTGATGCTTTTGGATTTCCTGATTAGAAGTTTGGTAGATTGATATTGTATTTGATTCTTTTAGCTTCTTATTTTTGTAAATATATATGTGTGTGTGTGTATGTCTTGTGTTATTTCTCTTTTGAAGGGTTACAAAATGTTTTTTAGGTGCCGTCATTGTTAGTTTCAATCTACTCTTGTGGAAAAAACTGTTTCTGTAGAACAACATCAAGAACTTCATTAGCTTTGATATCTAACAGTACATAATCTAGCAAGAAGCAATTATTTTTATGCAATGAGAGAATTTTATAGGGCGAAATTGTTGCTTGCATTCAAATTATTCAGAAAAGTATACTGGAGTTAGATGGAAAGAAAGTCAATAGTTTTGGATCACTTCTACACTGAAATTTCATTGCTCGGGTTTTGTTAAGGCATGGTTTTTGGATGATGGGTTTAAGGGAGTCACATGGCTTGTTGGAATAGGGCATTGTTAGGCATTGGGGTAATATGGCTTCGAAGATGATATCACTTGAACAGCATGAGAAGCTATCAGTTCTTCTACCTCCAGGATTTTGGATTTTATTTGGTATTTATAAGCTTGGATTTCATCTCAACACCTTCCGAAAGATGCCGATAGTGATCAAGTTGATCTCACTTTGTTATTGAGCATCTAATATATATATCTTTTTTTCTTGGCACCGGGTGTCCGGAACAAAGTCCCGACTAATCCCGGGTGTGCACAGGCTCTTGGAAAATATTTTCTTGCAAGTGCAACTCAGTTAATTCAAAGAAAAAATCCTCCAATCCGATGGCTCCTAGAGATTGTGGTCAACTAATATATTCTTAGTTTCTTTTTAATGAATATTATCTGTGTTTCTTTTTTTGAATGGTATGCCTATCTTTATGGTTACAGGTCAATATCAGTCTCTGAAGAAAGAACTGGAGAGAGTTAAAATTGGTTTTCCAAAATCTCATAATAGCAAGGTCAGCTCATATTTTGGGTCCAGTCCTGCTGCTGAGGGATCTAAATCAGAGGCTGCGTGGCAGATGTTAGATATGGGAAAACTTAACTTTAGTTGAATCAAAAAATACTGAATTATGACTTTTATATTTGTAAACTCTGAAAGATATTATCCTTTTCTTCATCCTCAACATGTTCGAAGCGGATCCATCCAGAGCTACAACATGTTCTTTTAGAGCCATTTCAGATGACACGTGCTTCTCTTGAAGCTGTCGTTGAAAAGAGAAGTCAAGTTACACAGCAGAAAAAATTTCAGAGGCAAATGGTTGGGACAAAGATCTTTCTCCACTTCAAAGTCTATCTATTTAGTTTAAGGCGGGATTGGATTCGGAAGTCATCTCTATTTTATTATTATATTTTTTATAATTTTTCATATAAAATATAATAAATAATTTAATTTTTTTAAATCTTAATTCAAATTTTTCAAATTTTAACACAATAATAATATTAAAAAGTAATATTTTAATAATATTTTATTTAATTTTTAAAATTTATCTAAATTCGTCTCATTTTTCGATTCAAACCACTCCTAAAACATTAATTGTTTTAACCGAAACAATAGTCAACATGTAAGCAAACAATGTTTTACAAGGTGCCTGAAAAGAAAAGATGAGTAATTGGTATATTATATAATTTCGAAATATGGATACGTAAAGAACTTTTTATTTTATCACACAATGTCATGTTATTTAAATCTATTTGAGAATGTGGCTCATATCTAATATACGTACACTTGATATTCGTATAAATATAATAAAATATTACGTCAGATATGAGATATACGTACACTTACTATATCACAATGAGAATTACACTTTCCTCACTATCGCGACAAAATCATATATAATTGTTAAATATTGCGTCATCCACTTTCCATGCGTAAAACAATACTCACAGGATGGAAACTCTCGTGCTATTGCTGTCGAGAGGAATTATATATATATGGGCGGTGCTATAGTTACTGCTGTAAGTGCACTTTTCATTGTATTGTTAGTGTAATATATATATATATATATATTTTATATCATTTTTTAAATATACTTAAATATTTTTTAAAAATAAAAAATATATATAATATTATTAAATATTTATTCAATCATTAAGTTTCAAAAAAAAAAAAAAAAAAAGGCCAACGGTACACACCGAACGATATACAAATCATTTTCCTTATATATATATATATATATGGGTACTGCTAAAGAACCGAAAGTCACTACCGATTTGAGACCGATTCAGTATATTTCAAATTTTTTTATTTTTTTAATCTTTTTTTATTCATTTTCTTAACATTTTTAAATATTATTTTTATTTATAAAAAATACATAAATTTAATAATATTCACTTACTTAATTACTCAGAATTTTTACATTAAAAAAAAAAAAAAGCAAAATGGGTCAACTGTTTATATAACTATCGGTTTATATAGCAGTTTACAGATGTCATGAAAAATATAAAAAACGGTATCCTAGAGTAATTACAAGAATTGACATAATTATAAAAATGAAAATGATAAGGACAGTCCAACAATCTGACAGTACTCTCACAAGTCACAACTACAGTACCGCTGCATTGAATGAAATGAAGACTAACGTATAATTATAATTACAATCTTTACATAGATGAAAAGAAGTGAATGAATACAGAATCGATCTTGCCGTTATCTGTTTTGGAAAGTGTTTGCTTAATAATGCGCACGGGGAAATCATGGCCGGAGAAAAGAAGTAATGTGAACAGTGCAGCATTATTGACATGTCAATCAACCGTGGAAAACAGTAAGCGACACGGCTGCTGAAGCTCTTGCCAAAAAAACAAAAATCTTGAAAAGGAAAAAAATAAAAGAGTGCTTTTACTCGTTAAAAGCAGTAGAGCACAGAAGGTAGAGCGCAGAAGGTAAAGAGAGAATGAGTTGTGGAAGAGAGAAGGTGGTGTGTGTAACTGGAGCGTCCGGTTATATAGCGTCATGGCTGGTGAAGCTCTTGCTTCAACGCGGCTACACTGTCAAAGCCTCTGTTCGTGATCCAAGTCAGTACTCCCTTCTCATCTTCTTTCACAGCTTTTTTTTTTTTTTTTTTTTTTTGCTTAATTCATGGGGACCCAGATTTGTTATTTCACTAATACGATGATTCATTGCTAAGCTCATTCAGTTTAACGGAAGCAATTGTTAAAATCTTGATTTTAAGTGGTGGAATCTTTATTGATCGAATGGAGTAAAGCTTACTAATTTTTCATTCCCCTTTAACTGGTTGTGATAATTGCTTGAGTTATTTAAAACAAAACGATTATGTTTGAATTTGTCCAAAGCCATGAACTTTAAGAATTGTGTTGAAAGCCTAGTCCTTTCTGGATCCAAATTAATGATCATGCTGTTCGTTTGCGTTTAGGATGATCCCACTTAGTTAACTGGGTTCGATCATTAGACGGAGTATTTTTTTTTTTTTTTTTTTTAGATTGGAGACTCGAATGTTTGCAGTGGATTTGATCTGTGAATAAAAGGCTACTTTGTGTTCTGCTTAGTCATCAGAAATACCGGAACAAGGAAAGTGAAAATGATGTGAATTTCTGAAAAATTTATTTTCCTTACATTGATTATATGACATTTTGAGCCAATTTAGCGCAAAAATGATTTGGTTTGGGGATTTATGGGTTCTGCTCTAAATGTGTGCCGCAGATGACCCAAAGAAGACAGAGCACTTACTTACACTAGATGGAGCTAGGGAAAGACTTCATCTGTTCAAAGCAGACTTATTGGAAGAAGTATCTTTTGATTCTTTGGTTGATGGATGTGAGGGCGTTTTTCATACAGCTAGTCCTGTTTATATGAATCCCATGGATCCACAGGTACATTTCGTTACGTATTTAATTGGAACAATGCAAAGTTATGTATGCCAAAGAATGACCGAGTGTAATGCTTGGGTGTTTAACACAAGTGAATGAAACTCTCTTGTCCCCTTATGGTTTAAAATAGTCCATATGCTATTCATATCAAATTTCTATGCTTTGATTTTCTAAGTTGATTCTTTTATGGGTTTAGTCAGATGAGATTACCCTCTTCTTATTTCTCTTGTTTAAACTTTTGTTGATTTTCTCCACCGTTTACATGCAAGTCTTTGTTAGCATCACTTTGACCTGATCCAAAACTGAAAGGGAAGAAAATACCATAATCTGGCCAGATACTATGCTAGAGTCTATATTTGAATTCACTAGTGCGTATGTTTGTTTATATCTCTTTCAGGCAGAACTAATTGACCCAGCATTGAAGGGAACACTTAACGTTCTTAGATCATGTGCGAAAGTTTCATCTGTGAAAAGAGTTGTCATAACATCCTCAATGGCAGCAGTAGCATTTAATGGAAAGCCTCTTGGTCCTGATGTACTAATTGATGAGACGTGGTTTTCAGATCCTGCTTTTTGTGAGAAATCAAAGGTGCTATATTCTGCTTTCTTATGAAGTGGTTTTACCATGCTATTCTTTCTTTAGTTTCGTTTTCCCCCTTGATGGTTCACTTCTTTTCCACAGTTTCCACACTGTGGAAGCTTTTGCTGGTGATCTCATTCATTTAATCCTTCATATGATTTGTTCAAGTGTTACTGATAGGTCTGAAGAACAAATAATACACCATTATAAGTGTATTTTAATTATTATTTTTCTTTGTTGCTACTATATCTGAATTTTCGATAAGTTTCTCCCTGACCTGGAATAAGCATTTGGCATTGGCCAGGCCAGGATCTTAATTCCAATAGCCAGATTTGGTTTGGCTTCCTGACGAGT
This sequence comes from Platycarya longipes, assembly GCA_036559045.1. Taxonomy (NCBI): domain Eukaryota; kingdom Viridiplantae; phylum Streptophyta; class Magnoliopsida; order Fagales; family Juglandaceae; genus Platycarya; species Platycarya longipes. The sequence goes on from CM071801.1 coordinate 33,039,879, forward strand.
TGATTGAGGGAAACAAGGTTAATAGTGGTATATATGTACTCAAAATGCTCTGCCCCCATTACTTTTACATTTAAAGTCTTCTAAAAATATTTGTTTTCATCAGCTTTGGTACATGCTTTCAAAGACCCTAGCAGAGGAGGCTGCTTGGAAATTTGCAAAAGAAAATGGTATTGATGTGGTGGTAATGAATCCAGGGTGGGTGATTGGTCCTCTCTTACAGCCAACTCTTAATTTGAGTGTGGAGCCAATTCTCAAACTTGTAAATGGTACTCTTCAGCCAGTGTGATTATTGTTTACTTTTAATTTGAATATTAATAAATATTTGCATTTGTTAAAGAAATACACTCAGTTGAAGAACCTGCTGGGGATCCTTGGACCAGATGACATGTCCTCCCCATATAAATAACAACTCGAAGGTGCTTTGTGGGTTCAACCCATTAAAGTTGGGACCTCTTGCTGTGGAAACCTCATAAAGAAAAATATTGAACTTTTTTTTACTAATATTCACAGAGTATCTGAGATTATCTCACTACCCAAACGCAACCTTAATATATTGCATTTGGGTATATGCAACGCCCTGTGCTGTTTAAGGCTCTGTATTAGATTTATATGGAAATAGGATCACTAGCAAAATCTTGTGCTGCTTCAGTTGAAACTTCAAGGTAAAGACACCACAAAACCTAACTTTATCCTCACCCCACAGCCTGGCCAGAAAATATGGGAGCTAAACTTCAAGTGGTTTTTCCTCATTCCCTATTCTAAAAGATGCAATTGTGATGCAAGCAGTTGACAATTTTATCTCGTGCAGGGCCAGACAGATTTCCAAATGTGACCAACAGATGGGTTGATGTTAGAGATGTTGCTACTGCACATATATTAGCCTTTGAGAATCCATCAGCCAGTGGAAGATATTGTTTAGTTGGAAGGGTTCTCCATTGTTCAGAGTCTGTTAAGATCTTGCGTGAACTATTTCCAGATATGAACCTTCCTGAAAAGTAAGCTTTATCTCCTTGTCAAATTCTTTTTTTTTTATTAGTATCAGGTGTCCGGAACAGCATCTTGACTAATCTCAGGGGTGCATAGGCCATTGGCAAAGAGTTTCCCGCAAGGGCATCTCGATTAATTTAAGAAAAAAATCCTGCAGTTCAATGGCCTTAGAGATCATTTACATTCAAGGGGATTGAACTTTAGACCTAGGGAGAGCATACCCCTACCCAAAGCCTTTACCACTTGAGCCAATTCCTAGGGGTTAACAAACTTAACATCAACTTATCAATCTTTGATTCACAGTAGTTTTGCCTTTGAAGATTTACTACTCATGTCTACACTCATGCTTATAAAACAAACAGGTGCATTATAATTTTCTAAATAGATTGGTTACCTCAATGAAAAGATGTTGGAACTGTAAATTGGATGGCCTGTTATGCAGCATAGATCAGCTACCGCTGTAGCCCAGTTAAAACACATTTGATTTTTGTTTCATACATTGCAGATGTGAAGATGAGAAGCCTTCTGTGCCAATCTACATGGTTTCCAAAGAGAGAGCAGAAAGTTTGGGCCTTAACTTTACTCCTCTGGAGGAGACTTTGAGGGACACCGTTGAAAGCTTGAGGGGGAAGAACCTCTTGAGTACCTGATATCTGCAACTCAGCCTCAGGCAAATAATAATTATAAATAAACTTTGGCTGGCCTTCAATTTTAATTATTGATTCTATTGTGTTGATTCATCACTTAAGCGGTGCTTCACAAACTTGTCCAAGTAGTGCCACATTTGAACATTAGATACTGGTTTTTATATTAAAATGCCCCGTATAACAAAATTATCCTACCTAACAGTAGAAAGAAACTTAGATTTTGTTTATTTCACAAAAATTTTCATTTCATCTTAACTAATTATTACAATTTTTTTAAATTCTTATACAAATAAAACAATTTAATTTTTTCAAATTTTAAAATAAAAATAATATTAAAAAATATATTCTAAAAATATTTTATTCAAATTCAACTTTTATTTTAACTCATCTAAGTTGCTTGAGGTATATGGTTTGAAATTTTGTATATATATATATATACACACGTTAGGGAGGATTAATGTGTAAAGTATGTTTTCCTAATTTCAATAAACGATTATTTTTAAAAAATTATATGAGATTTATAAAGAAATAAATTTTGATTAATAATATAATGCATATAGGAGAAAAGAAATGTAAGTTCTAACAAATATTTGATGGATCATAAAAAAAAAATATCTTTATAATGAAAAAATTATATAAAAGTAAATCATAAACTGATGTGAAGTGATGAAATATAATTATTTAATAATTATTATAGTTTCATTTTTAAAATATTATTATTTAAATTTAATGTTTCATAATGAATTTAAATTGAGAAATAGATAATATTTTATTTAAATAATTATATTCACAAATGTAGTTGGTAAATAAATTTAAATTTAATTATTATATATATATATATATTTATGAAGAATGAATAAAAATTTAAAATTATATTTTATATAAATAATGTTATAATATAATTAATAACTTAAAGTAGGTTTACTAATATTATAATGTTATATTATAATTTGCATGTTATATAATTTATTACTAATAAATAAATAGTAATTGATAATTTGCACGTATATAATTTATATAATTTGTGTTATTTAATCTTAGTCTTGGGTGAATTTTATAAATGATGGAGAAATGATAACGTCGATCATAAAGAGATTGAGTTGAGTTTGAAATGAAGTGTTAGTTTTAATCTAATAATCCATTCAAATTGTAATTGTGAGATAGTCTAAACAGATGCAAGTTGAGGAAGAGTTTTGAATTTGGTTAGATTTAAATTTGAAGTGTTTGATTTAAGAATTTGAATCAGGAGACTAAATTTTAAAAATTACATCATTTCAAAATTATGGATAGACGAATGAAGTTAAATTTAAATTATCGTTAGATAATCACTTATTATAATAAAAATCTATAACATACAAAAAAAATTATTTTGAAATTTTTTTAAAATCTTCAGATGCTTTAGATGTATAAAAAGTTCTATATTCATTTAAATTCCATCTTCCATAGCCAAAAAAAAAATACCAATCTTTGTAAACAACTTTTTTCTTTCTGCAACATCATCAAGAGGCTAATCTTATCTCTTCATTTTTCTCTTTTTATGAATCTTTAATGGCATCTTTACCGGTGGTCAAATATATCATGAAATGAAGAGGCATGAGTGCGATAGGCTTTAATATCGGACAATGCGATATTGTTCTATCTATTTTTTTTTCTTTTAATAAAAAATTAGGATCACAAGTTCAAAAAAGATTATTCTTCAAATTTATTCATGAAACCATCACTTATAACAAAACAAAATCGTGATGACAATCCAACAAAAAAAATAAACAATTACAATGAAACCCAACAAAAACAATAATAAATCCGACCACCCAACAAACTAAACAAAGAATTAAGAAAACCTAATGTCTTCCAAATCCATCCAATCCAATTTGAATAAACCTCTAGCCTCCCTAGGCAGTTGACTAACATCTCTGAATACTATTATCCTCCAAATCCCCTCTTCTTGCAAGGAAGTCAGCTAGCTTATTATCCTCTCTGAAACCATGATTAATGGAAAAATCAAAACTATACGATAATATTAACAATTTATCTCAAAAATCTCAAAAATACAAAACTGTACAAGTTTTTACCAAGATCCAAGAGACGACCACCAACGAATCATATTTAATATCAACACTCTCATAACTGAAATCTTTACAAAGAATGAGACCTTCTAAAACCCTACGTAACTTCGCTTCGTTATTAGAACAAATCCCAAAAAGCTTGGAGAATGCAAAAATAAGATTACCATCACTAGATTATCCAAACCTCCACTGTTTTTTGGATTTTTGAGACTACTACCATCTAGATTTAGTTTATATCGTCCCCTTAGTGACTTCGACCACTACACAACCTGCATAACCTATAACTTTGGTTCAGCAAGTCGCCCGTCCTGTTTGTTCTATCTAGCTTCTATAAATAAATAAATAAAAAAGAAAAAAGAAATCTACACCCAACCAATTCTCGAATAGATAATAACAGTTCCTAACCACGAATGGAGGCATGAGGGACAGCAAGTAAACCCAGTTGGTCATGAGCTTGTCAGAACCAAGGTTTGCAAGAATAATTATTGAGACATTTCTTTTTAAAACGCAATAAATACAGTCAACTATACAAATTTGCCTCTTTTATTTTTATAAATAAGATAAGATTAAAATTAAAAATTAAATAAAATGTTTATTTTAATATTTATTTTATTTTAAAATTTAAAAATTTTGAATTATTTATTTAATTTTAAATAAAAATTTGATAAAATTATAACAATTGAATAAGATAAGATGTATTGAGAAAAGTTGTTAAAACAAATGAGGAGTTATGAAAACAACAAATGATTCTAGCTTTTCTAACATATGTAGATACACTAATCAAGTGTCCAAGTGCCATAAAAAATGTGCATATTATCATTATTATTATCATTATCATTTTCAGTGGGCTTTACCAGGGCATTGGATCTGCTAGCTAGCACAACTTGTCCAAAGGGTGCTAAGGCAAGTTGAGCTCTGCATCCATATCAAGTTCTTTATCGGATTGAAGATAAGAGGTCACCCTATTGAGCAAGTCATTCCTTCCACTAGCTCACAAATGATTAAGAAAATCCTACCATGTCAGTCGACACTCTAGCAAACAAGTCAGTCTTCTCTTGAAGATTTTGAAGTCACGTAAAGTACGCTAGGAATATACCTCTGTGGATATGTTGTAATACATTGATTGGTTGTATTGTAGTGCTCAAAAACAAACTCTATAGTATTCTTTGTACAGCAACACACTCTAGCTGTTCGATATCATGCTCATTAGAATTCTATTAAGGCCATTGTATGCCTATAAATACTCCTTTGTACATCCTTACTATTTTTAATGAGAATCGAGCAATTCCAGAACATTTCATCTCTTTTTTTCTCAAATTCTATCATGGTACTAGAGCAAGACTACGGTTAACATCTATCCATGGCTAGGGAAAATTCCTCTTCTTCCTCCCTCAACAAAGACTATCGCGTGCCCTTCCAATTGCCAAGTAATTTTTCCCACATCATTTTTGTGAAGCTTGAATCTGATAATTATCTTCTCTAGCGTGCCCAGATTATTCCTTATCTCCATGACCAATAACTTTATCATTTCATTGATTGTTTTTCTCTTCCACCTCTCCCGTTTCTTCCAATGTCACCTTCTTCACTATCATACCTTCCCAACCTCCACCCAACCCCACATATCTTTAATGGTGACACACTGATCAACTCTTACTTAGTGCTCTTCTCTCTTCACTCATTGAACCTATCCTAGTCCAGACTATTGCCTCTTGCACATCCAGAGAACTTTTGGTGATTCTTGACACCATGGCCACCTTCCAAATCCGTCACCAGCTTACAAACCTCAAAAAGGGTTTCCTCTCGATGTCTAATTATTATTGCAAAGATCGTCTTCTTTCAAACACTATAATTGTTGTAGGTGAACCTCCTCTAAGAGATTTCGAGGTTGTCTCCTACCTTGTAAATGGGCTCAACTCTGAGTTTAAAGCCTTTGTTATTTCTGTAACCACTCGTGCCACACCCATCTCATCTGTCGAACTCTTGAACTTACTTCTTACCATTGAAGTCGCTTATCTCTTACCTTTATACAACAATGTTTGCTTCCCACCCCATCTATCAATTTTATAGTAGTCTCTCCTTCTCAAAATGGTGGTTGTAATTATCATGGTGGTCGCAACCGTGTTGTCGTTCTTTCAAACTCCCTCCTTTTAGCCTACCCTGCAGCAAACTGGCAAGCCTAATTGTCAAGTGTGCCACAAAATAGGCCATATAGCACTACAATGCTATCACAGGTTCGACAATACGTATTAGTATGAGCCTCCACATTTTTTGCCTGCCCGTTATACTACTTCTCAATCACCTATTGATAAACAATGGTATCTTGATTCAGCTGCTACAAACCACATCACTTCAGGCTTTCAAAATCTGAACATCTTGGCCGATAAGTACATTGGTTCTGAGCAAATCAAAGTCGATGATGGAACTGTACTGCCTATTAATCATTTCAGTGACTCTTTCCTCTCACTCAAAATTTCTTCTTTGAAATCTTTTCCTCAGATCACCAAAAATCTTGTCTCTATTAATCATTTTTGTTCTGATAATGTTGTATTCTTTGAGTTTCATGACTCCTTTTTCTGTGTGAAGGACAAAATGATAGGAGCAATCTTAATCCAAGGCCTAACACATAATAGACTTCACCTCTTCCCTTTTCCTTCTAGTCCTAAGTCAGATCATCTTCATGTCCCTTCATGCCCAACACATAAAGGTTTTGGGTCTAAATGTTATTATAATCTTCGTCCTTACAATAATTACAAAATTGATTTTCGTTCTCTTCCTTGTCTTTTTTTTTTATATAGTCCTATGCGCAAGGGCTATAAATGTCTTTATCTTCCTTCCAACTAAATGTACATCTCCCATGATGTCTTTTCATATGCATCTAACTTTACTTTGGACCCTCCATCCTCTCAACAAACTCACATTGTCTTATCCCTTTATATTCCATGTCCCTCACCTTACCATTTCGACCCATCTAGCTCAAACTTACACGAAAGCCCACCCACTCCAATAACCCAATCCTTTAATAAAAGCCCATATTCAAGTCCCTCACCTTCCTCTTCCACCGGCCATTCTCCAGATCCTTCTTCTTCAATACACTCGGACTCTCCAGATTTCTCCTCTCAATCCACTCAACCATTTCCACCTAGATCGCCCATCATTACCCATTCTAAGCCAAATTTCTCTCGCCCAAAAACATTCATCGATGGTCAGATCTTATACCCTACACCCCGACAGTGCCTCAACACCTATCATGAAATTCCAGATGAATCCAACTCTCACACAGTTGCTTCTCGTTTCTCAAAGTGGCGTGATGTCATGTCTACTGAGTCCAAGGTTCTCATCCAGAGTCACACTTGGACATTTGTTCCCCCTCCCATTTCTTCTAACAGTGTTGGTTACAGGTGGGTGTTTCGCACAAAGCATAGAGCCGATGACACTATCAAACGGTGAAAAGCAAGACTCGTCGCTAAAGAATTTCATCAACAATAACATATCGACTATTCTGAAATTTTTAGTTTTGTTGTAATACCCACCACAATTCGGATTGTCCTCTCCTTAGACATATCACAAGGGTGGCCGCTTCGCCAACTTGACATTCAACACTCATTCTTACATGGCGATTTCATTGAGACAATTCACATGACTCAACCCATAGGATTTGTTCACCCTTAATTTTTAGATTATGTCTGTTGTTTGAAAAAGGTCTTTACGGACATAAGCAAGCTCCACGAGCTTGGTTCGCTCAACTGATCTCACGATTGTCTAAATATGGTTTTATTTCTTCTAAGTCTGATCTATCTTTGTTTATCTATTCTTCCAAATCTGTCTTGATATATGTTTTAGTTTATGTTGACGACATTGTCATCACTAGTTTTGACCAAGCACAAATTGATGATCTTGTTACTTTCCTTACTTCAGCTTTTCCTATCAAAGATTTAGGAAATTTGTTTTATTTTCTTGGGCTTGGAATCTAATATCTTTCCACTTGAATTCTTCTTTCACAACGAAAGTATATCCGTGATATGTAGTCTTGCACCAATATGCTTACTACCAAAGGGGTTACATCTCCAATGGTAACTTCAACTCGCCTTTCCGTCTCAAATAATCCTTCATTTATTGGTACTACGCTTTATAAGAGTGTTATCGATAGCCTACAATATTTGTCTTTGACCTATCTTGATATTGCTTTCGCAGTTAATAAAATTTGCTAATTTATGCATAGTCCAAAATACACCTACTAGTAGTTGTAAAATGCCTCCTTCGGTTTCTTAAGCAAAACATAAACTTTGGTCTCTTCCTCCAAAAGTCCTCTAATCTTCAACTCTAAGTCTTTTTCGATGCCGATTGGGCAAGCTACCTTGATGATTGCCACTCTACTAATGATTTTTGCATTTCTCTTGGCCGGAGTCTAGTCTTTTGGAGCTCTCGCAAGCAACGTATTGTTGCTCGCTCAAACATTGAGGCTGAATATAAGTCTCTAGCCAATACCACAGTTGAATTACTCTGGATCCAATCCCTTCTAAAAAAACTCTATGTCTTTCTTCCTCAAACTCCCTTACTTTAGTGTGATAATCTAATGACCACCTACCTTTCAGTAAATCCTATTCTTCACTCATGTACAAAGTATACGGAAATTGATTTCGACTTTATTTGTGATCGGGTTGATGCAAATCACTCCAAGTTGTAATTCTTCCTTCTAAAAATCAGTTAGCAGACATATTAACCAAGCCACCCTTGTTCTCTTGGTTTCATACACTAAGGACGAGCCTCACTGTCATGATACACCTTTCGGCTTGTGGGGGCGTATTGAGCAGATCATTCCTTCTACCAGCTCACAGATGATTTAACAAAATTCTACCAAGTCAGTTGACACTTTAGCAAATAAGTCAGCCGATTTTCTTGAAGATTCTGGAGTCACATAAGGTGGTTAGGAATATACCTTTATGGATATGATATAATATATTGATTGGCTGTATTGTAGTGCTCTAGAATATTCTAACAAACTCTGTAATAATCTTTGTACAATAGCACACTCCAGCTACTCGATATCATGCTCCTGAGAATTCTGTTAGAATAATTTTTCTTATAGTCTACATTTTATAACTGCATTGCAAGTCTTATTGAAATACTCTCATTTTATGGGTAAATGAAATATGTTTTTTAGATTTTGTGAGTTAAAGATATTTTCGCAAAGTTTATTTTAAAATGAGGGCTTTTCTGTCTTTCTATATTTTAACTATAAATTAATCAAATTTTATGGACTGTAAATAACATTGCCCATTCTATTAAGGCCACTGTATGCTTATAAATACTCCTCCATATAGTCCTACTGTTTTTAATGAGAACCGAACAATTCCATAACATTTATTCTCCTTTCTCAAATACTATCACCCCATTAGCTTCAGTCTCCATTCCCATGTCCGCTTCCAAAGTATCAAGCTCTGCACCAAAAAAATTAGTTAGAATTGAATAGATACATAAAATGCAGGAATGCTTCCTCACCCTCCTCTCCTTTTCTCTTATATATAGGGAGCTTTTCCATAGAAAACATGGTGAGGAATAGCAATGTACCAATCTATTCACATGGGTAATCAAAACATTTATAAAACAACTCAAATGCAATCCTAATCTCTCTCTCTCTCTCTCTCTCTCTCCTTCTATATCTCTCTCTGCATCAGCACATACATGCTTTGTCTACATGAATTTTCCTTTTATTCTGAACCCAAAAGACTTGTCCTATTTCTACAAATTGGTCCAGAGCTCATTTCAACAAATGAATGATGCAAGTGACTAGAACAACAACATCAACAGCCAGAAGCGACATAAAAGAGGTAGAGAATAAAATGAAGATGGAGAATCTAATAGAGAAGCCGACAAGATGAAAGAATTTATGGGTATTCTGACTTCCTTCTTGTTGTTGGAAGAGCAAGAAAAGTAGGACCAGAATGTGTAGGGGATTTCTCTCATGGAAGTGTAGGGGGGAGGAATTCTTGCACGAGAGTTACGAAGGAGTAGAGATTTTTCAGAAGGGGATGCTAGCTACAGGAGTGAAATCGAATAAGGGGACGAGTTAACCTATGGACCAGACTTCCTTCCGATTAGGTTTGCCACATAAGACGGTGTGTGGTATGTAATTTAAAAACCGACCTATAAATAGAATTTTTCTTTCAATTTCTTACAATACTAAAGGTCGGTATTAACAGAGGATTCAGTAGTAGAGCACAGAAGGTAAAGAGAGAATGAGTTGTGGAAGAGAGACTGTGGTGTGTATAATTGGAGCGTTCGGTTATATAGTGTCATGGCTAATGAAGTTTTTGCTCCAACGGGGCTACACTGTCAAAGCTTCTACTTGTGATCCAAGTCTATAGTCCCAACTCATCTTCTTTCACATTTTTTGATTTTTTTTGCCTAACACATGGGGACCTAGATTTGTTATTTCACTAATACTATGATTTATGGCTAAGCTCATTCAGTTTAACAAAAGCAATTGTTAACATTTTGATTTTAAGTTGTGGAATCTTTATTGGTCGAATGGAGAAAAGCTTACTAATTTTTCATCTATTTTCTAGTTTATTTTTAGGTGAGATGAGTTAGAATAAAAATTAAAAGTTATATAAAATATTATTAAAATATATTTTTTAATATTATTTTTATTTTAGAATTTGAAAAAATTGAATTATTTATATTATATTTGTATGAAAATTTAATAAAATTATAATAATTAGATAAAAGAAAATGAGTTGAGATGTTATCTAAAAACAAACAATAACTGGTTGTGATAATCTTGTTTGAGTAGAATATAAGTAAGGAGTAAGAAATTGGTCTAAAAAATTTTTTTCACCTCAATTGTCCTGCTGTTTATTAATTTGAAATTCTTAATCTCAATCCTTCCTTATGTATCATGTTTCAAGTTTAATAAAATCACTTGCTTAAAAAAAAAGTCATTTTACACTTACTCTCGCGGGATCCCGACTGGGATCCCACCTAGTGTTAATTTTTGTATTTTTTTGTATTTTTTGTATGTGTATTTTTAACAATTTTAAATATTTAAAAGAATAAAAAAAAACACAATATTATAAAACAATACATCTTTTATCATTATGTAAAATTAAAAAAAAATTAAAAAAAAAAAATCCTACAGACGAGATTCCGTTTGTGGTAGGGGTGGGCAGCGGGGTATCCGTACCCCGCTTGCCCGCCCCGTTCGCCCCGCCTCCGCAAGGCGGAGCGGGCTACCCCGCTCCGTCCATGCGGGGGTAGGGGCCCCCGCCCCGCACGAGAAACCCAAGCGGGGGTGGGGGGTGGGATGACCCCTGCGGGGCCCCGCCCCGCCCCCGCTCCACATCTTCATTATTTAAAAAAAATTATTTTATATATTTATATAAATTATTTGTATAACCATAAATTGTATACAAATATTTACAATTTGATAAACTTGAAGTAGAATTCAAGTTAATAGATTGCCTTGACCTTATAGGCCAACCTTTATATAGGAGACCAAGACAATATAATAGTGAAACTTAAGCAATGTGAGATTTGAACAAGTCTCACATTGCTTAAGTTTCACTATTATATTGCATTGACCTCCTATATAAAGATTGGCCTGGAGGCCAAAGCAATCCAAAATACAATTTTAATGAGTTTATATTATTTTTGGATGTATAAACTTTAATTTATTATTTAAATTATATTATAATTGGGTTCTAAAAAAAAATTAGACCTAAAAATAATTTAAATACCCAGTGATTCTCTTTATTAAGCAGGGTGCGGATTCAACCCCACCCCCCGACAGCGGGGCAGGGGGCAGGGTCAAAATCTCTCCCCCCTTCCCCTTCCCCCTCCCCCCCGGGATGGTGCGGGGCGGGGTGCGAGATTGGGTACCCCCGCCCCACACCATGCAGGTAGCACCCCTAGTTTGTGGGACTAGCATTTCTTAAAAAAAAAAAAAGAAAATTCCCTCTACGTCAACCTCTTAAGAGTCTTGCAGACTCTTGCTAGGCATCAGTCACTGTAGAGTTGCACATAATGCACACCTTACGTAACATCCTTTCTTCTAAAAATAAAACCGCGCTTTTGTCCATTGTCTTCACGCACTTTCATCATCATCTTGGCTTACTTCTACCCCTCTTTCTCCATTGTTGTTGCTTCAGATTTTATCTTAGATTTTATTTTTTGACAGCATGCAAAATATCGTAATGAATTAAAATGATTCAGATGGTTAAATAAAAAGACTCTTAAGAAAAACGCTGAGGACAACTTTGGTTTACGAGTGGAGAGAAAATTCCAAAAAAACTTCAAACTTGCCAATGAGAAAGGAAGAAATGGAAATGTAAGGTCTGGGATGCTTCTTTGGGAGAAGAGGTAGAGAGAAAAAAATGAAGAAGAGAAAAACACGTAAGGTGTGGTATGCTTGAAAGTGTTTTTCAATTTTCTCAGCTACCAAACAAAAGTTTAGAAGCAAATTCTCAAATTTTCTTGGTTATCGGCAAAGATCCAAGTTTTTCTGTTGTTTAACTTCAGTTTAGCATTTGTTTTTGTTTCTTTCAGTTTTTCTCAACAACCAAACAAACAAAAGTCTCGTAGAAGTGTTTTTCAAAATCAAGTTCTCAGTTTTTCTTAGCAACCAAACAAAAGTTTAGAAATAATTTTTCATATTTTCTTAGTCTCCGGATAAGATCTTATTTTTCTATTAATTTAACTTTCGGGAGAATCTAAGGGAGAGAGAGAAATAAGTAGAGTGAAGAAGAAAAATGAGAGATCAGATCTTTGTCGCAATGAGTTTCCATAAGTTTAGCTTTCAGGAGAATTTCGAAAATGTTATTTACCACAGGCCTTTGCGCAACCAGCGTAACCGGTCCTACGTGGCATAAGTAAAAAGGGCACCATTTTTAATTTGAAATTTGAATTTGAAATTCAAAAGAAGAGAGGCCTGGATTATTGTAACACTCCTATCGTCTTCGAGTCCCAGCCCCATTCTTTCCTCACAGGCGACGTCTGCAACCCAGCTCCCGAAGCCTCCATCTAGAAGTCCCAAACCCATTCCTTCCTTCCTCTCACAAGCTTCGTCCCACTCCCAACCCCACGTTAGCAGTTTCGTTGTTGTCTTCTTCCCTTTCGTAAGCCACGTTGGCGTCTTCTCCTGAGATACCAGTGGGTCGTCATGGTCGTCTTCCCTCCATTTCCTCATTTGGCCGATTCTTCGTCTTCTTCATGAAGGTCTAGAGCGACGAAGGCAAATCTGAAGCCTAGCCCCTCGTCGTTTTCCCACCCAAATCCGAACCCTAACCCTAACTCAAACCCAAACACTAACCCAAACCCTAACCCTAACTCAAACCCAAACTCAAATCCAAACCCTAACCCTAACCCTGAACATTTTGGTAGTCGAAGCTAAACAGCAAGTATCCCTAATTAATTGAAATTTTAACACTATTTTTATATATGAATTAACTGCCTTCTCATTATCCCTAATTAATTCAAATGTTAACGCTATTTTTATATAATTATTAATTACTCGTTATTTTGTTTGTTTTTTCTTAATTAGATGTTGTGTGAAGTCTTTATGCTGGCCATACAATTGCAATTGGAGGATCAGTGCAAGTTGAAAATTGCTTATGGTGATGTCAGTTATTTTTAAGAGTTTTATCTATCAATTACTTTGAATGCCATGCATGAGTCACTTAATATGAAAAACAAAATTCTCTATTGCTTAACATGGTTTATTTATTTATTAGGTACATCACTGATGAGAAATTACTAAGTACAAAACAAATTGATCCGTAGGTACTGTCAATTCCTTATACAAACTGTTTATTATTGTTTTTTAATTTAGAAACTAGTTTTGAGTGAATTAAACATTTAGTGTTTTTTTTTTAATTATAAACTGCTTCTTAATGTTGAATGAATTAAGCAAGCCTGATTAGAGTAACAGATTAAAAGTAAAAAGATAAGAGTTGGCTAATTTAGTAAGTTAGAGTAATTTATTTGTTGTCCATAGCGATGCATGGCTACTTGCTGTTGCCTTATACTTTGATGCTAGATTTGGATTTGATAAGGCTGATAGGTAACAATGCTGCATGTCAAAGTTTCCTCTTCAGTTTTTGGATTTAGAAACTAATTTTGAGTGAATTAAACATGTACTTTTTTTTTATAAATTGCTTCTTAGTATTGAATGAAATAAGCAAGCATGACAGATGTACTTATAATTTAGAGTAATTTATAAGAGAAAAGAAAAGAGTTGGTTAATTATTTATTTGGAAAAATCTTAGAATGTCTTCATCTTCAGCAATGTCTTCTTCATCTGCTGCAACACGTACCTTGCATCAACCATTATGCTTCTATGACGTCGAAGTCAAATTAAAATACGCAACAACTGCACAAAATTTCGGACGGTTCTTAGGATGTGCAAAGTACAACACAAAGGTAAATACATTATTTTGGCTTATATTAAACATTTTTTTATGTATTCATTAATATGTTGTGTCTTCTAATACATTTCGTTTGTATGCATGAGATGCTTAGGGATTACCATATTGCAACTTTTTTAAGTGGGTAGATATTAATCTAGTGACCAGTCTCCAGCATCGAGAAAGATTCAATGAAGTTTCCGACAAGAAGAAAGAGCTCGAAAAGATACTCGAGCATCTTGAGAATACACAAATTGAGTTACGTAAAATAGTGGATCAGCTCGAGAAGTTGCCGATGGTGCTATCCAATAGCTACGATGAGGCTTTGAAGGAGTTGGTGCGTTTAGCTCAAGAAGCTGAAAATAGGCAATCACGCACATTGTTTCGAATTTATTGGGGTTTTGCCTTTGTAGTTGCATGTTACCTTGTATTATTTAAGTAATTTCTGCCGTGTTTTTATTTTGGACTTTGGCATGTGTATCCGCATATTAATTTAAGTCTTGGCATTTTTTGACTGTGTATATTTACTAATGCCAGTAATGTTTATAGATGTTATGATATGTTGAAAGTGGCAATAGGTGAAGGGAATGTGGATATTTAAATCATTTTCTAATTTTGTATATTTACCAATGCAAGTTGTTTGATCACTTTTGATATGGTTGAAAGTGGCAATGGGTGAAGGCAAGTTGTTTGATCACTTTTAGCTTCTTGTGATGAGAATGCTGATTAGGTAGATATTGCCAAGCAGACATGGAAATATTATGACATTACAGCTGTACCATTTCGATGGTCAAATTCGTAACCATCTTGCATCCGATTTGTTTCAATATTGAATTGTTAATATCAAATTAAAAACCTAAAGATGATTGAGTTAGGAAGAAAACGCCCCATCTTTTTCAAAACTAAATAACAAAAGCGTGAATGGTTAAATTGTTATAAAGTGCAATGTAGTCATATATATTGATTTGATTGAACCACTGCAGCAAAAATAAAATTGTTATATGATTGATTTGATTGACATTATGATAGTATTAACAATCCATGTTGCAAGAAATTACCAAGTGAAAAGCTAGTATAACAAGGTGCAGACTACATTCTGTGAATGGAAAGTATTACATCCTTCCAGGAAAATACCAAGTGAAAAGCTAGTATAACAATTATCACTTGTAACCCAAAACATGAAAAAACTTTTACAAGTGCTCAACAAGAATTAATTCCCCGAACCAAAACCCTTCACTATAAATCTCTTTTCACTATTCCTCTTTAAAGCCACAACAGGGAATTGGTCAGCAAGATCTTGCCCATAAAGCCACCAAGTTTTTTTGGGATTTCTCTCTTTTCCTATACAAGGGGAAAATGTTACTTCAGGTGGAATAAACATTGATCCGCTTACATTCACATTTTCTAAAAATTAATGTAAGTACAGATATTTTATACTTACTAATAATAAATACACCTATTTTTTTCCAAAATTAATAATAAGCACCAATGATAGATGGAAATCTTCCAACCTAAAAAATAACTTGTGAAGGTTAAATTTTTTAATTAGTATTAGACGAACATACCAAGATAATCCCATCATTGCATTGCTTGTGATCTTTCCAAATCAACATGTAGCGGTTGTGATCCATCCTAACGCAGTTGGAACTATGAAAAATAATGATAGGAACCAAATGAAATGAGAACACGAAAACTATAACGTGAAAATAACGGGTGAACTTACACTTTCTTGACTTTGAATCACTGCCTCTTGGGACTGGGTTCCACAAATGTCAGAAGGGCCAAACAAATTTCTGGAATTATTCACAACCGATGGGGGTTCTCCATCTCGCTGATAATCAAATAATAAATTTGTTAGTTAAAATTTATAAAACTTAAATAATCAGAACAACTTTAAAAATTTGAATATGTTTGCGTTTCCCCTTTCCCTGCGCTTTCTTCATCTTCTCCTTAACTTTTCGCATTTTTATCTCCATTGTGGATGCTCTCCTCAGAGATGAGGGTCTGCCTTTTCCTCACACAACTCGTGGACTGCATACTTGTCTTGAACCATCCGTTGTGGTAGCTGCAGTTGCCGAACTACCAACATTTGTATCAACTTGCATCATCGATGGGGGTTCTTGGTTTGCTGAATACAAGTCAGTCATTGTGCTTAACTTAGCCAATCCATTCTCAGTATACTCTTTTTTCCCTGCTACATTAGTAATCATCTTATAACATGCATTCAACAGACATGAATATCTGTTACCATCTTCCCGCTGATCCTCTGCATCATAACTGCTTTGGATTAACGTATATCTTCTTTTAATATCCTTTCTCCATCGGTCTAAAATGTATCTGGCAACGATTTAACGTCGTTACATTTGAAAACGGCAAACATGTGCCGGCACACTATCCTCCTCGTTTGCCATAAACCACATGAACACTTGGCAGTTACATCTTCCTCAATAAATTCCACAGCATGTGTCACCAGTTTAGTGAACTCTTCGTGTTGAACTTCATCCTCTACCGTATAGGTCTTTCTTGTACTATCCACCTTAAGCAAAACTGGGTCCAAGTCAATAATGCCAGTAAGTTGCAACTAAACTTCCCTGAACTTAGTATTTGTGTACAAAATTTGAAATCTCTTTTCAGTTGGAGACTAGAGATGCATGAAATTGTGACATTAAATGAATGGAAGTCCGCGACATTTTCATTCTCAATTTTCTTTTTCAATGCATTATCATACTGATCGGCGAATTCCTTCAAATTAGTCTTAGAACTAACATAACCGTCGAAATAGGCGTTTATGCTCTCGCTTCGCTATGTTGTATTCATTCCAGCCCAAAAAACATTTTTCAACAATGCTGGTACCCAATGTTCACGCTCAGCATATAAACTCTGCAACCAAGCATTCTCACCCAAGTTGTACGTGGTAATACATTGATCCCAACATGTCTCAAACTCTGCTGGGGAATGGGTGTCGTACACACATTTTGCCAGTGCAGTTTTCAATTCAGTTTTGTAGGACCCATAGGAGCCAAGCTTTTTAGGCACTTTTTTCATTATATGCCATAGGCAAAATCTATGTCGGCTTTCTGGAAATACAATTGCAATGGCATTTTTCATTGCCCCGTCTTGGTCAGTAATAATAGCCTTCGACGCGACACCATCCATACAATGCAACCAGGTTCTAAATAGCCACACAAAGGTCTCAGTATCCTCATTGGAAATCAAGCCTGCCCCAACAAAATTGACTGCCCATGATGATTCACACCAACAAATGGTGCAAAGGGCATTCCATATCGGTTCGTCAGGTATGTGGTGTCGAATGTGACCACATCATTGAAATATTGGTAGGTTGCTCTACTACGGGGGTTTGCCCAGAATACATTTTTTAACCTCCCGTCATCATCTAAATTCATCAGTGCAAAGAAACCTGGATTTTTATATTGCATCTGTAAAAAATAGCCCTGAAGGGCACCAGCACCACCTGCGCCAAGTCGTAGATGTCGTGACTTGTTGATATAATTACGAACATCTTTTTTCGTAAACCCGACTTTCTCACATCCATCCGCACCAACCACAAAAGATTGGTAACTCTTATTCTGCCGTATGCTAATAATGTCATTTGTATCTAGGACTCTTTTTACTGTTTCACTCACCTCTCTATTATATGGAAAAAAGCGAGATTTCTTCGGACTAAAATCGTGGTTGTGGATGTTATGAACTGTAGTTAGTTTAAACTTTCCATTAGCTCCTTTCAAGGCATTGATCTTTGCCTTACATTCCGTATTTGCTGTTGGACGTGGGTTGGCGACATTCAAAATCCTATTTCGAGCCTTCCCACCACGGGCACAAGCAAGGGTGACATATCTAATGGTCTGAGCATCTCCATTTTCACTCCTTTTTGTCATCACCTCAAACCCATATTTTATTACCGTATTCCTTATAATAACTCATTAAATCTTCTAAGGAATTAAATTTTATCCCCGACCTTGGCTCATCATCATTATCCATTTGCACATTCTCAGTTGTTTTGGCACTGGCATACTCAATTTCCTCTGCATCTGGTACATCAGTATTGCTTCCTGCAATTGGAGAGGATATACATGGTGTTTCAGCTTCCCCAACATCAGGTGTAGTATCTTCTGTACCAAGAAAGCTATCATTACTTTCTTCAATTGGATAGTACGTATAAAATGCGTCATTCAGAGAATTGCTTCTAATGACGCCTGTATTGGTGAGCGGAGTCGAAGCTTCTATTGGGTAATCAGCATTCTACAAAAAAAATAATTAATGTTTGGACAAGTTATTGACAGTATTTAGCCAAATTAAAATATCAATTAATCATAAATTTAATATTGAGATATTTATATTAAATGATCTAACATATTGCGGATGGAGAATTTGAGCTAGATAGTCTTGACGTAGATAGGTACTCTTTCTCGTTTTCCATCCTAAGAGGGAACCCAGTTTGTTTCCTGAGACGTTCAGAATTTTCAGTTTTTATAACAAGCCAATTGAGTCAGGCAAAGAGCCCAAAAGGTTAGATGAGGCATTAAGCTCCTCAAGATCGAGTCAAGGATGACCTGTTGTATTTTTTAATACATAAGTTGTATTAAACGTATTTTATTCTTATTGTAGATCTTACTATCAAATTATTTTATACTGCATAAAAAAATTGTATACAAATAAAACAAAAAATATTTTATATATTTTATTTTAACTTTGCTTGGTCCCTTTTAACTCAAATTTCTAACTCTGCGACTGTATGCTATTCTAAGACTTATAGGCCCAACAGGCATTCTCATCATCCATTATTACTATAATAAAACAGAAGAACAAGTTTACAAAACAAAGATATACTTTTAGTACTCATCAGTATTAATTGCATGAGTTATGTGCCATACATGCATGCATATAAGGAAAAACAAGCTAGTGCAGTTAGTTGCTAATCTTTTACCTCATTGGAAAATATGTAGAATTTTGGACGTTACTTTAAAATTTAATTTTGAAAATTTTAGTTCCAGAAACTCAACTCTCTCAATTTGATGTTTTGGATTCACAATCAGCCACTCAATCTACAAGCAAAGGTAGCTAAAAATTCAAAAAATGTGGGCCAGCCAAACAGTTCGCAGACAATAAATAAGCATATAAATGAAAGAACATCAAATTAAATCAATTGAAAAAAGAAGGAAACAGAATAATGCCTAGATTTTCTAGTCCCGCTATCGAGTTAGACGAACATGCCAGAAAAGCAGCTAAATATAGCAAAGAACTGCCACTAAAAAACCAAACAAACACGAGTTGCTAAACAGACAAATTTTGAATTCGAACCATAAAATAAAAATAAGGATAGTCCCCACATGAGACGTCTTCACCCAAGAATAATTGTAGATTCATTTGGTGGACACAACCGCGTTCCACTACTAGGGGCTATGATTTTTCAGAAGAATTATTGCATTTTGATTCACCTATTACATATTGTAGTAAAAAACTTAAGTAAAAAATACAACAAAATATAAAATTATACATCTTGTTTGTCTAATACAATCACAGTCCTACTGAAAAAGGTGCTCTGAAATGTTGGAGTGCACTTAGTATCTTTCGGTTACCATCCTTTTAAAATTGGTCTATTAAATAAACACCATCACTTATAACTTGTTTAAAGGAAGATTTTTGAAACTAAAACGTGAATACTTGAGCATCAATGTGTAGAGAATGAGAAACTAGTTTGAAAAGAAATAAGGAATGATACTACTCTCTGTCCAAACCTGTCCAAGCCGCATAGGCGATCGACTTTGTCTCTGTGCAAATCGACAACGTCGGCAACCTCCCTCACCGGCAACCGGTCCGACGTCTGCAACTTGGGTGAGAGTCTGAGAATGCTTGGGGTGCGAAATGGTGTGCGAGGAAATCTATGCGTGCGGAAGAAGTCGCAAGAAGTGAAATGGCGTGCAAAAGAAGTAACGAGTTCCCTCCAGTGCCATTTTGTGTGTTTAAAAAAAATTAAAAAATAAAAAATAAATCGACCACATCACACGATTTCGTACGATTTCGCACTTAGCGGTTTCCTACAGCACTATTGGGAGAATTTTCGTGTGTTAGACCCCGAAAGGACGCCAAGACTTGACTATACGCCTGGGAAAGAACATGGGTCCTCCCTATCAATTGGTGAGTATTGGTAATGGGTTTGTTATTTTTTTTTTAAAGTATAATTTTGTATATTTTTTTAAAAAAATTGTCATATTTAATTAATAATAAAGAAAAAATATAAATATAAATATATATGTTTTTTATTTGTAAATAGTAATTTTTTAAAATTCTTCAATTTTCTTTTTTTTAAAGTATACAACATTATGTTTTTAATTTTTTTTTTTTAACAAAATCATTGTTAATGCAACCAGAGAAACAGGAAATGAGAGATCAGATAGGTGATAGGGAGAAAACTTTAATGCAATTAAAAGCAATGCCAAAATAAAGTCACATTACGCTCATACACGCACATAAATAATAATATGTATATTATTATTAGGCTTTTTCCCAATAGTTTCTCCGCAATTAATGTATTGTTGATGGCAAGTGAAACAGTATCGTAAAGTAAAACAGTGAAAAATTGTCCGACAGTGAAAAATTCTCTCTCAACTTGGAAGGCTATCATTCTTTGCAGATGTATCATCACTAGTAAAAAGCACTCGGTTTTAACAGAGAATTCAGCAGGCGAGCACCGAAGGTAAAGAGAGAATGAGTTATGGAAGAGAGAAGGTGGTGTGTGTAACTGGAGCGTCCGGTTACATAGCGTCATGGCTGGTGAAGCTCTTGCTCCAACGCGGCTACACTGTCAAAGCCTCTGTTCGTGATCCAAGTCAGTACTCCCAACTCATCTCCTTTCACGGCTTTGGATTTTTTTGCTTAATTCATGGGGACCCAGATTTGTTATTTCACTAATACGATGATTCATTGCTAAGCTCATTCAGTTTAACGGAAGCAATTGTTAATATTTTGATTTTAAGTAGTCGAATCTTTATTGATCGAATGGAGTAAAGCTTACTAATTTTTCATTCCCCTTTAACTGGTTGTGATAATCTTGTTTGAGTTATTTAAAATAAAATGATTATGTTTGAATTTGTCCAAAGCCATGAACATTAAGAATTGTGTTGAAAGCCTAGTCCTTTCTGGATCCAAATTAATGATCATGCTGTTCGTTTGCGTTTAGGATGATCCCACTTAGCCTCATATTGTTTTTATAATTCTTTTCAACTCATCTTTCAAATTTTCAGTAGACAATTTTATTTAATTTTTTTAAAATTTCAAAAAAATATAATATTAAAAAAAATATATTCTACCACTATTTTATTCAACTATTAACTTTAATCTCAACTCATATCAATTCGTCTCATATGCGAAAACATCTACTAACTGGGTTCGATCATCTACTATTTTACATTGCTCCGAACTCCTAGTAATCACCAAATGGATAATTTTTATTTATTTTTGAGATCGGAAACTTGAATGTTCACAGAGAAATCAGATTCTTGAATACTTCTCTAGGATCTCATAAACTTGATACATTTTTTTTGCAAGTTAAAACTTGATCCTTGAGAAGGAGAAGATGGAGTAAATTGGTGATGTTAAATTGATAAGGTTTCCATGATAAGGTTCACCTATCAAAAAAAAAATGATATGGTTTCTCATTTTTTTTTGGTTGAATTTATCTGCAGTCCGGATCACTTTAGGGGAATGGTATCTCAAAGAAAAATGGTAGCACCCATTAACTTCCAAACATCAGATTACTGTGAATGAAAATCGACAGTCCACCCTTTTAAGTTCCCGTTGCTCTCTCTCCTTGTCTCTCTCACTGTCAAAACTCTCTCTCTAACTGAAGTGTAATTGAAGGTGCTCTGCTGCAATTCTTCAAATTTAGAAATAAAGAAGTAATTTGAGTACAGATAGGACCTAAAACATCTGCAGTGGATTTAATTTGTGAATAAAAGGCTACTTTGTGTTCTGCTTAGTCATCAGAAATGATGTGAATTTCTGAAATTTATTTTCCTTATATTGATTATATGACATTTTGAGCCAATTTTGTGAGAATGGTCTGATTTAGGGATTTATGGGTTCTGCTTGAAATGTGTGCCTCAGATGACCCAAAGAAGACAGAGCACTTACTTACGCTAGATGGAGCCAAGGAAAGACTTCATCTGTTCAAAGCAGACTTACTGGAAGAAGGATCTTTTGATTCTTTGGTTGATGGATGTGAGGGCGTTTTTCATACAGCTAGTCCTGTTTATATGAATCCCACGGATCCACAGGTACATTTTGTTTTGTATTAATTGGATCCATGCAAAGTTATGTGTGCCAAAGAATAACCAAGTGTAATGCTCGGGTGTTTAACAAAAGTGAATGAAACTCTCTTGTCCCCTTATGGTTTAAAGTAGTCCATATGCTATTCATATCAAATTTCCATGCTTTGATTTTCTAAGTTGATTTGTTTTGGGGTTTAGTCAGATGAGATTACCCTCTTCTTATTTCTCTTGTTTAAACTTTTGTTGATGTTCATTGGCTGCTGTTCTTATCTCCCATTGATAATATCTATGGATTTTCTCCACTGTTTACATGCAAGTCTTTGTTAGCATCACTTTGAACTGATCCAAAACAAAATGGGAACAAAATACCATAATCTGTCCAGATACTATGCTATAGTCTATATTTGAATTCACTAGTGCATATCTTTGTTTATATTTCTGTCAGGCAGAACTAATTGACCCCGCATTGAAGGGAACACTTAACGTTCTTAGTTCATGTGCTAAAGTTTCCTCTGTGAAAAGAGTTGTCATAACATCCTCAATGGTAGCAGTAGTATTCAATGGAAAGCCTCTTGGTCCTGATGTACTAGTTGATGAGACATGGTTTTCAGATCCTGCTTTTTGTGAGAAATCAAAGGTGCTATATTCTGCTTTCTTATTACATTCCACATACCTTTCATAATCCTTTTTTTTTATGAAGTGGTTTTATCATGTTATTCTTTCGTTTGTTTCGTTTCCCTCCTTGATGGTTCACTTCTTTGCCACACTGTGGAAGCTTTTGCAGTTGATCTCATTCATTTAATCCTTCATATTTCTTTCTCATTTAACGCACATAAAATAAACTGCATTGCTGAGGTTATATGATTTGTTCAAGTGTTACTGATAGGTATGAAGAACAAATTATATACCATTATAAATGTATTTTAATCTTTATTTTTCTTTGTTGCTGCTATATCTAAATTTTAAATAAGTTTCTCCCTGACCCTAGCAGGGAGAAACTTTTACACTACGTCTTCTAATTTTTTTTTGTTTTCGTCAGCTTTGGTACATGCTTTCAAAGACCCTAGCAGAGGAGGCTGCTTGGAAATTTGCAAAAGAAAATGGTCTTGACATGGTGGCAATGAATCCAGGGTTGGTGATTGGTCCTCTCCTGCAGCCAACTCTTAATATGAGTGTGGAGGCAATTCTCAAACTTGTAAATGGTACTTTTAATTTGGATATTAACAAACATTTGCATTTATTAAAGAAATAAACTCTGTTGAAGAACCTGATGAGGGTCCTTGGACCAGATGACAGGTCCTCCCCATATAAATAACAAGTGGAAGGTGTCGTATGGGTTCAACCTATTAAAGTTGTGACCTCTTGCTGTTGGAAACCTCAGAAAGAAAAATGATTGAACTCTTGAATATTGTTTTGCTTTCACTAACTCTTGCATATTGTTTTGCTTTCTCTAACTCCAGTGTGTTTCTATAAAACATATATCCTAGGCAATTGAGTGGGAGCAGTAAACTGAATCTTTAAATAGCAGGATGAATGAATGTTATGTGCAAAACATTTTTGGCCACATTAGTTGTATGAATACTTCAACTATATTTCTTACTCAACTCTTCACTACTATTTAATATTTTATCATTTCTTGTTTATTACTATTCACAGAGAATCTGAGATTACCTCACTACCCAAATGCAACCTTAATGTATTGCATTTCGGTATATGCAATGGCTTGTGCTGTTTAAGGCTCTGTATTAGATTTATATGGAAATAGGATCACTAGCAAATCTTGTGCTGCTTCAGATGGAACTTCAGGGGTAAAGACACCACAAAAACTTAAATTTATGCTCACCCTACAGGCTGGCCAGAAAATATGGGATTTAAACTTCAAGTGGTTTTTCCTAGTTCCCTCTTCTAAAATATGCAATTGTGATGCAAGCAGTTGACAATTTTATCTTATGCAGGGTCTGACAGATTTCCAAATGTGACCCACAGATTTGTTGATGTTAGAGATGTTGCTACTGCACATATACTAGCCTTTGAGAATCCATCAGCCAGTGGAAGATATTGTTTAGTTGGAAGGGTTCTCCATTGTTCAGAGTCTGTTAAGATCTTGCGTGAACTATTCCCAGATATGAGCCTTCCTGAAAAGTAAGCATCAACTTGTCATTTTTTTTTTTATTGGCACCAGGTATCTGGAACAGCATCCCGACTAATCTCGGGGGTGAATAGGCCATTGGGAAGAAGTTTTCCGCAAGTGTATCTCGGTTAATTCAAAGAAAAAATCCTCCAATTAATGGCCCCTAGAGATCATTTACAGTCATGGGGATTGAACTTTAGACTTAGGGAGAGCATACCCCTATCCAAAGCCTTTATCACTTGAGCCAATCCCTTGGGGTTAACAAACTTAACATCAACTTGTCAATCTTTCATTCAAACTGGTTTTGCTGTTGAAGATTTGTACATTCATGCTTATAAAACAAACAGGTGCATTATAATTTTCTAAATAGATTGATTACCTCAATGAAAAGATGCCCAGTTTGAATCTGGAATTGTAAATTGGATGGGCTCTTATGTATCATAGATCAGCTACCGCTATAGCGATGCCTCTTCATCCGGGCCGGGTTTGACCCAGCTCTGTTCTAAAATTTTATTTATTTTTCAATAATTTCGATATTTTCACTTAAGAGGTTCAACAAAATTTCAGATCCGAAACCCGGATTTCCGATTCCAAAACTTGAATGAACAGGCCTAATTGTAGCCGAGTTAAAACAAATCTGATTTTTGTTTCATACATTGCAGATGTGAAGATGAGAAGCCTTTTGTGCCAATCTACATGGTGTCCAAGGAGAGAGCAAAAAGTTTAGGCCTTAACTTTACTCCTTTGGAGGAGACTTTGAGGGACACTGTTGAAAGCTTGAGGGGGAAGAACTTCTTGAGTACCTGATATCCGCAGCTCAGCCTCAGGCAAATAATTATAAATAAACTTTGCCTGGCTTTCAATTTAATTATTGATGCTATTGTGTTGAACTGTTGATTCACTTAGGTGGTGCTTCACAAACTTGTCCAAGTAGTGCCATGTATGAACATTAGCCTTCTATATTTACTGGTTTTTATATTAAAAAATTAAAATACCCTATATAACAAAATTAGCTTACTAGATAGTAAAAAGAAACTTAATTTCAGAGAGGTTTGGATGGTGAACTGAGATAAGATAAATAGAAATAAAATTTGAATAAAATATTATTAGAATATTAATATTATTGTTTTAAAATTTGAAAAGATTGAATTACTTATTATATCTTATGTGAAAATTTAGGAAAATTGTAATGATTAATCTTTTAAATGCATGTTTGGAATTACGGTGAAAAAAATAGTTTATAGCTTTAGGACTTGTAATTTATAACTTAAATGATAACTTTTATACTTCAAAAGTTGTTTACTGTTTGATAAACATATCTCTAAATCGCTTTTAAAGTTAGTAACAGTAATTTTTTAAAAATATACAATTATTTACAAAAGTTTTCTAATAAAAGTTTTAATTTAGTGTTTTTTGAAAAAGTTAATGTTCAGCTTTTTTAACTAAATATAATATTTTTTATAAGGTTACTAAATATATATATTTTTTTTTAGAAGTATTTTTAACTGCTTAAAAATATTTTTTAAACTTTAAAATACAATCTCAAACGGGCTTTAAGTTAGTACTCTCCGTTTGGAACCCAAACTTTCCTCTATTCACTTTATCTCATCATTATAACTTTTTTAAATTTCCATATATTTTCTCAAATTTTCATATAAAATATAATAAATAATTTAACTTTTTCAAATTTTAAAACATTCATAATATTAAAAAATAATATTTTAATAATATTTTTTTTAACTTAACTCAATTCAACTCACAGTTCAGCTCAATTTAACATCCAAACAGAGCTGATTCTAAGTTGTTTTAAGTCGGTCGTATGAAATTTTGATTTTGAAGTGTTTTAAAATCTTCAATTGGTTTGGATGAATAAAAAGTTCTATTGATTCTATCTTCCATACTCAAGAAACAAAAAAGTAGATACCAATATTTCTCTGCAACATCATCAAGTAAAGAGCTTAATCTTTTCTCTTTACTCTCCCATATTCATTTCTCTCTTTTATCTTCTTTTAAAATTCAGTAGCATTTATGAATCTTTAATTGCAATACATAAGTCGAAAAAAAGGGCAGGTATTTACCGATCTTAATTGCAATACATAAGTCCAAAAAAAGAGCAGGTATTTACCGATCTTAATTGCAATACATAAGTTGAAAAAAGGGCAATATAGTACTATTTCCCCTTCTTATATAAAAATAAATAAATCTACACCTAACAGAGTCTGGGACAGACAGTAATAATTCCTAATTACGAATGGATATGGATGCAAGAGGGACAGCGGGGAAGCCCAGTTTGTCATGAGCATTAATGAGAGACTTTTTTTTTTTTTAATGCAACAAAAACAGTTAATTGTATAAATTTGATGAGTTGAAGTTAAAATTAAAAATTAAATAATATATTATTAAAATATATTATTAATATTATTTTTTTAAAAATTAAAAATATTAAATTGTTTATTTTATTTTATATAAAAAAATTTTAAAAATATAATAAGAAATAAAATAAAATAAATTTTGAGGAATTATAAAACAAATAATTTGTGAAAGCAACATATGAATTAAGAGTCTGGCTTTTCTGACATATGTAGATGCAGTAAGAACATCTTCAATGGAGAAGTTAATTTTTTTTATTTTATTTGTAAATATAGTTAAAGAGTCTAAAAACACACTTCATTGGACTTTTCAAAATAAAAAAATTATGAAAACATGAATAATGTTTGCACTACATATAGTGCAATACGATTCATGTTCAAATACTATTTTTTTTTTCTATTAGAGTGCGTCTTTAAGCTCGCCTCCGTCATCTTCAAGGTTCGATCCACCACCAGCCACTACTAACTACACCGCCGGCATCATCGGCATCCTCTAACGCCGACGACCAACCTTCGATGATCCCAACTCTGACAACGGACCAGTCGTCCTCCACGAGTAGATCAAATGGTGAAAAAGAGTTTTGGACTCTATGGGTTTCGTTTGACCCACTGCTAGCCACCACTAGCCATATTGTCAGCATCACCGACATCCCCTTATGCCGGCAACCAATCTCCGACAACTCTGACGTCGTCTCTCACGCGCAACTGTTAGGATCTCGACAATACTATTCCCGCGTTCGACGTTAATAGGTTTTTAGATTTTTTTTTGAATTTGTAAAATAAATATAATTAAAATAAATATTAATATTTTAAAAGATATAAAGAAAAATAGAGACGTTAATTGATGATAAAATATAAAAATAAGTAGGTAAAATAGAATAAATAGATTTTTGATAATATATTATTTAAAAAAAATAAAGAATCTATTATAAGTGCTCTAAGTAAACAATTGTCCAAGTGCCATCTAAAAATGTGAAGATTTTATTAGAGCAATTCTAGGGAGTATCCACACTCAGGATACTCCCTCTCACATGAACAGTGCATGAACAGTGTCATGCACTGTTCATATGAGGGGGAGTATCCTGAGTGTGGATACTCCCCATAATTTTTCATTTTATTATTATTATTTTTTCATTTTCAGGGGGTTTTACTTGGGCAGTGGATATGCCCGCTGGCACTGCTTGTCTAGAGGGTGCAGAAGGAAGCTGAGCTCTGTATCCAAATCGTCCTTATCGAATTGAGGATAAAGAGGCCACTCCATCAGTTTTAGGCTCGATTTGGATTGGAAGATGAGGTAGGTTTGATTTATTTTTTAATATTATTATTATTTTAATATTTAAAAAAATTGAATTAAGATTTAAAAAATAAGTATTGAAATTTAAAAAATCTGTATTGAAATTTATATTTTGTATGAGAATTTAAAAAAGTATAATAATGAGTTTGAGATGAGTTGAAACAAGCTCGTATCGTCTACGAATCCAAACCTTTATCTCTTGGGCTATAATGAAGTCAAGTCGAGCAGATCATTCTCTGTCCAACTCGATTCGATTCAAATTCGTGTTTGAATTCAAAATTTTTGTTCATTTTTTTTGTTCGAATTTGATTTGGTAAGCTAGAGATTTAATTCGAGCTTGAATTATTATTTTTAATAAAATTTAAAATTAAATAATAAAAAATAAAAAATTAATATTTAATATTTAATTAGTTGATATTTATCTATAATCACAATATATTATATGTTTACATATATTATAAAGAAAACACCTAATATAATAGCATATATTTATTTCATATATGATTCTCACATACAAATATTTGAAATTATTAAGATCCTGTTTATTTTCAAATATGAGATGAGATGAGATAAAATAAAAGTTAAAAATAAAATAAAATATTATTGTAATAATTTTTTTAATATTAGTTTTGTTTTGGGATTTAAAAAAGTTAAATTTTTTATTATATTTTATATAGAGATTTGAAAAAGTATAATGATGAATTTGAAATTTTTGGTTTTGTCTCCCAAAACAAACATGGCCAATCTTATGGACTAATTATCATATAAATTATAAAATATAATTATGAAGTATATTCAATATATAGATATAAGTAATTAGATACATATTACGCATTTAATTATAAAAATATTATGTTTATGTTATTAACAATATATATATTTATAGACACATATATATGTAATAGGTAAAAATAACGTGTAAAGTACGTTTGCTTAATTTAATTATTTTATTTTTTTAAGAAATTAAATTGTTTTTATTAAAAAAATAATTTTGATTAATAATGTAATACTTTTTTATTAAAATAAATAATTTTTAACAAAATTTTGGTGTTTAATAATAATTAAATAGATAATAAATAATTACATATTTTATATATTATAAAACAAAAACATTAGTTAAAACAATAAGTTAAATTATATTTATATATGTTAAATTAAATATAAAACGTATATATAGCAGGTTAATTTCATTTATTACCTATTTTGATATGCGAATAAACACATATAGTCAATTGCTACATCGTGTTTTTCAATCTAAGCCCACCAACATATATAAATTTATAATTCATAGTGCCCAAGCCTTATAGTATTTGGTGAATAAAGTTTGCTTGTTATAAAAAAAAAAAAGTATTTGGTGAATAAAGCGATTAGGCCCATTAACTGGTAATAGCCAAGGGAAGTTAAAATGATTAAAAAATAATATAAACATAATATTTTTGGTTAATAGTCAGTGCTTGTTTAATGGCTATTTGGCAATTTAATGAAGATTTTAATTATAGGGTTAATGATGGTGTACGGACTGGACTTTAGTATTTTGGTTAATATCGCCTTGTGTTCTGAACTAAATTGGATTGTAAATGGCATATGGTTAATTGAATTGAGTCATCTTGTCAATTGTGAATGAAATTACGGCATTTAATGGGCTTAGATTCTTTTTGAGGTTATCAATTTATTAGAAATTATCCTATTTTATCTTTTACGTTATCAATTCATCAAAAATTGCATGAATAGTGAGAATGTTTAATTTATTATAAATGGACGATGTTAATTTAATGTGCTTAAATTGTATTTTATGTTATCAATAAAATGAATTACAAATGGCACGCGTGAATTGAAACCAGAAATTTAATGAATGAAACGTCAGACGTGAATTAAATTGGCTTCAATTCTCTATGTGAATTAATCCATTTCATCCGAATGTTATTTAATAAACGCCTTTTAATGGGCAAAAAAACTGATGAAACTACTTTTAAAGGACTGTAATCATAACAATTGTGAATGAAACCAGTAATTATGAATGAAACGTCGGACGTGAATTAAATTGGTTTCAATTCTTTTCTACATGAATTAATCACTTTCATCACAATGATATTTAACGGATATAAAAGAGAGAATAGCAAAAGTAAAGCAGAATCTCAATTGTGAATTCTAATTTTCGTTACCAACTATAATTTTTTGTTAGATAATCACATTATATATATAAAAATATATTTATTAATATATAAAAAAACTTTAATCAAGTTAAGTTAACGAATTGATTCAAGCATAAATGAGTGACCTTAACTAGTCTTAATCGAATCAAATTTTATTAAAGAATTACCTGGGAGTCGGTCCGACCGACCCCCTTAAGAAAAACAACCCGCCGCTGGAAGTAGTAGTGGTCGACACCGTCCATTCTGTTGGGTCCGACGGGCTCTGGCTAGTTCACCCCAACGACGGCGTCTCTCGGCGACCTTCGACGAAACCCCAATAGCCTTAAACCCGAAATGGGTCCATTAGGCGGTGTTGACCACTGCCACCGGCGGCTGTTCCGTTCGGTTGAGGGTCGAATTTTCCTAAAAATTATTTTCATTTTTTTATTGTATTTTTTATTATATTTTTATTTTTTATTGTGTTTTTTATTGTGTTTTCTTCATTTTATTTTTTTATTGTATTTTTTTCATTTTATTATTTTTTCATTGTGTTTATTGTCAAAAAACAATCCAAAAAAGTTGGGCTTCTTTTGACGTCAGGAACAGTCCGACCGATCTACAGCTTCACTCTTTTATTAAATATGTATAATTTATTAATGAAGAAAATATCTACTTTCAAGGGTGAGATTTTTTTTTAATAAATTGAATTCAATTCGAATTTAACCGAATCAAACTAACGAGGCTGTCGAACATTATGCTTCATTTACAACCCTATCAGTCTCGACTCCCATGTCCGTTTCCAAACCATCAAACTCTGCACCGAAAAAATTAGTTAGAACTGTAAGAGTTTTATTTAAACTCTGTGTCCTACACACCAATCTTATCAGTTTGAAATAGTTCAAAATCTTATTGGATAATATTTGAGTTATAAAGGGATAAGAATTACTCCTAAAAGATAAGATTAAACTCTATATCTCTAATTATAGTCAAACACAAACTCATAAATTTCTTGATGATCGGAAGTCTATAAATAGCACTGGGAGGTTCAAGGGTTCTCACCTATAACATTAGAGTGCCTTTAACTATCGAGAGACACTTGTAAGGCAAACGTTATTAGGACGATCCTTCTCTCATAGCCAGATCAATTCTTCATCAATCAGATGGAGAAATGTACGTTTCTCATATTGTTGTTTATTATTATTGTAGATCATAAGAAATCGAAGATCCATTTATTAATGTCATGTTAAAATATTTAACATGTGGTATCAGAATTTTAGGTTATAGAATTTTTATGATCTCAATATAATATAAATAAATGATTATTTAGTTCACACGTGATTTAGTATGTGTTTTGATCTGATAATAATTTTAGGCCGTTGGTTTAAAAGGGATATTTTGTATCCATGCTCCTTGACAACCAACATATACCTGCATATCACTTTACCGAATAGTCTAGACTATGAGTTACCGTATTATGTATTGGTTTCCATGCTTCTTGTGTATGCGATTACTGTAAACAAAGAAAGGTCTGGCTTCTGATTGTTTGGGCACAGCGTGGGGTGTCCGTTAGCCCAATAGTGACAGTTTGGGGGCAGCGGCGTGAAGGGGCTGAGAAGCCCAACCGCCGACGTGCTCTGTAACGGCGGCAGAGGGCTTCAAAGCCCACTACCATGCCGATTTATGGGAAAAAAAAAAGTGAAGATAACATGACCTGAAAGTCGGTTGCGACAGGTGGACGGAGATTATTGTCATTCTCTCATTGCTGGTGACCTCTATGGCTGCGGCTGGAAGTCATGCCTGTAGGACTATGGGCAGCAGCTCAACCTGCTGAAGGTTGAAGATGAATTAAAATTAGGGTTATGTTTTGGGTCTTGGGCTAAGGCCTAGTTAGGAGAAAAGAAGATAGAATAAAGAGTTGAATGGGTCTGTTGTGGCCCAGCCCGATAAAAGAACAAAAAAAAAAAAGAGGTCAGGCCAGCACAGTAAGGCCCAACCCAGGTCAACCCAAAAAGGGTTGACCAATTATGATCCGGGTCCTGACCCGGTTTCCTGACTCGATCCGTTTCCGACCCAACCCAAATTAAATAATATTATTTTAATATTATAATATTATTTCAAAAAAAAAATCAATTAATTAATTAAAGTTTTATTATATGCATACCTTAATGTTATATGTATACATTTAAATTATGTGCATGTCATTATGATTATCTACATGTATGTATGAAATGTTTATTTAATTTATATACATGTTATTATTGTGATTTTCCTGTAAAATCAATTAAGGTTTAAACATGAAAATTCTTTTTTTATGAATTTTGCTGTGGGAGTGTGAATGTGTACAAACTGAAGCGATTTTGTTAAGGAGATTGGAAATTTCAAGTGTGTCTGTTGTGACCCTCCAATCTTTCTTGGGAATTTTGAAGTTCTGTCTAGGAAAAAATATTCTTTCCTGGGAACTTATTTAGTAAGTATTATTCACATCTGTTATAAAATTCATCAAACCTTTTATTTCATGCATATTATTGCTATCCACATTTGTATGCATATTATTATTGTGCACTGTCCATTTTGGCTCTTATTATCATGCCATGTATATCCAATGTGGGATAAATAATTTACGTCAAAATAAGAAAAGATTGGTTACCCAGAGGTACAAGATTTTCTTGATTTTGGTGACAAGTCATTAAACCCATAGTAAGGTGGATATGATGAAGGGAACACTTGATGTGTTAAGATTCACTCCCAAATAAGGGTCTTGATGATACTATTAGTTTATCCATCAAAGTAAGGTTGAAGGGAACACTTTGTATGTTAGAGTTTACTCCCAAAGGAGAATTCTGATGATACAGCTAGTTCATCCATAGAATTTAATACTGGATGAAACACCTTGTGTATCAAGATCTACTCCCAAAGGAGGGTTTTGATGACACTACTAGTTCTTCCATAATTGTTTAAATTCTGATTATTGTTCATAAGTGCCTAACTCAAAGTAACTTATTATAAAATTTTCTTACAGTAAGCGTACCCATATCACTACACACACAGACTTAATCTGTTTCTGTTTTGAATGGCTCCAATTTTTATGAATGGATTGAGAGAGTTAGGTTCACCTTAGGAGTCCTTGATTTAGACTCATCCCTTATGAGTCCAAAACCATCACCTATCACTGAAATCAGTACCAATGATCAGAAAGAATCTTTTAAACAGTGGAAGAGATCAAATAGGCTGAGTTTAATGTTTATGAAAATGACCATAGCCAAAAATATCAAAAATTCACTCCCTAGTACTGAGGAAGCCCAAACCTTTTTGAAAAATGCTGAGGAGAGGTTTAAATCCGCTAATAAGTCTTTAGTAGGAACACTGATGGCTAGACTCACCACCATGAAATATGATGGTACTAAAGGAATGCAGGAGCATATCCTTGAAATGACCAATATTACTGCCAGATTGCAAACCCTAAGAATGAAAGTAGATGAGTCTTTCGTTGTTCAGTTTATTCTGAACTCATTGCCACCTCAGTATGGTCCATTCCAGATGCATTACAATGCTATAAAAGATAAATGAAATGTGAATGAGTTGGCAAGTATGGTAGTTCAGGAGAAAGTAAGACTGAAACAACAAGGACACCACTTTGTCAATTTCGTGAATAAAGAAGTTGGAAAGGAAAAGCACCATTACGGCAAAAAGAAGCGAACTGGGCCACTGAAAGGAAAGCAACCTGTGAAAGCTAATCAGGTTCAGAACAACAGTAGCAAATGCTACTTTTGTAGGGAATATAGACACATGAAAGTTGAGTGTCCTCGTAAGACTTGGTTCGAAAAGAAGGGTAAGCTACTTACCTTTGTATGTCTTGAATCAAACTTTGTAAATGTTCCTACTAATTCTTGGTGGCTAGATTCAGGTGCTAATGTTCATGTTTCTATAACCATGCAGGGATACCTTACAAATCAAACATCAAGCCCCAATGAGTGGTTCATTTTTATGGGAAATGAGAATAAGGCTGAAGTTTTAGCCATAGAGACCTTTCGTTTAGTTCTGAGTACCGATCATTGTTTAGACCTTTATAACACAGTATTTGTGCCTTCTGTGAGGCGTAATTTAATTTCTCTTTCCAAACTTGATACTGATGGTTATTCTTTTTCATTCCATAATGATAGTTTCAATTTGTTTAAAAAAAATTTATCTATTGGTTCTGGGTTTCTTTCTGATGGTCTTTATCAACTTTGCCTTGATAATACATTCATTAAAAATACCTATACCCAACACTATGAAACATGTATTGGAATGAAAAGAAACATTATGAATGAAAACTCATATGACTTGTGGCATAAAAAGGTTGGGGCATATCTCCAAAGAAAAGTTACAGAGATTAGTAAAAGAAATGATTCTTCTGCACCTTGATTTTACTAATCTTGATGTGTGTGTGGATTGCATAAAAGGAAAGCCAACCAAATATACTAAGAAAGGCGTCACAAGAAGTAAAGAGTTTCTTGAAATAATTCATATAGATATATGTGGTCCATTCTCCATAGAATATTTTGGTGAAGAAAAGTATTTCATCACCTTTATAGATGACTTTCACGTTTTGGATATATCTATCTGTTACATGAGAAATCTCAAGCTGTATCGGTACTTGAGGTATTTCTCATGGAGGTGGAAAGACAATTAGAAAGAAAAGTGAAAATCATCAGGTCAGATAGAGGTGGAAAATACTATGGAAAGTATGATGAATCGAGCCGTAATCTGGGCCCATTCGCCAAACTTCTTGAACAGCGTGGTATTATTGCACAATATACTATGCCTGGGACTACACAGCAGAACGGAGTTGCTGAAAGGCGTAATCGGACCTTATTGGATATGGTCAGAAGTATGGTAAGTAATTATACTTTACCCAAATCATTGTGGGGTGAAACCATTAAGACGGTAATGTATATCTTAAACCGAGTTCCTAGTAAAGCAGTTCCAAAAACTCCTTTCGAGTTATGGATTGGTAAGAAACCAAGTTTGAGACATATGCATGTTTAGGGTTGCCCAGCCGAAGCCAGACTTTACAACCCACATGAAAAGAAATTGGATCCTAGAACAGTAAACGGGTATTTTATTGGTTACCCAGAGAGATCCAAAGGATATAGATTTTACTGTCCTAATCACAGTCCGAGAATGGTAGAAACAGGAAATGCTAAATTCATTGAACCTGACGAGATCAGTAAGAAAATTGAACCTAGAGATGTGATCCTTGAAGAAATACGGGTAGATGTCCTTATACCTACATCCTCAGAAAAGATAATGGTTCCTCTAATCGATCATCACGATGATACCGTGGAATAAGTAAATGATCAGTTATTTCAGAATGATAATACCATTGATGAACCAAGTTCGGAGTTACTAGAACAGATTGTTATGCGCAGATCTCAGAGAGATTGGAGACCTGCCATTTCGACAGATTATGTGGTGTATCTCCAAGAATCTAAATTTGACATTGGGACAAGCAAAGATCCACTAACGTTTTCACAAGCCATAGAGGGAAGTGATTCTAGTAAATGGATCGATGCCATGAAAGAAGAATTGAAATCCATGGATCAGAATCAAGTTTGGGATCTCGTTAAGTTGCCTGAAGGTAATAAAAGAGTTGGGTATAAATGGGTCTTTAAGATCAAACGCGACTCAAAAGGCAACATTGAACGACATGAGGCCAGACTTATTGCTAAGGGTTTCACTCAGAAAGAATGCATTAATTACAAATAGACATTTTCCCCAGTATCTAAAAAGAACTTATTTAGAATCATTATGGCATTGGTGGCTCATTATGATTTAGAGTTACATCAGATAGATGTGAAAACAACATTTTTAAATGGAAGTTTGAATGAAGTGGTCTACATGGAGCAGCCAGAGGGCTTCTCAGAAAAGGGCAAAGATCACCTAGTGTGTAGACTTAAGAAATCAATATACGGGCTTAAGCAAGCTTCCCGAAAATGGTACTTAAAGTTCAACGATACCATTACTGCCTTTGGTTTTAAAGAGAACATCGCTGATCGATGTATATACCTAAAGGTCAGTGGGAGTAAATTCATAATTTTGATCATGTATATTGATGATATCTTGTTGGCTAGTAGTGATCTTATCTTACTTTATGAAACCAAGGGTTTTCTCTCTAAAAACTTTGAAATGAAAGATATGGGTGAGGCATCATTTGTGATTGGAATCAAAATCTTTCGAGATCGAAAACAAGAACTGTTGGGATTATCTCAGAAGAGTTACCTAAAAAGAGTTCTTGAGAAATTTGGTATGAAAAGTTGTTCATCACTGGATACTCCGATATCAAAAGGTGATAAGTTTAGCCAATGACAATGTCCTAAAACTGAGTGGGAGTGTAAAGAGATGACAAAGATTCTCTATGCTTCGGTTGTGGAAAGTTTGATATATGCATAGATTTGCACGAGACCGGATATTAGCTTTTCAGTTGGCATGCTTGGGCGCTACCAGAGTAACCCAGGGATGTCTCATTGGAAAGTAGCAAAGAGGGTATTGTGATACTTACAAGGAGCTAAGGATTACTAGCTTATTTTCAAAAGAACTGACAGTTTAGAGGTAACTGGTTATTCAGACTCTGATTTTGCCGGTTGTCTTGACAGCAGGAAATCCACTTCGGGTTATGTTTTCCTGTTGGCCGGTGGAGAGATCTCATGGAAAAGTATAAAGCAAATAATCACTTCTTCATCAACAATGGAGGCTAAGTTTGTGGCGTGCTTTGAGGCCACAGTGCATGGTTTATGGCTGGTGAACTTTATCTTAGGGCTTGGGGTTGTTGACTCTATAGCCAGGCCGCTTAGAATTTATTGTGATAATTCCTCTGTAGTCTTTTTCTCCAAGAATGATAGGTATTTTAAAGGTGCTAAGCACATGGAGCTCAAATACTTAAGCATCAAGGAGGAAGTACAGAAACAAACAGTGTCCATAGAATATATTAGGACTTCGCTTATGATAGCAGACCCATTAACAAAGGGTCTGATAGCGAAAAAGTTTAAAGAACATGTTAACAGTATGGGTCTTCTGATGTAAACATGTTATTGAGCTCGTGAATGTTATGATTCTATTTTGACACTTAATGATATCAATTATGGTTATTTTGTTTCTGTTTTCTTGTCTTTCCACTTTATATGTACATTGAATGGTGTGGATGAATGATGACAAGATAATGTTTACAATAGACATGAATTAGAACCCAAAGATATTACTGTATTAGCCTTAATTATCACAATTAAAGATCGTGTGTTAAATTAGTTACTGGTGTTGTAGTACATGGAAGGGAATCTGTTGATTATATAATAGAGGACCGCCATGACTCGCATTTGTAGTTAGTTTGAC
This sequence comes from Platycarya longipes, assembly GCA_036559045.1. Lineage (NCBI taxonomy): Eukaryota > Viridiplantae > Streptophyta > Magnoliopsida > Fagales > Juglandaceae > Platycarya > Platycarya longipes. Next base: position 33,077,561 of record CM071801.1, read on the forward strand.
ATTGATATTATGAAACTTATGAAATGTGATTTAAGTTATGAAAAATTCAGGAAATAAATTTGCACAGCATGGTTAATTTCCTGTGATAAACCCATGAACGAAAAGTATTTAATTTTATGGGCGTATGGGCCAAGTAGGAGAATGTAAGAGTTTTATTTAAACTCTGTATCCCACACACCTTTCTTATCAGTTTAAAATAGTTCAAAATCTTATTGGATAATATTTGAGTCATAAAAGGATAAGAATTACTCCTAAGAGATAACATTAAAGTCTATATCTCAAATTATAGTCAAATACAAACTCATAGATTTCTTGATAGTCGAAAATCTATAAATAGTATTGGGAGGTTCAAGGGTTCTCACCTATAACATTAGAATACCTCTAGCCATCGAGAGACATTTGTAAGGCAAACGTTGTTAGGGCGATCCTTCTCTCATAGTCAGATCAATTTTCATCAATCAGATGGAAAAATGTACGTTTATCATATTATTGTTTATTATTATTGTAAATCATAAAAAATCGAAAATCCATTTATTAATATCATGTTAAAATATTTAACAAGAATTGAATAGATACGCAAGATGCAGGGAAGTATTACGCCTGCTGATCCTCACCCTCCTCTCCTTTTCTCTTATATATAGGGAGCTTTACCATAGAAAACATAGTGAGGTAGCAATGTACCAATCTATTCACACCTGTAATCAAACATTTATAGGACAACTCGAGTGCAATCCTAATCTCTCTCTCTCTGCATCAGCGCATCCTTACTTTCTCTACACGAATTTTCCTTCTACTCTGAACGTAGAAGACTTGTCCCATTTCTACAGATTGGTCCAGAGCTCGTTTCAACAAATGAATGATGCAAGTGACCAGAACAGCAACAGCGTCAGCCGAAAGCGACAAAGAATAGGTAGAGAAGAAGATGGAGATGGTGAATCCTATAGAGAAGCCGACAAGAAGAAAGAGTTTAAGGGTTTTCTGACTTCTTTCTTGTTGTTAAAAGTATAAGAAAAGGAGGACCAAAAACTGTAGGGGATTTCTCGCACGGAAGTCACGGGGGAGAGGGGATTTCTCAGATGAGGGGATGCATGCTGCTGGAGTGAAATGGATTAGGGGGACGAGTTAACCTATGGACCGGACTTCCTTCCGACCGGGTTTGCCACATAAGAGGGCATGTAATTAAAAAAGCCGGCCTATGAATATAATGTCTCTTATCGTTTTCCTGCAATACTAATGGTCGTTTTTAACAGAGAATTCAGCAGTAAAGCACAGAAGGTAAAGAGAGAATGAGTTATGGAAGAGAGAAGGTGGTGTGTGTAACTAGAGCGTCCGGTTACATAGCGTCATGGCTGGTGAAGCTCTTGCTCCAACGCGACTACACTGTCAAAGCCTCTGTTCGTGATCCAAGTCAGTACTCCCAACTCATCTCCTTTCACAGCTTTTTTTTTTTACTTAATTCATGGGGACCCAGATTTGTTATTTCACTAATACGATGATTCATTGCTAAGCTCATTCAGTTTAACAAAAGCAATTGTTAAAATCTTGATTTTAAGTGGTGGAATCTTTATTGATCGAATGGAGTAAAGCTTACTAATTTTTCATTCCCCTTTAACTGGTTGTGATAATTGTTTGAGTTATTTAAAACAAAACGATTATGTTTGAATTTGTCCAAAGCCATGAAATTTAAGAATTGTGTTGAAAGCCTAGTCCTTTCTGGTTCCAAATTAATGATCATGCTGTTCGTTTTGTTGGGAATCTTGGATCTCCCAAATTCCCCCTCACTAGGATCTACCTTTGATAAAATATCAAAAAAAATAGATAAATAAACACAACACAAGAATTTACGTGGAAAACTCCAAAATAGGAGAAAAACCACCAGACCCATTAAAGAAAATACATTATGTGAAAAGTTGTTACAATCACACAATTTTTCTTCTCACCCCAACGACACCTAAAAAAACTCCTCCCACTAGTAAAATTTTAACTTTCACCTCTCTTCATTTTTATATACAAAAAAGGACTGTTGAACCCAATGTTTCAAGTTTCGTGTAATTATAAATCTACACATAGATTTTGATGATAACAAATTAATTCAAAGAATAAAGGAGTCTCAAGCTCAAGTTGTCCACACAATAGAATCAAGCACATTAAGGAACCAAGCATGAGCAAGAAGGGAACAAGTTCACATTAAAATCATAGAGTAATATTGTAAATCTCTTAAAAATTTGAAATTAGGATTAAGACTCAAAATTAATATTTTATCATAAAGCATTAAAATACATTTTCCACATGTGCATGAATATTTTGAAAATTAAATTTGAAAATTTTGAAAGATGATTGATTGCCATCTTTCACATGTGCATGACATTATTAAAGGTTTGAATTTTGAAAATATTAAAATGATTGATTGTCATCTTTCACATGTGTATATTTTATTTGAATATTTTCAAAAGTGATGGATGTTTTTCTTGACTTATGCAAAAGGTAGATGTCTTTGTTTGAAAATTTTGAAAAGTAAAGTGTGCTCCTTTTGTCACATGCAAAAAGTAAAAAGATTAGGTTTGAAATTTTTGAAAAGTGAATGATGATGTCTTTGATATGGGAATCTTTTCAAATTTAAAATTGAAGACTCATTTGCCTATAAATAGCTCACTTGAGTTTTGCAAAAATCACAACAAGAGCTTACACATCTATTGCTAAGTTTTACATCATTCATTCAAAGCTCTCATTCTCTCTTTTCTAAAGTTTTGAGCCTTAATTCTTGTTCTTGTTGAGAGAGATATAGGTTGTGCTGTATTGTTTCTATCTCACTCGTTGAGGAGTGTACTTTGATAGTCTACCCACTATCAACTCTTGTATTTGTAAAAGGGTGAGTATAACCCTTGTGTGTGTAGAATGTGTTCTACACGGAGAATAGTTAAATCACCAAGTGTGAGGTGATTGGAAGTGTAGAAGGTGTTCTACACGGATTCTTTGGAGCGGTGCTGCTCAAAAGTGTAATAGGTTTCTATCTCTACCTAAAGGAGATTGACTAGTGAATTCGGGATCCTCAAGGGGTAGCTTGAGGCGAGGACGTAGGCAGTGGGGCCGAACCTCGTAAAAATACTGAGTTTGCTTTCTCTTACCCTACTCTTTACATTTCTTACTGTTTTATATTCTATTTATATTTTATATTGTGTATTTGATTAATAAGTATTAATTTTTATAATATAACCCAATTCACCCCCCCTTGTATTAGTCATCTGGGCAACAATTGGTATCAGAGTTAGAGCTCTGTTATAAGATTAACTATCTTTTGAGTTAAGATCTTATGGCTAACATTGCAGCTTCATTTGGTGAAGGTCAATTTAGCAGTCGGTCTCCACTCTTTTGCGGAGACAATTACTCATTTTGGAAAGTTAGAATGAGAATATTCCTTCAGGCTCAAAGTCGAGAAATCTGGAAATGCATTGTAAATGGACCTTGTATTCCAACAAAAGTAGTTGATGGAGTAAATGTCAAAAAGAAAGAAGAAGAGTTTGATCGTGAAGACGATAGACTCTATACTTTAAATTTAACTGCTATAAATTTATTATATAATGCTCTCAATAGTAATGAGTTTAATAGAGTAATGACTTGCACTACAGCAAAGAAAATTTGGAATAACTTGGAAGGTACTTATGAAGGAACTTCTCAAGTCAAGGAATCAAAAATTTATATTCTTACTCATGAATATGAAATGTTTAAGATGAATGATGATGAATTTATTTCTAGTATGCACACTCGTTTTAGTAACATCATAAACAGCTTGACAGCTCTTGGCAAAGTTTATTCCAAAGTGGAGATAGTTAGAAAAATTCTCAACTCTCTACCAAAACGTTGGGAATCAAAAGTGACAGCGATTCTTGAAGTTAGAGACCTCAAGAAGCTCAAAGTGAATGAACTCATCGGGTCACTTATCACCCATGAGTACACATTGAAAAGAGGAGAAGAAGAAGGAAAGCCAAAGAAGAGCTTGGCACTTAAAGTTGTTCCATATGAAAGTGAAAGTGATGAAAATGAAGAAAATGATGACAAAGATGAAGAAGTTGCGATGATAACAAGAAAAATTCGGAGGTTCTTAAAGAAAAATAAAACTTATCCAAGGAAATCCTTCAAAAAGTTTTCCAAGAAAGATTCAGGTAAAAATGACACTTTAATTTGTTATAAATGTAATAAGCTTGGTCATATCAAGTCAGATTGTCTTCTACTAAAGAAAGATCGAAACAAAGGCAAAAAAGTAATGAAAGCTACATGGGATGATGATTCAAGTAGCTCAGATAGTGAAGCAAGCAATGGAGAATCAGCAAATCTTTGTCTTATGGCTAAAGATGACATTGAGATAACAAATCTTGATAATATTGAAGATCCTTCATATGAAGAATTGTAAAATATTTTAGAAGAGGTATATGAGGAATTTGAAAAATTGGGTATTAAGTATACTACTTTAAAAAGAAAAATTATTCTTTAACAAACAAAATTGATATTTTAAGAAAAGAAAGTATTGTTCTGAAAGATGAAAATCTTGAGTTGAAGAAAAAGAAAACTGATTTAGAGAATATTATTGAAAACTTTACGAATGGAAAAAGAAATTTTGAAAAACTTCTTGGTAGTCAAAGATGTGTTTTTGACAAGGCAGGCTTGGGATATATGCCAAAACAAAAATACAAACCTTATAAAAAAATTTTTGATAATCCTTCTACATCAAAGTCCAATATTCAAAATTATTTTCATAAAATTAATTTTGTTAAAAAAGGATACTATTATAATCACTCAAGTTCTTCATATATGTCACATGCTATTTGCAATTTTTGTAATAGAAATGGTCATAATTATCTTGCTTGTCCTATTAGAAAAAAACATACAATGACTATTAGGGCCATATGGGTACCTAAAAATCTTGTTTCTTCTAATACTAATAAATAAAAGACCCAAAGAATATAGGTACCAAGTAAAATCATTTTAATTGTTTTTATAGGTGTGCATGAAGTCCTCCACAAACAAAAATAAATGGTTTTTAGATAGTGGATGTTCAAGACACATGACGGGAGACAAGACTAAGTTCTTTGATCTTAGATCTAAAGAAGAAGGACATGTGACATTTGGAGACAACTCGAAAGGGAAGATCGTGGGAATAGGTAAAATTGGTAATGAGTCTTCTCTCATAATTGAAGATGTTCTACTTGTTGAAGGTCTAAAACATAATTTTTTGAACATAAGTCAATTATGTGATAAAGGATTTACAGTTACTTTCAAAATGGATAAGTGCATTATTTTGAATGATCATGATTGTAATATTTGTTTTATTGCTTTTAGAAGCAACAATGTTTATACAATCGATTTTGAAGAAATTACCTCACAAGATGCTATTTGTTTTTCAGCTCAAAATAAAACTAATTGGTTATGGCATAGAAGATTAGGTCATGCCAACATGGAATTTATTTCCAAACTTTCAAAAAATAATCTTGTGAGAGGTTTACCAAAGACAAATTTTCTTAAAGACAAAATTTGTGATGCATGCCAATTTGGTAAACAAACAAAAACTTCTTTTAAAACCAAGAAACATATTTCCACTTAGGGCTGTGCTCCGACTCCGAACTTGTCGGAGTTCGGAGTTTCCGACTCCGACTCCGACAATCATCGGAGTCAAAATCGTACTCCGACTCCGACTCCGAGACACTCTCGGAGGCCGACACCGATCGGAGTTCGGAACTCCGAACTCCAATCGGAGTTCCGATCGGAAGTTCGGAACTCCGAACCCCGATCGGAGTTCCGATCGGAACTCCGAATTTAGTTTCCTTCGGCGAGTTCGATATGGGCCAAATTACACTCATTCCGAAACTCAATTCTTCCAATTGGGCCATACATATTCCATATGAACTCATTTGTTCAATTGAGATGTAAAGTTTGTGAAGAAATAAGTTAACCGTGCTTAGTAGCTTACTTAACAATTAACATGTATGCTATTGCTAATGCCTATACAGCTGTACTTTTTCACATCTATTAAAATAATATTATTTTATTTTTTATTTATTATTTTTTGTCTTATTATTTGTTAAAAATTAAAATAATATACTTTCCTCACCTCTATTTTGATTCTTAACCACTTAGACTTGTCACTTGGCAACTGGCAAGTAATTAATCCATCAGTCATACAGCTTCTGACGTGCACGATCTTTGATAATGGAGCCAAATATTTGAGTTTCCCGCATAATCTCTTTGGGTTTACGGCGCGGCGCGCATGAATACTGGATAGGATATTAGGAAGTAACTTTTTTTATTTTAACTTGCGTAACTGCATTTAATGGTTGAAGCTGATTTGAGATAGAATAAATTTTTTTTAATGATGAAAAAATAAATTAAGATTCCCGCATAATCTCTTTGGGTTTACGGCGCGGCGCACATGAATACTGGATAGGATATTAGGAAGTAACTTTTTTTTATTTTAACTTGCGTAACTGCATTTAATGGTTGAAGCTGATTTGAGATAGAATAAATTTTTTTTAATGATGAAAAAATAAATTAAGATTCCCGCATAATCTCTTTGGGTTTACGGCGCGGCGCGCATGAATACTGGATAGGATATTAGGAAGTAACTTTTTTTATTTTAACTTGCGTAACTGCATTTAATGGTTGAAGCTGATTTGAGATAGAATAAATTTTTTTAATGATGAAAAAATAAATTAAGATAATAAAATAAGTTTTATGAGATTTATCTCAAATCACAAATGAATTTTAATATATTTTAATATTATAATAAATTTAGATATAGTTATAAAATTTTAAAAATTTATGAATTTCGTATATAAAGAAATATTTAATTAAAATCTCATAGTCATATAAATTTACTGATATGCGAATTAAGTATTTACTATTTAGATACTAGATTCAATTGAGTTGCCACAAAGCCCACAACTATTGATCTATTCAAGTTTCAGTTTTCACTACTAAGTACTAATTAGTCTTAAACAATTAAACAAAAAATACAAAGTACTAAGTAGTAATTACAATGCTAATGCCAGCCAATAGCGTTATAGCATAATACAAAAAATAGTAATACAAAAAAAAAGTCCTGGACTCTAGACTATGTCACTATTAATACAAAAAATAATACAAAATATAAATTAAATTTTCAGTGATAGTCTGATGACTCTGGTTCAATGGGACGGTTGAGACCCGTATCGATGTTACAAAATAATAATAATAATAATAATTGCTGCAGCCTTGAACTTTGTTGTTGGAACTTATACAGAATCGTACCTGAGATTAAGATAAAAATAAAATGTATTATTATATATGAAAAAAATTAAAATTAACCAAACATGAAACAAGTGTGATGGAAAATTAGAGAAAAAATATACGTAATCGATAGTTGCTCCATCAGTCATCGGCAAGTATGGTAGGGTTGATAACTAAATCTGTAAAATCATAAACAGTATAAATTAAAATTTAAATAGATTTATTAAAATGAAATTATAAAAAAGAATTAATAATTATATAAAATTTTTACTTTAATCATTTAAAAAGAATTATAAATTAATTTAAGTTTACCTGACTCAAGTCTATAGCTCACGGCATCGATGCCAATACTCTCTAGTCCAGTAGGTACATCTCTGAGCCAGTTTTGTGTGCAAACGAGGGCCTCCACGGTTGACGGTGACAATGAACTCCGGTAGGCATCCAACACCCGACCTCCAGTGCTAAATGCCGATTCAGATGCAACCGTAGTGATAGGAACGGCTAGTACATCTCGAGCAATGCGAGAGAGAATCGGGTACTTTGGTGAATTAGCTCTCCACCAAATCAAGATCTGAAACTCCTCACTAGGCTCCTCAACCTCTGCCAGTAAATATCGTTCAACCTCATTTGTACACTGCAATGGATTTCTCGATGACCGTGCATGAAACGACGTCATGACGTTGAAGCCTCGGGATCGACTGGCTACACTGGCCTGACTCGAACGAGCATCTGTGGCTGGTCCTGAGCTCGAACTCGAACGTGAGGTACCCATGGCTCGTGAGGATGAAGCAGGACTACTGGCACTGTAATGAGTGTACAACTCGTTCAAATCATCTTTGAGTGCTGTGATAAACGACTTAGCCTTCACTGCCCCGAGAACCTCTGTTGCCCACCATTCTACCACTGCCAACTTCAATCGAGGGTCGAGAATCGACGCTATGAACAATAATCTATTTATCTTCTCAACTTGCCTCCAATATTTATCATATTTGGACTGCATCTGTGATGCCATACCAGATAACAATCCACTCGGGTCAGCACAACCTTCTTTCAAGTGGTGGTGTAGGATGGAGATCTCGCTAAACCACATGTTTGCCGTCGCATATGCAGATCCAGAAACCCGCATCGTGATGTCATAAAAGATTTGTAAAAATGTGACAAACTCGGATACATGTTGCCAATCAATGTTGTCTGGCGGAACGAGCCCCTTCCATCAGGCTCCAGTAAGGCATACCTCAAACCTCCATCCTCAATCTCTAGCCGCTCAAATGCCTTCTGGTACTTTAGTGCCACATCCAACATCAGATATGTGGAGTTCCATCGAGTGGGAACATCCAGGCACAACATCTTTGAAGACTCAATCCCAACCTGTTCTGCTATAGCCTTGAACTTTTGTAGCCTTTGGGGAGAAGCCCTCGCGTACCGCACAATGTTGCGGACTCTCTTGATAGAGTCGTCTATATTTTCCAACCCCTTAACTGTTTCATCATTGAAAAATATCTAATTATCATAATAATAAAAAAATAGTATTATTTTCAAAGACTTTAATCATAAAAATATTAAAATACAAAATACAAAATTAAAACCAGAAAGACTCACCAACAATAAGGTTGATTATATGAGCAGTGCATCGAATGTGGATATACTGGTGATTTTTAATCACATCTTCTCTCGCCCTCGTATTTCGGATAAACCATTCGATTGCGGTCTCATTTGCACCGGCATTGTCAACTGTAATGCACAATATTTTTTGGATGCCCCAATCAACCAAACAATCATCCATCTCCGCTCCTATCGATGCACCCTTATGGTCAACTATTTTTTTAAATCCAATAATCCTTTTTTTAAGATTCCACTCACTATCAATGTAATGTGCTGTGATACACATGTACGAGGTATTCTGTACCGACGTCCATGTGTCAGTGGTAAATGACACTCTCTGGCCAGTGGTGGAGAACATCTTCTTCATTTCTGCCTTGTCCCTCAGATGCATCTTCATACAATCTCGCATCACTGTATAACGGGATGGGATTGGAAATCTTGGTTCAAGAAGCTTCACAAAATACCGGAACCCATCCTTATCAACCGTGGTAAAGGGCATCTCATCTTTTATAATCATCATCGCAAGCGCCTCACGAAACATCTTCTCACTGTATTGAGGGACAACTAGATTCCTTGTCTGTGTCCCTGTCCCATCAGTGGCTGTAGAAGTCTCGTAGCTAAGATTAGTCTGAGACCCACCTGTGTCTGTATTTGATAATTTATTACCAATATTAGTCTTAAATGAAAATTAAATGGGATTATAATCACAAAACTAATTAGCATATAAAGCAACTAGCAAGACACTAACCTCTTGATGCCATTCCCTTCGCTATTTGGTAGCGCTTGCAACCGTTCAGATGTGCTGAAAGGCAAGAAGTGCCTTGCCTCTTTGAATGACACCCAACTCGAGCGCCACAATGATTGCACTCAGCCCGTGGGTTCTGGGGATCCCCACCCTCAACCTTCTCAAAATGTTCCCATGTCCACGATCTTTTTTTATTTGACCGTGGACGGGGTGGCCTCGCAGCTGTAGGGTGTACTGGTACATCCGGATCCTGAATCGGATTGTCTCCAAGGCCCATCTCCTGCTCCTCCATAAACTGGTCGGGATCTTCCACTTCCAATTCTATGTCGATTGGAAGTGGAAATCCACTGCTAGCACAGGAGGTTTGTGCTCGAGTGGAGGGTAGCCGACTACGGCTCGAAGCTGCAGCGTGGAGCGCCGAAGGAGTCCCACCATCCGGATTCGGAGCCTCATGTGGAGTCGGAGTCCCACTAGCACTACGTGAGGGATCCATCTGTTTGTAATTGTAGACCTAGAATTCAAGTATAATAATATAAAAAATATTAGTAAATTCCTAACAATTATAAATTTATAATGTTATTAGTGTAGCAAAATACAATATTAGGAAGAGGCAAGAGCCATGAAGTGCATCTATATATATATATATATATATATGCAATAAAATTACAACACCCTATGACTGTCCAAACAACAACACTCTACTCTTAATGAAATGATAAAAATCCCTACAAGGTGAAAGACAAAATCGAGTAAATGAAAGACTCTAACAACATGAAGTACAGACTCTCCTCTAAGAAATTAAAATGAACAAACTGTCAAGCAGAGTTTATCTTACAACATTTTAAACATTTAAACAAGCTGTCAAGAATAGTTGTAAATATAACAATACAAGGTATATTACAATTTGTAAATACAAGAATCATTGTAATTTGTCCAGCGTAAACACAAAATCTCAAGTGTCAAGTCTCAGACTCTCAACATCAGCGATCAGCGACACAGTGTGGTACAATAAGTTAGTAATAGTATAATATCGATGTGGCTGTAGAGGTATAATCATTTATTAAGGTTTTGAAGTTGAGAGATAAGTAAAATCGTTAGGTATAAAAGAAGAGTTTTTATGTTTTGATTATTTTTATAGATGAATTATAACGTTATTTTTTGGTTGTAGAGGTATAATCATTTATTAAGGTTTTGATTTTTCCAAGTTTATTGTGACTTTTGATTTTTCCAAGTGAAATCGAATCTGCAGAGTATTTAATTAGGATCCATTGTTAACGTTATTTTTTTAACAAAATGCATAATTGATTTTTTCTTTAACTTTAAGATTAATTTATTTAGTTCAGATAATTTTTTTATTTTAAATAATGAAATTTTTAATATTTGTTTAAAATTTTTCATTAAGAGGCCTTAGGCAACCATCTTAGCCAACCGCCTAATTCGCCTAATGAATGAGCCGCCCTGGGCCACCCCATTGTCAATACATGCACATATACACCACATTACCAAATACCAATATTGGTCTAGACAAATATGATTGCATTTGGTTAGCATATAGTAGAGAGAGAGGGTTGCTATATAAACGGGGAGGACCTCCGTTGCTGCTTTCTATCTACGAACGACATGGCCAAGCAAATGTATATTTGAATCTCTAATGAACTTTTCATCTTCCTCTGGAGACCAAAGTCCGAGAAAAAGTTAACTTTGAAGAGAAGAGAGAAAATGAAGATATAGAGAAATACGGATGGTACTACCGCCGCTGTAACAAATTGAATACATGGATTGGGAAAACATTTATTGGAATGATATTGTGATCAGGGTTCTAGAAACTGGCAAAAAGTGTTAGTTTAATTTATAGCTCATGAGATGGATCGATGGAGCAATAAAAGAGTTTTTAGATAAAAGATGAAATATGATCAATTAATCTTATAACTTCGACAATTAATAATATTGCGGCGATTCTGTTGACTCTATTTAAATTCATTCCTTGGAAGAATTAAACAAAGCTAAGAACGTATGCATCCATATTATAAATGCATCAAACCAATAACTGAATCTTATCCGTGACTCTCATCATGACTAATTTTGGACGCTTAACGTACGGTTGCAATATTAATTTCTTCTTACATAAATGCATGCAGAATATATAGGGAATATTATTCTATAATATATCTCTTTATTCATCATTGTGTTCTCTCGGAAAAGCATTGTTGTGGGGCAGTATTCATGCATATATAACACAATTATGATTCTTTTTATTTTTATTTTTCCATCGCTTTAGTTTATCTTATTTTTTTCTCTAACAAAAGACGTTGGGGCCGGTGACTAAAATTTTAAACGTCGCACACTGCACCTAAGATTACTTTCAAAGCCACGCTGCACCTCAACTCGTGATCTCTCCTAAAATTTCAAACCCAAGATCTAGCTACCACCGTCTACAGATCGACCTTTTACGAGGATCAAAATTGCTACATGCAAAAAGTATAAGTTGTCTTCAAAAATAAATAATAATTCTTCAAATTTAAAGAATTTTAAAGTTTTACTATTCATTTTTAAAGACAACTTGTATTTTTATTTCCTTCTCCTATTTTTATTTTCTCGTATTTGATTAAATATGACAAAAAAAATTTGATATGTATGCAAACTTATATTTTTAAAAAATATATATATATTGACTAATCTAATGCTAGTATTCTTAGTTAAATAAAGATCAGCTATATTAGTAGTTGACTAATTCAATGCCAATGTTTTTATCATTTGAAAACTTAGTCTTGCGGCCAACACCTTGTGCTAGAAAAAGAACTAAATCAGAAAACTAAAGTCTAATACCATATTCAGTGATTCACAAATACAACAAATTTACAACAACAAAAATTAAAATGAACAAAAATTAATGAGTAATGACTATGTAAATACCAAATAGTAAATTGCAACAACAACAACAAGTCAACAACAACAACAAATATAGGGTTTACCGGTTTACTGAGAAATTGCAAATCATAAATAAATTTACAAATCGTGGCTACTGGCTCTGAGGCTCATGTGAATCCGATGAGGTAAATAAATGCGACGGAGAGAGAGGAAAAGAAAATACCTTGGGCAGCCGGCAGTGGGTCCGTGAGAAATGCGTGAAGGGGCGACGGTGAGAGGGAGTGGACTCAGGCTGAGGGGGGACGGCTAGATGTGAGGGTCTGTTTGTGTGCAACGGCGTGAGACAGTGATCAGGGCTGAGGGCTGAGGGCTGAGGGGCCGAGGGCTGAGGGCTGAGGGCTGAGAGCTGAGGGCTGAGGGTGACTCGAGACCGAAGGCCGAAGAAGAACTGAAGAACAGAAGAAGAAAGAAAGAAGAAGAAGGAAGAAGAAATAGCTGGGGGGCCGGCGTTGCCGTTTACATGCCCTAGCCTAAACGACGCCGTTTCTATATAAATGGAACGGAGTCGTTTAGCTAAGTTTTAAAAAAAAAATTAAGATACAAAACGACGTCGTTTTGTATCTTAATTTTTTTTTAAAAAAACTTCGGAGTTTCGGAGTCGGAGTTCGGTATAAAACCTGACTCCGACTCCGAAATCCGACTCCGAATCCGGAGTCGGAAATTTCCGACTCCGAATTCCGAACTCCGATTTCCGACACCGATCGGAGTCGGAATCGGTGCGGAGTTCGGACGGAATTCGGAATTCGAAAATTTTGCCCACCCCTATTTCCACTACTAGACCATTGCAACTGATACACATGGATCTTTTTGGACCAAATAAAGTTGCAAGTTTAGGAGGAAAATATTATGTATTTGTTATTGTTGATGATTTCTCTAGATATACTTGGGTCATCTTTCTTGCTCATAAAGATGAGGCACATAATGCCTTTACCAAGTTATGCAAGAGAATTCAAAATGAAAAGTATTATACTATCTCAAGTATCCGAAGTGATAGGGGAAAAGAGTTTGTTAATAAAAATATTGAAACATTTTGTGATGAAAATGGTTTTGTGCATAATTTTTCTGCTCCTCGAACTCCTCAACAAAATGGGGTAGTAGAGAGGAAAAATAGATCTCTTTAAGAGATGACAAGAACAATGCTCAATGAGAACAACTTGCCTAATTATTTTTTGGCCGAAGCGGTAAGTACAGCATGTTATGTTATAAATAGAGTTATATTAAGGTCTAAATTAGGTAAAACCCCCTATGAGCTTTGGAATGAGAAAAAGTCCAACATTGATTACTTTCATGTATTTGGATGCAAATGTTTTATTTTAAATGACAGGGATAATTTAGGCAAGTTTGATGCAAAATCTGATGAAGGTATCTTTCTCGGGTATTCTACTAATAGTAAAACTTATAGAGTATTTAATAAAAAGATTTTGACTGTACAAGAATGTATGCATGTAGTATTTGATGAATCTAATTCTCTACTCTCCAAGAAATCCATTGATGAAGAAACAGGAGGTATAAATAATACGAAAAGTCTCAATCTCAACAAAGAGAACACAATAGAGGAAGTCCAACATGGAGACATCAGGAAAGATCATCAAAATTTAATACAAGATGCAACCAAACGGTGAAAATTTGTGAAAAATCATCCAGTGGAATAAATTCTATGAAAATCTTCACGAGGTGTAAGCACTCGATCATCTCTTAGAAATATTTACAATTATACTGCTTTTCTATCTCAGATTGAACCTAAAAATATTGATGAAGTACTTCTTGATGAATTTTGGATTCTAGCTATGCAAGAAGAGCTTAATCAATTTGAAAGAAATGATGTTTAGACATTTGTTCCTAGACCCAAAAATCATACTATTATTAGAACAAAATGGATTTTTAAAAACAAGAAAGATGAGTCCGGAGTCATTACTAGAAATAAGGCTCGACTTGTAGCCCAAGGTTTCAATCAAGAAGAAGAAATCGATTATGATGAGACATATGCACCAGTCGCAAGATTAGAAGTTATTCGAATGCTACTTGCATATGCTTGTTATAAAAATTTCAAACTTTTTCAAATGGATGTTAAAAGTGTTTTCTTAAACGGTTTTATAAATGAAGAAGTATATGTTGAGTAACCTCTAGATTTTGAAAATCATATTTCTCCAAATCATATTTTCACAAAAGCACTATATGGACTCAAACAAACTCCTAGAGCGTGGTACGAGAGACTCAGTGGTTTCTTGATTGAAAAAGGCTTTTCAATAGGAAAAATTGATACAACTCTTTTTATTAAATACGAAAATGATGATATTCTTTTGATTTAGATTTATGTTGATGATATAATATTCGGTGCTACTAATGAAAATATGTGCCAAGTTTTTGCTAAGACTATGCAGGAAGAATTTGAAATGAGCATGATGTGAGAGCTTACATTCTTTCTCGGATTGCAAATTAAGCAAGCAAAAAGTGGGACATTCATCAATTAATTGAAATATATTAAGGAATTGCTGAAAAAGTTTGGGATGGAAGATGCTAAGGAAACTGGAACACCAATGAGCTCATCCACTAAACTTGATAAAGATGAATCCGGTAAACCAGTTTACTCGAAGGTATATCGAGGTATGATTGGTAACTTATTATATTTGACAGCTAGTAGACCAGATATTATGTTTAGTATGTGCTTATGTGCACGTTTTCAATCATCTCCAAAAGAATCACATTTAATTGCAGTTAAGCACATTTTTAGATATCTTAGTGGTACAATTAACTTAAGGTTATGGTACTCTAAGTACACATCTTTTGATCTAATCAGCTACACAGATGCAGATTATGCTGGCTGTAAAATAGATCGAAAAAGCACTAGTGGAGCATGTCACTTCTTAAGTCATGCACTAGTTTCCTGGTTTAGTAAAAAATAAAATTCTGTTGCACTATCTACTGCTGAGGCAGAATATGTTGTTACGGGTAGTTGTTGTGCTCAAGTTCTTTACATGAAGCAACAACTTGAGGATTTTAAACTTATGTACAATCACATTCCAATCAAATGTGATAATACAAGTGCTATAAATCTTTCAAAGAATCCAATACAACATTCTCGGACCAAACATATTGAAATTAGATATCATTTTCTTAGAGATCATGTGCAGAAGGGCGATATTGTATTAAAATTCACTAGTACACATGATCAATTGGCAGACATTTTTACAAAACCCCTATCAGAAGATAGACTATGCATGATTATAAGAGAAATATGAATGATGCATGCCATGAATATCTGCTAAATACTTTTATTTCATTATTTTAAATAACCTACAGAAACTTGAGACGTTTAGCCTCATCATTCAAATGTATTTGCTCATCATAAATCATCACGTCATCCTTGTATAAAGGATTTCAAATCGAAATAAAGAGGCAAGCAAAGATTTCAAATCCTTATTCTGTTGCTTTAGCTCTACTATTTTTTTATTTGACTCATAAACAAGTCGTTGAAGTACAAAGACAGTCTCGCTAAGCTTCTCAATTTCGCGAGTTTTGGACTACAACCAAGCAGAAAACGTGACGATGAATGATGAGTATCGAGTTCCGAAACCCACAAGCTCTTAAATGGCATCATGATCTGATTTATTAGCCAAATCAGTCTCTTGTTGCTTCATGGCACCCACGATAGATGCAGAAATAGATTGAGACTGAGGTGAAGAATACCTCAAATCTTGATCAAGAGAAGTACTGAAGGGAAATCGACGAGCCATTGAAAATTTGTAGAATGAGAACGCAAGCAAATTGCAAAGATGAGAAGAAAATTTGATGCGAAATAGATAAAGCTAAAGATTGCTTTTATAGAAACGGAAATAAGAACAAGACAAGCTTACAAATCCTGATAATATCTCATATTTCAGCAACATCAAGCGGATCAAATCTCTGCAAAGCTACATACATTGCAGATGTGAAGATGAGGAGCCTTCTATGCCAAGCTACATGGTGTCTAAGGAGAGAGCAGAAAGTTTAGGCCTTAACTTTACTCCTACAGAGGAGAGTTTCAGGGACACCATTGAAAGCTTGAGGGGAAAGAACTTCTTGAGTACCTGATATCGGCAACTCAGCCTCAGGCAAATAATTATAAATAAACTTTGCCTGGCTTTCAATATAATTACTGTAGCTATTGTGTTGATTCACTTAGGTGGTGCTTCACATACTTGTCCAAGTAGTGTGCCACGTATGAACATTAGCCTTCTATATATACGGGTTTTTAAATTAAATACCCTATTTAACAAAATTATCCTACCATATGGTAAAAAGAAACTTAAGTTAGGCTTAATCTTCTCAGTTGTTTTAAGTCGGTAGCATGAAATTTTGTATAGAAATTATATACATTATAATACATAGTATACAAAATTTTTTTATTTTGAAATGTTTTAAAATCTTCAAATGCTTTAGATCTATAAAAAGTTCTATATTCATTTAATTCCATCTTCCATACAAAAAAATAAAAAATCAAAACAGATGCTAATCTTTCTCTGCAACATCATCAAGTAAAGAGGTTAATCTTCTCTCTCTACTCGGTCATATTCCTTTTTCTCTTTTATGTTCTTTTGGCATCTATGTTCTTCTTCTTCTTCTTCTCTTTACAAGATAAATTACTTCGTGTTTATAATGAAAATACATCCAATCCGCGGGAAAAGGCCACAAAGATAAAGCAATCAATCAAAAGTTTCAGTTCTGCACAATGTCAACGGACGAGAGAGCTTGTTCTACCCAGCTTCTACAAAGAAATAAATAAATCTACACCCAACAGTCTTGGATAGACAGTAATAATTCCTAACCACGAATGGAGGCACGCGGGACAGCAGGTAAACCCAGTTCGTCATGAGCCTGTCAGAACCAAGGTTTGCAACAAGAATTAAGGAGACAAAATCCACTTTATTCTTTAACATGCAACAAGTACAGTCAACTGTGCAAAGTTCTGGTTGCCCCAGTGAGTTTTCTTGATGGGAAGAAAATGGAAATTTGAACACATATAAGAGTAGCTTTTCTGACATATCTAGATGCAGTAATCAAGTGTTTCAAGTGCCATAAAAAAATGTGCAGATTATTATTATTATTATTATTATTATTTTCATTTTCAGTGGATCTTACCTGAGCATTGGATCTGCCAGCTGGCATAGCTTGTCCAGAGGGTGCTGAAGGCAAGTTGAGCTCTGCATCCAGATCAGGTTCTTTATCTGGTTGAAGGTAAGAGGGCACTCCATCAGCTTCAGTTTCCATTCCCATGTCCGCTTCCAAAGCATCGAGCTCTGCGCCAAAAACATTAGTTAGATTTGAATAGATACACAAAATGGAGGGAAGCATTACACGTGCTGATCCTCACCCTCTCCTTTTCTCTTATAAATAGGGAGCTTTTCCATAGAAAACATGGTGAGAAATAGCAATGTACCAATCTATTGAATGAATTATGAAACTGCATATTGTTTCGATTGCAATATTGGTCAGACAATGCTACTTTATTTAGGTTACCAATGAATGATCAATCGTCCTGTGGACACATTATTCAGAAAGCTTTTGACACTACCAGAATTTAGTACTTCCAAGTTCTAACTAATAATGTAGTCAATGCTCAAATTGATATTGGAAACAGTCTATAACATCCAAAAACAATCCTAAAGAATATTTCCCTCCATGTTTGAACATTAAATAGCATAAAAGCTTACCACCCATAAGGTCTTCCTCATCAATGTCATCCGGCACGTTATAGCTTCTACCCAAGGTCTCTTGAATTTCATTACTCACATCCATTAGGTCCATCATCTCATCTTGCAAGTTCTGCAGATAATAAAAAGGATATGTTTCAGCACCAGAAATTCACAAAGGGTGTAAATAGAAACTGAATAGGGAAAGAAGATATCATAAGATTACATACATCAATTTCTTGGATCTTCACCGTTTTCATCATTCCTTTCAACTCCTGGTTTGCAGATTTCAAAGCTGACATCTGGAGAGAGGAAAAATAGAAAAAATTGTGACAAAATACATAATTAACGTTGCAACCTGGTTTCCAAACATGCCCTGGGGCATTTCTTATAATCTGAATGGATGAGGAAAGAGTGTCAAAGTCTAGAGCTTAGATAACTCATATATTTTTGAAGAATCCCTCCCTAATGATAAATGGTTCTTCCCCTACCTCTCATGAGGTAGGCAGCAGGTTCCAATCAGGTTACAGATTAAGCTCCGCCTGAACTGACTTGAACCTTGCCCCTTGGGGCGCTACCAAGAAAACAAATGTTTGAAGGTGAATATAACACAACCCCAGCACAACCAAACTGGACACAGCATATACATTGAATCTTCTACTTCAACAAAAGTAGTAAATCGATACCATAAACCTAGTTTAAGTTCATTATTCTTAAACCCATGTCATAAACAGAGAAGCTAGGAAACATTTTACAGGCATCTAACAATAAAAATTGCACCACGGCATATATAGAACAAATTCAATATCCAGTGTATCCCGTTCCATGGCAATGTGTTGCACTATTATGGGCAATGGATCAAACACAATTGCAAATTAACAGATAACGACCTTACATCCAGTTGCCTTTTCTTAGGCAAAGGATGATGTGTAATTTTACCATTCACAAATCTTAAGCTCAAGTCAGCCTAAAAAGCCATCCAAATGCATAATACACTTTTACTTTTTACTGACAATCACCCATAACCAGTGGTTCAGTCAAGCCCAACAGATGGCTATAGGAAAAGGGTTCATTAAGGTCAATTTGTATGATAAAAAGAAAAGAATGGAAGCTCCTTAGAACATACAGTTTGCTGAGCATCTTTAACTCCCTCGGCAGCAAAGGCAACTTGATCAAGATTGAATGTCTGGTTGTACAGCATATCTCGTTGTCCTTCATACCTGTCCAGAAACTTAGTTGATTGGATAAACTATGGAGGTAAATATAGGGTAGTAGCCAATTGTGTAGTATCCACATAGTATTCATACTCAACCAAGTAAATCACTTTTATGCTAAAATGATCTGTCTTCACCCTGAGCATATCAATACCAACTTTACCCATTCGTAAATTAATCAAAACCATAAGGACTGAGTTTTTTATGCAATAGTGTCTTTAATCAATAAGATGCTCTAATACAAACTCTGCAAGAAGTGGGAAGCTTTAAAATTGACGAGGGCACCACACACTGCAATTAAATATCAGTAAAAGACAAAAGTATTATTGCTTATTACAAAATATAAAGACCCCCCAAAATTAATATTAGGATGATAATGTAGAAATTAAAGCTAGATTACTCTATTCGCTTAAGAATCAGCAAACTGATGTGTCCTAAAACAAAATGATATATTATGAACCAAAATGAACCCATGGTAAATACCCGAATTGCCTCCCTTAATAAGACCTCATGAATTAAACATCATGGGGTTTTCCAAAAATAGAGGATGAAGAAAAAAAAGTTGACAAGTATTCTGTCACTCTATTACATATATCTTTCTTGAGGAACTGTTGCATATAAATAATACCACACATAATGCTAACTCTACCAATAAAACTGTAATAAAGCAGTAATAACATCAGAAGAGGCACCAACATTCTCTTTTGCTTGAGAACCCTCATGGCTCGAGCTTTAGTAGCTTCTTGAGCAGGACCGGGTCTAGTTTTTTTAATCTGTTCTTTGTATCTACTAAGTTCAGCATCAAGCTTTTTTATTTTTTCATCCACTGTTTCACCCCTTTTACTGATCTGGAAAAAAAAATGAGATTTAGGCATTAGTCCAAGTGAAACGCCCACTTATAAAGACCAGAAAGATTAAATATCTAAGAAGGAAATAACCAGGCAAGAAATTTCCAGCAAACATCATCCAAAACAAGCAATAAAGTTAAGCATAAATAGACCTCCCAGCAGCCAAACAGGTGTTTGGAAAACAAAAGTATTACCACCACACATGAATTTCTTACAGAATATCTGAAACATGTATTATTTTTTCTCAAAATGCATTACACTGTCACACCAACTTGCCATACTGTAAGGTGACCACCATATTACCATTATCAATCTTGAAGACATATATAGCAGGAGAAGGGAAACTAGCTTTAGAATTAGCCATCTTTGATACTTACATGATTTAACCTTACCATAAACTTCCACTATACAGTCGTGCTTTGTTAGCACCCATAAGTTTAACTCAATTTGAGCAAGCATCCTACTACAGGAAGAAACCAGATCCACTAAAGACGACAAAACAACATGACTACCAATTCCGTTAATACAAAACTTGTGCAGTTTCCCAGTCATTAGCAGTTTCATACCACATTCGCCAAAAACGCCCATTAAGTAAACTCAGTAGTAGGAATATTATCACCCCGCAACAATATAATAGTAATGCATCGGCAAGCTTGAGTAATAAAGTGTTTTGAAATCAGAAACAAGTTCCAAGACTAGTCCTTCCACCGATCCAGCACTCGAGAATACGTCGAGAAATGAAAGGACCGAAAAAAGCACAAAAAGTCGTATATTCGGTAGCACAAGGAAAAGCCAATGCAGCATAAAAATCAAGTCTATAATGTTCGGTAGCACAAGGAAAAGCCAATGCAGAATAAAAATCAAGTCTATAATGCTCCCCAGTTTTAAGTCCCCCCCTAATTTTAAGAAATAACAAATCAGAACCGGAGTTTCTTTACCCTAATTTCCGACCATTACTCCGTAACCAAAGGGGAATGAGATCGATAATTAACAAATACAAGCACAAAGCTTGTCCAGTTAACCATGATAATAATGATAATAAAAAAAAAAACAACAAAAAAGAAAACATAGTGAGAGAGACAGAGAGAGTAGGAACCCTATCGGTGGCGTCATTAATGGAAGGAGGGGGCTCTTTATCTTTCTTGACGCCGAAGATCTTCTTCATCTTCGTCAAATCTTCTTCTACTACTATGGAAAAACCAGCGGGATGAACTAAGGATTTTTGTTCACAAAAACGAAGAAAGCGATTGGGAGAAGTTTGTTGGCTCTTCGTGTAAGCGACGTTGAAAGGTGGGTTTGGTACTTGATTGGTTGGAGACTAGGGACTACTGCTAGTGGTTGACAGCTTGGACTTTCCGCTCTCGTCTCTTAAAAACAAGACAGTTCACAACGTCTATTTTAATTTGTAACTTTTATATTTTTTCATAATAAGTATATGATATATAAATAATAAATAAAATAATTCAATTAATTTAAAAATAATAAAATTATGTACAGTGTGAAATGATATGGTAATAACATAACCCTTCTCACGGTATGAGAATTTTCGATTTTTGATCCGATCTCATAGATTTTTTTCATCCTGGAGTGGATCAGACCAATTATAATATTAAAATAAATTGTGAATAGTAATAAAATATTTTATTTTAGTATATATTATAAAATTTTAAAAATGGAAGAGAAAAAGTTGGATAAAAATAAAGATATAATTAGAATATAATTTTTAATATAATTTTTATTTTATGATATGAAAATGTGAATTATTTTTTTGTATTTTGTTTAGAAGTTTGAAAAAAATTTAGTGATGGATAATGATTAAATAAAAAAAAAAGTTGAAGATTAGAAATTAAAAAGTATTCATTCTTGTGGTATTTCAATATTGAGACAAGATAAAATGTGATGTGATGAATGAGTTAGGAGGAGTTTACCATCTAAACTAGACTTGCATTTGAAACGGGAATCCATAAAACTATTGGAATTGATTTGATAAAGATTTATATTGAACTCATTCTATTATCTGTGATCTACTTGTTAAGACTATATTTAGCATTATTAATATATTTGTAATTATATTTTATTTATTGGATTGCATATGCAGATTGGTTTAGGAGTTGAAAATTAAGAAATAGAGAGTTGTAGCAAATCAGGCTACATCTAGAGAAATTGTAAGAATCAAAAAAGTGTTGAAAATGATAATGTGAATGTAGTGGTAGAAGAAATTCATAATATCCTAATTCTTGTAATGAATAGTCTGATTGATGATTGAGTGTTGGAGTCAAGGATTTCGTTCCATAGCACGTTACACTGAGAGGCCAAGTAGAATTATGTTGCTGGTGATTTTGGGAAGAAGTATGCGGCTGATGGAGAGACACTAGATGTAATGAGAGTGGGTGATGTATGCATCACACTTCCAAACATGGCGTGTGGGCTTTACAACAAGTTTGATACGCTCTAAATCTGAAGAAAAACTCAATCTCTATAGGACAATTTGATGGTAGTTGTTATGCAGTGACGTTCTCTGAAGAAATTTGGAAAATAACTAAAGATATGCTGGTTTTAGCGCATGATAAATGATTTAACTCTTTGTATTTAATATTAAGGTCCAGTGATGTGCAAGAAACTACAAAAGTGCAAAAATGCAAGTTTTATCACGCGAAACATATAAGGAAAATAAAAAGAATCAGCTTTATCATTCCTCATGTAAGTTTGGGAATATTAGTTGAGGTTGTCAAGATTGGTTCGAGATCGAATCCTCCTAATGCAATGAAATTGGTGAATCGCCCAATGAGTGCAACCTAAGGACGATGTACATGGGAGACTGAAGTCGGACTCGACTTCGACTTCAGTTCGTTTTCTAGTTTGAAAACGAAAGTTGTGAGCTGTAGAGATGATATGACTCAGTTGGAAACAAGGACTGGCATGTGGAGACTCAGTCTCCAAGTAGAGATTGTTGGGTTGCAGATGGAGACTAGTCTGCAAGTTAAAAATCGAAAAATAGAGAGTTAGCTCGACAATTCACTTAAGCGAAGGCAGGCAGAGAGTTTGCTCCACTCATGTTCGACACGCAGTTCGAGTGAATATCACAGAAAATCAAAAATTCGAATTTATAATGTCGTTTACTATAAATATGTTATATTTGACTTGTTTTGGACGACTCTTTCAGTATCTTTGAGACTGAACAATTGTCAATTGAATGCATATTGTGTAAGAGAGCAAAAAATTTAGAGAATGTGAATTGAGATTGAGTGATTGTAATCTTCTTTGGTTAATAAAATTTTTGCAAATATGTGGATATATACAATTTGTCAAATCATATATATTGTGTATTGTGTGCTTGATCATAATTTCGTTTACATTTTTTTGTCATTGTTGGTATATGTTGTATAACATTATTAAGTACAAATCTTTATTCCTATTTTCTAAGCCATCTTGACCTCCGCTATATAGGGAAGAAACAATAATGGGATTACCAATCCATTGATGAAACCTTTTGTGAAGACAGACTTACACACACACACATATATATAAAATAAGGGTGAGTGTGATATGTGTAGATGCTTCTTAACAATGCTCTCTCTCTCTCTCTCTCTCTCTATATATATATATATATATTTTAATGCAGGGTTACCATAACATCATATTGCAATAGCATATTCCTTGCTGCATTTGGAAGATATGAATTTAGCAGCTTTTATTCTTTGGTGTTTGACCTCTCGATATCATTTAAAAAGTTGTTTCTGAAAGGATCCTAAACCAATAGATTCATTACAGTTTTCTGACTAAACGGCTCATCTTTGTGAGGGTCATTATCTTAATGTCGAAATCCAGAGCCCCTCTATCTTCTTGCCATGGTTATGAGAATCTGATGAACCGCATACACAGTACCTAGATATGCTGCTGCCTGCAGAAAAGTAATATCATACACACAAATTTGAAGCCAAAAGAAGATGGTGGGAACCTAACTCCAATCAAAGTTGACTGCTGTCATTGAGAATTTAATCAAATACATGATGTCTATACCACGAATTATAACCACACGATTGTATTTGTGTTTGTTCAGTGAAAAGCAAATATTTCCAAATGAAAATAATATGAATTAAAAACATAAAGAAATAACAATGTGCCCCAAGTTCAGCTCATATTTTAGAAAAATCAAGGTTTTAGCCCAAGTTGTTTCCTTGTCTTCCCCACAAACAAGTCCCCAGATTTGATAAAGCCGGGAATGCATCCACTAATTGTCATTATTGGAAATTGTGCCACTCCCTCCTTCCTTCCAAGTGAAACAAGTGCCATTTCAGAACCAGGCTTATAAGCAGCCATTTTGCTTTCGCTTCCTCCCATCATCAACTTCTTTATATTCTTGGCAGTCACTTGAGCATGGCTCTGTGCCAGATATCCTTGTTTGAGCTCCTGAATAATAAATCATAATGCATCAGACAGTTCAGAACAGATATTCTATTTTATAAAATATGGAAATTCGTGGATATTATCTAAAATAGAGTAATACACCAGCAAGCACGGTGGCACTTCCTACCCAATCTTCTAAAGAGCCGTTTGGATACTGAGGCGAGATGAAACCAGATCATCTCATCTCAACTCATATAAACTCATTTCAATCAACAATCTCACTACCATTCACAAATCATCTCACTATCTAAAAGTTCAATAATTTAATCCGCAGCCGGAGGAAACGGTCATAATTAGAGAAGCGAAACGCAATTTGCCAATTGAGAAAGAGAGATTCTTTGCTGGGTTTTCAATGCAGAGGTGGGAAAGGAAAGCCCAGATGGGGAAGTCTAACGTGGATATGGAAGATTCAAACCTTGATCGAGAGGAGTTATGAGAAAACGTCATCATCGGAGATGCAATAATTAATGTGCAGCCCAAGGAAACGTCATAATTAGCGATGCGTAAGGCAATTCGTAAATAAAAATAATAATAAAGAGAGATTCTTTGCTGTGTTTGAATACGAGTAATTGGTAGATACGTATTGTATAAATAGTGACTATCAATATAATTTTTCTTCGGTTAAAGTCTAAAGAGGTGGGGGAAGAAACTGGAAAACCCAGATGAGAATCTGTCGTGGTCCGTGGATAAGGACTCTGGAAGCTGTTCCGTGTTCGTGTCGTTATGAACAATGGACGAGAGAGGTACGCGCTGCAAGTGGGACACCTAAGAAATCGACTGTTTCCGTCAAAATATTCATTAAAAAGGAAAAATAAAAGGACTTTATAGTTTATACTCCGACGGTGCCAATTCCATATAAAATTAGGGGTAGCAATTTCTTACACGACTCGTTAATCCAATACGAACACGACACGATAATAGCGGGTTAGGGTTTAGTCTTAACGGGTTTAGGGTCAAAACGGGTTGACACGTTATGACACGATTGCTTAACGGGTTGATAGCGGGTTGACTTGCTTTAACCCGTTATGACACGTTATGACACGCTAAGAAAGTTAAAATTACAATTATATTCTTATACTTAAAAGTAAGATTGTTAGAATTTTAATTTTGATATTTTATTGTTTAGATTGTAATTTAGACTTATAATTAGTGTTATTAGTTTTATAGATATTGTGATTTTAATATTTATATAAAATTATACTAAATTTAATTAAGTCAAACGGGTTAATTTTGAACATATTCAACTCATTTACATAAACAGGTTAAAACGAATCATATTATGTCGTATTAATATATTTTGTAATATTTACTAACGGGTCATAACGGGTTGACACGATACGACACGTTATATTAACGGGTCGGGTTAGGGTTTGAGATTTTGACACGATAAGCTTAACGGGTCGGGTTAGGGTTGACCTATATAGTATAATATACATGTCTTGACACGACACGAACACTACCCGTTAACACGATTTGATTTGACACCCTTATATAAAACCCACGCGCACACAGACAAGCAGTCTTACTGTTTTACTGAAAACCACTGTTTTCATTTCTTACCGAAAACCATATAAAACCCACACGTACGCGCTGCCAGTTGGACGCTTTTTGCTCTCAGTGAATCCAACGCAAAGCCAAGCATGTCGAGGGAATTAGAGAATCTCAAGTTCGAGCACAGGCACGGGAAGAATCGGGTGAGGGTGGGTAGGGTTTGGAAAAACAAAGAAGGCCGCTATTTCTTCGTGGAGTGGAACGTCAGCATCAGTCTCCTCTCCGATTGCCTCCCCGCCTATGTCCTAGACGACAACTCCGATATCGTCGCCACTGACTCCCTGAAGAACACCGTAACTTTTTTTTTTCTTCTTCTATCTCTTTCTTACGCATTGGGTTTTTTACTGTCAGGTTCCGTGTGGTTGTGTAGAGAATTGGGGAGAAGGAAGAGAAAATATGAATTTTGAATTTCATTTTGTTTTTCTTGTTCTACTTGTTATCTGAAAAGAAAGTTTGAAAATCATACTTCCTCAAATGTGCGAAAATATTATATTTAGTTTCAGTTCACTTTGTGCTGACGTGACGACTGATGATCGTTTGTTCCCGAAGAAAAAAAGAGGTCTTTGATGTTGTAGCCCTGTTTGATCACGGAAAAACTGGGTGAAGTAGTTGTGTTAGGCTCAGTTCACTGAATATGTTCGTTTTTTTCTTTTTCTGATGTGAAATGATTATAATCCAGTAATTGTGATCTTAAATTTGGTTGCTTTTTAGCAGCTGTAGAGGCTGGTACGCTCACTTTAGATTACTTGCTTATGAGTGTGTGAACTGTGAAGTGATGTAATGCTAATGCTCTCAGTGTTCAAAATCAAAACACCTCATACAAATGAACTTAGCACTCTACACAAAATCTGGTTAGAAGGGCCATCGCTGTTTTATAAACCTATTTAAGCTCTTCAAATCCTATGTATGGGGCATATATTTGTATTTGAAGGATGGAAGAACAGTCAGGTAATGGTAATTGATACACATACTTGATGGTTTAGAGTATGAAGCAGTCGCATGCATGCAGCCCAAACACTAACAATTAATTCAGGTCCATCAATGAATGTGGTTCTCAAATATAAAGTTGTACTTAGGACTAGGTATCAAGGTTGGAGCACAAGATATGCACCCTTGAAAATGGGAAAATGGTAAAAGCGATTTGAAATGAAATATATTTAGCTTGATGATTTATCTTTCTCATCACAATATTTTCATTAGCTGATGAGATGATAAGGAAAGAAAAAAAAATATTTTCATGAGCTATCACATTATGCTCTCTGTTATAATTTCCGGAAATTTTACTTCCACGCATTCTTAATTAAGCTTAGTTACAATACAGGTATATGTGAAAGCAAAGGAATGCTCAGAACAAATATCAATGGAGGACTTTGCAATTCTGCTTGCTAAGCACTTTACATCATTTTATCGCCAGGTAAATAAAATACTATGTGGATATGGTTGCGTACTTTAAATTCATAATATGGATGAGATTTGATCATATTTTTACTTTTTGGTTCCTTTTAACTTTGTATGAAGGAAATAAAACCGATTACACCTAGAAAAAAAACTATGTATGAAGGAAAAAGTAGAAGGCAAAAGGCGGTTGCTTTTGGCATATATTAGGAATCTGTCTATATAGGTAGTAAGCAAGTTTAGTCTTTCCTTAATGGGTGCAGTTGTGAGTCATCCTTATCTTTTTTATAGGAGTGGGTTGTCCTTATTGAAAGGCTTTGTAATGTCCTAATAGAAAACTCAGACCATATGAAGTATACTTCAAAAAGACTAGTTAATGGTATAATTAAAGCCCCATTGGAACCTTATAAAGAGGAAGAACTTTATATTCCCAAGCAATGTGAGATCACATACACTATCTACCTTTATCTTTATATCATATGAGATATCACAATCTTCCATTCCTTAAATTAACGACACCTTGTCTGGCCAATCTATCGTAGGTGGCACGACTCAGATCTCACATTTATAGTTGAGATAGACTCTGATACTATTTTTAATACCCCAATGGATGACCCAAACCATATGGCCTATACTCCAAAAGGACTGGTCAATGATACAATTGGAGTCCCATTATAACCTTATAAAGAGTAATAACTTCTCATTTTTAAGCAATGTGAGATCCCATATAGCATCTAATCTTATCCTTATCATATAGAGGTATCATAGGCTGATTGGTGTTTTGGAATTTTGAGGCCAGGCATGCCCTTTTGGAAAGTGCTAGTGATACCTCCTGTAATGTTGCCAGAAGGAAGAATAAGAAGGCCTGTGTAAAGGTTGCAACATTATGAATCTGATACAATGAAACAAGTGATGAAAGTTGGGTGGGGAAGGCATATAGATGTAATGGAATTTTTGTTACATTACATGGAAAAGTTGGGGGGGTGAGAACTGGAGATGAGGATTTTATTTTTCCATAATTATGTAAAATCTGAAGCTGCATCGAGATTCGAAAGCAAGGTTTGGTACATGTCAGGGTGTTAGCAATCTGTGCAGTTCTATGCAGTATAGTTTTTGCATGTTTAGATTCTAATTTATCATCCAAACAATTTGTATTGTAAGTTTATTTATATGTTAGTATATCACCTATCAAATAAAAATTATATGTTAGTATGTAGTCAAAAGAGCGTTTTCCTTTTCTTTCTTCCTTTTTTCTTCTTTTGTTGTGTGTGTATTGAGTTCAAAAGATATCCATGTTTCATCTATCATTAATTCCTTTATTTTTCTTTATCAGTAATAACATCTTTTAAAAAAACATGTGTTTAACTCTTCTCATGCCATTTCTAGTCAATCTAATCCACGATCTTCACTTGGTTAGGTTACTGGTGCCATAGTAAAGATAGTGGAAAAGCCATGGGAACGTGTGCATGTAGATGGTCAAGAGCATGAACACGGTTAGTTTTATCAATCTTTTGAAGGAGAGATTGCATATATGATTTATACTGATTTCTGTAACCAAAGAAAAGACATCTACCAAATTGTTTATTGTGTAATTCCCAGGTTGTTTCTTGGTATGAATTGTGCCCTTTCTTTCTTTCTTTCTTTTGGTTTTCTTTGATGTTGTTTAACTCCAAAAATTTGTTGGAAGTAAACGAGGTTCAATTGCCATCACCACTGAAACAATTGTGGGAATCGTTGTAAAGCAAAAAGAATAATATTGATCAATAAATAAGAATGGTTATATGGCCAAAATTGTATTATCACTCTCTTGGTGAGTAATTACGCTGGCAAAAGGAATTAACCATTGTGGAGTAACAAATCCATGGAAAGGACAGTCAAAGTTTTGAAGATCATGAGAAACCAGTGGGAGAGCTTACTGCCCCCCTCTCCTCTCAAAAAAAAAAAAAACTTTTATGTTTCGGTGGTAGTTTTTTTACCTTTATTTACGGTGATAATTTTTTTAGTTTTCAGGATTTTCTTCTTCTCTTTTCTTTAATGTTTAGGTTAATTTTGTATACTTCTTGTGTAAGTGGATTTCACCACTTTCACTCACAACAAACAATCCATGAATCTTTATTACTGCTGAATGTGGCATTGTTCTGGCATGGAACTCTAGTATAAGGAGGGCTTGTGGGAAATGGAATCATGGCCAAAGTCCAAACTCCAAGCCAGAAACAATTTCCAGTAATTGGTGAAGTTCATTCCTACTAACTATTGAAGCTTGGAATTCAATTTTATAAGGAAATAATTGTACTCTTGGTACTCATCTCACCCTTCCCATCCTTTATTAAGGCTCTGCTACTGGCATTGTTCAGCCAAATTGGTTAGAACTTTCTTCAGTGCTCCAATTATAAACGCATTTCATTGGCTTGAACAGCCAAGAAAATGATCTCCATTTTTTATTATTTTCAGCTTTTAGATTTTTAGTGCCGTCACTAATGTCTCCATTGTAGGTTTTAAACTTGGATCTGAGAAGCATACAACAGAAGTATTTGTAAAGAAGTCTGGTGCATTACAGGTGACTTCTGGTATTGAAGGCCTGGCTTTGCTGAAGACAACCATGGTAACCTCATTTCTCTTTTACCCTAACTCCAGATATACTTCCAAGATTTTCTTTGCTTGACGAGGCAAGAAAGCCTGTGATGCTTGTCAATGTCTATGCTTTTATATGCACTAAATATGCTAACGTGAAACTGATTGACGCTGTGTTTATTCATTATTGTCTGTTACTGGTACGTGTTCTATGTTTTGAGGGAAGCATTTTGGTTTCAGATTTGCAAACATGGTTAACATCTTTGCTGTGCCATATTTATTCTTACCAATTTGCTTTATGTGGATACAGCAAGTTGCAAAAGTATTGTGTGATCTACTAATATCCAATAGTCAAAGTTAAATGGTAGTTTATCCAAGGAAGAAGCAAAAAAAGAGTTAATGGTGTAGAGGAGAGAAAAATGCAAGTTTATAATGGGGAATTAGAAAACCTGAAATTGGCACAAGCATATCCAAATTTCCTTACTGGTAAACATGGATTGATAACGGCAGTGGATCTTGAGTTGAGAATTGCTACTACACTCCCGAATGCTTGATAAATATTTCAAAACAATAATTGTTTTAAAAAATGCCACTGCTAATTTCAATGTACTGTAATTGTGGCACACCCTAGTTTCTCTGATGATTGGTTTTGTTGGATTTTATGTTTTGAGCAGTCAGGTTTTGAGGGATTTATTAGGGATAAATACACGGCTCTTCCTGAAACACGAGAGAGAATTCTGGCAACAGAGGTCACAGCAGCGTGGAGGTATGGATATGATCTTTCAATTTAATCAACTATATGCAAGGGGAATCAAGCAAAAATAATAAAAATAATAATAACAATAATAATATATTTGGGCTGCCCACTTCATTCTTATGAACTGAGTTCCCCATATTTATGTTGTTTCCATAATCAAACTTATACAAGGGGTATCCGGTAAAAAAATGAATTAAAACTTGTCTTTCCCTCTTGATTCTATATTAAGGTATGGTTACGTTGATTCCATTTTAATTTTCCGAGTCTTAAAATGCAGTCATGTTTCTGGGGTAAACTTGGATGCAGGTATTCATACGAATCTCTCTCTAGCATCCCTCAGAAGCCATATTACTTCACAGACAGATACCTCGATGTGAAAAAAGTTATGATTGAAACTTTCTATGGTCCTCCAAAACAGGGAGTATACAGTCCATCTGTTGAGAATACGCTCCATCACATGGCAAAAAGTGTACTCAACAGGTATCTCTCTCTCTCTCTCTCTCAGAGACATGCACGCACCCACACACACGTCCACCTCCCACTTCCACACCCGCTAGCAGGCATACATTGTATGACCACACACACATTCGGGCATAAACAGAGACATGCATTCATGTGTATGCTCATACTTGTATGCAAGCACAGGTGCATGTATGAACCAACTTCCTTGCACCCATCCACTTGGCGGCACTGAATGGTTCGATTTTGTTGAGTTCAATTCTTTCTTTCTTTTTTTCAATGCTTCCAGGTTTCTTGACATCTCATCTGTCCAATTGAAGATGCCAAATATCCATTTCCTACCTGTTAATCTGAAAAACAAGGATGGTGAAACTATTGTAAAGGTAGGAATTCTCTTTACCGATAATGATGTCTGCCAGAAGTGGTGGGAAAATACTGAAGTAGCTAATCGTTGACATAGAGTTTATATAGTACATTAACAATCACTTAGGATATATTTAGATTTGAGCATTTGAAGTCATTGTGTTCAAAGAACAATTACTTCATAGGAATTTTAGCAATGCAAGATGAAATTCAGCCTTCAGTACTTTTCTCCAACAAAAACACTGGTATTGTGAATATGTAATGGCATAATATACCTAACCATTTCAGATCCACATATTCATAAAGTTGAAACCTATTGATGAGTTCAGTATATAGATAAAAACTGAAATCCGAATCCTAGTCTTTTAAGTACTTATATCCAGATAAACCAAGAGCTGCATGATATTAGATTAGACTCCCATGTCCTATCTCCCTTGAAAAGAGGGAGGGGAAGTTGGTATTTGGGGATTGAACGATTAGAGACCACTCATGGGTGGGGATCATTTAAAATTTTATTGGTGTTAGAAACTTACATGTTTACTTGCTTTTGTTACCCGTTTTAGTATCTTCAGAGCCACAGTTGCCCAGTTACCAATTTAAAGCCTTAAATAGAGTAATTTCTCGGCATTCACTTTATGCAGGGCATATGTACCTCTATTTTATTACCGTTAGCCTCCCCTCTTATCCTGATTGAACTTTAAGCTGAGATTCATCTCTTAGCCATAAAATGAAATTGACTAATGGGGTTCTTCTGCAGTTTAATGATGATGTATATTTACCAACGGACGAACCACATGGATCAATTGAAGCTAGCTTGAGCCGCTTCTGGTCAAAGATGTAGAAGTTCCATATTGTTTGAGCTTTTGCATAAATATGGACTCGAGCATTTGCATAAATAAAGGCTCAGATGTTTGTTGTGCTGGTGCGCGTTATCTCTCTTGTAATAAATCTCCTTTGCTTACCAATGAATAAATGGAATCGTCCTCAACATTGCCTTTTCCTTGGAGTGCAAGCCCAGTGGGTCATTATTATAACCAACCAAGTTTGACATGATCATTATCATAATAAATTGAGAGAAGGATCGAGAGAAGATTCCTGCAACCATGTTATTTATGATTTAGATAATACTAGACTGAATTTGTCACTTTTTTTTTTTTTTTTTTTTTTAATTTTCATTTCAGTTTGCCCAGAAAGGCATACAATATGCTTTGCTGTTTTGAGGGAGTTCCAGTTGCACAAGCCCATTCTTGGATGGTTTCATGCTCTAATTTCAGCAACAGTATTGTTTGAGAATGAAAGTTTCAGAAATATGGGCTACAATCAACTGACTAAAATGTGGGAGTTATATGTAGATTTTCCTTTTCCTCAACTCATTCTTTTGAATGTTTTTGGGGTCTCTCTTCATTGTTGGGCTTCTATCTGTGGAGTCTGGTTGTGTTTGTGGCGGTCCGGTTTGATGATCCGATCTGACAAGATTTCGACTTGCTAACTAGGATTATGGCCATTATAAAATCCTCTATACAGGTTCATAGATGTATGAGTAATTCTAATTTTGCTTTTACTTCTTCTCTTATCGTTCCTTACATTTATGGAAACTTGAACACATATAAGAGTAGCTTTTCTGACAATCTAAGGGGCCACCTACCTTGTCCAAGTAGTGCCATGTATGAACATTAGCCTTCTATGTATACTGGTTTTTATATTAAAAAATTAAAATACCCTCTATAACAAAATTAGCTTACTATTTAGTAAAAAGAAACTTAATTTGAGAGAGGTTTGGATGGTGAATTGAGATAAGATAAATAGAAATAAAAGTTGCATAAAATATTGTTAGAATATTAATAATATTGTTTTAAAATTTGAAAAGATTGAATTACTTATTATATTTTATGTGAAAATTTAGAAAAATTGTAATGATTAATCTTCTAAATGCATGTTTGGAATTGTAATGAAAAAAATAACTTATAACTTTAGAACTTATAATTTATAATTTAAATGATAAGTTCTATACTTCAAAAGTTATTTACTGTTTAGTAAACATGTATCTAAATTACTTTTAAAGTTAATTACAATAATTTTTTTAAAATATACAATTATCTGTAAGAGTTTTCTAATAAAAGTTTTAATTTGATATTTTTTATAAAGTTAATGTTTAACTTTTTTAATCGACTAAAATAATTTTTATAAAATTATTAAACATTGAACTTTTTTTTAGAAGTATTTGTAACTGTTT
Organism: Platycarya longipes; assembly: GCA_036559045.1. Lineage (NCBI taxonomy): Eukaryota > Viridiplantae > Streptophyta > Magnoliopsida > Fagales > Juglandaceae > Platycarya > Platycarya longipes. Next base: position 33,111,560 of record CM071801.1, read on the forward strand.
AAAAATATTTTTTAAATTTTGAAATACAATCTCAAATAGGCTCTAAGTTAGTAACTTAGGTCCGGTTTGTTTACATAAGATATATCATCTTAACTTATCTTATCTGATCTAATTATTATATATCTTTCAAATCTCAATATAAAATAATATAAATAATTTAATTTTTTCAAGTCTCAATCTAAAAGTCATATTAAAAAATATATATTATAATAATTTTTTATTTGATTTTTTATTTTAATTTCAATTTATCTCATCTCAATCTCATTTTTTAAATTAAACCAGGCCTTAATCTAGGAAGTTGTTTTAAGTCGGTGGTATGAAATTTTGTATAGAAATTTTGATTTTGAAATGTTTTAAAATCTTCAAATGCTTTGGATGAATAAAAAGCTCTATATTCATTTAATTCCATCTTCCATACCCAAGAAACAAAAAAGTAAATGCCAATATTTCTCTGCAACATCATCAAGTAAAGAGTTTAATCTTATCTGTTTACTCGTCCATATTCATTTCTCTCCTTTTATCTTCTTTTAAAATTCAGTGGCATTTATAAATCTTTAATTGCAATACATAAGTTGAAAGAAGGGCAATATATTACTTCTTCTAAATTCAATTTAGTGGCATTTATAAATCTTTTTTTTTCTTGGCAAGTAAGCATATATTATAAAATAAACGATTATAAGGATACATGATTTAAGAAAGTAAGAATTCCCAACAATCTTTCTAATCCAACGAAGATACAGCAGACACCAAAAATAAAAAATAAAAGAGATTTGGAGTCACAAGTGAGACTCCCACCAATCCCAAGCAAGAGACGCCGCCAAAAGCGGTACTAGAATAGGCTGATAAATAGACTATTTTACTGCGATAAAAAGCAAGAGGAGGTATGCTGCATTCTATTGATTTGGTTTGTCTGGAGGAAATTCTCACGTCCACGTCATCTAGATCCCTAATTAGGGAAAGCAAGAAACATCAGTTTGAAGAAGAGCCAATACACCAGAAAATGACCACCGCTGACGGTGACGACACATGAGGAGCACACACTGCTGGAGAAAAAACTGGTTGGATAAAAAGGAAACCCAGAAGCCGCTACACCCAACAGAGCTATGTGTGACGGCAAGGAATCACTCTAGGTGCAACAGCGTGTGAGTGTCACGCGCACTTCTCTAAGCACATGAAATCGACGTGCCGTACATTTGAGAGTTTTCTTCCTCCCCACCCATAGATTGGTGGCAGAAGACTTTGTTGGGCTGGTGCATGGTGGTTGTTGTAGCCCGGAGAACAGCATATCAACCAAACCTAGAACACCGAACAAAATGCTATAAAAGCATACAAAAAGATTATAAAAAAATATTCAATAAAACTCACAGAAGACTGAACAGGAAGAAGGGAAGAGCACAGGCTCCTCTCTCCCTCAAAAGCGGCTGGTACAGATGGAGGAGAAAATTAGAGTGTTAGGCCCCGCTTGGATTCGGAGATGAGATGAGTTGAGATGAGTTTGGTTTATTTTTTAATATTATTATTATTTTGAGATTTGAAAAATGTGTGTTGGAATTTGAAAAAGGTGTATTGGGATTTGAAAAAAGTGTATAGGAATTTGTGTTTTGTATAAAAAATTATAAAAATATAATGATGAAATGGAAGTGAGTTGAGATGAGCTCAACCCACTTCCGAATCCAAGCAGGGTCCGTTTATCCGTCCAAAGACGGAAGGAGCTAAAAAAAAAAATTGAATATACCACTGGCATTTATAAATCTTTAATTGCACTACATAAGTTGAAAAAAAGGGCAGGTATTTACGAATCTTAATTAAAATACATAAGTTGAAAAAATGACAATATACTATTTCTTCTTCTTATATAAAAAATAAATAAATCTACACTCAACAGAGTCTCGGATAGACAGTAATAATTCCTAACCATGAATGGATGCATGAGGGACAGCTGGAAAACCCAGTTTCCCTGTCTTATCGTTTTCCTGCCATTCTAATGGTCGGTGTTAACAGAGAATTCAGCAGTGGAGCACAGAAGGTAAAGAGAGAATGAGTTGTGGAAGAGAGAAGGTGGTGTGTGTAACTGGAGCGTCCGGTTACATAGCGTCATGGCTGGTGAAGCTCTTGCTCCAACGCGGCTACACTGTCAAAGCCTCTGTTCGTGATCCAAGTAAGTACTCCCAACTCATCCCCTTTCACGGCTTTGGATTTTTTTGCTTAATACATGGGAACCCCAGATTTGTTATTTCACTAATACGATGATTCATTGCTAAGCTCTTTCAGTTTAACGGAAGCAATTGTTAAAATCTTGATTTTAAGTGGTGGAATCTTTATTGATCGAATGGAGTAAAGCTTACTAATTTTTCATTCCCCTTTAACTGGTTGTGATAATTGTTTGAGTTATTTCAAACAACACGATTACGTTTGAATTTGTCCAAACCATGAACTTTAAGAATTGTGTTGAAAGCCTAGTCCTTCTGGTTCCAAATTAATGATCAAGCTGTTCGTTTGCGTTTAGGATGATCCCACTTAGTTAACTGGGTTCGATCATTAGACGGAGTTTTTTTTTTTTTTTTTGAGATTGGAAACTTGAATGTTCGCAGAGAAATCAATTCTTGTCTCTAGGTTCTCAGAAACTTGGTACATTGTTTTTACAAGTTAAAACTTGATACTTGAGAAGGAGAAGATGGAGTAAACTAGTGATGTTAAATTGATAAGGTTTCTCAATTTTTTGGTTGAAAGGATGCACCATAAACAGTTTGAATTTGTCTGCAGTCTGGATCACTACAGGGAAATGGTATGACATTTTGAGCCAAATTAGCGCGAAAATGATCTGATTTAGGGATTTATGGGTTCTGCTTTAACTGTGTGCCGCAGATGACCCAAAGAAGACAGAGCACTTACTTACCCTAGATGGAGCTAAGGAAAGACTTCATCTGTTCAAAGCAGACTTACTGGAAGAAGGATCTTTTGATTATTTGGTTGATGGATGTGAGGGTGTTTTTCATACAGCTAGTCCTGTTTATATGAATCCCACGGATCCACAGGTACATTTTCTTTTGTATTTAATTGGATCAATGCAAAGTTATGTATGCCAAAGAATGACCAAGTGTAATGCTCGGGTGTTTAACACAAGTGAATGAAACTCTCTTGTCCCCTTATGGTTTAAAGAAGTCCATATGCTATTCATATCAAATTTCCATGCTTTGCTTTTCTTAGTTGATTCTTTTATGGGTTTAGTCAGATGAGAAAACCCTTTGCTTATTTCTCTTATTTTGAACTATTGTTGATGTTCATGGGCTGCTGTTCTTATTTCCCATTGATTTTATTTATGGATTTTCTCCACTGTTTACATGCAAGTCTTTGTTAGCATCACTTTGAACTGATCAAAACTGAAAGGGAACAAATTACCATAATCTGTCCAGATACTATGCTAGACTCTATATTTGAATTCACTAGTGCATATGTTTGTTTATATTTCTTTCAGGCAGAACTAATTGACCCTGCATTGAAGGGAACACTTAACGTTCTTAGATCATGTACTAAAGTTTCTTCTGTGAAAAGAGTTGTCATAACATCCTCATTTGCAGCAGTAGCATTCAATGGAAAGCCTCTTGGTCCTGATGTACTAGTTGATGAGACATGGTTTTCAGATCCTGCTTTTTGTGAGAAATCAAAGGTGCAATATTATGCTTTCTTATTACATTCCACAAACCTTTCATAACCCCTTTTTTATGAAGTGGTTTTATCATGTTAATCTTTCTTTTCTTTCTTTATTACCTCCTTTCTTTTGTTTCGTTTTCCCTCTTGATGGTTCACTTCTTTTTCACACTGTGGAAGCTTTTGCAGGTGATCTCATTCATTTAATCCTTCATATTTCATTCTCATTTAACGCACATTAAATAAACTACATTGCTGCAGTTATATGATTTGTTCAAGTGTTACTGATAGGACTGAAGAACAAATTATACACCATTATAAATGTATTTTAATCTTTATTTTTCTTTGTTGCTACTCTATCTGAATTTTAAATAAGTTTCTCCCTGAACTGGATATAAGCATTCGGCATTGGCCCGGACAGGATCTTAATTTAAATAGCCAGATTTGGTTTGGCTTCCTGACGAGTTGATTGAGGGAAACAAGGATAATAGTATTATACTGTTATATATATACTCAATATATATATATATATTGTTTAGTATATATACTCAAAATATTCTTCTCCCATTACTTTTACACTACGTCCTTTAAAAATATTTGTTTTCATCAGCTTTGGTACACGCTTTCAAAGACCCTGGCAGAGGAGGCTGCTTGGAAATTTGCAAAAGAAAATGGTATTGATGTGGTGACAATGAATCCAGGGTGGGTGATTGGTCCTCTCTTACAGCCAACTCTTAATCTGAGTGTAGAGCCAGTTTTCAAACTTGTAAATGGTACTCTTCAGCCAGTGTGATTATTGTTTACTTTTAATTTGAATATTAACAAATATTCGCAATTATTACAGAAATAAACTCTGTTGAAGAACCTGATGAGCGTCCTTGGACCAGATGACATGTCCTCCCCATATAAATAACAAGTGGAAGGTGTCGTATGGATTCAACCTATTAAAGTTGGGGCCTCTTGCTGTGGAAACCTCAGAAAGAAAATGATTGAACTCTTGGATATTGTTTTGCTCTTAACTAACTCTAGTGTTTTTTTTATAAAATAAAACGTAGCACTTGACAAATATCCTAGGCAATTGAGTGGGGCAGTAAATTGAATCTTTTAAATAGCAGGATGAATGAATGTTATGTGCAAAACATTTTTGGACTCATTAGTTGTATGAATAGTTCAATTATATTTCTTACTCAAGTCACTTAAAGTCTGCAACTCTCAGGAACTGTTTACCAAATGAAAACAGGTTTTGTTCTGTCAAAAGAATTGTAATGTTGAAGAAAGAAGTGTGCTAGTGCTCCAATCCATGTTATTTCCTGAATTCTCAGTAGTCCGGTGTATAATCCTTGTCATGTTATCATCCATGTATCCATCTATTTTCTGTTTTAAATGATTTCCATATGTCGGCCATAAAACATTAATTCCATTTTTCATTAGAATTAGGGCTAGTTTGGATAGTTGAGTATTCATTATTTGATTATTACTTTCACCTACTCTTCACTACTATTCATTATAATTTAATATTTTATCATTCCTTTTTTACTACTATTCACAGAGTATCTGAGATTACCTTACTACCCAAATGCAACCTTAATGTATTGCATTTCGGTATATGCAACGCCTTGTTTAAGGCTCTGTAGTAGATTTATATGGAAATAGGATCACTAGCAAAAGCTTGTGGTGCTTCAGATGAAACTTCAAGGTATAAAGACACCACAAAAACCAAACTTTATGCTCACCCCACAGCCTGGCCAGGAAATTTGGGAGCTAAACTTCAAGTGGTTTTGTAATTCCCTCTTCTAAAAGATGCAATTGTGATGCATGCAGATGACAATTTTATCCTTATGCAGGGCCCGACAGATTTCCGAATATGACCTACAGATGGGTTGATGTTAGAGATGTTGCTACTGCACATATACTAGCCTTTGAGAATCCATCAGCCAGTGGAAGATATTGTTTGGTTGGAAAGCCTATCCACTGTTCAGAGTCTGTTAAGATCTTGCGTGAACTATTCCCGGATATGAACCTTCCTGAAAAGTAAGCTATTTATCCATACAAACGTTACCCTATACATGCATGAACTTGTCAATTTTTCATTCACAATGGTTTTGCCTTTGAAGATTTACTACGCGTGTACATTCATGCTTATAGAACAAACAGGTGAATTATAATTTTCTAAGTAGATTGATCACCTCAATGAAAAGATGCTCAGTTTGAATCTGGAACTGTAAATTGGATGGCCTGTTATGTAACATGGAAAATGATAAAGACATCACTATTTGAGTCCCGCTCTGAGTCCTGCTCTCCCACCCTTTTTTTTTTTCTTTTGACTTAATGATTAAGGAAATATTATTTAATAACATTCTTTTTTTTTCTTTTTTTAAAAATGTATAAAAGCATTAAAAAAATTAAGTAAAAAAAAAAAGTAGTCTAGCGGGTCCCAAGTAACGGGGGCTGTAGCAGCCCCTATGTAACATACATCTGATTTTTATTTCATACACTGCAGATGTGAAGATGAGGAGCCTTCTATGCCAAGCTACATGGTGTCTAAGGAGAGAGCAGAAAGTTTAGGCCTTAACTTTACTCCTATAGAGAAGAATTTGAGGGACACCGTTGAAAGCTTGAGGGGAAAGAACTTCTTGAGTACCTGATATCGGCAACTCAGCCTCAGGCAAATAATTATAAATAAACTTCGCCTGGCTTTCAATATAATTACTGTAGCTATTGTGTTGATTCACTTAGGTGGTGCCTCACAAACTTGTCCAATTAGTATGCCACGTATGAACATTAGCCTTCTATATATACGGCTTTTTAAATTAAATACCCTATTTAACAAAATTATCCTACCATATGGTAAAAAGAAACTTAAGTTTGGCTTAATCTTCTCAGTTGTTTTAAGTCGGTAGCAGGAAATTTTGTATAGAAATTATATACGTTATAATACGTAGTATACAAAATTTTTTATTTTGAAATGTTTTAAAATCTTCAAATGCTTTAGATCTATAAAAAGTTCTATATTCATTTAATTCCATCTTCCATACCAAAAATAAAAAATAAAAATAGATACTAATCTTTCTCTGCAACATCATCTAGTAAAGAGGTTAATCTTCTCTCTCTACTCGCTCATATTCCTTTTTCTCTTTTATGTTCTTTTGGCATCTATGTTCTTCTTCTTCTCTTTACAAGATAAATTACTTCGTGTTTATAATGAAAATACATCCAATCCGCGGGAAAAGGCCACAAAGATAAAGCAATCAATCAAAAGTTTCAGTTCTGCACAATGTCAACGGACGAGAGAGCTTGTTCTACCCAGCTTCTACAAAGAAATAAATAAATCTACACCCAACAGAGTCTCGGATAGACAGTAATAATTCCTAACCACGAATGGAGGCACGCGGGACAGCAGGTAAACCCAGTTCGTCATGAGCCTGTCAGAACCAAGGTTTGCAACAAGAATTAATGAGACAAAATCCTCTTTATTCTTTAACATGCAACAAGTACAGTCAACTGTGCAAAGTTCTGGTTGCCCCAGTGAGTTTTCTTGATGGGAAGAAAATGGAAATTTGAACACATATAAGAGTAGCTTTTCTGACATATCTAGATGCAGTAATCAAGTGTTTCAAGTGCCATAAAAAAATGTGCAGATTATTATTATTATTATTATTATTTTCATTTTCAGTGGATCTTACCTGAGCATTGGATCTGCCAGCTGGCATAGCTTGTCCAGAGGGTGCTGAAGGCAAGTTGAGCTCTGCATCCAGATCAGGTTCTTTATCTGGTTGAAGGTAAGAGGGCACTCCATCAGCTTCAGTTTCCATTCCCATGTCCGCTTCCAAAGCATCGAGCTCTGCGCCAAAAATATTAGTTAGATTTGAATAGATACACAAAATGGAGGGAAGCATTACACATGCTGATCCTCACCCTCCTCTCCTTTTTCTCTTATAGATAGGGAGCTTTTCCATAGAAAACATGGTGAGAAATAGCAATGTACCAATCTATTGAATGAATTATGAAACTGCATATTGTTTCGATTGCAATATTGGTCAGACAATGCTACTTTATTTAGGTTACCAATGAATGATCAATCGTCCTGTGGACACATTATTCAGAAAGCTTTTGACACTACCAGAATTTAGTACTTCCAAGTTCTAACTAATAATGTAGTCAATGCGCAAATTAACAGATAACGACCTTACATCCAGTTGCCTTTTCTTAGGCAAAGGATGATGTGTAATTTTACCATTCACAAATCTTAAGCTCAAGTCAGCCTAAAAAGCCATCCAAATGCATAATACACTTTTACTTTTTACTGACAATCACCCATAACCAGTGGTTCAGTCAAGCCCAACAGATGGCTATAGGAAAAGGGTTCATTAAGGTCAATTTGTATGATAAAAAGAAAAGAATGGAAGCTCCTTAGAACATACAGTTTGCAGAGCATCTTTAACTCCCTCGGCAGCAAAGGCAACTTGATCAAGATTGAATGTCTGGTTGTACAGCATATCTCGTTGTCCTTCATACCTGTCCAGAAACTTAGTTGATTGGATAAACTATGGAGGTAAATATAGGGTAGTAGCCAATTGTGTAGTATCCACATAGTATTCATACTCAACCAAGTAAATCACTTTTATGCTAAAATGATCTGTCTTCACCCTGACCATATCAATACCGACTTTACCCATTCGTAAATTAATCAAAACCATAAGGACTGAGTTTTTTATGCAATAGTGTCTTTAATCAATAAGATGCTCTAATACAAACTCTGCAAGAAGTGGGAAGCTTTAAAATTGACGAGGGCACCACACACTGCAATTAAATATCAGTAAAAGACACAAAAGTATTATTGCTTATTACAAAATATAAAGACCCCCCAAAATTAATATTAGGATGATAATGTAGAAATTAAAGCTAGATTACTCTATTTGCTTAAGAATCAGCAAACTGATGTGTCCTAAAACAAAATGATATATTATGAACCAAAATGAACCCATGGTAAATACCCAAATTGCCTCCCTTAATAAGACCTTATGAATTAAACATCATGGGGTTTTCCAAAAATAGAGGATGAAGAAAAAAAAGTTGACAAGTATTCTGTCACTCTATTACATATATCTTTCTTGAGGAACTGTTGCATATAAATAATACCACACATAATGCTAACTCTACCAATAAAATTGTAATAGCAGTAATAACATCAGAAGAGGCACCAACATTCTCTTTTGCTTGAGAACCCTCATGGCTCGAGCTTTAATAGCTTCTTGAGCAGGACCGGGTCTGGTTTTTTTAATCTGTTCTTTGCATCTACTAAGTTCAGCATCAAGCTTTTTTATTTTTTCATCCACTGTTTCACCCCTTTTACTGATCTGGAAAAAAAAAAAAATGAGATTTAGGCATTAGTCCAAGTGAAACGCCCACTTATAAAGACCAGAAAGATTAAATATCTAAGAAGGAAATAACCAGGCAAGAAATTTCCAGCAAACATCATCCAAAACAAGCAATAAAGTTAAGCATAAATAGACCTCCCAGCAGCCAAACAGGTGTTTGGAAAACAAAAGTATTACCACCATAACATGAATTTCTTACAGAATATCTGAAACATGTATTATTTTTTCTCAAAATGCATTACACCGTCACACCAACTTGCCATACTGTAAGGTGACCACCATATTACCATTATCAATCTTGAAGACATATATAGCAGGAGAAGGGAAACTAGCTTTAGAATTAGCCGTCTTTGATACTTACATGATTTAACCTTACCATAAACTTCCACTATACAGTCGTGCTTTGTTAGCACCCATAAGTTTAACTCAATTTGAGCAAGCATCCTACTACAGGAAGAAACCAGATCCACTAAAGACGACAAAACAACATGACTACCAATTCCGTTAATACAAAACTTGTGCAGTTCCCCAGTCATTAGCAGTTTCATACCACATTCGCCAAAAACGCCCATTAAGTAAACTCAGAAGTAGGAATATTATCACCCCGCAACAATATAATAGTAATGCATCGGCAAGCTTGAGTAATAAAGTGTTTTGAAATCAGAAGCAAGTTCCAAGACTAGTCCTTCCACCGATCCAGCACTCGAGAATACGTCGAGAAATGAAAGGACCGAAAAAAGCACAAAAAGTCGTATATTCGGTAGCACAGAAAATCAGAAATTCGGATTTACAATGTCGTTTACTATAAATACGTTATAGTTGACTTGTTTTGGACGACTCTTTCAGCATCTCTGAGACTGAATAATTGTCAATTGAATCCATATTGTATATTGTGTAAAGAGTAAAAAACTTAGAGAATTTGAGTTGAAATTGAGTGATTATAATCTTCTTTGGTTAATAAAATTTTTGCAAATCTGTGGATATATACAATTTGTCAAATCATATATATTATGTATTGTGTGCTTGATCATAATTTCGTTTTCATTTTTTTGTATTGTCGGTATCTATTGTACAACATTATTAAGTAAAAATCTTTATTCCTGTTTTCTAAGCCATCTTGACCTCCGCTATATAGGGAACAAACAATAATGGGATTACCAATCCATCGATGAAATCTTGCATGAAGACAGACTTACACACACACACACATATATATAAAAAATAAGGGTGAGTGTAATATGTGTAGATGCTACTTAACAATGCTCTCTCTCTCTCTCTCTCTCTCTCTCTATATATATATATATATATATATATATATTTTAATGCAGGGTTACCATAACATCATATTGCAATAGCATATTCCTTGCTGCATTTGGAAGATATGAATTTAGCAGCTTTTATTCTTTGGTGTTTGACCTCTCGATATCATTTAAAAAGTTGTTTCTGAAAGGATCCTAAACCAATAGATTCATTACAGTTTTCTGACTAAACGGCTCATCTTTGTGAGGGTCATTATCTTAATGTCGCAATCCAGAGCCCCTCTATCTTCTTGCCATGGTTATGAGAATCTGATGAACCGCATACACAGTACCTAGATATGCTGCTGCCTGCAGAAAAGTAATATCATACACACAAATTTGAAGCCAAAAGAAGATGGTGGGAACCTAACTCCAATCAAAGTTGACTGCTGTCATTGAGAATTTAATCAAATACATGATGTCTATACCACGAATTATAACCACACGATTGTGTTTGTGTTTGTTCAATGAAAAGCAAATATTTCCAAATGAAAATAATATGAATTAAAAACATAAAGAAATAACAATGTGCCCCAAGTTCAGCTCATATTTTAGAAAAATCAAGGTTTTAGCCCAAGTTGTTTCCTTGTCTTCCCCACAAACAAGTCCCCAGATTTGATAAAGCCGGGAATGCATCCACTAATTGTCATTATTGGAAATTGTGCCACTCCCTCCTTCCTTCCAAGTGAAACAAGTGCCATGTCAGAACCAGGCTTATAAGCAGCCATTTTGCTTTCGCTTCCTCCCATCATCAACTTCTTGATATTCTTGGCAGTCACTTGAGCATGGCTCTGTGCCAGATATCCTTGTTTGAGCTCCTGAATAATAAATCATAATGCATCAGACAGTTCAGAACAGATATTCTATTTTATAAAATATGGAAATTCGTGGATATTATCTAAAATAGAGTAATACACCAGCAAGCACGGTGGCACTTCCTACCCAACCTTTTAAAGAGCCGTTTGGATACTGAGGCAAGATGAAACCAGATCATCTCATCTCAACTCATATAAACTCATTTCAATCAACAATCTCACTACCATTCACAAATCATCTCACTATCTAAATGGACCCGATCATGGAAGGCTGTTTGTTCTAGCGAAAATGAACTTGATTGTTACCTACAATAGGGCAGGGTACTGATAATTGAACTGCAATCAAACGTAGTTCAATGCTACCATATCAAGTAAGGAAGGCTGGTTCCAGGAAGCCAGGAGAATAACAAGCATCTAAAGTAGGCAAGAGTTTCTTACTGATGCACGGCAAAGGGTTCAGAAGGAGTTACAAAGTTTTCCAGCAGCTCAAGCTACTAAAAGGAGTAAAGAAGATTGATGCTTTGCTTTCAACTCCTTCACATAATTGAATTCTCCTCCAACCAAAACAAACACAAGAGGTGTAATTCTCAGCTGAACCAATCTACCCTTGAGAGATTCATGCTCCTTCCCATAGCTCTAAAGAGACCGAAATTACATCTGTATCAATCCCACTATTGTTTTCCTTTTATTTGTTTCATATTATTTTTCCTTATTTTTTTGGTAGTTCTCTCAACCGAATTGAAAGAGTCTCAGTCGGAGTCTCAGCTCACCATGATTTCTAACTAAATTAACTCAAACGGTGTATAGAACAAAGTTATCTTAAATCGAGTCCTATGTGAAAAAAAAACAAAGGCAGCTCACATTGAAAGATGTCTCTAGTATGCAGTTATAAATTACTTAAAGAGAAAAAAATGTAATTTTTATTGTCTTGTCAAATCGATTATAAAAGAGCAATGGATTTAAATGCAAGAATATTTCAAACCTTTTAAGGCACCATTACACTTCCATGCTCATGCAATTGCCTGATGGACGTGAGATTAAAAGCACACACGCATGCTACAGAAAGGAACAAATACAAACTCTTGCAGCCTGCTACTTGGCAAGTATATGCATTATATGATTTATTCTCATTTGGTACAAATGGTGCAAGAAGAATTGACAGGTTCTTATAACAATTGTCATCACTTTGGGAAATTTTACGGGGTAGGATCAATAATTAATATTGCTATGCAAAAGATGTAAAACTTACACCCTCCACTCTTTTCATGACTGAGTTGCTTAATTCATGTCAGGTTTACTAAAAATTTAGTAATTGCAACCAAACAATACCATAGAGAAAAGATTGGACGAGCTTACTTTAACATCAGTGATATCTCCTATTGCAAAGATATTGTTACGACCTCTAACCCTTAAGTGCTTATCAACCATCAACCTTCCATCTATATCTAAGCTGTCTCTTAAAATGGTCTCTTTAATCCAAGATGAACCCACTGGTTTGCCCGTACAGACAAAATGGCAATCAGCTGTGATAGTTTCTCCACCAGATGTTTGGAAAGTGCCATCTGATGAAAAGTTCAAGTTGACAGATTGATTCAAGATCACTTCAACTTTCTTTGCAACCAACCAATCCAGTGCCCTCCGGGAAGCCTTGGGGCCAATAAATTCCAGCAATCTTGTCCCTCGATGCACCAGAATCACCTTCTTACCAGGAAAGTCAACAGCAATTTCGCCAGCAAGTTCAACACCAGTGGGTCCCCCTCCAACAATCAAAACTGAATTAGCAGACTTTATCTTTTCAAAATCTGTTAACATAAAGAGAGAATGGAGTGAGATTTAATGCATTGTAAAGCGTAAATGACATTTTGCTCAAATTTAAAAAGAATGCGTTGCATAAGTAAAGCTCAAGTAAAGCATTCAGAACGTTTGTGGGCAGGTCAACAGAAGTAGAATGTATAGCTTCGTGGCGCAAATGTGTTGATGAGAGTAGACAGCCAGAATTAACCTCTTTCTTTCAACTTCTTTTCTTTTTTTTTTGGGGGGGGGGGGGGGTGAGCAGATGTTGATTGTGATATTTTGCATTTAGATAACTAAATATATTATATAAAAGGGGCTAGGCTATCATATTTGTTAGGTTTTAATAGTTATTTTTTCCATTTTGAATTTCCAGCATGCTTGAGAAAGATATTAAGCAAGCAGTCCATGACTCCACACAAACAAATGGGAATAAAATTTTCCTACATCTTGATCTGTTTATTCTTACCTGCCCGATATTCGTTCAGTCTCTCGGCTTTAGATTTGGGAAGAGATTCTGAGTGTCCTGTTGCAATAACAAGATAATCATACGCAACTGGATTCCCTTCTGCTGTTATGACTTCTTTGTCTGTGATATTAGTTGCTGCAGATGTAATAATCTGAACATTTGGAAGGTAATCCGAGTGATTAATCACCGATCTTTCAGCAAATGATGGTTCCACCATTGACCTCAAGTTTGCCCATGGGATTTCGAAGTATTCCTTCCTGATGTCATTTATCCCACGTATCAATCTTTTTTTCTATTACTTTCTCACTCAACACAATTACATATACATTTTTTTTGGGGATCTTTGCCAATATCTATGTTAAAAATATATTGGAGTCTCAGCAAGTATCCAACAACCGGGCTTCCTTGTTAATCCCACAAAGAAAAATGTTCAAGTTGTGATCTATGTTGGTTGTAATCTGATGCTGATTGCGTAAACACTTAATTATCACTTCAGTAACTTCGATCTCTCAGGCTCCGTTACATATTTTTGTTTGACAATTACTGAGAAATAATTGTTGAAAGAAATTAAAAAACTAATCTAAGGTTAATCAACTTCAAGTTTCATATCGAGACTACAAACCTAATCTTAAATTTGGAATTTCTCATATTATAACATTCTTTCATCTTTCCACTTTGTGATGTTAATCAAAACAGAGCAAAGTTCCAAACTTTTCATTTCCACTTTTCATTAATGACCCGTTCAAATGCAAAAATTCCCGACCCCAAATCCACCATTTCACAAAGTTTTATAATCTCAAGTAGAAAGAGAAATCAGAGAAGCTGAGAAAGGTAGACTTACTGATCGATGAGGACAACATCTGCAACAGAGTGGAGAGAGTGGGCAAGAACGGAGCCACCAGCACCCCCACCAACGACCACCACGCTCTTCTTCGCCCCCTCCATTTCTGTTCGTGCTCGGACTCTGATAGCAAATCCCAAAATTAAATTGCAAAGAATCTCTGCCTGTTTTGTGCCAGAAGTCTTATAAAGGGTGGCCAGATGTCTATTTTCAGGATTCATCTCCAACTACGCGTTTTCCCTGTATGGTCGGTCATGTGTTGTCAACGTGTGAATACGTTTATTATGTGTGTGAAAGTTGTAAAGCAGGTTTTTTTTTTTTTAATTCATTCAACTTTAGTTGTTTTCTTTTTAAGAAAAAAATTACTTAATTTTAGATGAATGAACGAAGCAATGACTATATATAGCCTTAATTCTAGAGTCTTCGATAGATATCGGCTACTAGAATTGCCAATAATGCTGTGACTTGTGATCATTCATTAATATAGTCTCGGTATTTTTTTAATAATTAGTAAGATTATTTTCTAAATATCATCGTTGTCAAGTATTCGGTCAATGTGATCATGATATGATAAATATTTTCAAAATCTTTTAATTATTAACGTGGCCGATCTGCATGCAAGCAGCAAGGTTATTAAGTTAGCCGTTGTCTGATGGTTCTCCATTAAAAATACGTGTGTTGGACTTGATCCATAGTTTGTTGAGACTTTTAAAATCTAGAAGCTAATAGTGCACATGCATGTAATGGGTTGATAATTTACGGGCTTAATAGCTTTAAATAGTGTATGAAGGGAGATTACGAGCGGAGCATGAAAAAAAAATTGAGTTGGAAAGAAAATACATTAAAAAGAATATTTTTGAGATATTTTCAGATATTAGAAATATATTTTTTTTTGTAGAATTTTGGGCTCAATTATTTGGGCAGAATTGATTAGAACTGTAGTATCTTGAAAGAGTTAAGTCAAAATGGACGTCTCTTGCACCACTTCAATTGAATTATCGTAAATGACTTGAATTTTTTGAAAGAGAATGAAATTTTCATATTTTCTAAGCTGATTTATTATTTGAATTATTTATTTACTGTAATTATTTATTTCATTATCGTGTATTCACAAAAATATAGTTTCCACCCCATTTATCTGGGAGCTTTCACAAACTCCTGTAACCCTTTTTGTTTGAGCAAAGGAGAAAAGTATAAAGAAGGAAGTTATAACTCGCCCGCAGAATTGCAAATGTTTCAGACTAGTCCTCAAGATTATCAAACCTGTTCATTTACGCCATAAATGATCGGATTTCAATAACTTATTATCTCGGTTAAGACTTGAGAATCTGACATTTTTGTGTCAGTCGTCATATTTTAAGCTGATTCCAACCTGGATCGAGCGGTTTAATTATAAAAGCTCAATAATTTAATCCGCAGCCGGAGGAAACGGTCATAATTAGAGAAGCGAAACGCAATTTGCCAATTAAGAAAGAGAGATTCTTTGCTGGGTTTTCAATGCAGAGGTGGGAAAGGAAAGCCCAGATGGGAAGTCTAACGTGGATATGGAAGATTCAAACCTTGATCGAGAGGAGTTATGAGAAAACGTCATCATCGGAGATGCAATAATTAATGTGCAGCCCGAGGAAACGTCATAATTAGCGATGCGTAAGGCAATTCGTAAATAAAAATAATAATAAAGAGAGATTCTTTGCTGTGTTTGAATACGAGTAATTGGTAGATACTTATTGTATAAATAGTGACTATCAACATAATTTTTCTTCGGTTAAAGTCTAAAGAGGTGGGGGAAGAAACTGGAAAACCCAGATGAGAATCTGTCGTGGTCCGTGGATAAGGACTCGGGAAGCTGTTCCGTGTTCGTGTTGTTATGAACAATGGACGAGAGAGGTACGCGCTGCAAGTGGGACACCTAAGAAATCGATTGTTTCCGTCAAAATATTCATTAAAAAGGAAAGATAAAAGGACTTTATAGTTTATACTCCGACGATGCCAACCCCATATAAAACCCACGCGCACACAGACAAGCAGTCTTACTGTTTTACTGAAAACCACTGTTTTCATTTCTTACTGAAAACCATATAAAACCCACACGTACGCGCTGCAAGTTGGACGCTTTTTGCTCTCAGTGAATCCAACGCAAAGCCAAGCATGTCGAGGGAATTAGAGAATCTCAAGTTCGAGCACAGGCACGGGAAGAATCGGGTGAGGGTGGGTAGGGTTTGGAAAAACAAAGAAGGCCGCTATTTCTTCGTGGAGTGGAACGTCAGCATCAGTCTCCTCTCCGATTGCCTCCCCGCCTATGTCCTTGACGACAACTCCGATATCGTCGCCACTGACACCATGAAGAACACCGTAACTTTTTTTTTACTTCTTCTATCTCTTTCTTACGCATTGGGTTTTTTACTGTCAGGTTCCGTGTGGTTGTCTAGAGAATTGGGGAGAAGGAAGAGAAAATATGAATTTTGAATTTCATTTTGTTTTTCTTGTTCTACTTGTTATCTGAAAAGAAAGTTTGAAAATCATACTTCCTCAAATATGCGAAAATATTATATTTAGTTTCAGTTGACTTTGTGCTGACGTGACGACTGATGATCGTTTGTTCCCGAAGTAAAAAAGAGGTCTTTGATGTTGTAGCCCTGTTTGATCACGGAAAAACTGGGTGAAGTAGTTGTGTTAGGCTCAGTTCACTGAATATGTTCGTTTTTTTCTTTTTCTGATGTGAAATGATTATAATCCAGTAATTGTGATCTTAAATTTGGTTGCTTTTTAGCAGCTGTAGAGGCTGGTACGCTCACTTTAGATTACTTGCTTATGAGTGTGTGAACTGTGAAGTGATGTAATGCTAATGCTCTCAGTGTTCAAAATCAAAACACCTCATACAAATGAACTTAGCACTCTACACAAAATCTGGTTAGAAGGGCCATCGCTGTTTTATAAACCTATTTAAGCTCTTCAAATCCTATGTATGGGGCATATATTTGTATTTGAAGGATGGAAGAACAGTCAGGTAATGGTAATTGATACACATACTTGATGGTTTAGAGTATGAAGCAGTCGCATGCATGCAGCCCAAACACTTAACAATTAATTCAGGTCCATCAATGAATGTGGTTCTCAAATATAAAGTGGTACTTAGGACTAGGTATCAAGGTTGGAGCACAAGATATGCACCCTTGAAAATGGGAAAATGGTAAAAGCGATTTGAAATGAAATATATTTAGCTTGATGATTTATCTTTCTCATCACAATATTTTCATTAGCTGATGAGATGATAAGGAAAGAAAAAAATATATTTTCATGAGCTATCACATTATGCTCTCTGTTATAATTTCCGGAAATTTTACTTCCATGCATTCTTAATTAAGCTTAGTTACAATACAGGTATATGTGAAAGCAAAGGAATGCTCAGAACAAATATCAATGGAGGACTTTGCAATTCTGCTTGCTAAGCACTTTACATCATTTTATCGCCAGGTAAATAAAATACTATGTGGATATGGTTGCGTACTTTAAATTCATAATATGGATGAGATTTGATCATATTTTTACTTTTTGGTTCCTTTTAACTTTGTATGAAGGAAATAAAACCGATTACACCTAGAAAAAAAACTATGTATGAAGGAAAAAGTAGAAGGCAAAGGCGGTTGCGTTTGGCATATATTAGGAATCTGTCTGTATAGGTAGTAAGCAAGTTTAGTCTTTCCTTAATAGGTGCAGTTGTGAGTCATCCTTATTTTTTTTATAGGAGTGGGTTGTCCTTATTGAAAGGCTGTGTAACGTCCTAATAGAAGACTCAGACCATATGAAGTATAATTCAAAATGACTAGTTAATGATATAATTAAAGCCCCATTGGAATCTTATAAAGAGGAAGAACTTTATATTCCCAAGCAATGTGAGATCACATACACTATCTACCTTTATCTTTATATCATATGAGATATCACAATCTTCCATTCCTTAAATTAACGACACCTCGTCTGGCCAATCTATCGTAGGTGGCACGACTCAGATCTCACATTTATAGTTGAGATAGACTCTGATACTATTTTTAATACCCCAATGGATGACCCAAACCATATGGCCTATATTCCAAAAGGACTGGTCAATGATACCATTGGAGTCCCATTATAACCTTATAAAGAGTAATAACTTCTCATTTTTAAGCAATGTGAGATTCCATATAGCATCTAATCTTATCCTTATCATATAGAGGTATCATAGGCTGATTGGTGTTTTGGAATTTTGAGGCCAGGCATGCCCTTTTGGAAAGTGCTAGTGATACCTCCTGTAATGTTGCCAGAAGGAAGAATAAGAAGGCCTGTGTAAAGGTTGCAACATTATGAATCTGATATAATGAAACAAGTGATGAAAGTTGGGTGGGGAAGGCATATAGATGTAATGGAATTTTTGTTACATTACATGGAAAAGTTGGGGGGGTGAGAACTGGAGATGAGGATTTTATTTTTCCATAATTATGTAAAATCTGAAGCTGCATCGAGATTCCAAAGCAAGGTTTGGTACATGTCAGGGTGTTAGCAATCTGTGCAGTTCTATGCAGTATAGTTTTTGCATGTTTAAATTCTAATTTATCATCCAAGCAATTTGTATTGTAAGTTTATTTATATATTAGTATATCACCTATCAAATAAAAATTATATGTTAGTATGTAGTCAAAAGAGCGTTTTCCTTTTCTTTCTTCCTTTTTTCTTCTTTTGTTGTGTGTGTATTGAGTTCAAAAGATATCCATGTTTCATCTATCATTAATTCCTTTATTTTTCTTTATCAGTAATAACATCTTTTAAAAAAACATGTGTTTAACTCTTCTCATGCCATTTGTAAAGAAGATCTAATCCACGATCTTCACTTGGTTAGGTTACTGGTGCCATAGTAAAGATAGTGGAAAAGCCATGGGAACGTGTGCATGTAGATGGTCAAGAGCATGAACACGGTTAGTTTTATCAATCTTTTGAAGGAGAGATTGCATATATGATTTATACTGATTTCTGTAACCAAAGAAAAAACGTCTACCAAATTGTTTATTGTGTAATTCCCAGGTTGTTTCTTGGTATGAATTGTGCCCTTTCTTTCTTTCTTTTGGTTTTCTTTGATGTTGTTTAACTCCAAAAGTTTGTTGGAAGTAAACGAGGTTCAATTGCCATCACCACTGAAACAATTGTGGGAATCGTTGTAAAGCAAAAAGAATAATATTGATCAATAAATAAGAATGGGTATATGGCCAAAATTGTATTATCACTCTCTTGGTGAGTAATTACGCTGGCAAAAGGAATTAACCATTGTGGAGTAACAAATCCATGGAAAGGACAGTCAAAGTTCTGAAGATCATGAGAAACCAGTGGGAGAGCTTACTGCCCCCCCTCTCCTCTCAAAAAAAAAAACTTTTATGTTTCGGTGGTAGCTTTTTTACCTTTATTTACGGTGATAATTTTTTTAGTTTTCAGGATTTTCTTCTTCTCTTTTCTTTAATGTTTAGGTTAATTTTGTATACTTCTTGTGTAAGTGGATTTCACCACTTTCACTCACAACAAACAATCCATGAATCTTTATAACTGCTGAATGTGGCATTGTTCTGGCATGGAACTCTAGTATAAGGAGGGCTTGTGGGAAATGGAATCATGGCCAAAGTCCAAACTCCAAGCCAGAAACAATTTCCAGTAATTGGTGAAGTTCATTCCTACTAACTATTGAAGCTTGGAATTCAAATTTATAAGGAAATAATTGTACTATTGGTACTCATCTCACCCTTCCCATCCTTTATTAAGGCTCTGCTAAATTGGTTAGAACTTTTTTCAGTGCTCCAATTATAAACGCATTTCATTGGCTTGAACAGCCAAGAAAATGATCTCCATTTTTTATTATTTTCAGCTTTTAGATTTTTAGTGCCGTCACTAACGTCTCCATTGTAGGTTTTAAACTTGGATCTGAGAAGCATACAACAGAAGTATTTGTAAAGAAGTCTGGTGCATTACAGGTGACTTCTGGTATTGAAGGCCTGGCTTTGCTGAAGACAACCATGGTAACCTCATTTCTCTTTTACCCTAACTCCAGATATACTTCCAAGATTTTCTTTGCTTGACGAGGCAAGAAAGCCTGTGATGCTTGTCAATGTCTATGCTTTTATATGCACTAAATATGCTAACATGAAACTGATTGACGCTGTGTTTATTCATTATTGTCTGTTACTGGTATGTGTTCTATGTTTTGAGGGAAGCATTTTGGTTTCAGATTTGCAAACATGGTTAACATCTTTGCTGTGCCACATTTATTCTTACCAATTCGCTTTATGTGGATACAGCAAGTTGCAAAAGAATTGTGTGATCTACTAATATCCAATAGTCAAAGTTAAATGGTAGTTTATCCAAGGAAGAAACAAAAAAAGAGTTAATGGTGTAGAGGAGAGAAAAATGCAAGTTTATAATGGGGAATTAGAAAACCTGAAATTGGCACAAGCATATCCAAATTTCCTTACTAGTAAACATGGATTGATAACGGCAGTGGATCTTGAGTTGAGAATTGCTACTACACTCCCGAATGCTTGATAAATATTTCAAAACAATAATTGTTTTAAAAAATGCCACTGCTAATTTCAATGTACTGTAATTGTGGCACACCCTAGTTTCTCTGATGATTGGTTTTGTTGGATTTTATGTTTTGAGCAGTCAGGTTTTGAGGGATTTATTAGGGATAAATACACGGCTCTTCCTGAAACACGAGAGAGAATTCTGGCAACAGAGGTCACAGCAGCGTGGAGGTATGGACATGATCTTTCAATTTAATCAACTATATGCAAGGGGAATCAAGCAAAAATAATAAAAATAATAATAACAATAATAATATATTTGGGCTGCCCACTTCATTCTTATGAACTGAGTTCCCCATATTTATGTTGCTTCCATAATCAAACTTATACAAGGGGTATCTGGTAAAAAAATGAATTAAAACTTGTCTTTCCCTCTTGATTCTATATTAAGGTATGGTTACGTTGATTCCATTTTAATTTTCCGAGTCTTTAAAATGCAGTCATGTTTCTGGGGTAAACTTGGATGCAGGTATTCATACGAATCTCTCTCTGGCATCCCTCAGAAGCCATATTACTTCACAGACAGATACCTCGATGTGAAAAAAGTTCTGATTGAAACTTTCTATGGTCCTCCAAAACAGGGAGTATACAGTCCATCTGTTCAGAATACGCTCCATCACATGGCAAAAAGTGTACTCAACAGGTATCTCTCTCTCTCTCTCTCAGAGACATGCATGCACCCACACACACGTCCACCTCCCACTTCCACACCCGCTAGCAGGCATACACTGTATGACCACACACACATTCGGGCATAAACAGAGACATGCATTCATGTGTATGCTCATACTTGTATGCAAGCGCAGGTGCATGTATGAACCAACTTCCTTGCACCCATCCACTTGGTGGCACTGAATGGTTCGATTTTGTTGAGTTCAATTCTTTCTTTCTTTTTTTCAATGCTTCCAGGTTTCTTGACATCTCATCTGTCCAATTGAAGATGCCAAATATCCATTTCCTACCTGTTAATCTGAAAAACAAGGATGGCGAAACTATTGTAAAGGTAGGAATTCTCTTTACCGATAATGATGTCTGCCAGAAGTAGTGGGAAAATACTGAAGTAGCTAATCGTTGACATAGAGTTTATATGGTACATTAACAATCACTTAGGATATATTTAGATTTGAGCATTTGAAGTCATTGTGTTCAAAGAACAATTGCTTCGTAGGAATTTTAGCAATGCAAGATGAAATTCAGCCTTCAGTACTTTTCTCCAACAAAAACACTGGTATTGTGAATATGTAATGGCATAATATACCTAACCATTTCAGATCCACATATTCATAAAGTTGAAACCTATTGATGAGTTCAGTAAATAGATAAAAACTGAAATCCGAATCCTAGTCTTTTAAGTACTTATATCCAGATAAACCAAGAGCTGCATGATATTAGATTAGACTCCCATGTCCTATCTCCCTTGAAAAGAGGGAGGGGAAGTTGGTATTTGGGGATTGAACGATTAGAGACCACTCATGGGTGGGGATCATTTAAAATTTTATTGGTGTTAGAAACGTACATGTTTACTTGCTTTTGTTACCCGTTTTAGTATCTTCAGAGCCACAGTTGCCCAGTTACCAGTTTAAAGCCTTAAATAGAGTAATTTCTCGGCATTCACTTTATGCAGGGCATATGTACCTCTATTTTATTACCGTTAGCCTCCCCTCTTTATCCTGATTGAACTTTAAGCTGAGATTCATCTCTTAGCCATAAAATGAAATTGACTAATGGGGTTCTTCTGCAGTTTAATGATGATGTATATTTACCAACGGACGAACCACATGGATCAATTGAAGCTAGCTTGAGCCGCTTCTGGTCAAAGATGTAGAAGTTCCATATTGTTTGAGCTTTTGCATAAATATGTACTCGAGCATTTGCATAAATAAAGGCTCAGATGTTTGTTGTGCTGATGCGCGTTATCTCTCTTGTAATAAATCTCCTTTGCTTACCAATGAATAAATGGAATCGTCCTCAACATTGCCTTTTCCTTGGAGTGCAAGCCCAGTGGCTCATTATTATAACCAACCAAGTTTGACATGATCATTATCATAATAAATTGAGAGAAGAATCGAGAGAAGATTCCTGCAACCATGTTATTTATGATTTAGATAATACTAGACTGAATTTGTCACTTTTTTTTTTTTTTTTTTAATTTTTCATTTCAGTTTGCCCAGAAAGGCATACAATATGCTTTGCTGTTTTGAGGGAGTTCCAGTTGCACAAGCCCATTCTTGGATGGTTTCATGCTCTAATTTCAGCAACAGTATTGTTTGAGAATGAAAGTTTCAGAAATATGGGCTACAATCAACTGACTAAAATGTGGGAGTTATATGTAGATTTTCCTTTTTCTCAACTCAATCTTTTGAATGTTTTTGGGGTCTCTCTTCATTGTTGGGCTTCTATCTGTGGAGTCAGGATGTGTTTGTGGCGGTCCGGTTTGATGATCCGATCTGACAAGATTTCGACTTGCTAACTAGGATTATGGCCGTCATATTGTATCTTCAATAAAATCCTCTATACAGGTTCATCATAGATGTATTGAGTAATTCTAATTTTGCTTTTACTTCTTCTCTTATCGTTCCTTACATTTATTTTCCAACTCAAATTAGTAGTCCTGTTTTGATTCAAAATTCATCTTATTTTATCTCATCATTATAATTTTTTCAAATTTTTATATAAAATATAATAAACAATTTATTTATTTTTAATTTAATTTAATTTTTTCAAAATCTAAATTAATAATAATAATAAATATTAATATTTTATTAAATTTTTAACTTTAACTTAAAATTATCTTATTTTATCTCATTTCACTTTCTAAACGGGGCAAGTTCGGGCACCAACATAAACGACGTGCTCATTTTCTGCAAATCGGTTCTCTGCTACGTCTCTTTTGCCTTCCTTACCCATTTACCATTAGAATACATTCCTACAAGGCAACAAAGATCCATGCGAGGAAAAAAAAAAACTGAATGTTATTAATCCTGTGAGTTTTGTAAATCTCTGATTATTTTTGGAACGGCCGATCAGGATTACACTGGGAAGACCCGCCTTTCAGAAAGAGGAAAAGGTAGACATAGGAACGCGAGGAAGAGGGCTACAACAAGAGGAAAGTCAATAATCAGTTCAAAGAGAGATGTTATGATCTACGTTCTCTGTGGTTTTATAGAAACAACATTACAGAATCCTTCTCCGACGAAGAGACGAGAGAGAAAGTAAAATGCTTTCGCCCGAATACTGAACTAAGTCGTGCAGCAGCCGTGCAGACATTCTCTTGCGCTTCGAGGTGCAGTCAGTGACTGGGCAAGTTCAGGTTGTCCCTCTTATGCTTCAGTTTTGATCTCACTGATTTCAATTTCATTTTTCAGATGCTGCTTACATTTTGAAGTCACTTCTCTCAATCCATTGCCATGGAATCTCGTGGGAGCCAACGGCCCATTAATCAATCACAACCTAATCACACTTTTCGCCCGATTGTAGCAAAGAAACCACTTGTATTCTACTTATCATCCGTTGTGGTTCTTTCACTAGCAATCATACTGGGTTTCTCCAAAACAAACTTTTACAAAACACAACACCTGAAATACTCTTTCTCATCACACCCCACTTTTCTTCAAACACTTGGAGGCTTTCTTCACCCAACCCCAAAACCACAAATAACCAATGCAATGAATCCCATTTCCCTTTCACCCAGCTGTGTGCTATGGATGGCTCCTTTTCTTTCAGGTGGTGGGTATAGTTCCGAAAGTTGGTCATATATCTTGGCCCTCCATGAACGCATGAAAAACCCAATATTCAAATTGGCTATTGAGCATCATGGTGATGAAGAATCCATTGAATTCTGGGAGGGCTTGCCTAAATATGCTAAGAACTTGGCCTTGGAACTCCATCAAACAGAATGTAGGATGAATGAGACCATTGTGATTTGTCACAGTGAGCCTGGGGCTTGGTACCCTCCATTGTTTGAAACCTTCCCATGCCCACCAGGTGCTTATCAAAATTTCAAGTCTGTGATTGGCCGGACCATGTTTGAGACTGATAGGGTGAATGCTGACCATGTGAAGCGCTGTAATCAAATGGACTATGTTTGGGTTCCCACTGAATTTCATGTGTCTACATTTATTGAAAGTGGGGTTGATCCTTCTAAGGTGGTGAAAATCATTCAGCCTATTGATGTGAAGTTCTTTGATCCCCTCATGTATAAACCATTAGACCTTTCCTCGCTAGGGACATTGGTCTTAGGTTCAACAACCCAGAATTTGAATTCGGAAAAGAAGTTCATATTTTTGAGTATTTTCAAGTGGGAGCACAGGAAAGGTTGGGATGTATTGCTGAAATCATACTTGAAGGAATTCTCAAGGGTTGATGGGGTTGCTTTGTACTTGCTAACGAATCCATACCATTCTGATAGAGATTTTGGGAACAAGATCGTAGAGTTTGTGGAGGACACTGATATAGAAAAACCCATAGCAGGTTGGGCTCCAGTTTATGTGATAGACACCCACATTGCTCAAGTTGATTTGCCGCGACTATACAAGGCAGCTGATGCATTTGTCCTTCCATCAAGAGGGGAAGGGTGGGGGAGGCCTCTTGTGGAAGCCATGGCAATGTCATTGCCGGTGATTGCGACGAATTGGTCTGGGCCAACAGAGTATTTGTCAGAGGAGAATAGCTATCCGTTGTCAGTGGATAGAATGAGTCAGGTTATGGAAGGGCCATTCAAAGGGCATCTGTGGGCAGAACCTTCCGTCGATAAGCTTCAAGTTCTTATGAGACATGTGATGAATAATGTTGAGGATTCTAAGAACAAAGGCAGCCAGGCAAGGAAGGACATGATAAGAAGGTTCTCTCCTGAAATAGTGGCAGAGATTGTTACTGATCATATACAAAATATACTTCAGAAGAGTTAAAAGAGGTGCATTTCTTTAGGTTGGAGATGCCATGGTATTTATCACTTTCTTGCTTGGCCATGGTTTGTTTGTCAATTGAACTAGAATTTTGAAATCAAGATGACTCGGTCGGGCTGGTGAAGGAGTTGGTCGACAATATAGCATGCCATAGTTTTTTCAACATGCAGCTTAGCTTATCAATATGAAGAGCATGTACTTCAGTTTTGATTGAATCATTGAAGGATCTCATCTTCGTTGAAGCTTGAGGTTCTTGATACAAATAATATGGCTATATTATAGCTCAAAATAAACATCAATCTTCTTGTTCTCCGGCCGTGCGTTTGAGGAATATGGACTAGGCAGCAGTTCATCATTTGTTGTGTTAATGCACTATTTCGAATAGCACCATGAAAACAGATTTGCAAGAGATGCACAGGACCTCAATTTCATCGCAAATTGAAGGAAAATCACTGAGACACAGGCGTGATAAATTGCATGTGGGAATGACGGCAAAAGTAATATAGCCATATTATTGACTTGAATAATCAATTCATATGAGATTCCAAAAGTAAATTACTACCTTGGCATTGACGGCAATGACAGATAAAATCATGTTAATGGGCTTACGATTATACTCATTCCAACTTTGGGGTAGTAAAATACATAGTGGTTTGATTGTTATTCCAGTACTTTGGAACGTTTTTGTATTTTCTTTGGTTTCGGTGGTTTTATGCTATTGTACTCAAGGAAGGAAATGTCCATGAATTTTTTACTACTTTTCAGCTTGTTAGAGTGTAACTAGGTCTCTCTTGTGTACTAGTGTATATGGGCTTTGCCTAGTTGCATTCAATTAATAAAGATTATTACTTATCGAAAAAAAGTTATTCCAGCACAAAATCGTGTCCATGCCTGTCAATACCGAAGAACATTCTCACAAATAGGATTGCATTGCCAAATATAGGTCCAGCGAATGTTAGTTCATATTTCTCGATGATCATAGGAACATTACATGTCATTACAAGAAAAATAGCATTCCGATTAAAGAAAGATGAACTTTCATTATTATAACCATTTAGACATGCAATCTGATAACCTTAGAATCAACATCGGTATCTGTCATTGAAGTAATTTTCTTTTTGAAGTAGCTCATCGGGTTGATTGAAGAACTCTGTTTGGAAGCAACAAAATGATCATTATTTCCAGCATACGATTACTGAAGATATGGAGCAAAAGCAGTCATAACTTCCTTGTAAACAGGCTTCTTAAAATCCACTGCCTGTACAGAATGGTGAAAAAGACCATGTAAATAAACCAACCGGACAAAAATGCCAATTCCAGCTGTTCTTGAACCAGTAAAGAACAGTACGAGTTTAAGGACTACCCACAAGCTCAACTATTTGTTCTGGAGACATCCATGACCACTCCCCAAATTCAGGTTTCTCTGTCCCATCACCCAAAAGATTGATTTCTTCATCCTTCCCATTGAATTTAAGAAGAAACCTGAAAGTGTAGCAAGTTTATTAAGAAATAATTAGGGGAAAGGAAGAGAATAAGTACGCCTCCCTTTGCATAGATGTAGGGTGGGAAGAGGAGATAAAGGCAGTGCATTATGTTAAGAGAGAACAGAGTAAGAGTTTGATTAGGCAATGTTGAATTTGTAATTTGTAACAAATTATTAGCAATATATAGAAAACTGCACAGAAATTGAAATCCTTTCTCCCTTCAAATTCCTTCAATTTGAGGAAAACAGGGATCAAGAAACTCAACATTGCCATTCTAGGGTGGGTTTGTCATATACATACATTCATACTTTTGGATACATTTTGATGGAGTGAGAATACATTTGGACGGAGTGAGATGAGCAGAAGGGGACTTACCCTTTCCCCCTATTTGAATGTACTCTTCAAATACTACAACATGGAGTACTGATCCATCATCCATGCACATGGGCATGTTGGTATTTGTAAATTACTTGTCTATCCAAGTTTAACTCTACGTGCCCCAACCCAAAACCAATTTTGTGCCCTGGGTCATCTTATTTTAGTTAAACTGTATCCAATGTTTACAAGACAGACAGGTCATGCACTGATCCTCAGTTTAGATTCCTTACCTCAACTGAATCTGACCTAATATAGACTAAGTAGCCCCACACAGTACATACTCCATCTAGCAATGTATGTCCAAGTTCAGGTGCTCACCACTTCTGTGCTTGGCCCTTCCAGTCTGATCCCCACTGCCGTTTAAGCTTTTCTCTGACTTCAGGTGGGAAGTCATATGTCAACCAATAAGGTGCCTGCTTGAGAAATCCAACTCAGGTGTGAACATATTGCTAAGGAGAGAGCACATGACATCAAATTAGAGATTGCATGACTTGAATAACTGATGCATCAAGTGGACAGCACATGACCTGGCATGCATGTCAAAACCAAATAAAAATATTGAAACTTCTTCTTTTCAAGGTAAATGACCAAAACCAAATAAACCTCTCGCTTGTTTGAATTGGTCTACATGCAACCCAAACACTTGAATGCCATGAAGACATTGAATAAAACCATTCACGAACAAGATTGAATGGGTACTGATTGGCAGATTGGAGGGTACTTGGCTTCAAAAAAGCAACGGGAGGAAAGGAGAGGGCCCACAACAGATTGTAATTTGACAGAAGAAAAGGTCCAACATTCATACCTCTGCAATAATTTCTGCTGAATTAACTCCTGTTTCCTCTCTTAATTCCCTGATTACTGCAGTTCCAGCATCTTCACCCTCATCGATACCACCCTATTGAAGTAAAATGCCAATTAAAATAAATTAACACAATAAGAATGGCCTCCACATAACTTCACTACACTATATTTCACAAACCTGATTATACCTTCAAATCAAGCATTGACCAAAGATGAACACATCAACTTCCTTGAAGATCTCAATTAGCATATAAATAAGTCACTGCAGATGCTTTTTACCTTTTTTAAACAGACTGCCATGATGAGTTTATGTTAAGACTTGATGAAGATGTCTTCTTAAATTGCATTTTGGTACCAAATATAGCCCTTGTTGGGGAGGCTAAATAGGAATAGCAATATGATATTCCTCTATACTCAAGCAATCAATCCTCAATCAAGTTCTATACAATGGTCGATGATGTCTTCAGATAAGACCACAGGATCAAGCAACATGCCAAGACTGGGGACCCCTGAATATTCTTGGACATGTACATTGAATGTTTAGGTAAACTCCTTCTAAATCTTTCACTTTTAGAACTTTTCATTTCCTGTCATCAGAACACCCTTCATTTTCAATTCCCAGATTTTTTGCGTTGGTAAGTCAGATATGGTACAACAATCGGTACCGGTATGTGAAGGACAAAGAAATTACCATGGACACTCATAAAGGTACAATATGATTGCCCTCAATTGTCATTCACAAGCTTCATTTTTACTCCATATACAGTAATATACGAATCCGCACTTAACATTTAATTTGCATTCAAATTGAAAATGCTGCACTGACATGTTAAGATCAAACTTTTCCTCTCTTTTTTCCCCCTTAAGAAGTTACATTCAACGACCCAACATTAACTTTCTACATACGACAACCATCATAGGGTCAGCTTCCAGTTTCAAACAGTCATTTGCACCTAAAATTGGACTTTAAAATCGACTGAGACACACGGCATGCTATTTCAACTGTAACCTAATAGGATACCCACCCTCAAAAGATAACTCTTGCATTGTCCTTAGAACCTCTCTTTGCAGATCATTATTGTCTCACTCAAATCCTCAATTCCTAACATTCTGGGTGAAGATTTGTGATTTAAAGCCACAAAGAAGGCTTTCAAATAGAGGCTTTCGTTTCAATGAAAACATTTGGAAAAAGAAATTACTTAAAAATATGAGAAATACTTTAGTGACAAAGGAATTACACAAAAACAATCCCACAATCTAACGGATTACATGAAACCATGTAGTTTGTGGGATTACTTTTGTAATCCCTTTGTGGCGGTAGCATTTCAAATACAAAAGGGTACCGGTTTCTTATATTATATTACTTTCCTAGCTTTTTGCAGCAGTCAAACACAGCGCTTGATCAAAAGCAATCAAATTTGTTTACCCCTAAAAGTTTACCTGCGGCATTTGCCAAGCACTGGGTATATCAAGCCTGGAAGCAGAAAATATCTGCCAACGAAAAAAAGAAAAAGAATTTATATGCATACAAACATACAAATACACATACAAAAACGCAGACACAAATATCCATATATACATCATACATGTATACCTTTTTATCAGGATTGATGAGACATACGCCAACGTTTCTCCTATAACCTTCGGGAGGAGATTCCATGGATGACGATAAAGATGAGAATTTAGCGGATATAGACGAACTTGGGAAGAATAGAGCAGGAAACTTGGAAGAGAGCTTCAGCAGAGGAGGAGAAGGTGGAGAATGAAAGATGGCGGCGAGTCGGCACAAACCCATTTCACTTCACTTGCGTCCTCCCGAAGCCACTAATAGTACTGTTTTTACGACAAAACTATTCGCCGTTATAGACTTCTTACGTGATTGATGACCATTAGGCAGTTGGGTTGGAAATAATGTCAAGAAAACCGACGTTTACAATTCCTGAAAAATGAAAATGTCAAAATTGTTGATGATTTTGAAAATTCTGTAATGAATTACATAGATGGAGGGACGGCAGTCGTCTCCTGTCCTACCACTAAAATTATGTGAATGATCTCACTATTATTATTTTAAATTCTGTATAGTGATTTGCATAGTAACTTACATAGTAATTTCAAAACTTATAAATATGAACTTCAGTTGTAATGAAATTTATAAGAAAATATAGAGAGAGAAAGAAAATTTCAATTCTTAAAAGTTTCAGAGAGAGTTTCTTATTTCTCTTTTGCAATAGTAATTTCTTTCTTTAGTTTTATAACACGTTATCAGTACGATGGTTCTACCAATTCTGAAGCTAGTGGTCTTATTCCACTGTAAGTTTTTCAATATATTATTTGCAGTCTTTAATATATTTTATTGATGATTATCTGTGTGAATTTATAAATATATTTTCTGAGATACACATATTTATTTCATTATTTATATGTGTAGAAAATGGCAAATCTTACAAAATTGGAATTTGTTGCTCTTGACATATTTGGAAAAAATTATTTATCCTAGATACTTGATGCTGAAATTCATCTTGATGCAATGAACCTGGGAGAAACTATTAAAGAAGGAAATCAAGCGTCCTGTAGGTCCGTGCTAAAGCAATGATTTTCCTTCGCCACCATCTTCACGAAGAATTGAAAACTGAATATCTTACAGTAAAAGATCCCTATATTTTGTGGAACAGTTTAAGGAAGAGGTATGAACACCAGAAGACTGTCATCCTCCCAAGAGCTCGTTTTCAATGGTTGCACCTGAGGTTGCAAGATTATAAAAGTGTTAGTGAGTATAATTCTGCACTTTTTAAAATAAGCTCAGTATTAAAATTATGCGGTGAGAAAATCACCGATGATGATATACTAGAGAAGACTTATACTACATTTCATACCTCGAATGTGCTCCTGCAGCAGCAGTATCGAGAGAGAAAGATCAATAAATATTCTGAACTTATATCATGTTTTCTAGTAGCTGAGCAGAACAATGAGCTCTTATTAGAAAACCACCAGTCACGCCCTACTGGCTCAATATCATTCCTTGAAGTGAATGGTAATAGGTTTGCATCATTCCCAGAAGTGAATGGTACATCCTTTAGAAGAAATCGGAGGCGTGGACGTGGTAGGAGAAATTATAGAAATGTTGGTTCCAGAACTGACAACATTAAAAGGGATAATAATATACCGTATCACCAGAAGTGGTATAATTCAGAAATGGGTAAAAATCCCCAGAATAATTCTTCAAAGAAAAGTGAAGAGGTGTGCCATAGATGTGGAATGACTGGACATTGGTCACGTACTTGTCGTACGGCCAGGCACTTAGCTGATTTATATCAAACTTCTATTAAAGGAAAGAATAAAGTGCATAAAACAAATATAGTAGAACTATCAGATGATTTATTAGATTCAGTAGATGTAGATGCTACTCATCTTGATGTCTCTGATTTATTTAATCATCTTGAAGGTAGTATTGAACACTTAATTGGAGATAGAAGTGTTCCACTCAATTAATGTATTTTCTTTCTATCTGTAATAAAAGTTTTGTATATTTTGTAGAATCATGGATCACATTGATGAGCTTTTTATCTATGAGTTGAATGATAAAGATATATGTCTGGCTGACAGTGCTACAACTCACACAATTCTCAAAGAAAATAAATATTTTCAAAATCTAACACTAAGTAAAGCCTATGTCCATACCATATCAGGTTCATCAGATTTAATTGAGGGCTCTAGAAGAGCTTATATTGTGTTGCCTAATGGCACCAAATTTTGTATTGATGATGCTCTATTCTCTTCACTATCTAGAAGAAATTTATTGAGTTTCAAAGATATACGTCGTAATGACTATCATATTGAAACGACCAATAAAGGCAGTAAAGAGCATCTTCTTATTACTAAAACAATATCGGGCCAGAAGTTCGTATTAGAAAAACTGTCTGCTCTATGTTCTGGATTGTATTACACAAAGATGAGAATAATTGAATTATATGCGGTAACGTATCAGAAGTGCATTGACCCTAAAGTATTTATGACTTGGCATGATCGCCTTGGACATCCCGGATCTATAATGATGAGACAAATTATTGAAAATTCGCATGGGCATCCCTTAAAGAATCACAAGATATTTCTACCCAATGAATCTCCGTGCTCTGCATGTTCTCAAGGTAAGTTGATTATCAGACCATCTCCCTTAAAAGTCATTGTTGAATCTCCATCCTTTTTACAAAGGATTCACGGAGATATATGTGGGTCTATTTATCCATCAAGTGGACCATTTAGATACTTTATGGTTTTAATTGATGCATCTAGTCGATGGTCACATGTTTGTCTGCTTTCCACTAGAAATGTTACATTTGCTAGACTTCTTGCTCAAATAATTAAACTACGTTCACAATTTCCTGAGTATCCAATTAAGACCATTCGATTGGATAATGTAGGTGAATTTTCATCTCAAGTTTTTTATGATTATTGCATGTCAATAGGAATAGATGTTGAACATCATGTTGCCCATACACACACAAAACGGTTTAGCTGAGTTTTTGATCAAAAGGCTTCAACTAATCGCTAGACCTTTACTTATGAAATCAAGACTACCTGTTTCTGCTTGGGGACATGCTATACTTCATGCAGCATCTCTAATTCGCATTAGACCATCTGCATATCATAAATATTCTCCATTACAGCTTGCATTTGGTCAACAACCAAATATTTCTCATCTTTGTACTTTTGGATATGTTGTATATGTTCTAATTGCACCTCCACAACGTACAAAAATGGGCCATCAACGTAGATTTGGGATATATGTTGGTTTTGATTCTCCATCTATTATTAGATACCTTGAACCCCTTACAGGGGATATGTTTAAAGTATGTTTTGAGAATTGTCATTTTGACGAATCCAATTTTCCATTAATGGGTAAAGAAAAGTCGGTGCCTGAAGCCCGACAAGATATTACTTGGGATAATAAGACCCTGTCTCAATTTGATCCTCCTACAAATGAATGTAAACGGGAAGTTCATAGGATTATTCATTTGTAAAATGTTGCAAATCAATTACCGGATGTATTTACTGACACTAAAAGTGTAATAAAATCTTATATTCCTGCTGTTAATGCTCCAGCAAGGATTGAAGTCCCTGAAGGACAAATTGTCAAAACAGCAATAGATGAATCTAAGGCACGCCTGATGTGTGGAAGACCTATTGGTGCAAAAGACAAAATTCCTAGAAGGAAAAGAATACAAAATGAATTTTGTGTTCTTGAAGAACACGTACCCACAATACAGGCTACAAAAATAATTGATGCTCCTAAAGAGCTCAAATCTTCTATTCCAGAACCTCCTGAAAAAGAAACTCATGAAGAGTATAAATCTCCTGAAAATGGACCTCCTGAAGAGGTGTGTCATGAAATGTTTTCCCCTGAAAAGGAACAGGTACCTGAAAATAATGAGATCTCAATACATTTTATGAAAACTGGAGAAATTCTGAATAGAAATAAAACTGTTGTCGACAACATATTTTCATATAAAATGGCCCTTGACATTATCAGAAGTAATGAAGAAAGTGAGCCAAAAACCGTCGAAGAATGTCGACGTAGAAATGATTGGCCAAAATGGAAAGCAGCTATTGAAGCTGAATTAAATTCGCTAACAAAGCGAGAAGTATTTGGACCTGTTGTCCAAACACCAAAGGGTGTAATGCCTGTTGGATATAAGTGGGTATTTGTACGAAAACGTAATGAGAAAAATGAAATTGTGCGGTACAAAACACGGCTTGTCGCACAAGGTTTCCTGCAGAAACCTGGGATTGATTATGAAAAAACATATTCTGCCATTATGGATGCAATTACATTTAGATTTTTTATTAGTCCGGTTGTCACAAAAAGATTAGAAATGCAGTTGATGGATGTGGTCACTGCATATTTATATGGATCCTTAAACCATGACATATATATGAAAATCCCTGAAGGATATAAGATGCCTGAAGTATCGATAAGTACATCTAGAAATATGTACTCAATCAGACTACAAAGATCTTTATATGGGTTGAAGTAATCCGGACGTATGTGGTATAATCGCTTAAGCGAATATCTATTGAAAGAAGGATTTGAGAATAATCCTATATGTCCATGTATTTTTATTAAGAAATTAGAATCTAGATTTGTCATTATTGCAGTTTATATTGATGATTTAAATATTGTGAAAACTCTTGAAGAGATCTCAAAAACCGCTATATATTTAAAGAATGAATTTGAAGTGAAAGATTTTGGCAAAACAAAACTTTGTCTCGGCCTGCAGCTCGAGCACTTGTCAAATGGAATTTTTATTTATCAGTCCATGTATACTGAGAAAGTCCTAAAACCTTTTTATATGGACAAATCTCATCCCTTGAGTACTCCAATGATTGTTCGAACACTTGATGTAAAGAATGATCCATTCCGTCCTTATGATGACGATGAAGAAATTCGTGGTCCTAAAGTACCATATCTAAGTGCAATTGGAGTTTTGATGTATCTTGCAAATTGCACTCGACCAGATATTACATTCTCAATTAATCTGCTTGCAAGATATAGTTCTGCACCAACTCGAAGGTATTGGAATGGTATTAAATATGTCCTTCATTACCTTCATGGTACGATTGATATGGGATTATTTTATCAACATGGTTCAAGTCCAGAATTGATTGGGTATGCAGATGTAGGTTATCTTTCAGACCCACACAAAGGTAGATCTCAAACTGGATATTTATTTACTTATGGAGATATTGCCATATCATGGAGATCTGTTAAGCAGACACTATCTGCTACTTCTTCAAATCACTCAGAGATCATTGCTATCCATGAAGCAAGTCGAGAGTGTATTTGCCTGAGATCAGTTATTCAACATATCCAGGAAAAGTGTGGACTTTCCATTATCAATAATAGTCCAACAATCTTATATGAAAATAATACTGCTTATATCACTCAAATCAGAGGAGGATATATCAAAGGTGACAGAACCAAACATATTTCACCTAAATTCTTTTATACTCATGAACTTCAAGAGAAATGTGAAATTGATGTCAAGTAGATACGATCTAGTGATAATCTGGCAGATTTATTCACAAAGGCGTTACTAACTTCCACATTCAAGAAGATTGTGCATAACATTGGAATGCGAAGACTCAAAGATATTTTGTCATGCACTTTTCAGGAGGAGTAAATGTGCTGATTGTACTCTTTTTCTTTCGCTGAGATTTTGTCTCACTAGGTTTTCCTCTGCAAGGTTTTAATGAGGCAATCTTAAAGCACTTGTGGATACATAAGAAGACTGTACTCTTTTTCCTTCGTCATTGATTTTTCTTTCCATTGGGTTTTTCCTTGGCAAGGTTTTAACGAGGCAGATTCTTTATGGGTGGTCATTTAAGGGGGAGTGTAATGAATTGCATAAGTGGAGGGACGGCAGCCGCCCCCTGTCCCACCACTAAAATTATGTGAATGACCCCACCATCATTATTTTAAATTCTGCATAATGACTTGTATAGTAACTTGCATAGTAATTTCAAAGCCTATAAATAGGGCCTTAAGTTGTAATGAAATTTATAAGAAAATATAGAAAGAGAAAGAAAGTTTCAGTTCTTAAGAGTTTCAGAGAGAGTTTCTTATTTCTCTTTTGCAATAGTAGTTTCTTTTTTTAATTTTATAACAAGTTCAATATTATTTGTAAAATAGTCTCCCGGACTCTATTTTGAGGTATAGTCTAGGGTTTAGTGCTCTCCTCTTTTGGAGGAGAAATTTAATACTATTTTTTTTTTAAGGTAGTAATTAGTTTCTTAGTTGAAACTGATAGTAGAATTTCAGTGTATTTATTTGTATCTAGTTGACTTGAAAGTTGAGACTTCTTAATTTTATAAGTTATATTGTAAACTCCAATTTATGGTTGAAATAAAAGTTGACATTTTTCTCAAAAAAAAAATATATATATATATATATATATATTATTTGTACATCTCATGAGGTAGGTCCCAAGGATCGATCCATTAATGTTCTGTTTGTTAAGTATTTCATCAAGCAATAACACAAAAATAAAATGACAGACATACAACTCATATTTATAATATTTTTGTAAATAACTCATAAAAATAATATCATTTTATATAAATATCCTAATTTTAAACATGAATATAGAAAATTTTAAAAAATAAAAAATTATGCTCCCTCACAATACAATTGGAAGTAATCATATAAGTTTCATTTAGATACGGAAATGATTTTATCTTATCTTATTTTATTATTATAATTTTTTTAAATTTCTATACAAAATATAATAAACAATTCAATTTTTCAAATTTTAAAATAATAATATTAAAAAATAAAATTTTAATAAAATTTTATTCAACTTTCTACTTCCATCTAAAACTATCTCATCTTATCTTATTATTCTAATAGATCCTTAGTGTCTATTTATAAAAGTTGTAATCTTGAAATAATAAAATGTAAAAATAAGCATTTATAACTTTCTTAAAATTATGTAAAGTGAATATATATACTTTACGTACTGAATTGTTGATAGCTTACCCTCTATCTTCATAACAATTTTCAAATGAGTTTTATGGTTCAACTGAGAAGTTAGATTATAAAACTTTGGGTGAGATGTTCTAAGAATGGTGGATTAAAGAAATGATATTCCACAACAATGGTCATAACATTTGAAAAACAAAAGTTGGAAGGGAATATGCATAACTCTGAAAACGAAATATCTGTTCACATGTACAAGCCTCGAACAATAATTCCACACCAAACTGCACAAGAAGCTCTTTAGGAGAGAATGGAGACAGACACCCCATTATTCAGAAATTTACAAAGCAAATGCAAACATCATAATCTGATTTCTTTATTTATTTTTTCCACCAGAACCGCGACTCTCCAGTAAAGGAGTGGACATATTTACCACCATTCGACGAGAAATGGTGTTCAAATCTACCGCCTGGGTTCGTTCAAGTTCTTTCCCTCAAAAAATTCACCCAGCATTCGTTCAAGATCCTCTGCCGAGTATTTGATGTACTTTTGAGGGTTCTTTCCATTCTCAACAAGAGGCCTGTAATTAAACAAACAAGTATAACACAATATTATTAACCTTTACATTAGACATTTAATGGAAACCAAATGCATCATATTCATTTTACATAGTTTTGGCATCATTGCCGGGTCATTTTTAGCTCCAACAGTCATTTTAGCAACATTGGCAATATTCAGGTGTATCGTTATCAATTACTGATGAACAAAGTCTTCAGCTATATATATTTCAACTTTGCAATATAAACACATCATGAAATATGTCTTGTTTAGTACACGTGCACACAACCACATATGCCTGCATGCATAGACACACGTTTGTAAGTTGCTTTAAAATTCAGAAAACAAACCCGAAACGTTTTACAAAAGATCTGTAGGCCGGCAACAAGACTTCTGCGACGGCAAGCCTGAGAGACTCTCGCAACTCAGTGTCAGGAACTGCCCACTGAGATTGCTTTTGATGAAGTTCCTCAAATTGCATATTGAATGTCTTGAACCTGATAACAGAACATAGTTCTCCCATTAGGTCAAAACATTGAGGACAAAAATACTGCAATGGAATGTCCATAAGATGTAACTTCTTATCAACCTCTCTTTGACCAATGCTCTTGAAACCCCACTACTATTTCCTCCATCAACACTTACTGAACTCCCACCCCCAGACGAGGTAAGGCCTTGGATGGAGAGGCACTGAAGAATCTGCAAAGGAAAAAGCACTCGCATTTAGCAAGGAAAAACCCATTTCCTTTCCAGATAAATATCTTAAATGACATAGCACTTGAGAGGCATTAAATAAAGTTGAGACAGGTTACTTTCACAAGGGTGTTCTGATTTTCGGCCATAGTACAGCATGACAAAATAAACTCCAGAGTAAAGAACTGAAATGAACTGTGATAAAAATACAACAAAAGGAGGATTTTTTTTATCGGTACAACGAAAGGAGGAATTTTAAATATATTTTGTGCATATAACTACAGAAAATCAAAGTGCATACCCATCACTCTTTTTCTATAGCATCAAAAGCATATCTGCAACTCAAAGATATGAATACTTATTTCCCATCACTTTTAACCATCATTCTTTACAGGATTTCCAGTTTACCAGCACGTGGCTGGGGTATGCTAAATGCCAGGTTTGCTTGTTTTTAAAGAATTTCCACTTCTGATTGTCTGATAGCCATACACTTACTCATGTCAAGTAATGTTGACATGGGTACGTCAGGTGAAAGGTCCATCCAGATAAGAAGTGACACAGAGAGTCCTCTCACAGGAATGTTGCTTCAAACAGTAAACGCATGCTATTTACAAGTTTGTATAGACACCATGTATTTTGTTGAAGAAATAAAAAAAAAAAATAAGTCAGTGGATTCAAACACTTACGCCATCCAAGCATAACTGAATTATATTGCTGCATCAGAAAATAGCCTCATTTGATTTGTAAAACTTTGGTCAAAAAGCCACATTGGCATGAAGTTGTTATGACACATACATTAATCCCAACCACCTTTTCTTTTTTTTAGAATTTTAGTCAACAATCCCTTTTCTTTTTTTTAGAATTTTAGTCAACAATCCCTGCATGTGCACTGTATTATTCACATTGTAAACCCTGGTTATATGATAATATAATTAGTAATTATCTATTGACGGAAAACTTTGGTAAAGAAAGCATTTCCTTTGAGTCTGTAAGATATGTGAGCTACCTACAAGCATTCAAGCTTTCCATGTCCAGAGACCAAGGCAACAACGATAAAAGCCATGGGCCTATGCTAATAAACATATATATATATGCAAGATGGCATCAATAATAATCAATACATTATTAACTGGAATGGCATTAGCTTGAGTGTATGTGTACAGATATGCTTGTGTCTATTCAATAAAAGAGGAAAAAGAGGCTCTACAGCTGAATCATAAATAGGGTTACAGAACTATGTTTTAGTACATCAAATTTTTTGATAGGTTTTTAAACAATTTGATACGTTTTAGTAGATAAAATGATAGAATGATGTTTCCCAAAACAGATCCAAGCAATATCAGCCAAAGCTCCAGATCAATAAATGATTCAGATCTTGTGGTTTGGTTCAATAGGGTCAGTAGAACACTACCTTTGCCCAACCATTCCTTTTGTATTGATTTGCATGCTGCTGCACTATCCTCCTGTGTCTTTGCACCCAATCATCCCCTAACAAATCCTTGGCCTCTGATCTGAAAACCAATGTAAACAAGCATTGTACTCAGGCATGAAAAGCTTGCAAAGCTCTCAAAGAACTCGAAAAAATACATATAGATGACATACCTGCGTACAGATCTGACCATATAGTGAATATTATTCATGAGAAACAAATGGGTCAAAGCAAGATCTTTATACTGCTTGGATTTTCCATCCAAATTGGTTTGAAGGGCCTGCATTATTCTCATTGTTACAGAGGCCAACTGTGAACCTGTTCCATCTTTGTTATCAAATTCTTGGAAAAGTTGCTTCAAGGTTGACTGGTAGCTATAAAAGTTTGGTAAACATCTTCAAGTTAATCATTAGAAAACTGCAGTATTATATCAGAAAAAGTATACTGCAAATAAAGACAGAGAGTAAAGACTACTGAAAAAATAGATGAATCTCAGAAAGTAACACAATTATAAATCTTGACATACCAGAATTAAGATGAAGATTATAAAATTTGTGCCAATTTAATGAGAAATATTTGACAGTTCATTGATTAGTTCCTCAATTGCTAATTCAGTAACGTACAACAGATAAATACAAGAGAGAGAAACAGAGCTTCATGTTTTAAACATGTCATGAAAACCAATGATTTAGTTATGCCATGGAAACTCAGAGCCGTAACAAGTTTAGTTAAAATAGCATATAACAAGCATATAACAGAATCGTTTAGCTGAAACTATAAGAAAAAGGAGAAAAAATATAATGAAATGATTTTTTTTTTTAAAAAAAAAAAAACAAACCATTGAAGATAATAAATCTCAGGCTTTAATACTATCATGTATGAAACTATATTTTATCCTGATCCAAGATTCTCTGAACTTACTCGAACAAAAACTTCACGTAGTTAATGACATAACTAGTCAAAGGATGGACGGTTCCATCCAATACAGCAGTTTTAGTTGCATCTTTTTCAACAGCTTCTTCAAAATCCCCAAAAGTATCCTGAGCTGTCTGTGCGAGCCGTTTTGTCAAACCAAAGGCTGCTTCTCTTATTTCAGTGCAAGCTTTACCATTGAATTTCAATTCAATCTGCAAATAAATTCAGTTCTTAAATTGATATTTTAGCATCATCGAAATATTACTCAGTTGAAAGGATAATTGATAATTAGCACAAGACCCTACGAAAACCTCGAAATCTTTAAAAGAAGTCAGACACTACAGATGTAAGAAAAAAAATGAGAATAAAAAAATTAATGAAATGTCTCCATTGAATAAAATCACATACACAAAAAATAGTAAAAAATAAAAACCAAACCTCCTCTAAATTGAAGGTTAAAAAAAAAGAGAGAGAAACTTGTGTGTGGGATTTCAAAATAAAAGAACATTAAAATTGAGATCTCTAAAGGATTTATGTAAAGCATCAAAGAATAAATCAAGCTGAGAACGTAGCTACCCACAGAATTTCTATTCTTCTTCTGCCCCCTCAAAATCCATTCAATTTCTTTCTTCAATTTAGAAACGTGCAATAGTTTTATACAATCATTAGTACTAACAAAAAGCAGCAGCTCAAAGAAAACATATAGGCGCACTTCATTACAAGCAAATCCATTTGCATGTTCGACATATGGAACATCAACAAGTTGGAATGAAAAGGGTGCAGGTGGTTTAAAAAATCTTTATACCTAAACCTGACACTGCCTAAAGAATCAAATCAATTTATACTAGAAACCATCCAGATGAGTTCCCCAACAAAAGTAGCAGACAGTTTCAATTGGACCATGTATACTTGATAACCTAGTTATCCATGGTGACTACTTTTTCAAGGGAGAAAAAGGACCCCAAAAAAATCCCTCAAACTTTCAGCCCACAAATCAAATTAGTGCATGCCTTTGTAGATGAGAAATTCACTATACCTCGGAATGAAGCTCCCGCATTATCTCATACATGTCCAAAAGTACAAATAACTTCTCAGGGGATCTCTTGCTTTTGGCAATCGCATCCCCAAAGCTAAGTAGCACCGAAACACTACTTGAAGTAGCCTCAGAAAAACACTGATCCTTGAGAGAATCGAAGCCTTCGAATATTTGATCACAAACTGTACGCTCTCCAGCAAAAAGCAGTTTGACCTGTTCAACCATTACCATATATTCAGAACAAGAGATGTGCAGAATTTGCTCAGATTGCAGACAGGTACTTACAGCAATACGCATGAAGTGAATCCAATTCCCAATTTTGGCCTCTAAGACCTCCCATTGCATCTTCTGAACATCTTCTTTGTTAAGCTTTTCAACTCCCAATTTTTGAAGGCTTTCTTCCAAAACAGAAGAGCGGGTTTCCCTAAACCAAATAAAATAATGGTGTATTGATAAACATCTTATATGTAAACGTTTTGAGGTTATACATAAGCACACAGTTGTGCATATATGTATGTTGTTTATATACATGTACATAGAAATATGTCTGCATAGCAGTTAATGTGGAACTTTTTCCATGAAAGAATATTCTACATCAAAACAAAACTGCAATAAAATTTGCACGAGCACGCTAATCTGCAATGAGATTTGCAGAAACAAGATTCAAAATAGTAAATCTCTTCTCACGAAGATAGTTTGACGAGATGACTACACAAAGAAAGACAAGTAGTGCATCTTAGCTACCAGAGTTTGAGCTTCTTACCTGTAAATTAAGAGTAACTGCTGTTGGTGACCAGCTTGAACCATTTGTTGAGCCAAATCATGGAGCAGTGGTAGAATCCGTGGTGGTATAAGAGTTGGAGGAGTGTAAACAGCATTTTCTAAGTTACTTTTCTGTTGCTCAGAGTGGTTATGGGAAGGATTCTTGCCATTAGAGTCACTCTGATGCCCAGGCGATTCTGAAGATGGTCTCAATGAGTTTGGAAGGCCATCAAAGAGACGATCAGGGTCCACAGGTTTACTGAAATTTCCAAATCCCACCCCAAAAAAAATCAGAATTAAACAACATACCTGGAGATTATAAAGAGTGATTCATGACATGACCATGTTTCTTATGCCAATGTCATCAGCAGCAATAAAAAATGCATAATGCATATAAAGAGTGCATATGATACTCATAAAGGCAAATCATCTTGGTAACTAGCCAGTATGGACTCCAACTCAATTGTTGCTTAATCAACTTCAAAGAAACTTTTTTTTTTTTTAACTTGCCCTAGAGATGATTTATGTTAGCTGTTAGATGAAGCTGGAGCAATTGACCGTGCCACAGGGCTTAGCTTCCTATCAAACCTAAGAATTATTATAGGAGCAAAATTAGCAGTACCCACACATATGAACCAGCTGTGCAATGCAGAAGCATCAACGAACATGAAATACAAACCTGTAAGACAATAATAGTTTCTTGAACTCGTCTTCTAGCTTCGAAATTGCCTTTGCAAGTAGGTTGTTTGCATTGTTGAGCACCCCATCATTACTTTTAAAGCCTTTTTTACTGCTAAAAAATTGAATGTTGCCTCTTAGTTGACTGATTGCTTCTAGATAACTCTCCAAGTCCTCATGTGGCCCTCTAAGTATTTTTGTCTCTGCCTATTTATTTCCATGAAAGTATATCAACAGTCATAAAAATAAAAGAGTAGAACATCATAAGAAAACATTCATGGAAAAAAGTAAACTACACGTATACTTCAAACACTACAAGGTCAGAAACTAAATTCATGCTACTGTCCACCAATTTTCCAACCAACGCCATTAAACAATAGATAATTGAATTCTTGTACCGTTAATATAAATGCATTAATTTTTTAACCCCTAGGGATTGGCTCAAGTGGTAAGAACCTTGGTCTTGGTGGTATGCTCTTTCTAGGTCCAAGGTTCAAACCTTGGGTGTAAACAATTTCTAGAGGCAGCATCTCATCATTCAAAAAATGATGATTTACCTAAACGATGCAATGGGGATGTGTTATATGGGTTTGGAGTTTAACCATTACAAGACATGTTGCAGTTTCACTGTCTCGAAAAATATCTAATGCATTCATAGGCTACACATGTCTGATGTCCGGGTGGTTCATTGGTCCCGTCATCAGAATTACCAGCCCCAAATCACCAAAATAGAATTTCTAGGGAGGAAGAAACAATGCCAAGAAGCAAGCATACATGGCAAATTGGCAATCAAGTCCATGAACAATGCCAAGTGTCAAGCATACATGGAAATAGAGTCTACAAACCTCATCAACTCTGGTGGTGGAATTAAAGATATGGGACTGTACCCAACCCTAGTTGCCAACCTCATCCTCCCCCAATATTCGTTCACTCTCTCCACAAGGAACCCAGTATTTGTTAATGACATGAGACCTGTTTTAGAGGGGTGCATTTCTTGATCAATCCCACTCTTGATCTCCTCAACTAAACAGGTAACTCATTAACTCTCGCTTTGTAAGCCAATAAAACCATCTAACCTCACTAATGATGTTGGTTCGATGGAAATTTGAACGGCACCCTGAACAGCCCTCAAGAGGGACTTGAGAGAAAGCTCATCAGAAGGGCAAAAAATTTAATTGAAAGGGAAAAAAAAAATAATGAATTTGGTCCTAGATAGGTGAGTTGCAGACTAACTAAGATTGTAATTCAAGTTACCAATCCCTACCACCACATATTTTTATTGCCACCAAATGTCCGGATAATTCCTACCATTACATTTAGAGTGAAGAAAAAAGAACAAGAAAATATTCTGGGCGATCATGCAAATAACAGGAAGAGTAGAAAATCTGTGAAACAAACCTGACGAGAAAGGTCGAATTGGGCCAGTAAAACCTCAGCAACCTTCAAAGTCTTGTCGATATTCTCGTGAGCTTTCCTAATAGAATGTGTTCTAATCTGTAAATACAAAATTATTCCCACTATCAAGCAGTCAGAAAAGAAAATTACAAAATGGCTCTAAGGGAAAAACCCCGATTGCTTTTTGATACCCGATAAACGGAGCAAAAAAATAAAAAAAAAAACAAAATCACGGGTCTTGCTCGTTCTTTCTCTTGGGCGTCCAAAGTAAAATGGAAGTCAAATTGGTTCGGATCCAACCGCAAACAAGGGCAGTTCCTTTATACAGATATTTTGTGGGTATTTTCCTCGAGTATATTTCCAGGGAAATCAAACGTAAAGTAAAGATGGGGTGAGGGGAGAAAGAAGCGGTGGGACCTGAGTAGGACGCATGGCAGTCTCGAGGACAGAGAGGCGGTGGTCAAAGGAGCCGAGGATGGAGACGACTTTGTCGGTGATGGTCTGGCTCTTTTGCAGCGACTCTCTCATCACGGCGGCTCTCTCGCTCAGTGAATCCATGCCCACAACTGCTACCCCCATCCTTTTCTTCTCCTCGTTTTCTTAACGCTGTTCTGTTCCTTTGTTCGAACAAAGTCAAAAGA
Source organism: Platycarya longipes (assembly GCA_036559045.1). Classification (NCBI taxonomy): domain Eukaryota; kingdom Viridiplantae; phylum Streptophyta; class Magnoliopsida; order Fagales; family Juglandaceae; genus Platycarya; species Platycarya longipes. The sequence goes on from CM071801.1 coordinate 33,156,549, forward strand.
AGGAGAGGGTGGAGCAGAGCACTGTAAATCTGAGATCTCTCCGGCGGATTCTTGCTTTTGAGTTTTATGTTTGGTGACTTGGTCCCCTGTCGTCTGCTCTAGTCCTACTTCTGCACGACGGAGTCACGGCCTGGCGATTTTGGGCCAACAGAAATCAGCCATATATTTGGACTTTATATGGTCCAACATCTCCTGCCTAAGCCCTCTCAGGAGTTTTCTATTTTTTTTTTTAGATAAATATTATTTGTATACGATTAATATATTTTTTTATATATACATCTTATAAAAATATTATTTATATACATAATTTGATCTAACTATTCATTTTTTTTATTTCTCTCTCATAATATCTTTATCTTTTTTTTTTATATTTTTATATTTTTTTAATATTTTATTAACGTAACATTATTATTATATCATTAATTTTTAAAAAAATACATAAAATCGTTTATATGTAATATTACTTTATTTTTTAAATTAACTTTAAATGCTGTATTGGATTGGCCTATCAAACAAGAATAAATAGTGACAAAATTATTATTTTTCTTATTACTCATTTATTATTATTATTTTTGTTTTTTATTCTAATTAATGATTAATGAATTGACTATTATAAAATTGTATATTTTTTTAATTTTTTTTAATAAATAAAGATGTGAAAAAATACTTAAAACACAATAATAATAAAATAAAAAATTTAAATATACTATAGAATACTAAAATGATAGTATGAGCAAAAGAAAAAAAGAAAAAAATTGTAATATGAGAATAGTAACTCTATCATTATCCAGCAAACAATATTTTTAAGAAAGATGCTGGAGTGCGGTCAGATTGCACCCCAGTGTCTTTGTAGCTCACCCCCTCCTCACCCCTAAACTCCTATAATTAATATAAAAATATAATAAAAAATATATATAAAATAAAATAAAATCTTAAAAACACAATAAAAAACACAATAAAATAATAAAATGAAGAAAATATAATAAAAAATACAATAAAAGATAAAATGAAGATGAATTTTTAAGAAAATTCGGTCTTACCTAGTCTCATTTGCCGCTGCCGCCGGTGGGCAGACTCATTTCTGAGTTTAAGGCCGCTTGGGGCACACCGAAGATCGTTAGAGGTTGCCATCGCAGGGATAGGTGGTGTCACCCACCGCCAACAGGGACGACAAAGGCTGCAAACGGAGGGGGTTCAGTCGGACCAAATCCCAAATTTTCTATATTTTTAAATAAAAGGATCCAAGTGCTTCACCATTCACGCTTTTATAATTTGAAAGTCTCGTTTTTTAATTTGCATAAAATTAATATCTAAACTTTAAAACAAGTAAATAATTTTAAAAAATTATCAATTTTTCATATAGAAAAATAACGGAATACAATATAAAAATCTTAATTGACTGATACTTAACATCAACATACTACATCGATAATTAAAATTGATAACTACAAACATATATATATATATATATATATATTTGATAAACAAAGCTTGAAATCGTTCTATTACTTTTTAGTTACCTAAAAAAGATATTACTTTTTAGAACGAGAAATTGGCAGAGTACTTAATTGTGCAGATGAGAGATGCGTTGAGTAGATAACTAATCTTGATATATTTATTTTTGAGAAAAATGTCTATTTGACATTACCAATGTTTAGTTAGAAGAAGTGAAATTAAGGAAAGAAATAACTAAGGCCAATGAGCATTAATAATGATGAGCTCGTACTAATATTAGTGTTAATATCATGTTTCATATGTTTTTAGACTGAATTCTAGCAACTCAACCTTTCAAACTTGCACTTGTATACATGGAGAAAATTCGATGAAAGGGATGCCTTGTAGAGGTTGAATAGTATTCAGTGTCAAAATTAGTAGATTATCTTAAAAGTTTGTGCATAAATTTAGAAAGTTTAGATAGTATACTTGGGAATAGTTTGTGTCTACTCCCATGGGCCCATGTCCTTGAAATGTTCATTTTAATCAGGATACTTCATTGCAACATGGCTTCTAAGACAACATCATTAATGCAGTGTGGCTTCCTTACTTTCTTTACACTATCGACTTTTCCAATTAGTTCATCTTACACCTCATGTTAAGGGATCAGAAGTGGGGGTGAAAATAGATAGAATCGGTGTGGTTTTGGTGCCAAACCAACGTCGCACAGATGTTGATGGGTGTTGCTAAGAACTAGCCAAAACTAGTCAATTACGGGAGAGAAATCGATAGTCTCGATCTTGACGTTCATTGGTGTGGTCTTCGGTCTATTATCGACGTCTATAAAGAAGGAGGGGAGGAGCGTCTCCATGATTGAAAAAAAGGAAGTTGTGCTACTCAGCCATCTGTAGAGTTCAAAGCAGAGGAAGAAAACGACGAGGAAAAAGATTAAGAAGAAGAAGAAGAATAGGAGTAATTAATCTCATTTTGAGACAGCATTGTTAGGCATTTAAACCAAGCAACACCGTTTTATCTATTTTTTAAAATAAATATCATAAGTAAAACGACGTAGTTTATTTAAATGAAAGGGTGTCTTTTATATACCTAAAATATAAAAATATATATATATATATATATGATTGATCGGTTCAATGGTTTGGTTATGAAATCGGTCGACAATGGTTTCATCAATTTTAGACAGTCGGCCGACTAATTCTTTGTCAATTTTGGCCAGTTTCAAACTCCAATGGTTGGTTCACGTCAGAGACGGCCGATTCTATCAATTTATGTACAACCCTAATCAAAGGGGGTTACTTACCTTTCCAACCTACCTATTTGCACAAGTGTCTGAAAGTTGAATACCATCAGGGGGTGTCATGGCAGCTAGTTCCTTCAGCCTTTTGTATGACAGTTGCTTCATAGATGGATTTTGTTCTTAGGTTGGTTACCTTATAAAGGCCCATCAATTCCCTTTGGATGAGGTCCTTGATGCCCATTGATTTCTCAATGGTTCCTCACAAGCTTACCATTCACATTTAGGGAAAGACTTCATTATAGTTACATAATTCTAGTATAAAAATTAAGAATTTTAAATTAAAAAACTCTCTCTGGACTTTCTAAGTTTACACATAATTTTCTAAAATAATATACTAACTTTTGCACCAAAGATTCTCTGCCCTCCATAAGAAAGTTATTAAATCCATTCCGTTCTGGCCAAAATTGTTGAAAAAATATGTTCCAGAACAATAACCAAACCAGAATGATGAAGTGTTGTATTTCGTATCGATCACGATTTTGGATGTTTCGGATCATTCCAGACCATTCTGGCCAGATTCTAGAGTTCTAACCGAATTAATAATTTCAGTTCAAAATTGGTGGGGTGGATTTTTTGTAAGTATAATAGGAGAATAAACATAATTCCCGCTTCAGGAGGAGTGTAGACTACAGACAAAAATGGAATCAGAAATACGAAGAAGAAGCTTCAAGAAGAGCATAGACTGCAAACGAAGAGGGTTTATTGGCTTGCTCTCATTCTTCTCCAAAGCCCTAAAATTTGGGTTCAAAGAGAGAGAGAGGAAAGATACTTTAAGAGGAAGAGAAGGCCATATATTGGGCGACGGCGTTGGCGTTAAAGAGAGAAAGGAAGAACGTGTGGGGGGATAAAGAGAAGTCCAACACAAAAAATAAATTTAGTGCATTAGGAATGAACACACCCTTAAATGAAAAAAATAGCAATATGTCTAATAAATATATAATTTTATATTGGATTTTATAAATATGCATGTTTAAGACTTGTATTAACTATTAAAAAGTATTATTAAGTTCATTGTATGCTTTAAAGATTTATATTAATTTTATTTTAGAATGTAGTTATTATATACATAATTCAGAGCATCTACATTGGCCTCCCAACATTTTTCCTATAATTTAGCTAAAAGTTACATTCCCTAACATTTTTCTTTATATTTTACTATCTTCCAAAAACCTCCTACATATCATTCCCTATCATTTCTTTATTCTATTAAAATAAATTATTTTATTCTTTATTCATTATTTTCTTCCTCTCAATTCCATTTCCATTGTTAACTACTAACTATTTTGTCTTTAACCTGTTTTGAGTATTTCCAACTTTAATTAAACCCTAAAAATTGGTATAATTTTTTTTTTCTCGATATGTGAATAGTTAAAAATTTAAAACAATTAATAAACAATATTCTTTTCAAACAAATTTTTTATTTTTTTTTAATAGAGAAAAACAAAAATAGCAAAACTATAAAAATAAATTGAAATAAATTAAAAATCCAAACTAGTAATAATTACAAAAAAAAATGCTCGTCATACTCAAAATTCTCCAAAGTACATAGTAATTACAACCAACCACAATATCGAAATACAAAAGAGAAAACTAGATTTCTCTAGTTTTTGTTTATGCCTCTCTAGATCAATTTCTATATGATGTCTATTAATTTAGATGTCCATTGAGATTTGTATCTTATAAATTTTGATTTGTAATCAGTTTATTGTCTTCTACTCATATGTTTGTATTTATGAGTCATACCAACAAAAAAATCCACAGGCCTGCCCAACTTACACGGTTGACAAGTAACAAAAAACATATAAGCACAAGCACAAAATTAACCTAAGTACATCTATGAAAAGTATTTTCTTTATTAATAAACAAGTTTATCTCATAGTTTTGGCAACCAAAAAATCATCGCCCCTAATTGTCCTTAGTATGAGCAATTAGTCAGTATGATTTAATACCGTAGTAACATACTGGGTGTTAATTGCGACAATTGTTTACTGAGCATAACAGACCAGTAGTACTACTACTTGACCCAGGCATTAGAGAGTATTTTCTTTTGTTTTGTTTCAACTTTGTAGACAAACATAAATACATAACATATAAAATAATACCCAACACCCTAAAATATGTATGTAATAACCGGGGCTCAAGAAAGTTATTTTCAATTACTAGTATGCGTAAGATAAGAGGCGTGCATGAACGGTTGCAAAATCTTGAACCCTGATTGTCGATTGATGGCCTTTCAGGGTTCACAGATTATCCCACCATATCAATGATGCTCCTTCTTAAACACTATGAATTAATCATACTCATCATAGCCTTACATTAGACGTCCATCACAAAACAATCGTGACATCAAGTATTTAACTAATTTGAATTCACATCACATAATCAAAAGATTATAGACAGGCTAAATATTAAAAATCACAAAATGCATGTAATGGCAACAATGCAATGTAGTCTAATAATCACACTATATTCATGCTAAACAAATATCATCAACTTTAAACAAATGGCATTACACAATACCTAAACAAATGGCATCACACCATGCCTAAACATTATTCAATTTAAACTAAAATAAGAGAATTTTCTCTTCGACACAAACATGTTAAAAAATTTACAATAACAAATCATCAAGATGTTCTAGCATGTTTTCAATTACCATGATTCGGATGTACCTACAATGTCATAAAATTGGTTAAATAATTAGCTCATTTTTTTAGAAGTTATTCCTTTAGGAAAAGGTCTTATATATGTATCTTCCACTTAATTAATATGGACCGCCTACAATTCTAAAGCCCATATTAAGTCTACAACCATAAGTTTTGTAAATCATTGAGCCAAAAATATTGAAATAGGATCATGATGTACATGCATGAGATTAACAGCTCAATTCAAATGAGCCTCAGAATTAAGAGCTAACATTCAATAGATATTATGAAACAAATATGCAAATCTAAAGAGTTGCAACTCAAATAAATATATAGTAGACCATTATTTTAAAACTCATAGGAAGAGAGCATTGCATACTAAAAACCTAAAGTATTTCAAAGTTAGACTTCTTTGGAGATAACATATCCCGAGCATGCAACCTATCCAAACAACATGCATAATTATAACACACATCCAAACAGCATGTCCTGCAATAATAGAGTTAAAGAATGACTAAGTTCATATATAAGTAGCCAATATAGTCAAGTAAAGGTGTAAATGTTTAACAACCCATCCAAACAAATGCATGCAATGCTCAAGCAACTAATTGATACCCCTTCAATCAGATTAACAACAAAAGATGAAGGATAGCAAGGAATACACAAAAAAAACAAATTCAGAATTATTAGATTTTGAACATTTCTCAGATTAATAAACAATGGGCAATACATGAATAGCATGATATGGACATCACAAAGGCATCACAGGGGTTAATAGGTCAGTCATGTACATCATAGCAAAACCACACAAAAATCTTAGATTAATAAACAATGAGCAACACAAGCATGTCAGGATATGGACATCACAGAGGCATCACATGGGTTAATAGCTCAAACATGAGCATCACAGTAAAATAACAAACTCGTCAAAGGGTCACAAGTAACAGATTAGGGAGCCCAACGCAGATGCTTTAAAAATCCCACTCACAGAATCGAGAAATTTAAAACCCTAACATTTGGGTTCGAAATCATACTTAAACCCAAATGGAATACACACAAGCAATGGAGTATTCGTCAATATGGGTAAAGTACAGAGGGGCAAAAACAATGGTGAATGGGGGGATGCGAAAACCTCAAATGACAGTGATATATATATATATAGAGAGAGAGAGAGAGAGAGAGAGAAAGAGGGAGAGACGAAATGGGAGCCAAAGGGTGTGCGTAGATCTTACTAAAGATGATGACAAAGGGAAGCGAATGCTGAGTAGGAGATGGAGAAACGAAATCGCATGGGCAAATGGCACAAATTGAAGGATGGTGATTGGGATGGAGAGCTACATTCAGATTGAGAAGGAGTGGCTCCCTATATGTGGGAGCTACTGTAGCGCCTCCTAAAAGATCCCTTAAAATGGGGATCCGAATATGGGCTTGTTTTGGGGGTCCCCCAAAATCTCAAAACAACCCCTATAATTTAAGAAAATGGTCCCATTTAAGGAGCTCAATATAGATACTTTTATTCATATAATATCTATCTTGAAACGGTACTAGTATAAATTTATTTCATTTCAATGCCTTAATTGGAATGGACAACGGAACATAATTCATAACTTTGCTCCATAAGGCCTCCATTTCCTTTGAGTTTTCTTCGTGTATGCAGGTATGAGTTCGAAGACTTGAATTGTTGGAACCCTACCCAAAGGTATGCAAAACACGAAATTAACAATCACTATTATAAGAAATGCTATAAAGAAATTTTATATAACATACTTCTACCTTTTCAATAAACAATTTATTATTATTATTTTTTATTTAAACACATATATTTAAAAATAAAGATAAAGTGTCAAAAATGATGTCATATGTTATTAAGTAGAAAATGATGCTACTCTTCCGCCTGAGTAGTACCGCTCCATCTGACCGTTAGTTGAAAACTAGCTTTTGTTTTTTCTTTAATTTTTTTAGTCTTATTTTTTTAATTATTTGAAAGTATTTTTAAAAAATATAAAAAAAATATCAATATACTAATAATCACTTCCTTAACTATTAAGTAAAAAAATTTAAAAAACAAAAATACATAAAATATCAAAATGAAATATCAAAACTAAGGGATATAGTAGCATTAATTTTCTTAAGTAAATGAGTGTAGCGTAAGAGTTCCACATAAAATCTACTATTATATCATTTGCAAAGGGAATAATTTATAAAATTTTTCACAAAATATAAATATAATTGATATATGTTTTAAACATTTCAAAATATAATTTCCTGGTATTTTTTGGATGCGTTGTGAAGAAAGGGTAAAAGATCCCTTTGAAAATAATTAAAAAAATCAAATACTCTTTATTTATTTATTTAATTTTTAAAAAATCTAATTATAAACTATTCTACATGTTAATACGTACATCAGTCTGCTAATTCACTTATATCTAACAAATTTCATTTTGCTACTCTTTGAAAATTATTTGTGCCGTAATTATCAACAAATTATATAAATAAAATAAAATAAAGACCAGAAATAGAAAAAAGAAAAGTCCAAGTGGCGAAGTGACAAAAGCCTGACCAAGAACGACAAATGGTGAAAAAGTCGCCACGTTGCGCGCCATGAAGCCATGCGACCCTTCTTTACCGTTGGCCGTTGCTACTTCTTCTACTTCCTTCTCTTATTCTGAGCGCCTCATTCTCTCGTTGCTTTTTCAATCAGATCACAGACCATCTTCTTATTAAAAAGAAAAAAAAAAGATCACGAACTATCTGGCAGCCAAAGAAGTCCCAGAATCCGCCATGGCCAAAGTCTCACAAGGTACTTCGTAACCGTTATTCTCTTATTAAATTAACCATTAATATTGATTACGATCGAGATATTGTTTGGGGTGTAAGTGTTACTATCAAGATTAATGTAAATATGAGACTTGTCTGTTTTATGTTTGTAAATATGCTTCTGATTGTTGGTATGCTCTATGGGATCTTGAAGACAAACGTGATCAGTTGCGGGAATTGTGTTGCAAAGAAGCGTGCGAATATAGTCCCAGAAAATTAAATGTCAATGATATCATTCCTCATATTCTGCACCTGTGAGTCTCTCTCTCTCTCTCTCTCTCTCTCTCTCTCTCTCTCTCTCTCTCTCTCTCTCTTTGTGTTTATGTGTGGTCCTCCATCTATTAAAAAAAATGGCACACTTATTTTTGCACAGGAAAAACTCTAAATCCAAGTCCTATGTATATAATAAGATAAAAAGATGAATTTAATAAAATAATTAAATTTAAAATATAAAATATAAAAATAATGAATCAGAATATACAAGTGTAAGTGTATGTATGGGTGTGCAATATTACTTGTATGTATTACTCTTTTTGCACAGTTCTCATAAGAGTTAATGTCACTGATTGTTTCAGATATGGATCTTGTGCGACAGCTCGCAACTTTGAAATTTATGCTCCAGATGCTTCTTTTGAGGATCCGCTCATGTGTGCTAAAGGGTGGGTGTTGGTTTTATTTAGTCTGTATTGAGAAGAAATATGAGTTCGATGATACATCCAAAACTTTACAATTGATCAATGGATAGTCTCTTGCAATGGATTCATCAAAAATATTCTTCTTAACCTTATCAAAATAGCCACAAGTTATATCTTGGTATCATTTATTAATTTCGTATTTACTGATTATGAAACACCGTTTTACATTATTTATATGGTTGAATGTTCAGGGTGAAGCAGATAAAGTCTGCATTCTATTCACTTTCCAAGGTTTGTCTTATTTCTTTGTTGGTTTATTTACTTCTTGTCAAACATCATTTTTTGGAGGCCTATGTCTTAAACTTAATCTGAACGTCCTATTTGTGGAAGTTTTCTGATAATTGTAGCGATTGTGATGGGGAAACTAGTCAAGGATTATGAAATTGTAAAGTTTACTATACCAATACACATTTTTGGTTAAAACGTACTGTTGGTTTTGTTCTGGACTTCCATCCTTTGGTCAAAATTGGAAGTATCCGTTGGCCCTGTGGTCATGTCTCATATATTCATGCAAAATGCAGGAATGCTATAATGGTTGACATTATATACAATCATGGTTGAGATGCATTGAAAGTTTACTAAAGCTGTTAATTCGATACTAAGACCATACGGCTTCATGAAACTGTTTGGTATCCAAGCAGAGTAGAATTTAGGAATGTGCTCAGTAGATACCCCGGTGTTGCACATATACAAGGCCACAACAATTGTAGTAATTTTTTAGGAAAATTGAGTGTGGTGTTTATGAAATTGACAAAAGGTAAATGTTACATAGAGAAAGAAAATTGATTCCAAATCTCATTTTAGTTGAAGTATAAACTGGTTGCTTGGATGCAATAGGAGTAAGATGTTCCTTAAATATTTGCCTTGAACTGAGTCTTATTGAGTTCTAGGTGGTCCATTTCTTCTTCAGTATTGTCTGACAGGCTTGGCTACTCTTCCCCATGATCTTCAGGTCTTTAGTGAATCAAGAATTGTTGAATATAGCATTGAAGAAAATGTAATTTCGCCAGGAAAGCAAGAGGTTTACAACTATAATTTGCTACTCTCATCAAGTTTTTTTTTTCTTCTTATTTTAAGTATTCTGTTTGGGTTGATTCTTTTTAAATCTCTGCATTTAAATATAGATATTAATTGACAACAAGCAGCACTACAAGTTCTTGGGGAAAGACATAGATATGATATCACTCATCAAGTTGTATGTTGTGGATGGAAAAGTTGTTCGTCATGAAGATTGGTACGCACTAAAGTTCTTTCTTTTTACTGTGTTCCATCCGATCATTAACATATCTTGGCTTTAGAGAAGAACACTATGATAAGTGGAGACATTTGCTGTATTTTGAAAGCACTGCCTTTTACAACCAATACTTTTCCCTGTTATAATTTTCTCCAATTATTTTGTAAAATATATACTCTTCTAATGAATTTTTCATGTAATATCATGAACTTAAAATGTGGTTCATAAGTTTTGAAGTTATAATCACTTTACAGCAAATAAAGGATATACTATGTGTTTTGAATAATGTTTGTGGAACTCTCAGAATTTGGTACCATTAAGGAATCCATTAATTATGGTATTTTAGTGTTATCTTTATTATATCTACTTAAGAGGAGTGTACTTACTATGCAATTCAATGCAAATAAAAAATCATCATGTGGGGAATAGTATAGGAGCCACTTTTTCCTTTGTTTTTTCCTTTTTTTTTTGCTGTGGTATGGGAGATAGTGTTTATATAATTTCCTACCAACTACTCAATTTTCAGAGCAGTTTTCCCACCCTTGAAGTTGGGTTGTTTGAGAATTAGTCCACTTACTATTTTTCTGTTTGGTGTATGGAACTATTTTCTTCCATCTCAATGTCTTAAACATTGTGTGTTAATGCTTTTCTGAATTCCTAAACAAAGTACTACGTACAACCCCAACTGGATTTTTCTAAGAAAAGTTGAAAACCCATTGTTGTTCACATGTTTTTTAAATTAGGCAGTTTGGCGCTACGATTCAAAGTTGTACAAATGAACTTAGCTTAAACAAATGCATAAATTTCTACATGAAATATACCTGTCAGAACATATATAAAACTAGAAAACATGAGTTGTAGGTCTAGGTTATACGGTATTATGTCGAGCATGATGCCAGACTCGGGAGATAGCTTGACTGAAAAGATGCTTAGTGGGCCAAAAAGATTTGAAGGTTCAAAGATGGACTAGAGTTAACAATAGGCCTATTAATATTAACCTTTTATTTGAGCCTAATTATATGGGGAGCATAGATAGATTTAGGAATGCTTAACATGACCATAAACTATATATGTAAATTTGTAATGTATGAGATCTTTATGAACAGATGAACCAAAAGAGAGTTGTATACTCAAATGGAAATTTGCAACAAGTGGAACAGATACAAATGGAAAGGAATTAATAAAGAGAAATGATAATCCAAACCGGTTGCCTACCAGAAAAATTAATGAAGTTGGGGTTTGATCTGATAAGGACATAAGAATCAAATACTGTATAGAATTCATTTTTTATTTTTTTAGCACTTAACTTTTCACATATTCAATTGTTTAAAATATGATTCACCTAGAAGAGAGGTGTTTTTCCCTATATTTTTTAGTCTAATTTTTAGAATACAAGTCAAATGCACAAGAAGGCTTGTACTTCTGAACTTGCTTGTGCCTGGGTTGTAGAGTCTGCTAAATAGTGTGTTTAGCATCTACTCTCATCGCATTTCAAACTATCCAACTTTTCAGATATGCTTTTGTGTTCATATTATTGCCAGATAGTGATGTGAAACTCTCCATAATATGTGTATAGGTGGAACAAGAAGCCTCTTTTGAGCAAGGAGACAGTAAAGCTGCCACTCTTTGGTCGACTTGTTGAAATGACTCGCAGGGGTTCAATGCTGGCAACTCATGCAATGATGAGGTTCGGGAAGGATCCAACCATTTGAACTCTTGAAACCATCCATGGATTATGTTCTGCTCCTGCTTGTGCATAATTGTTGTGCCATTCATTGTGCATGCAGTATGGGCTTTGTCTAGGTAACTAATTAGGATTTAGGAAAGTTTAGTTGAATTTTATTTGCTTGGTGATAGATTCCTTCAGTAATTAAATAGCCAAGCCAACAATCACACATTGCATCGGTTTTTTTTCTATTGCAGTTTGCTGTATGTAGGAACTTGTTTCCAAAGAAAAGACGACCATCTTTGTCTTCAAACAACAAACACATTGAAAATATATATAGCATATTTATATTTATCTACCATGAGGGGAGCTTTTTCGTGGCGTCGTTGGGTATGATCTGGGCTCGTTTATATTATTAGCAAGTATTCAATAACGTAGTCTAACTTACAAAGTGATTGTGATGCATTGATTCTAAAGAATAGGTGGCTACTCTTCCTAAAATTTCTTTCCCTTTTAAAAACAGTCACATCCTGAATTAAATCCTCCTCTATTCTTGAATTAAGTAGTTATAAAATTTATTGAAGTATTTCTTATGATCATGAGACCAGATGCATATCAACAACTTTGTCAAAGTGGGAACTATGAAATCCTGTTTCATTGCATTTTGAAAGCAACTTTTGTTAGTCGATCTACAGAGGCTTGGCCAAAAATAGTGACTTATAAGCTAGTACCCAAATATAGAATAATGAAAGGTATGTAGGAAACAAAACTGAGAGTAAGAGAAACTTATCAAAACAAGAAAAAGAATTAAAGTTGCTAACTAAGAAAGAAATAGTTTTGGTAACTAAGAAAGAAATAGTTTTATAAGACCGTGTTTTGAAGAAGAAGAGAATCAACCAACAAAGGTAAGCCATTTTCATAAACCAATGGTGCAGGGGACAAAATTGAATGCACTTATGCATAAAAAACTAATAATGATATAGTGTCATTATGAAGGATTTGTAAATGGTAGTGTTTTATGGATCGAAGGGGGTGATATGCAAATGATTGCCTCTTCATTTTTTGGATCTTCATAAAAAATATACAATTTGATTCTTATTGATAACTAATAGCAACAAAGGTGGGATTTACAACGCAGCAAGGATTCTGATCTGAATCCTGTGAATTTCGATGAGATATTCGACATTGTTTTATTTGAAAGCAAATAGTTCAAATAAATCTACATTTTTATATTCTATTTCTCACAGAACTTAAACGTCAGGTCAACTTCCATGGCCACCTCCACAGAGTTTGGTGGTCCATGGCTCCATGGCCAGTTCCATGATCATAGTTAATCTTATATGATTTTGGTGATTTATTTGATAGAAATAGATCCGGAAGTCTTTGGTTTAAACAAGTTGGAAATTTGGATGTTGATCTCAAACATTGAAAACCAATTAAGATCTTAATATCCCAAAGCACCTAGGGTATTAGACCATTTTCTCTTTACTTTATGAAGCAATCTACTTGTGTTTATTAAAATATAAAACAACTAACAAAATCTACCTCCTCTCATCAGCTTAAATTTTTGAGAAAAATAATGATTTTACATGATATTAGAAAAGAAGTGCTGAATTCGAATTCTGACTCTACACTCATACAGTGATTTAATTAAATATTCCATGTGTTGGACTACCCATTAAAAGAGAGTCTAACACACGTGAGAAAGTGTTAAGATATAAAATAAATAATAAAATTTACATCTTCCCACCAGCTTAACTTTTTGGAAAAAAATTTGATTGTACAATGTTTATCAGATTTCATGTGGAAATGGGGGGATCCCATACCAGTTTTCTTCAATTATTCACTGATTATTGCGAGTTGGAGATCCAAGAAGTTCTTACTTTCCTGTAAAACTCACTTGTAATAGAAGGGCTTTAAAAAAGTTGGTGCCTTTATAGAGAGCGGCCATTGCCTTGTTTCTTTTACTAAAGGCTGCAAAAGCTCAAGCTGTGGAAACTTTGTCTCCATTAACGATCCTTTCGCCAAGTGAAGAGGGAAAGTCACGTTGCCTTTAAAAGTATGTACATTTTGAATACTTTAAAGTATTAATGATCCTAAAAAGAATACAATTAGTGGGATCATATGCTTTTCCATTTCTCTTTTTTCCTTTGCCTTTTTCCATTTGTAATGATCTCTTGATTATGTTCCAATTTAATGTACATACTTATCCTATCTAATTAAATATTCCATGTGTTGGATTCACAAAGTTTTTGGTATAAGCGATGATTTTATAGGAGCATATATACAACAATACAGAGGAATTCTTGTAGGATCAGAGCATCCTTAAAGAGATTAACGGCATGCTTAGAATAGATAAAGCAGGCATACTAGTTTTATATTATAATGATCTGGGTTACAAGAATTTTAGACATTCAATCATCATGTTGCTACATGGATTTCTCAATGATGGAATATTTACAAAATGTTGGCAAATGTGAAAAGTGAGAAATGTCCAGCCAAAAGGAAGTTACCACGTTGTGAAAATTTTCAAATTCCAACACGCATTGATAAAGGAAAAAGAAGATAATAATGCTTTGGAACATACTCAAATTAACTTCTTTTTCATGCCTTGCCACCCTTTTTTACTCATCTATCATTTTTTTTTCAAGTTTTTTTACTCATCTATCTCCTGCCTGTATCTTTGTCTGTGACGCTGCTTTTTGTCTCTCTGCCACATACACTAAGTGCTTTATGCATTTAACTAATCATGTTTATCAGATATAATATGGACTTGTTGATCACAGAAGACCCAAAAGCAGTCTTATTCATGTGAGGCTTGAGAAAGAGAGACAGAGACAGAGACAGAGAGCTAGAGAGAAGATAATTCCGTTTCACTTTGAGTCTTTGACTATTATTGGGAGTTCCAGATCCGAGGCGTCCCTTACTTTCATGTAAAATTCACTTATGATAGAAAGAGGAGCTTTAAAAAGTTGGAGGTCTTATGGAAAACAGTCGTTGCCTGCTTTCTTTCCCTAAAGACTGCCCAAAACTCGAGCTGATGAAACTTTGTTTCTACACCAATCCTTTTATGCAGTAAACATGGCCATCTCTCTCTCTCTGAAGTTTAATGGTGTGGAAGCTTGTCTTGGGTGGTAGTGCTTGTTTCAATTCAAAAGTAAATATATTGCCTCAAAAGTACATACATTTCGACTACTCTTTTAGTTCTTAAAAGAATAAGATCAGTGTCTTCATGATCTTCAAGTTCTCTTTTCCTTTTAATTTTTTTTTCAAAAAAAAATAAGTGCAGTGATTTTTAGATTACTTCCGAGAGCATATGTCGAAATCGGGTCTTGAGCAAGATCTTCTTTATAATTAAAGAGCCTTTATGGCTTTATGCCATTGGGATGATCTTCTTTATAATTAAAGAACCTTTATGGCTATATGCCATTGGGATGAGTAAGTAGCAGTTGATCAATGATAGATTTCCATGATAAGAATGATAAGTACTACAGTAGTTCTAATGATATATTCTGAACCAATTTATGTTTCCGTGCTACAAACAAATTCAACTGTCCTTTTTTTCGGGTCCTAGTTTTACTGTTTGAACTTTGACAATCCCCAAACAGCTAACTCTTCAAGATTGTGTTTGCATGTTTCCCCCATCCACTGGCACTTCTAATTGAGAGAGATGGAGCCAAAGTTTTAGTGTTTAGAATTCTTTCTACATTTCAATCCACCTTCCTGTAAAAACTTAAGCATCGGATCAAGCTATAATGATATATGGCCCTGTTCGGTTATTAGACTGCATTGAGATTAATTTAGTACAATCTAATTTTAAGTTGAATCAATATCTAAATACTCAACTCTCAAATCATTAAACTCATCTAATTCAAAAACTCTTTACACGTAGGATCCACAATCTTGTTCAATTTAACACTTCTTTATACGCGGCTTGCGAGATCCACAATTTTTTTTTAAATTTTCATAAATATATCTAAACTCATCTTAACATTTAAACACATTTTAAGTAAACCCTCTAAAACTTACCTCACTATCTCAACTTACTACTATTAGAAAAGAACTTATCTCAATTCAACTCAATATCTAAACGCATACATAGAGTTGCTACTCAAGTAAGCTTGCAAAACCAGTGATTTCAGCCTTCATTTGCCTTCCAATCCACCTAGTTTAATTCAGTTTCCTCTACTCACTACAACTATATTGACCAAGCACCTTAATTTCAACCCTTTATGCCTTACTTATTCTTCTCCTGCGAGAGAGATCGAAGAAAGAAAAGAAAAATATTTTCTGTTGTTTTAAACAGTGTTGCTCAGTTAAGAAAAATATGGAATATGATGCATTTGGGGGGTACATTTCCAAGAAGATGCTCCCTTTTTTTTTTCACCTGGTAATCTTGATAAGAGTCAGAGGTCACCATGACTACTTAAAGAGAAAAACCCTCAATTAAGGTTTCAACTTTGCTTGCCATGAAAGGCTACTCGTTTCTTGTACACAGGGGAAGGTATACAACTTTTAATCAAACCAAATTTCTCAAAGTTAACATCGATTTTTCTTTCCTTTTTTTTTGTGTGCAGATTTTCCCTACTTTTAAGATGATATGTTCCTCCTAAAACCACTATTTTTTCGATTTTTCCTTTGCTTTGAGCAAGAAGAATCAATACCCATATCAAGATTAGTCTTTGTTTTCTTATGTAATTTTTCATGTTAGGCTGGATTTGGTGTCATACAATATCTTCTCATATCTTATTGGGCTTAAGTTTGTATCATGATCGTGTTAAGTTCGAATTCACGTATCAAAGTGGAGTTCGAAACACATAAGAGTCTATCTTAATCTTAATCATTTGATTAAATAAATTAGCTTTTTCGATATTAATTTGTTAATTTCATGTTGTATTCGTATTAGACAGCCATTAAAACAATGAGTAGTTTTGTTCCAACATACTACCAAGTCCAAAGTATAGCTGATGGACCATAAAGTAGGAGCTCTATCCAATGGCCATTTATCATGTTTTATATAAAGAAGTTTATAAATATTTTTTAAAAGGCTTTATTAAAAATGAGAGATGATGCCTCATAAAAACCAATACAAGCTCATTCCTAGACAATGTAGAATTTTCTTTACTCCCCTCACTTGTGGGCTAATTTTTGTCGTCTTCCTACAAGTGGACCTCATTAAATCAATAGATGGAGCGCATTGTTAGAAGGTTTGGTTCTAATACTATATAAGAAACCCATGCGTCCTTATCTAAAAGGCCTTATTAAAAAGGAGAGAGGGTACCTCATATAAAACTCAGGACAAGTTCATTCTTAGATAATATGAGATTTTCTTTATTATATTGGAGGGTCCCATGCCCTGTATATTACTGAAAAGTATGGTAGTTAAAAAAATGAACTTAAGAGAAGCACAAACATGTTTATTGGAGAAGATTAACTCTGCATCCAAAACAAATATGCAATCATCAAACAATTAAATGTACTTGAAACCGCTAAAGAAGATATTGAAAGATCGACACTCATCTATCTGTCAAAACATCATAAGATTTAACAATAACAATGACATAAAGTAAAGAGAGAATAAAATAAAAGTATAGAAAGTATGCATAAGTGAGGTGAGCAACTCATTAGGATCTCACTCTGTAATATTTCAAAAGAAAAAAGACATCAATACTGGAATGATTGTTGTACTTGTAAGTTCCTTGAATACATATTCATACTTTTGATTCTATATTTTGCTGATTTCAAATTTGTGATGATGATGTTCCTTGAGTGATTCTAAAGCAATATGGTCTGCAAATTAGATGCTTCTCTGTCTTTATATTGATCTTCTTCAGCACAAACACTTTTCCAAGATGAGAATGTTAGGTCTTAATACCAACCGCATATCTTTTGAAAAAAAAATAAATGAAATTCATCTCTACATCTTGGAAAAGTGATATATGCTTTTAATTAGGCTTGTGGAAGATTTTTCTATTATCTTTATAAAGTAGCCCTACCTTTACATGATAACAATTAAGGGTGTCTGAGTTTCTTCTTTATTTTCCTTTGCTAGCTGCTCCTCAAAGAGAGAGAGAGAGAGAGAGATGCTTTATTACAAAAGGAATTTCTACTGCATGTATGAATAAGAACATGTAATGCAGAATTTGTAGTTGGGTTTATGACTTTTTTATGTTCAAAATATGGAATCACTTTGTCCCATTTTCTCTCAAAACACAAGAAGGAAATGAGAGAAGGTTCTTTAGATCAAATGGCATAAGGACTAGTCTCCAAATAGGAGAACCAAGTTCGAATTCCCCCACCCCCTATAACAAAATAATAATAATAATAATAATAATAATAATAATAAATATATATATATATATATAAACCAATATTGCAGCATGGGATGTGCAATAATAAGAAAGTGCAAATATATCATTTAATATTTATCATATCTCCTTTAGAACATTGTGCAATCATTGTCCAATGCTTTTCAAAGCCAATAAACTAATATTGCAGCAAGGGATGTGCTGAAGTGCTGTCTGCATCACTTCCCCATAATTTATTATTTAAATTTGGACCAAAGAACATTCATAGAATTAATGATGATCAGGCATCAATGGGTTTGATGGATTTGACTATATTAAGGTGAAGACATAAAAAACCTTTTGCGTCCATTAAATCATTGCCTTTCAATTTAAAACAGTAGGCATGGCTTCAATATGATGTTATGCATGCAGGAGTTTTGTACCAAAAATCATATAACTTTGTAGATTGAAAATTGAGAAGAAGAAAAAAAAAAAAGAGGAAGAAAGCTGATAACTTAATAAACAGCTGCAATCTGAAATCATAAATTCCAAAGAAAAGGAAAAACATATTTTTGTTACATGCAGCAATAAGAACTTCAAAGATGCACCAATATACACAGCCCTGTATGGTCAAATCCTATCATTTTCCCATCTTTTTCGTTTATCCCTCACCAAAAACCTATATTAAAAAGATTAAAAAAAAAGAACAACAAAAAGTATCAGCTCAGTTAGAAGATCAATCCATCTTCCTGTTACAAAACCACAACTCTTGAACTATGAAGGTAACTTGCATATCCACAGATTCCAGAATCCCAATGACACCAACTGAATATTTTTTATCTCCATTGTCTTCGACGATCAAAATATTCAAATCTAGTGAGAGTGATGGGCTTTTCTCAACCGTGTCATCCTCAATATTGGTTTTTTGATCATTTTTAGCATGTTTTTGCTTTTTTGGGGAAGTGCAAGCTCTTGACACTGAGTTAGTGGAACTATCACAACTGAAAATGATGATGGCGTCCATAAGAGAGACAGTATCACCTCCGGGAAGAATTACTCGTCCACTTTTAATTGCTTTCTTGATAGCCCTTTGAGAACAGTAATCAATATGATCTACATCTTCCATGAAGAACACACGATGAGGATTCTCATTCACTGCTTCGCCAAATTTATCAAGATAGCTGGAACCCAGTTCATCTGATCTTGTTCTTTTGTTTTTGGAATATTCTGCAGTTGAATCAGCCCTCGTTGAAGAGAAAATACTGCTCAAACAAACCGAAACAAAGTTGCTTTGAGAGCCAAAAACAAGTTTAGCAAGCTCCCTTGCAATCTTTTCCTTGCCATCATTATCAACACCTAAGAAGAACACCCAAGTTTCTTCTTTGCTGCTTTTTCTGTCTTTCAAATTGCCCTGCCTTATGCTTTTTCCAGACTTGCACCGAAGGATAGTTGTTGCAATCTCAGGAATAATGTCCTTCTGCCATGAAACCTTTTTCTCTAATGCATCACATAGTATCTTCAAGTTCTCAGCATTAAGCTCTCTAAACATCTGAAGGCCAACCATATCTTCCATTACTTCACTAGAAGATGCCGAATTAGGACTAGAATTTGGATTCGACAAAAAGTCTGGTTTAGGGCCATTTCTCTCTGGAATGAACTCTCTCAAATTGCTTTCATAGCCTTCATCATTGGGTTCGAAGGTGATAGGCCAACTGAAGTGGGTCTGATGCAAGCCAGGGTTGCGCTCATATGAAGAGACTGATGTGGAGGAAGGAGATGGCGAAGTGAAAATGAAGGTTTTGTGAGGGATATTAGGGTTCTTATGGCCTAAACTGCAGAATGAGTTCCATTTCTTGCGAAGATCCTTGACAGTAGTAAATTCCTGCGTTAATAGAGATACAAAAGCATCGTGTTAGAGTATAAATTTTATCGAAAAAAATAGTCTTGATGGTGAAAATGAATGAATAAGACTGAAACTTGATCATTCAAAGAGTCTTTTCTACTGTCTTCCTTCGACTGTCGGAGCCATGAAGGCAAGCTTGCGGTAGTGGAAATGGTGGCTGTCTCTTTAATACAAAAGTCAGTAGCAATGCTTTGAACTTCTTTGTTGAACTTGGCCATGCAATCGTTGTAGCAAGTTTGGCTCTTATCAAATCCAGTTTCAAGTAGTTGCAAAGCAGGCACTGTGTCGGATACCTTGCTTCTGACTTGAGCTTGCAAATTATTGAGAAATCAACAAAGATTTAATTTTAAAAACCCAAATATAAAGAGAAAAGAAAAAAAAAACAGAAGCAGAATGTCATATTTGTGATGATAATGACTATTTGCGATGAAAACAGATTCATTTTAGTAGAAAGCAGTCAATTTTGCAAGAAATAACTAGCTATAGATAAATAGTTTTCTTATAGTGTTTACCTTTCAAGATTGAGAGTTAGGCTCAAGCTGCCAACCGAGATAGTAAGAGGGTGAAGATCTCAAATAGTCTCTAGAGAAGGGTAGCCTATTTTGCATTTCATGTAAGTCTGAAAAGTGGCAATCCCAAAGAGCCAAAATCTTGATATTCCAGTTGCACCAATTCCACACATCAATCCTTTAAGACCCATGATTATGTGCTCCACAGGATAGTAGTACTTTCTCCTTTCTTCGCCATTATAAGTTGACCAAAACTCAAAAGTACATTTGAGATCACCAAGATACAAGACAACCCCTCTTGTAATATAGGATTTCACAAGGCACCCAACTTCCATCAGCTTCTGCTCAACATCCTCCTTGGTGGAGTTCCTCAGAGAGAAGAGAGGAAGACTAATAAATTTCATATACCTTAACTCCTCGGAAACATCTCCTCTTTCAATTTTTTCCATCACTTCTCTTAACACAATCTCAGCACTTGCCACACACTCTCCCACAATAACAGTATTTCTTTTTCTTTTGTTTGAAAGTTCATTCAACACACTCATTACATCTTCACTCCTGAACTGACCCAAGGATTTACCTTGTGATGACACTTTGAACTGACTAAAATGTGGAAAATGACTTGTATTTTGAGAACAAATTTCCAAAGAAACAGCTTGTTCTACTCTATTTTTCACTTGGGTGCTTGAAGAACTAGCCTCTCTCATGACTCGACTAACACTTGGATCATCTAGAATAGATTTATGAGCTGTTTTAACTCTATTTTTAGAGCTAATATGGGTTGTTGCTGGTTTTCAATAGAGCCTCTCTCATGCGCGCGCTTGAATGTTGCAACCAAGGCATTGGAGAGGGAATGACTTAAGTTGTAGCGAGGGCTGAGTAGAGGGCTTGCCGAGGAGGCGGGGAGGCGGTTGAGCGCAACATTGAAGCAAAGCTGAAGGGCCTTGCATTGGAGGGGGTGAGAATGGGATTGAAGGGCGCAGTCCCTTTTCAGAAGACCATTAGAGGATGAAAGCATGGCATTAGCAACATGGAGAGGAGTCACTTGGGCATGACCTCGGCGTTTAGCAAGGCTAACAGCTTGTTTCACTATGCTTGTTGCCTCAGCAGTTAGACCCTGCTGAACACTGCAAAGACTGGATCTCATTTGATGATCTTAACTTTTACTGAATATTCATAGCTAAAAGCCTATATATATAAAGAAGTTAGGACACTTCATGAGACTCTTAAGAGTTTTGGCTTAATGGGTTTAATTGGGATTGAGAGAAAAAATGGTTTAGAACATTGTTGAGGGATGTAATGAGGAACTAGTTATCTGGTTTATATTTCGGTTGAGGAGACTGAAGTTTGAAAAGGCTTTGTATCAGATATTTGGTGTGTGGGTTTATGCTTTTCTTGTTTGTGAGGGAAATTTTGTCCTTGTGTGCTTTGCATGTGAAAGTGGATCGCATGTGATGCAACTTTGCCTCTCTCTCTCTCTCTCTAGACATAAAGGGATGATTAAAAGCTGGTCTCACAATATTGTGCAGACTATAAAATATAAGTTAAAGCATTGAACTTTAAACACTAGGAATGAAATAATCACTTTTGTTAAGAATAAGCTCAAAACTAGATGATGAAAAGAGAAAGAGAAAACGTGGAAAAAGAGAAAGCAAAAAAAGAAGGGTTGTCCATTAATAACCAGACCAGAGAAAAAGATGGGAGGAATGGCTATCTGTTTGGAGGAATCGGAAACTGTGCTTGCCATTCTTCTTCTTCTTCAACAAACATCTGTCCTCAGGAATAATCCCTTTGATGATAAATGAGTAATCTAATACAAACTCCAGCATAGATTGCATGAGAAAACATCTTTACCCCTCTTCAATTGAAAAAAAAAATGATGGCTTTGAGATACTTATTAAATTTGTTAGGTGGTCTTGGGCTTCTCTCAACCTTAAAAGTTAGTTCAAGAGGTGAGACTTTCTCTCACACTTATAAATTGACCACCAGTCCCTTCCATAATTAATGTGGGACAATCTCAACAATCTCTTCCCTCATACATCGGGCTCTGAATTAGAGTAACGACAACTCGTTTCTCCTGTGGACTGTTAGGCCAAAGAATGTTGGTCAACTTGGGCTCAGATACCAGTATTGGATGGTCTTGAGTTTCTTTCAACCTCAAAAGCTAGTTCAAGAGGTGAGGCTTTCTCTTACATTTATAAACTAACCATCAGTTTCTGGAAATTCAAGTTTATCTCAATATATGTAGTTTTTATGTATTTGCATGATCAGAAATATTTTTGTTTTCTACTTTTAAATCTTCTTCGAAAAAATGAATGTGAAAATGAAGAGATATTTAGCGATCTATTGATTGTTCTATGAAAAAATAAAGTATATGTATTAGAGTAATTATTTTTGCAAGTTATTTGTAAATAAAAAAATAAAAAAAATAAAAAAAGACCGCACCATAAAAAATGTAAAAAAATAATTTTATTGGTGGTCTATTTTTTATAAAGACTGTATGCTTGAAAATTGTATCAATCATTACTCTTATGATGTTAAAGATCTGGAAGATAAAATTGATAAGTAGATATAAATAGACCAAAACAAAATTCATAAACAGGTGGGAGAGAATAGAAAAAAGATTGACACACACGGAGTATGATTCGGGTTATTTTTGTTAGCAGTTCGACGCAGCCCGGGGCCGAGACAAACTGACAATGGTTTTGGGCTCTCATCATTGGTTATTGGGCTTCACCTTGTTCTATGGGCCTGAGGTTCAGGTTGAAAAATGAAAATAAAAACTCACGAACAAGTAGAACTGTTGAAGAGATCAGAAAGAGCATTACCTAAAAAAATGTGATTCGGTGCTATTATTCTTAGCAATTTAACGGGACAATGGGTTTGGGGTCTTAAAAAATGAGATCCCATGGTTATGATTTACCTACGTTCATAAAATTTTTTTTAATTTGTTTTAAAAATATAATACAAATAGTTAAATTTATCTCTTCTTAATTACTTAAAATTTTAAAACAAATGATTTTTAAAATAAATGATAATTTCACACAATATCTTAATAAAAATCTCGAATTTGGATCTTGCATTTACACTTTTTATCCAATATAATGGATATTTTACGTGTTATACCTATTTATTGAAAAAGAGTCTATCTAGTATCTACATTCATTGATGGATATCTTTTTAAAATGAGCAATATTATATACCGTCTTCAAATAAAAATTGTAATGCAAGTCTAATTTTAAAAAATATTAAAATTATGGTAATATCTTTTTTAAATTAATATTTTTTTCTTTTTATTCTTATTTAATAATAAGATTGCAATATAGTTCCCTATTTAAGATTGTAAATAAAATTTTTCTTTAAAAATAGATTTTTTTTTTTTTTTTTTTTTGTGAAAGGGTCCTTTTAAAATTATGGACTTGGGTCTCCCTTGAAACGTCGTGTAATAAAAAAGGTATAATTTCAAACGTTAAAGCTACACATGAATATTTCCAATTGGGGATATAGTTTTGTTATTAGAATAGTACAATCTTTTAAAAAAATATTTAAAAGTATAAAAAAATATAAAAGAAAAAAAGGACTGTCAGGAACTGCTTTATGTATTATGTACAGCCTAATTCCTTGTATCTTCAACTAAACTTGTGTACGTTGTTGCGAAGGAACTGCCGTTCTTTACAGTTTTGCTGTAACTTTCATTTATCTGCAGCGAATTTTTTTTCACTCACAAGCAATTTAGTGAATTTAAAAGTGAGTTGAGTTCACTTTTATTTTATCTTTATATTTTTATAATTTTTTATATAAAATATAAATTTTTATATATTTTTTTTCAAATTTCAATACACATCTTTCAAATCTCAATACACATTTTTTAAATCTCAATACATATTTTTTAAATTCTAAAATAATAATAATATTAAAAAATAAATTAAACTCATCTCATCTCCGAATCTAAACGGAACTATTGTCCCTTTTTCTCTAATTTCTTTAATATGTATCCTGAGAGCATTCGTATTGATCTCATTAAATAACTTATTAAATATAAATTTAATAATTTATACTAAAAATAACACTATATTGATCTCATCAAATTTTAAATATTTAACATTAAGTTACGGTGAATTAATTTCACTCTTCAAATTTAAAAGGTCACTATTCACCTTCTATAATCTTTATTTAGTATATTTTATTTCCCTACTTTTTTTTCTTCATTTTTTTTCTTTTTATATGATTATTTTTAAATAAAATATTATTAGATTATAATTTGATGAGTTTTATGATGAATCTAATATGGAGTTATAGATGTAGAAATGTATGCATTTCATCAAAATTGTATTTCTTATTAAATTTTGATAATTTTTTTAATAAGATCAATACCAATATTCTTGAGTAAAAGAAAGATTTTATTTCCAGTATTAAATATAAAAGACTGTATTACAATCTTATTAATAAATAAAGATTAAAAAAAATATTTAAAAAAAATAATTATAATTATAATTTTATTTAAAATTAAACTTACATTGCAATTCCCATTTGAAAAATTATATATAGCATTTCTATGAGTGATCAAATGCCTCTTGTTTTGAATGTTGAAAAGAATTGTAAATAGTAATAAAAAATAGATAAAAAAATAATAATGATAAATTGAATAATAATAATAAAAATAATGAATAATAAAAATGAATAAAATATTCTCCGTCATTTACTTTTGGTTGAATTTTCTGCCATATTTTTGAAGGTTTTGATATTCTTTCAACATTCTGACTCCTCATTTTTCATAGATTTGACCAGCTTTGATCTCCCCAGTCCTCACCCTCCTCAATGCTCTGTATCATCACATGAGAGTACTTGCATGCATGAGATAATATCCAATTTGCATAGTGTTTGACATTATTACAGAAACTCCCCTCACCCCTGCATAGTTTTCCCCTTTGACATTATTTCAGAACCTCCCATCACGTGCATGCTATTAGTTTTTTATTGATACATGGATGGAGAGGGAATCGAATCCGGCTTCTCCATTTAAGAGGAGTGGTCATGTGCTATTAGCACAGTCTCGAATACCGTATCATATCAATCGGTACGATGGAAATGTCCCAAACTAGCTGTCTAGATGATACAAAAAATTTTGCATTTCATTTCAATCAAGATTTCGATCATTTTGACCTGTTTCGACCGTTATCAGTCGAAATACCAGATTTTAAATTTTAACAACTAGTTTCTTTTTTTTTATTATTAGAAGTGATTTTTTATATAGATTTGTATTTTTTTTCTTTTTTATATATATAAAAAATATATTTTGTTTTATATGAATCACAAAATGATTAATAATTTAATTTTTTTTATAGTTTATGCGTGTGTATATATATAATTTATTATTATATAAACTATTTCAAAATGGTATACAAAATAGTATCGATATCGAAATATTTCGTTCTAGTGATTATGCCCATTGATACAATATTCAAAATATTGGCCATTAGGCCAACAAGCCTTGGCACGTGCATAGTACTATTGATCATATCTTAAGTCTTCTTTGATGGTAGAGATGAAATAAATTAAAATAAAATTTAAAATTAAAATAAAATATTATTATGGTAGATTTTTTTTAACAATATTTATGTTTTGAGATTCAAAAATTTTAATTTATGTAAGAATTTAAAAAAATGTAATAATTAAATCAAATGAGATAAAATAAATCGAGATAAAATATAAAAACAAACAAAACATAAGAATAATATTAAATACAAATCTTACATAAACAAGTCTCAGATAAACTTTTTATTAAAAAAATAAGTTTTACTAATAAAAAATAACATTTTTTTTTTGTAGTTTTAAAATAGGTCTATTTTCAGTAATCTCTCTAATAATACTATCAGCAGCTTAAAAATAATAATAAAAAAAAAGGAAAAGAAAAAGGCAGGATTATAGGGATATGAAAGGCTCGATAGTTCAATAATGTAATTTGCTTCCCAAGTAGCTAGAAGACTATAATGGACACTGGAAGGAGAAACAGGCTGTGGGAGACAGCTTGGAAAGTGGCAGCCTAATTACGTGAATCAGAGTTTCTCCATTTCTTCAGCCAACTCTATATTATACTATACTAATTTCTGCGGTGGAGCTATTCTCTCCAAGTTTTCATGCCCGGAAGAATAGCTGTCCTTGTGCCTGTTGTTTACAATTTGTCAGAACTTTGAAAAATCTCTTACCTAAGATTCTATCATTTCCTCGCTCAGATTTTCATTTAATGCATGTACAGTAAGTACATTATGTTTACGTCTCTCTCATTAAAATATATTACATCAATTAATATAATTAAAATTAATAGAATTCCAAGTAAAAAAAAAAAATTATAATTTGCTTGAAGAGATGAGCTCATGTGAATCTCTGATTATTTTTATTTTAAATCGGATTAGAACTCTTTTTTACAAACATTATATTAAAGTCAAATTTAAGATTTGACTTTAATGTAATTTGACTAAAAATTAAGATTTGAAAACTACTCTTAACTATAAATAAAATTACACAAAATTAATTTTATAGATCGTTATAGTTCGTCACGTTATAAAATTATTTCTATCGTAAAACAAATTGAATAAATTAAATAAAAGCACATTAATTTATATTAATATATTAAATATTCTTAAAGATTTTGATTAAAGTCAAAGCCATTAATGAAATTAATTTACATTGAATTAGACTATTAGTCATCTCAAAATTAAAATAATAATATAATATTATATATTTGAGTAATAATTTTAGTAATAAGTTTTTTTTTATTCCCTAATGTTCATTGTATTTTATAGTGCAAAAGGGAAATATAATTTCTCATAAATTCATAACACATTAGATAACACTCACTACATACATAATTCCTAATAATTTATATATGCGTTGATGGATGAATAGTCTCTATAAATTTGAAGATAACTTTAAAATTACTGTAGTTGATCAAAAATTAAACTAGATGTTTTTGATGAGTCCAATTCAGACCATTTTAACAAAATTTATCTATCTATCTATCTATATATATATATATATTAACAAAATTTATTTATATTTTAGGCCCATTTTGTTTTAGGATGAAATCAAAAATTTCAAATTCATCTCAAATTCATCATTACATTTTTTCAAATTCTCATATAAAATTAATATTAAAAAAAATATTACAATAATATTTTTTTTATTTTTTTATCTTTTATCTTGAAAACAAATCAGACTTTAGACTTTGCTAACATTTGACTAGTCAATACCACCATCCTTAGGCCTACCTCCCATAGCAGCTAACAATCTCATGGCTGTAGCTACTTAATTTGAGAGACAATTAGCATATTGAAATTATGAATACATGATACTGCATCAAAAAAAACAAGTGTAAAGTAATATATTGCAGCTAAATATATAATTGTCAGCTTTTAACTACTTATGATATACACAGATCAAAAGTGATGCATTAAAAGCTAGCTAAGACATTATTACCGTAGATCTCTTCTCTACCTCCTCAATCTCAATCTCAATCTCAATCTGACCATGATCAACAGATGAACATAATAATGCAGATGAAGAAAGAGAAGAAGAAGAAGAAGAAACAGCAGAAAAATAAGAAGTTGAAACTGAAGATGATGATGATGATGAAGAAGTAGTTGCAGCAAGACCAACAAGCAGATCCACAAAAGCTCCGACTATGAATCCATGATTCTTCTTCCCGTTCATCCTCAAATACCAACTCAGCAACTCCTCCAAACAATCCCAGTCTTTCACCCCATGAGATTCCACCATTTCCTCCATTGATCTCTTGAAATCAATGTACGGATTCTCCGACTCCATTGCCAAAACTACGCTCTCTCTGAATGGAAATCCGCCGTTATCATCATGATCTTTCGCCTTCTTCTCTAAGATGGAGCTCGTATCAGTACCGGGCTCGAAAAATAGCCTCTCGGACCTCACACCCCGAATCAACATCTCGAGTGATTCCCCGTCGAAGTAGTACTCGTCGGACTCGGTTGAGTCGTAACTCGCAGATTCAGAAGAATTTGTGAACCAAGACTCTGGTGTTAATTCGGCCGGTACTTCTACCCCCCCATCCATGGCGGCCGAGTCAGAGAAAACCGAGTTCACTGTCTTGAACATATCGTCCCCAGCTCGGAAAGAAAAGGTCTTGGGATGCTTACACGAGGGCCATTGCCATAGCTGCTGCTGCTGCTGCTTTGTTTCTTTGTTCTTGAAAAGTGAAGACAGTTTCATGATCTTCTTCTTGCCCATCATGTTGGATCTAGATCGAAAAAACTTGGAGGGAAGTGGGTTTGGAATAATGGTTTTTGGGATTGTGAATTTATGTATCTGTGTCCTTAGAGGTTGGGGCTAATTAATGTGACAGAGGCCTTTTCCAGTGCCATATTTAAAGGAGAGGTGAAAGGAAGTGATCAACTTGAAGATGGAGAAGACGGTAGTACTACTGGCCAGAATTTGAGCCTTTCCTGTTTGTCTTCCAATTAGGTTTGAAGAATTTAATGTTATTTAATGCTGCTTCACACCAACCGCTGCAAATCACCCTCGGACTTTTTGTACGTCAACATGAATTTTCTACTATTTCAAAAACTGTAAAATATAAAAAATAAATAAAACTATTTCACAAGTAACGTTACAATTATTTTAAAATATTATATATATATATAATTGTGAATTAGAATATCTCTACGTAACCGATTTGAAAAAATGTAAACAAAATATGAATCTCATATATAAAAAATATTAATAATAATTTTTTAATAACAAATTTTACTACTTTTTAAAATAATTACGCATTCACAATTATATATAAAATTTCGCATATATAATATGGCTGCTGCGATGTCTGATGTCTCAATAATTAGTTGTAGCTTTCAAATTTCAGCTCTTGGGTTTTGATATTGCTTTATGTTTTGGTTTGCTTCTAACGACTGTTAATCGATCGATTTCGGAAGTACAATAAGATCAGAACCGGCCTTTCATAAAAACAAAAAATATTCATATTGTTAAAGTTATTGTAGATTGATTAAATAGCAAGCTAATCGAATAAATTAATCAATGGACCCACTCCATGATTCCTTCGTTGATTAAATTATTACCTTGTAACCTTATATATATATATATATATATATATATAACAATATTAGTTCTTGTCCATATATATATATATATATATATATATCGGCTAAGAACTAAAAAAATGCATGAACAGTACTGATCACAAATAATGATTGTTTGGTCGATAAAAGTAACAAAAATGTCTTGTAGTAAAGATATATATAATTATAAAAGAAATTAATGATATCAATCCATGAAATTATAAATATTTCACATGCTGGCATGTGGTCACTATTATATATTGGTAATTATAAAAGAAACTGAAATGGACATAAATTGGCGGTTTTTCAAGCTGATTATATATATTTTGCAAATAAAAGAAAACAAAGTTATAAAAGAGGCAAAGTTCATGTGAGTCATTTAAGAGGGAACGGTTGAATCACATTATATAAGTTTGTGTATATAAATCAATGATATGTATCCTCGTCTATAATTTATGAGAAGGGAAGATTTAAGATGCTCAACGTTTTGAATATTGTATTAGTGAGCGCATCAGTCAGGATACTGAAATAAAATATTTCGATATTGAAATTGTTTCATGTATTATCTTAAAATAGTCTATATTTAAAAAAAATTATATAGATAAATACATATATAAATTATATTTCAAAATAATAGTTAATATATAAATAAATTATATATAACTACATATATATATATATATATATATATATATATAAATAGTCTAGTGATCTGAATTGGAGTAAAAAATAACAAGAAATTAAAAAACAAAATCAAAATTCGATACAACTAGTACATGTGTGGTACAGCCAAAATATTGATCATTATGGAATAGACAATATATCTGTACCGCTTAATTGATCGGTACAATATATACCGATCATATCATATTTAAAGCAGTGTTTAAGACCCTAGCTGTGAAAGGCCTCTCAGTTAATTGGTACTTTGTTTCTGGGTACCAGGTAACGACTATCTACATGCATATTTTTTTTTTTCCCATTACTCTTGGAGCATTCTTAATTATACTAGTCCTTTTATCCTGTCCTTACAAAAATACATAATTAAAATTTACTTTCTTATTTCACATATTAATTTTTATAATAGATTATACACCAGTTTATTTATTTATTTCATTTAAGTATTTATTGTTCATTTCAAATATTTTCTCTAACATCCATCAATAAATTTATAATATCTTCATATTTTTTTAATATTTACAATATCTCTCCATGTATATATATATTATTATATAATCGTCTCATATTTCAAGTAATTCAAATTTAAATGCCAAACCACTATTACAAGATTTTGGTCCAAGTGATGATCTTCTCCTCAATTACCACCTTCAAATTACAACCAATTAACATCTAAGGATAGATATGGACTGAAATGAAATGCTGGTAATTAATAAAAGCAATGGAGAAAATGCCCAAAGGAAAGAGAAAAGAATTAAAAATATTTTAGAGTTGTTAATAATATTCTCTATATCTAGAGAAATACTGTAGCAAAGTTTAAAATAAATATCGAAATACAAAATCCATTGGAAGAGACTTTTGACAAATTTTCTTTATATTAATTTACATAAAACTATATTTTACATGAGCCATTATATATATATATATATGCAGCTCTAATATATAGTATTTGGCGTATAAGTACTGCATAATTCTTTTAAAAAAATAAAGTATATTGAAAACAAAATCCATTGGAAGAGACTTTTGATAAATTTTCTTTATATTTTACATAAAACTATATTTTACATGAGCCATTATATATGAATCCAGCTCTAATATATAGTATTTGACGTATAAGTACTGCATAATTCTTTTTTTTTTTTAAATAAAGTATATTGAAAACAAAATTTATTCATATTAATTAATTAGTCTCGATCAGATTTAATATTTTTTAAAGAAAGACTATATATGACACTTGCACACCCTAACTTTTTAAATATTATTTTTTTGATCTATTAATATAATTTGAGCATGTAGTTTGTATATATTGAGTAATTCTAATTACAAAAGTTTGCATAGAACATAATCATTCCATTTCATTGATACGCAAAAATAATAGACACGGTTCTTATTAATTTATTTTAAAAAATTCTTTTATAGTTAGAATATTTCTCTAATATAAAGTGTCATGATCATAACCAGATCAAAAATGATTGGGAGCATCCACACTCATCACACTTACTCTCACATGAACAGTACACGTGTACTGTTCCTGTGAGAGTGAGTGTGATGAGTGTGGATGCTCTCTAGCATTACTCTAACCAGATAGTCACAATCTACCAATATTTGGATTGGCTTCTAGACAATTATAATATTGATTTGGGTCGAAATATTATACGAAAAATAGTACTATATATTTTTATCATAAATAATTTTTCTGATTTTCATTACACTAAGAGAGAATTGTTACGAACTGTTTATGATGATGATGATTATTTATAATAAAAATAAATTTATTTTAATAGAAAATAAATATTTTAATAAAAAATAATTAATCATAAATAAATAATTTTATTATAGTATTAACATTTGCTTGTAATGATTAATTAATTGTTTATAAATATTTTTTTTTTTTGTAGTAATAATGAGTAGTTGGTGAAAAAGATGCATGATTATCATGTTGTCTAGTACTAGTACGTAAGTTTGAACGTTGGGACGTGGAAATATGGGCAATTTTTCCATCTAATAATTTCTTTTAAAGTGTTGTACAAAAACTGATCTCATTCCTGCATCGGTGTCACGATATACAGCTGAGTGGGCTACGTACGTACGCTGCTTGATTGCTCATGATCAAATCATGCACAAGCTCTTACGAGGATGACAAAAAATGGTGGAACGTCGTCGTCCTCTTCTATCATATATCACAGACAAATAATAACGATAATAATTTAGCAGTATTGATAACTGACAAAACTAGACCACATGGAAGTATTCAAATGTCGTCAGAAAACGGACGAGCTGTCTGTCATGATCTGCTTGTTATGGCATCGTGATCATCGATCGATCGTTTATGCACAAAATAAGTACAAAACCCACCATTCTTTTGCACACAGTAAATATCCATGCATGTGTACTTAAATCCTTTGAGGCTAGTTAATGTTAAATTAGTTAAGATAAATTGAATTCTTTTATAAATAATATATATATATATATAAGTTGAAATGATGAAATAAGTTTTATAAATCTGGAATTTATATGTGTCTAAATGTTAAGATTGATTTAAAATATGAGAATTTTTTAATAAAAAAATTATAAATATTACGTATAAAAAGATGTTAACTTGAAAGTTATGGATCTTATTTATTTAATTTTTTTTGAATTAAGATAAATTTATTAATTTAAACTCAACTTATTACGAGGCTGAATTTAATTGATCTCAATTCAAATATTACCTAAATCTATTTGTTGCAAAATCATGCATCTTCTATTTAGATGCCATTAATAATTTCTTTCTTTCCAAAAGCATGCGCGCGCAGTTGTTTTGTTTCTTGCGTACATAAGACGTTCTAGCTAGCTAGGAAGCTTCCCATCAATTTCAAGTTCTGTCTCACATGCATGCATGCATGCATGCGACATGCATGTCATCATCATCTGGCATGCATTTACGTATCATCTATGTTAGAATCAAAATATGAATAGAAATTGAAAAAGATACACAGTAAATAATTATTAATTTATCTTTTAAAATATAAATATTATCTTTAATTTATATAGAGTTCTGTAAAAAAGAATCAAAAGCAATATTTATGTTCTCAAGAAACAATATTATTTATATAGTGTGTAAATTATAAATTCTGAACATTAATCTTTTAACGATCAGATGTAATAATAACAGACACAACCTTTCAGTTTTATTACAAATTTGACAATTATTGTCTGAAGAGGAACAATAAAATTATCGTAACAGTTACTATCTTAATAACTGAAATAATTGTAATAAACAGTTAATTGAAAATTGTCAAAAAAATGATCAGACATATCATTTTGTTTAATAAAATAATTTCATCACTTATGACGATGCATATGTGCGAAGTACTAAGTGCGTATAAAGCGTCAATGTGTCTATACGTGGCGCGTGTGTGTGATCAGTACTTTGCATTGGGTGACACTTCCAAAATGTATTTACCCATTTATTAATTTTATGTATAGTGAAATACATTCACTTATAAACTATTAAATATTTCACTATCTAATCAATAAGGAATTAAGAAAAAATACAATAGAGAAAATTTCAAAAAATTGGATAGAGTATTTGAAATAATTTTTGAAAATTAATTTTGAAATATAATCTAACAATTCATAATTAATGAAGGATAAAATTGCAGATGCAATGATCATGATGAAGAGATTAATATATATCCTAATTTTGTTGGAATTAGTCTAGATTGAGAGGATATATAACGCATGTAGGGCTGTTCAACTGACCTGACTTGACCTGAAACATAGCTTTCCAATGCGTTTCAATAAGTCCACTTCCGAATACCCATTACTCGATTAGTCAATTTTTCGATTTTTTGAAGTGAGATTTCTGAACCAATTCTCCAAATCACTCAAAAATTTCAAAAATAAAAGCTTGAAAACCCTACTCCGAAAACAAAAATCATAATCTTACATTATAAACAAAAAATTAGAACCCTAATTCGAAACCAAAAATCTCAATCTTCTTGAAATCACTTGAAATTCTAAAAAACAAACCTTGAAAACCCTAATCCGAAAACAAAAATCCCAATCTTACATTCACAAACCAATAATCAGAACCCTAATCCAAAAACAAAAACCTCAATCTTACATTCATAAACCAAAATTTACAACCCTAATTCGAAAACAAAAATCTCAATCTTACAATCATAAACCAAAAATCAGAACCCTAATCCGAAAACAAAAATCCCACATCAAAACAAAAACATCCAAGATGGACCAAGATTTTTTTCAATAAAATATATATATATATATTTCCCTTTTTCCCTACCTACTCTTCCCATTCCTTCCCTTATGTTCTTCAACAATTCCCTTCAACCTGCTATTTTTGTGTCTATCTTCGATGCCGCCTTGAGAAATGCATCGTCGACTGGAGATCCAGAAGGTGCTTGGCTAGATCATGATTTACCTTCGACGCGCCTCAATCATCTAGGATTTCATAGCAAAAGTTTGGATACGAGCTAGGGAAGCTGCTTGGCTAGAGTGTGCATGGGAACTAACAGCACTGTGTGTGTGAGAGAGAGAGAGAGAGAGGATTAATTTGTGAATCGGCGAGGGGCAACGCAAAATTGGAATAGGTTATAAGGGTATTGGTAACGAATATAAGTCAGGTTTTCAGGCCAATATAAGTTGGCTAATTGGATTGGGTAAAAAATTCAGCCTTTTTGTACCGCCCTAAATGCACACATGCATATTGCATGTCTTAATTTCAAAATTATGGCTTCTTGATAAAGAAGAAAATATTGGTTGTAAAGAAAAGTGGTTTGTTTCCTAATTTCTACCATAATTCATGCATGATTAATGCATGCAGGCTTAATGCACCCATGAATTGCATTATAGAGATGCATGCATGCATATAATTAGTTCATTATAAAAAAATTGTTTATTTATGATTATTTATAATCAAAATAAATCTACTTTCATTGTAAATAATTGATTACATGCAATATCCGTTTGTCTTCTGGTAGTTAATTCTTCGTGATTGCCGGCTTATAATTAATTATGCATTGGTACATACGCAACAATATTTTTTTATAGGGTAATGCTACGTATAGTTGTGGAGTTATAAACGGCGTGCAGTCGCTTTAGAAAAAAAGTTAACTTTTTTACGTGAGTCCCATATATATTCATTTTTTTTCAAAATGACTGCACGTCGATTGTAACTCTATGACTGCATCTATCATTTCTCTTTTTTATATATCTTTATTTTTGTAGAGTTGAATCATATATAACATATGTAAGCTGACAGCCACCACACACACATGCATTATTATTGTATGATCTGGAAGATCGTCATCTCATGATTATCTCTTTACCAGAACCTATAGGCCCTGGCTCTCTGGCTCTGGTTTTGGCTCTAGCTCTTGCTCTTATCTTACACCTAAACATGAAACACAAAATTAGCCGACAAGATCATCATCATCTCCTGCAGAGTATTATTATATATACAAATATATATAATATTAATTTAACATGCCAATCACAAGATTATAATGGTCCGTGCATGCATGCAATTCAAGCACGATGAAATCATTAAATTTTTCTTGGGATTATCCGGGAGATGCATGAGATAATTAATTACTAGTTTAATGCTGATTTGTTTTTAGGGTTTATATGAAGTCGTATTGGCTTGGTTCAAAGTACATGATGTTGATCTTAGTCAATGATGATGTACCGTATAATCAGAGAAGCTAGCATCATGTGGAACGAACATATCTAGAAGAATCTGCATTAATAATCCAGAGTTCATTTCCATTTTCTTGGGAAAAAATTATTAAGGAAAAATAAATAAGGCAGCTTTCTTTTCTTTTCTTACGCCAGCAAAGAACAAAGAGTAGTTCTACAGCCAGTACTCTCTCGGAATCCTATCAAAGTCAAATTTTTTATTTTTTATTTATTTTTTTCTTCATATATCTTTTTAATAGTTTCAATATTTTTTCTAAAAAAAAATTCGTAACATTATTAAAAAAAATACTTAATTAATAATTAAATAAGAAATAATAATAATAATAATTTAATAAGGTGTGATTTTGGAATGTGACTTTAGAAAATAACTTTAATAAGATTTTTAAAGAAAAAATAATATAGACATGTGGATTAATAAACAGTACCATTTAAAGATCATGCATGGGGCATATATTGTACTAGAGCTGCTAGACCACATAGTATTTTATATTTTTTTATACTATTGCGGCCAGCATTTTCTTGAAACCCACATGCATCGTTGCGAAGAACACGGATCGGGATATTAATTAAGACCAATATTAAATGTACGTAGCTGCTAGAATGTTCAGTACTGTAATTTTGCTTTTGTTATTTTTATATATCTTCTTGGGAGATCATGTGGAAATTACTAATTACTTAACAATATAATAGTAGTAGCTAGTTAGGTTCGACATCATGTCTTCATATGAAGACAAAATATCGATTGTAATATATATATTATATAAGAATAATATTATTAAACTTAGTTCTTCTGATTTCTTCTTTAATTTCCTATTTTATTGGGTAATTATATATTTATAATTTGATATTTCGTTAGGGAACAAGTTTATCGATACGCGTGGGTTAAGAAAAGTCATTAATTGTGCCTTGCAAATATAATTAGAACCCAAAATTAGTACAGCTTTCTTGCATGAAAAATGCAAGGCTATATACAGGATCGGCTCAATAAATTATGGGACTTAAGACAAAATTTATAATTGAGATCTTTTATTTTATTATTAAAATAAAATAAAATAAAATAAATTAATTTTAATATTTATATTACATTTTTATTTTTTAAAAAATACCTATCATTTACCAAGTAAAATTATTAATTAAGATTTATTCTACCTTTTCAACTAATAACCAATTTAATCTTTATTAAAAAAAATCGATTTAGAAAAAGTTTTATCAAACTTAACTAGTATAAGACGTATTCTTGAGTTTTAGGAGTCGTTTGAGAACAAACTATTTTTATATATTCTCACATATTTTTTAATTCAACTTTTTTTTCTCACTCAAAATCTAATAAAACATCTTAATACAAATTATTTCACTACCATACTATATATTTTAAAGTATTCTTAATATTTAAAAGATACCTAAAAGCAATTATAATAATCATCATCAATAAATTTTTATAAAAAAAATGGGTCCTTGTCTCTTCAAAAGATTATACAAAATTTTGTTATGAACATTCAAAAATTAGATTTTGTTATTTATAATTCTCACATTATATATTAAACTAATAATGATAAAAAATAAATTTATTATTATAAATAGAGTACTTGAAACAATTATTATATGGAATACTTTTAAAACTAATAATAACATATAATATCTATTTAATAATTTTGTTCTCTAATTAAATTAATTGATTTTTTTTTTTAATTATGTTTTAAACTTTTTGAGAATGAGCCTTTTTGCTAGTAGAAGGCCTTAGGCAATTGCCTAACTTGCCTAAGACAAGAGTTGGCCCTAGCTATATATATATATATATACACAAACACATAACAGTTGTACTACAAGAAAAATAAATATATATAATTAATTAACTATAATTAAAAAAATCTTTACAACGAAAACAATCTACCTATTTTTCTTGTAATATTATATATAATATTATGTCTAGTTGGTTTGCTTTGCATTTAAAACAAGTTTGTGACTGAAAGAATAACATATATAGATCGAAGGAATTAGATAATTAATTACACGAAGTATAGGGATTATTCGGGCTGTAGCTAAAGCCTCTCACATGAACAGTGTAATAACTGTTCATGTGAACAGTAATTTCACTGTTAACGGTTCATGTGAACAGTAAGCATCTCTCTTATTCTATATATTGAACCGGACTAGTGCTGCAGGGTTAGAAGTAAGATTGAGTTAATAATTATTACTTTCATGTTTGGCATTACACTAGGAAATAGAGAAAATTTAAACAAATCCATAAGTTTATATCATAATTAAGAAAGTTCAAATTTGGCTCTACACTTCTACAAACTTTATTATTATTTTTTCCTTTTGGGACAATAAGTATACGCTATAAAAAAAAAAAGACTGTTTATTTGCAGTTAGTTAATTCTAATGAAATAATTATTTATAAAAAAGATGAGTCGCAATAATTGATATAAACAAAATATTTTTCTTATAGTGATAAAAACAGAATAGAGTCACAGCATCAAGATTCACAATTGAAATTTCTAAAAGTGTAGGGTACGTTTATTAATTATTCGTAAAATATTGGAGAATTAGAAAGACAATATTATTGGACATTAATTAGCCTCGTCACGGCCTTAAATAGAAAAGTAGTACTTTTATATCACTAATCTATATTTTGGGGCTAAATTACTAAACCTGAGGTAAAACAGCTTCATGTAGAAAATTGTTTAAGATTTAACTAAAGGGATTACATGATAAGCAATATATAAAAATTATTATGGAAGCCTAGCCTGTTTAATTATTGACTGCACGTTAATTAATATAAAATTGATATAAAAGCAGTACTGCAGGTTACCTAATATAAAAGTTTGTGTGTTTTTAATGTTTTTAAAAAATCTAATATTTACAGTCTTAATTAGATATTAAGTCCTGTACACACTTTTGATTTTTCTTATGTGGGTATTGACTTTATGTATTTAAAAAAAAAAATATCTGTAGAGTTTGCATATCTATAATTATATCTAATATTACTCTTTGTATAATAATAATATTTATATACAAACTTCTAATTCTAAGTAGTTTTTTTTTTTTTAATATAGTATCGTGATATGTAATGCATTTATACAGACTTGTAAGTAGCACAGAAGAGATTTTTGATCATTAGACGAGAGGGTTTTTTTTTTTCTTATGAAAAATGATTTCATTTCATTTTATGAAATTAAAGTTACAGATGTGACTGATAAATATAAGAAAACTCATATTATAAGTCAAATTACTCGTCTATTTAGGGCATTCTCATACACAATTTTTATTTTTATTTTTTGTGACGGACATTTGTCTTAACTTCTATAAATTCTCTACTGACAAATTTTTTTAAAATTTTAATCTCGATTTATCTAAAAGTATAATGCTATGTAAAAATATAAATAACCAATTCCCATTATCTAAAGGAAGAAAGGGAAGAACTCACCCCATTCTCAAAAGAATTGATGAGCGAGACAATCAAAAGAAGTAACATATTCCTTTTTATTTTTACCTAACACAATAACTTAATAGAATTACATAAGAAAATCGGTAAGATAAAAAAATAGCAAACCAAAAACTTAAAAAAATATTGAACATCGAAAAAAATACTAAGGAGCCTATAATGGTGCATAAAAGGCACGCTTCATATTAGGAAGATGCTGGACTGTCGATCTGGAAACTACTGAAGTCATTGACCCCAAAGATGTACTATGCAGAGTTTTTTGTGTAGTAGTACATGGAGGTCACACGCATTTGATCTACAAGTGTGAATCACACACTACTCATTTTGGCAAAATCTTAAGCAGTTTGATAGATTGGCAGCTTAGGAACCCCAAGTTGGGTGCATGATGCTAGTTGGCCATCAAAAAATGTCAAATGTCACTTCTCTATGCTTGATCAGAAAAATTAAAAAAAAAAAAACAAAATGTCGCTTCCCACTCCCCTTTAAGGTAGTTTTCGACTAAGATACCTGGAAAAAAGGTAGAGCTTCTCTCTCTAGAAAAACAAAGGGTAAATTCATTATCGATTGGTAATTCGGATTCTATTTTTCTTTAGAAAAATAAGTTTGACTGAGATATTTAAATTTATTATCTTCTCATCATTTTATGATGTGGTATTAAGTGATTAAAGATTATTTATTATATTTTATTTATTATCTTATTATTTAATGTTACATTATTAAATCATAAAAATATAATAAAAATATAACGATGAATAGATTTATTCGTTAGAAATTCCAAAGAGAGAATCTGTGGAATAAAAGAAAATCTAAAATCGCTTTGTTAAATCCAAGGATTCATAAAATCATTTTCCCTCCCCGTCCATCTCTGATTCACCCCACCTCAATGATAGTCAGACGAATAGCAATTGCTGAATCCATCGTCAACCTTCTCTTTAGCCACCATGTTCGTCCATTTACGACCTCCCCTCCTCAGCCACCGCATCTCTCCAACCCCACCACCAACACCATTTCCCCAATCAACCCAGATCACCTCCTCCGAGTCTGCACCATTCTCTACCAGCAGCAGCTCTCTCCGGAGCCAAGACTCCACTCCAACCTCCGAGCCTGCCAGTCACAGTTCGACCAAGAAGACCGCCTCACCCACGAGCTCTTCCTCCAAGTCTGCAACAAGTTCCCCTATTCATGGCGCCCCGTTTACCGCTTCTTTCTGTACACCGACGCCAATCCACGTTTCACTCACACCTCAGTTTCCTTCAACAAGCTGATCGACGTGATTGGCAAGTCCAGGAACATCGACCTGTTCTGGGAACTTCTCCAGGAGATGGGACGGCGTCGCCTCGTGAACGATAAGACTTTTAGGATTGCCCTCAAGACATTGGCGGAGGTGAGGGAACTGAAGAAGTGCGTGGGGTTTTTCCACTTGATGAATGAATTTGGGTACGAGTACAGTTTGGATACCTTGAATAAAGTGGTTGAACATTTGTGTGGAAATAGGCTTGTTGAGGAGGCTAAGTATGTTGTGTCCAAGTTGAAAGACTCGATAACACCTAGTGGGGTTATCTACAAAGGTTTGATAAAGGGTTTCTGTGATGTGGGTGATTTGATTGAGGCTTCAAAGGTTTGGAATTTGATGGTGGATGAAGGATTTGAGCCAGATATCGATTCGGTTGAGAAAATGATGGAAAGCCTTTTGAAAATTAATCGGTACGACGAGGCGATGAAGCTATTCCAGACGATGAGGTCTAAGAGGATTAACGATTTGGGTCTTTCCGCTTACAGGCTGGTGATTGAGTGGATGTGTAAAAAGGGCAAGACTGCGCAAGCATATGGAGTGTTTGAAGAAATGCGTGAGAGAGGGATTCAAGCCGACAATCTAACGCTGGCATCAATTATTTACGGGCTTCTAGTGAGAGGTAGAGTTAGAGAGGCTTATAGGATTGGGGAAGGGATTGAGAAACCGGATATAAGTGTATATCATGGTCTGATCAAGGGACTTTTGAGGTTGAGAAAGGCGAGTGATGCAACCCAAGTGTTCAGGAAGATGATAGAGAGAGGGTGTGAACCCACAATGCATACCTACATAATGTTATTGCAAGGGCATTTAGGAAAGAGGGGGACGAAGGGAAAAGACCCACTTGTGAATTTCGAAACCATTTTTGTTGGAGGTTTGGTCAAGGCAGAGAAGTACTTAGAAGCCACCAAGTTTGTGGAGAGGGCGATATGGAAAGGGCTTGAGGTACCCAGATTTGATTACAGTAAGTTCTTGCATTATTATTCGAATGAGGAAGGTGCAGTTATGTTTGAAGAGGTGGCAAAGAAATTGAGAGAGGTTGGGTTGTTTGATTTGGCCGATATATTTCAGAGGTACGGGGAGAAGATGGCCACGAGAGACAGAAGAAGAGATAGAGCAATGAACCTTGAAAACATATTTCAATGAAGGAATTTATCGATTGAGGTTTGTAGATTATGGTTAATCAGGAATTTTAGGTCACTTGGTGTATCTCTTAGTGTCTCCACCCCTCCATTACTTGAAAAACATATTTGAGTAACTATAACACGCAATAAGTGCTACAGCCATAAAAAGAAGTTATACAGAAGTAGACCTATAAATTGACACGACTTCTTGTTATACATTAGATCTATTTTATAATAAAAACACGTTTAAAATCTAGTATATCATATCGAGTCATATTAGCTTATAAGTTTATTTTTATATAATTTCTTTATGACTAAAGCATTTTCTATGACAAAAATGATTATTCACTTGAGACATTGTCGAAGATAAAGTTCAATTCTTTTGCACCGGTAATCTTCTAAAACAGAATTACCCTAGAAAAAAAAAACCCACAGCAGATGAAGCAAACACTTGCAGCGGTATTTAAGAAATTAAGAACACCTAGAGATATCTCTCAAATCATTGTTTGGGGAAGCAAAGTAGCTCTTCCTACATCTCTTTGATAGGTTATCTCGAAACATATCAATCAAAAAGGATCTCTTGCATTTTGGGCATTTGGGATCTGCTTCAGACACCATCACATAGATTAAACAAAGGGTACATCCCATCAAACATAACGATGGTACTTCAAGAATGAAGCTATTATCAAGATGGTCGCTTGAGTTCAAGTCCAACGATGTGGTTGTTTCTTGAGATGATAATGGTGAAGTGTTTGATGATTTGCCTGAGAAACTGTCTCCCGGTGGTGACAATCTAAGTTCCAAATCCACATCTCTACTAATATCATATCTTCTCATTTCCATAAAGCATCTCTTTTTTGTTTCCTTCCCAATGCATCCACTTCCAATCTTCAAGAGAAAAGAAATAAACTATCATATCTTTGGAGAGTTATGAGCAAGAACAAGTTAAGATAAGGCATTGAAACAAAAGCCAAGAGCCTGATGGCCCGATGGCATATGATCTAGTTCTCCAAATGGAAAAACCTTGGATCGAAAACCCCCCACACCCTTATAACAAAAAAAAAAAAATTTAAAGGCATTGAAACAAAGAGGTCCTTAAATGTTGAGAATTCATAAAAGATGTTTTACCTCATTGTCCGAGATGTTCTGAATTAGGGTTGAAGAAAACATCGACGAACTGGACTGAGATCAAAATATTTGTGAAATTCTTGTTGTTGTCGACCCGAGCTTAATGCAAATTTGAACCTGGAGCTGAAAGAACGGATAGATAAAAGTAACCATTTCTGTCTATTTAACAAAAGGAAAGGAAAAATGGAGGACCAATGGAACAGTCAAATTGCTGGAATTGCTTGAGGACGAGTGTCATTTGAAGTCTGAACATCTCATTCATTAAGTAAACCCCACAT
Source organism: Platycarya longipes (assembly GCA_036559045.1). Classification (NCBI taxonomy): domain Eukaryota; kingdom Viridiplantae; phylum Streptophyta; class Magnoliopsida; order Fagales; family Juglandaceae; genus Platycarya; species Platycarya longipes. The sequence continues at coordinate 33,199,802 of CM071801.1, forward strand.
TGATAATGTGTAGAGGATTCGCAGTAACCGTTGCCATTATGAAAACAAACACAAAGACAGCAAATTTCAATCCGAAACGGTGAATTCTTATACAGCTCAGACCCATCTCCCAAAATGATGCTGATTGCTTGACACATTGATGATATGATATCCCCACGATCTTGAGCGCCCAATTGCAAGCTAGAAGCAATTTTAATCTGGGACGTTAACTCATACATAAAAGAGTGTCTTTGAGGAACTCTTTGTACTTTTAAAGTGTAATCATTAAACTCTCTCTCAGCAGCAATAAAGTGAAGAAATCCCTCTGATTTTGTATTGTAATCAGTTACGGACAAAACAAATCAATTGTTATGTACAAATAAATATGAAACTAAGGGGTAAAGCATCATTGAACTGAAAAAAGCTTTCTCAGCAGATCTGACTAGATTCGACCTTAGAGCTTCAGATGGAAGGATGCATCCGGGATCATAAATCAAGCCTATCACCTATAACTGATAACATATGGTTTAAAACCATAATCTGTGGTTCAAATCGTCGTCGTCGTCATCATCTTTGTCATTATGATCATCATCGCCATCATTTTGCTTAGCAAAATACATGTCATCATTGTCACCATTAATGCCAGGTTCGTCATCCGATTCCGCGCCTATATTGGAATTAAAATCTGAAGAATGCCGTGAGCTCCAATCAGGCGGGAAGGTCTTCTGCAAGGCTTCTGTAAGCTCCCCACCTGTTCTCTCAATCTTGCATAAGCACTTTGACCAGTGAACTGCAGTCCCCATATCAATAGTCAACCCGGATTCTATCATCTCTCTGCAAACAGACAAGACTCCGGAATAAATGTAAGCTTCCGCAACAGCCGCCCTCGACAGCAGAGATGTCATCAGGCAATGATACACAGCTTTGTCCGGCTTCAATCCAGCTTGTTTCATCTTCTCAAAGCATCTCAAAGCCTTCTCTGGAAGTGAAGCACGCGCCCACCCATGTATTAACGTAGTGTAGGTTTTCACGTTAGGCTTCACCCCCAAGGCTTCCATCTCGTCAATCGTTTGCATTGCTCTCTGGAGAAGGGAACAGACTGATTAAAAGATGAAACTGCAACGGAGGCATTTAGATGCAAACAAAATAATTCCACTTTAGGGTTCCACTACTATCTAAAACCACAATCCTGCCAACCAAAAAATGTCAACATTAGAACAAGAAAAATGATAGATCAAATTCCCCAAAACAAGATCGTTCGCTGAATGGATTCTCGAATGCAAATAGCTGAGATTATTTCATACATGTTCATAAACTTTCTTTACTGGTAAGTTAAATATGCATCCAATGGGTCCACGACTTCAGTCCACCCTAGTCTTACCTAGGGAGGATGTGTTATTTGAGCTGAACTCCTTGGTCATCTAGTTCTCTAACACACAACATGCTATACAAATTAAACTCGAAAAGTTACTCTATTGTAAGGGTATCCATCTGCCCAAGTAAATAACCTTATCCTCCACAATACAGTAGTATTGTAATAATAGGTGAGCATACCAGCATGTCTCCAGCCTTGCAACAAGCATTTATGAAGGACGTGTATGTATGGATGTCAGGTTGAACACCTTCCCGTTTCATTTGTTGCATCAGGTCTGCAGCCTCCCAAACATCACCTCTTCGAGCCCATCTACATGCAGAAACAACAGAATAAACACATAGGCACCAAAAACAGACACAACAAATATTAGAAGGGGATATTAAAAAAATGGTGAAATAAGTACAAAAGGAAGTTCAATCAATCTAAAAATATAACCAACCCCCCCCCCCCCCCCAAAAAAAAACCAAAAAAAAAAGTCAATGGAACAGTTTAAAGTAACAACTTTGAGAGTATATCTTGTGGAACTTCCAAGATTATAAATAATTCATACCCATCAATTAATATGTTGTACACAAAGGTGTTCTTTGGAATCTTTTGAGCACTCATTTCTTTTGTTACTGCTAAGGCGCTCTGCATTCTGCCTGACTTGCAACATGCCTTCAGCAGTGCCTCGTATGCATACACATCAAGTTCCAAACCTTCATTCCTCAATTTAGAAAAATACTCGAATGCTTTTCCAGTATCTCCCACAGATGCATAACCATGCATGATGGTTGTGTATGTATGCTCATTTGGACTAATGCCTTCCAGTGTCATCTCATCTAATATTTTAACAGCCTTCTCCATCTGCAAGAAATACATGAAAAATAAAAACTCACTTTAAAGAGAAAAAAACACTCAAGGAAGCTAATCGAAAATAAGGTTATAAGAAAGAAAATAAAACATTGGAAAGATTGCAATCTTCTAAATACTAAAAGCAAAAATTGCACAAGATGGTCTGAAATGGAGCAGGTAAAACAAGGCCAAGTACATGTCAAATCATAAGAAACTGATCAGAGATCGTACACGATAACCATTTACTGGTTCCAGAAAATTTTTACTAAAAGGGAAAATTAATAATAATATGAGCTTTACAATCTCAGGCACCATATCAAACTGCGCCAATTTGTAAGATCTCTCTCTAGACTGAGCATTTTTCAAAAGAAAACAAATAAAATAAAATTTGCACTTGTATTATACCTTAAGATCTCCCTTACTGAGGAGCACAAACATGCATGCCAGGGAACTATACATTAGTTGAAATACCGTTCAAGCAAAAGAATACTATAGCCTTAGCATAAATGACAGGAGACAATGAAAAGGAATTTTCATCACAACACCATATCATGCATTGTAAAGTATTACATAATTTGGTTATGGGAGCAAGCAATGTAAGCTCCTTTAACAATCCCGGATTGTGAATTTAAGATATTGCCCAACTGGTTACTTGACATTCGTTTTTCCTGTCTTTTTCCTTTTTTTTTTCCATTATGATGTATAATTTACCTGATGCTTCTCGACAAGGCCAAGAATCAGGGCATTGAAAGTATGCACGCTGGGAATGCATCCACTCCACCTCATCATATCAAAAATTTCTAGGGCTTTTCTCATTTCTCCTGCTCTTGCAAAACCATGTATGATGGGCATAAATGTACGTGTAGTGGGCCTGTGCCTCTCTTTCTGCATCTCCTTGACAGTACGAATAGCACGATCCATGTTACCCATCCCACAGAATGCCTTGATGATGTTGTTGTAGAGCACCACATCAGGTCTCAGACCATCCTTAACCAGATCTTCAAAAATTGCAAATGCATTAGCCCAATCTTTTAACTTCAAGAACCCATTGATCAACATGGAGTAGGTCTTCATATTATGTTTTATGCCAGCTGATTCCATGATTTTGCTAACCTCCAAGGCTTTAGAAACTTTGCCATTCTGGAAGAGTGAGAAACCATTTTTCAAAACAGTGTTTGATCTTCAATTGTAATAGAGACCACCTATACCAATATGATGCTAGGAAATGAAAGGCTATACGGATGACAGTGATAGCCTGTGCATGTAAAAACTAAGTGTGCAGAGTTTGATAACATCTCAAAGATTTTTTTTTTTATAAGTAATAACATCTAAAAGATTGCAACAAATGAGATCTTTGGAGGAGGTATAAATATATATATATATATGAGTTGTATATATGAGTAATGCTATACGCCATACCACCATCCCACTTTCCTCCCACAATGTAAGATATGGCATATTTATTACTACTGGATGATAAAGAATCATCAAATAAAGGATTATCCAATTTGTGATAAATGTGCCATATCTTGTGTAGTGGGATGAAAGTGAGATGATGGTGTGATGTGTAACATTTATATATATATATATATATATATACATGCGTATACATTGTTTGTGTATGTATGAGTAGCACCAACAAACTCCTCTGCATGGAACCACCCTTAAAATGCCTTACCACTCTTAACTCAACTTAAATTGGAATCTGCTAAGGACACAGAGCAGGGCATCTACCCAATTCAAATCCCCTGCACCTTTTTTTATATAGATTTTAACAAATATTGAACTTCATTTTGAAATACAAACAAATATCTAAAAAAGAATATACAAACAAAACATTAAAAACTTAATTTTGAATGGTCCGTATCCAGATCAAAATCAAGTACAAAGAAATCATTCAATCCCAGATATCAAAATCAAGTACAAGGAAATCATTCAATCCCAGCACATCATGATATATTGAACTATCTGCAAAAACATTGTTCCCCAACCAGCAATAGAAAATGTAAAGTTGAAAGGCAAGGTAGATATATAAAATAATGTAAACAGAGAAGCAAAAAGAATAAAACCATGGGCAGCCTTTTTGTAATCCTTTAATGTTCCCCAATCTGCTTTTTCTATTACATTTAACTTCTTAAGAGCCGGAATATTGTTTCAAACCACACATCCAGGAGAGCGATCTCCAAAAGAGAATACAAAATCAAAGATAGGCCCAACAAGTCTAATATGAAAACGAAAAAAGAACTTATACCTTAGTGTAAAGATTGATGAGACATCCGTAACTGATAACTGAAGGTGTAAAGCCACATTCCTACATCACAATCAGCCAGTGTTAGCATACAATTATACAAGACAGACAAAAGTTATGACCTACATGTTGATGGCAGACTGTAAAATATCCACAGTACTTTATCCTCCCATTATTGATAAGTTTTCTTTCACCAGTTAATTTCTCCAAGAACTGTCTTGCTTACTTCTGCATTCACGAAGAGGTTTTTCCTTTTTCCCTTTTAGATGCATGGGTTTCAATAGACGATAAAAGTTTTACTGGATCAATTTTACCTTGTTTTTATTCTGATATCACATGCTTTAAGAAAAGTAACCCAAAAATCCAATGCACAAAATATGACAAAGGAACAGACACAAGTACACAAACACCAGTATGTATGAATGCATACATATATGTTGTAAAGACCTCGGGAAAGTTCAAGTCACATCTAGACTTATACTCTAAAAGAACGACTCAATGTTATAATTGGAGTTTCTTGAAATCATTATAAAGCTCAGTTTTTTTTATGTCAATATAAATCTCAGTTCAACCTAGTAAAGCACCAATTTAGTGGGCATTACCAATGCATCATCCCAGACAAGAAAAAATCTCAGACTATACTTTTACCTTGAGTCGGTCAAACACAATCAGGCATTTATTTTCATTCCCAATCATTGTGTAACCATCCATCATGGTATGATATATATCAATGGGAGCGTCTATGCCCGATTCTTCCATCTCACAGACCAATGCCTCAGCTCGATCCATATTGCATGTTTGACTGACAAATATAAAAGCAAAGATAAGAATCATCAAAACATTATATTAAAGAAGCCATGCAAAAGTGAATTTGTTAAGTAAACTATTAATAAACACTTGCTCAAATAACACCTACTCCCCATAATAGAATAGGGTGGAGGGTGAGGGCATGGGTTCAAAACCCACTAAAGTCTGTGTGTGTGTCTATGCAGACCAATGATAAATCTATATATATATATATATATATATATAAAATGGGGCAATGTAGATTATGACAAACTTATAAGTTTTGAGTAGAAAGGCATTTGTATTCAAATTTAATAACTTACGCATCTTTCACTTGTAGAAAATGACCAAGAAAAATACAAATGAACCTAAATAATTGACTTCAGAATACTCACCAATGAGCGTAAATAATATTCCCATAGATGATTGCATTAAGAGTTGTATGTTTCTCTTTGGCATCCTTAAACCAGTGGTCTGCAGCTCTTCCAAAATACCATAAAATAAAGTTAGATCAGAGAGATACAAAACTGCCTCTTCACTCTCCAGACACATCCAGTTTGTGTCCTTAAAACAAAACGAATTAACACCCAGGTGTATTACAATTTACAGTCCCACCTGGTTAAAGGTAAGAAACAGGCACAGTATAGCACCAGAAGAGTTTTGCTTCAATCAAGGTGAGTACAACCAGTAAAGTGTGAGCAACACAACAGGCCTATTGCTTCACTTAAATTAAGCAACTAGAGACCTTAGTGCTTTAGTGCAAAATTTTACATGAGTACAGCCATTAGATTCCAGAAATTCCACTCATAGAAAATTTAGAAATTCCTGAACTCCAGAGGTATTGATCAGGCGAGAAGAGTGCCATGGAACTGTTAGCAGTACAAATAAATTCTATCTCGATTGCATATCAAGAAACAAACGTACAATTCTGCTACTCATCAATTATGCCGTCTGCTATGTTTGGAACAGAACACAGAGAGTGCCAAAATGATTAGCCATAGGCATATAATGACAATAATGCTACTCAACAATAATGGCATTACATGCTATGGCTAAAAATGGTGGCATCTCCCTTTTTGTGCAGTTCTGAAAGCAACAGATCTGAAAACTTTCATTAACTTTCAATAGTATTAAGAAGGACAATTTCGACCAAGATTTTGATGGTACTAGTCGCCACAGGAAGTTAAACTTAAATACCTAGGAATCACTTCTCAGTTATTTTTTATTTATTTATTATTTCATTTCTAATAGGTTAACTTTGAAAGAATAACTACATCATTCTTCTAATATAGAAATGTGTAAAAAGAAAGAACCAAGAGAAAAAAGCAGTGACTACTGCAATCATAGAAGTTGGAGTTTTTATTACTACACGAACCAAACCAATACTTTCTCGAAATAGGTATCACTTCATTATGTTATTAAAAAAATAGATATCACTGTATTTGCCTTTAAATTTTGGAACTCCTTTCACTTTTTAAGGCACTAAAGAAAAGTATGTGTTTTACTTACTCGGCATTGCCTATTTTTGCAAATCCCCCAACAATAATACTGTAAGTCACCAAACTCAGTTCAATTCCCTCATTCTTCATTTTCCTGACACAAGATAATGCTTCTTCCATGTCTCTACCAACTGCATAAGCATGAATAAGGCTGCATGAAATAAACAACCTTTAATATTGAAAGGAGTGCATGAAAAAACATGACACTAAACTATGGAGAACAGATTATTTAAGATTCTATTAGACATACTTAGAAGAAATTTTTTAACACTGCCAATGAGTTAGATGTTATAATCTTAATTGAAAATACATGAGTCACTGAGTCCTGAAGTAAAGAAATTATATCATGAAGTGTGGGTAAAAGTACTTCGTTGTATAAGGGTACAATTCTTTAAGTAAGATTTCTGAGAGAAGACAATCTAATCTACCAAAACAATATGTACCCATTGCATCCTAGAGAAGTGGTTATTGGCTCAAAAAACAAGAAACTCAAACTTGGCCAAACTCACATTGTTGCATTAAGAATATTCAAAGATTAAATATAGACACATAATCACAAGTTATTACCTGGTGTAGACATGCGCAGTTGGTTCTATTCCTCTCGCTCTCATTCTCTCAAATGTTTCACGTGCGTGATGCATATCCCCCCGTCTTGCGTAATAAGTCACCATCAAGCCATACTCTCTTCTAGAAGGCTGATATGAAAAGAAAAAACAAAAGAAGAAAACAATCATATTTATGCATACGAGTGATTCAAAGCTATTATCATCTTTTGCGAAACGATAAGCAATCATTCCCTAGATTTCCTCTTTCTTTTTTTAAGTACCTATCATGGGAACCTCAAGTATCACCTACTTATGAAAAACATATGGAATAAAGATATTAGCAAGCTTTACTTTCTTAACACTCTCGAAAGACTGGACAACCGCCTGCCAATTCTCCGGTTCGGTATCAAGAACCTGCCGGAAGTTCCTCCTTGAGCTCTCCCTCTCCTCGTGCCACTTGGATCGATACTCCACCCCGTCGTAACCCCCCACATACCGTGCCCTCTCCTCCGACCTCTCCTTCAATCTCCTCCCATCGTCCAACTTCACAGTCAGCACCCTCCCATGGAACTCCACGCCATCAAACTCCACGGCCTTCATGGCGGACTTGGCCGCTATAGTATCAGTACCTCCATATAGCACAAACCCAAAACCCGCATTTCTCTCCGTTTCACCGTGACCCTTTATCAAAATAACGTTCTTTATCGGCCCGAATTGCCGAAAAAACTCGGAAACCTCGTTCTTCTTTATCCAATTGGGTAAATTCCCCACAAATATCTTACCCTCTTCCCGGAATTCAATTCTGCCTGAATCCGAATGCTCACTTTCATTTTCTTTAATTTCATCTTCGGTTTCTACTGCTGCTGGTAGTGTTGGTGGTGGCGGAGTGGGTGGAGGCGGAGGGGGAGGGGGAGAGAGTTTACTAGTGAGCCGGAGCTTGGTGGTGAGGGAGTGGGGAGTAGCAGGTGGGATGGGTATGTGGGTGGGATTACCGATGTTTTTTAGAGGGTTAGAGGGGATTTTGGGGTTGTTGGAGGAGGATGGAGAGGGTTGAGCGGGTTTAGGGATTTTGTGGGGGCGGCGGATATGGGCCGAGACAGGGGAGGAGGAAGTCACCGGATTATGAGAAGAAGATGATGATGGTGGCGGTTTGAGGGAGAAGGAGACAAATGTGGTGGTGGTGGTAGCAGCCGTGGGATTGTGTTTGCCGGGGGGAAAGGCGGCCGGAAAGTGTGGGGTGGAGAGTGAAAGGCCATCCATAATCGTCAAGGGTGGGCGACCGTGTGGGTAAAAATGAGAGCTTGAAGATTGACGGGTATTTATTACCAAGCTACTACTACCGTACTATTATAATTCGAGTTCTTCATTTTTATTTTTTATTTTTTACAAGCATAGTATTCTATACATTTTTTTAGAATAAATAAATTTATTCATCATATCATTATATAATAATAAATAATAAATAAAATATAATAAATAATCTTTAATTATTTAATATTACATTATAAGATTATAATAATAATAATAATAAATAAGATAATAAATAGTTTTTTTTTTTAATAAATATGTGGAATAGGATAAGTTTTTTAACTAAGAATAATGTCTAATGAAAACTTTTTATTAGGAGGAGATTGTATAATAAATTGTGATGAGATAAGTTAAATTAAATGTTGAATTATATATTATTGTAATATTAATATTTTTAATATATTAATATTTTTAAAAAATTATTAATTATATTTTATATAAAAAATATAATTAAATAAAATGAGATGAGATAAAATTTTATCCAAATCTACTCTTATTTTGGTTTGTGTGACATAAAAGTGGACACGGATCGAATTCAATTTTATGGAAAAATGAAAAACACACGAGACTTTAATAATATTTTTACATAAATATGTTTTAAATAAACACTATTTTTATAAAAGAATAGAGAAATATTATAGATATAAAAATAATTTTATAATCTGATGTACAACATTAATTTATAAATTTATTTTTAAGAAATTCTTTTATAATTAAAATATTTTTCAAAGAATAACATCATAATTATGAGTTCGGCAAAGCTAGACCTTGCTAATGCACTCGTTTTAAAAGTAATGGATAAATTTAAAACACACATAAATAAAAAAAAAAAAAAACGTATATGGATAAATTTAGAATACGCATAATTAACCTATAACTTGTTTTAATTATGGATCTCACTATTTTATTAAGAAAAAAAAAACTAAAACACTTCAAAATGGAAATAACTATCCTTGTTGATCTTATAATTTAGGTGATAATTGGGGAGATATAAATTCAGGAATTAAATGGGTAGAAAGCACAACTAAATACCAACCATATTCCAACTAACAATTACTACCAAGAATTAGGAGTAGTAATTCTACTTTGAAGCAGATTTATGGACTAATTTATATATCAATATATGTCTATTAACTGACTTCATATTCAAAATTTAAATTTACACGATTTTCATTAAAATTTGACTTTCTAATCAATCACATTAGATGATTGCGCATATTGATATGCATAACCGCTTGCAATTAAATTTTGCAACTGGAAACCAAGCTGAGAACAAAAGCTGTAAAAGCAAACGTTTATTCTTGACCATTTTATTATAAAAACACCTAATAAATTAAGAATTAATCCCAAAAAAAAAAAAAAAAAAATCCTGAAAATTAAAAAGAAAACTATTTTGTGTGGCATTCTGGGGGTTTAGGACCAGGCATATTTTTACAATAGTCATAGACCAAGTACTTGCTCCTCACATTCAAATATGCTTTCAATTGGTTTGGATCTAATTTCCAGTATTTGTTCTGATTCCACCAAAAATCAGAACCAAAGCAAGGAGAGGCAATGGTGTTGTTGTGGGCAACGCAGCCATCGATGTTGAGGCCTTGAAAGTAGGCTCGAAAGGGGCCTTCATTCCAATTCGGTGGCTTTCCACCAGGAGAGGCCCATGCTGCTGTCCACATGGTTGCCTCTATTTGCATTGCTTGCACTGGAAATTTCACTCCAATCTTTTCCTTATTCTCAAACACTCGTATCGGAATATCATCCACGAACCACCTGTAATTATTAATAATATTTAATATTTAATTATAATCTTATAAAATAACTGAACATCTTATAATAAATAGACAAAATTAATGAGTAAGATCAGGAGAGTATATTATATATATTATTATTTGAAAATTGTTACAAATACAGACAGATTACACAAAATTATATTAAAAAATATACAAAAAAAAAGAGATTACACAAAGTAAACTCATAAATTACAAGAAAATCGAGCTTTATGACCAATTTACATCAAAAAACTATTTGCAACTCATTTTTTGCTAGAAATAGTCATTTTTTTTCGAAAATAACTAGTTGTAAATAAATAAGTTTTTTGTAATGATAAATTAATGTAATTTTATAAAATCTATTAAATTTACTTTATAATAAAAATAGTAATATGAGATATTATATTAAATTAAATCATTTGTTAAGTTAATTTTTATGTAATTTTTTTTTGTAACTAAAATATTTTAGATGTGGTCCTTACACAACTTGATGTTGATTCCAAAGAGGACGGTAATCATGAAAGTCTTTAGTCGGATCAAACCAAAGATCGATTCTTTGCTCCCGACCACCTTGACCGTTTGTGAATATATTTGTATGTAACAAATACGGCGTTGTTGAGTTTCCCAGAAATTCAAAATCAATCTCGTCATGGTTCTTTGTGTACGATCTTAGCTGCAAAAGAATTTAAAAAAAAAAACCAAATTATTTGTATAAGTACAAATAATTAATAAAATATATTCATTAAAGAAAGCTATCCAATTTATTTTTAATATATATATATATATATATATATATGTATACGTATAAGGTTGTGATGATTGATGTGGAATCCCCAGATGGGAGCTTTATCCTCATGCCAAAAAATCCAGAACCATAAGTCCTTAAAGACCTAAAACCAGAACCTGCCCGCACAAAAACAAAACCAAAATATTAATTAAGCAAAGTGAAAAATAGTCATGCGCGCATGATGTTTTCTCATTAATTTATACGTCAATAACGTATATGCAAGGTAGAATTAGGATTTAATATTTAAAAGAACGATTGACAAAATTAAAGCAGAATTATGTGAGTTAAATTAATTTAAAAAAATAATTTTAATAAAAATTTTAAAAGCCTGAAAATTGTGATTCTCTGGCGCCTGTAGCCCTCCCAACTCCATGCATGCATGTGGTTCCACCCCTTCCGTGCATGCATGTACAGCTAGCTAGCTAATCATGATGTAAATACATATATACTCATAACATCATATATTTTTCATACACATGCACGTTATATATATATATATATATATGAGGTTATCAGGGCCGGTTCTTACCTTAGGCAAGTTAGGCAATTGCCTAAGGTCCCCTAATAACAAAATGTTCATTCTCAAAAATTTTAAAATATAGTTTTTTTTAAAAAAAAATCAATTAAAAAAATTAATTAATTTAACATGAGAACAAAATTATTAAATAAATATTATATGTCATTATTAATTTAAAAAGTATTCCATATAATAATTGTTTCAAGTACTCTATTTATAAGAATATATTTATTTTTTATGATTATTAGTTTCATATATAATGTGAGAATTATAAATAACAAAATCTAGTTTTTGAATATTCATAAAAAAAATTTGTATAATCCTTTGAAGAGGCAATGACCTATTTTTTTATAGAACTTTATTGATGATGATTATTATAATTGTTTCTAGGTCTCTTTTCAATATTAAGAATACCTTAAAATATATAGTATGGTAGTGAAATAATTTGAATTAAGATGTTTTATTGGATTTTGAGTGAGAAAAAAAAGTTAATTTAAAAATATGTGAGACTACATAAAAACAGTTGTATTCTTAAACAACCATTAAAACTCAAGAGCATGTCTTACTAGTTAGGTTTGATGATAAAAAATTTTCTAAATCAATTTTTTTTAATAAAGATTAAGTTGGTTATTAGTTGAAAATGTAGAATAAATCTTAATTAATAATTTTATTTGGAAAACGAGAGATATTTTAAAAAAAATAAAAATGTAATATAAATATTAAAATTATTTTATTTTATTTTATTTTAATAAAAAAATAAAAGGCCTTAATTATAAATTTTGTCCTAGACCTCCTAACTTATTGAGTCGGCCCTGGAGCTTATATATATATATATATATAAATTCATTTTTGTATGCTAAATTTTGTATCCTTCATGGATATGATTGATTGTATCTTTTGTATGCTAATTTTTTTTAATACGGAGTCAATCACAATATAGATAATTACTAGCGGCGCCAATATACATACAGCTCCTTAGTTATGTATACATATAATTAGTGCATGCATGCATGCGTCTCTCTTTTTCTCTCTTTCTTATATGGATATGTATGTTGTATGCATGTATATTATATATATGCAGATATATTGAAGTATGTATGTATATATACACATGATCATGATGACACACGATTAATACATGCAGATATATTGCTGCATATTACGTACGTACGAAACCATATAACTGGAAGAAGATTAACCTGAAAGTTGGTCAATGGAAAGCTGAATCACTGTCCCTTGGTTAAGAAGCTGGGTATGATCTTGTCCGTATAAAATAGCATAGTTTTGGGACCAAGGAACATCAGGTGCAGCAGTTTTTTCCTGCCCGGCAGCAGCGAGGAGATCAAGGACAAGGAGGCAGATGATCAACAGAAATATTAACTCCATTGAAGAAGAAAGAGTAGTACAAGAAGCTAGCTTGCTTATTTCGATCATCCGCTGTGTGTTTATATAGTGCTAGTCAGCCTAGTCTCTAGACACAACCTCCGTACGAAACTTATATATAAGGAAGGTCCTGCATTAATGTTTATAATGATGTACGTGTTGAATTGATGAATATCGTAGCTAGCTTGCTACGATATTCATGATTAATTATATATTTTAGATCCTTATCATAAATAAAAGGATAAGATCCTAAACAGCCTGACCTGGCATGTCCTAATTTTAATGTTTCTTGCTAAGATTTTATTTAAGTTGATCAGTGTTACTATTTTTATAGTAAAAATAGGGTTTTCATTTACTGGAATATCATCACGTTTATAAAATATAAATACATGAGATCATCAGTGGCCACATTATCTCGAGTGCATGCGCGAGCTGATCAGTTTAATTGATAATGGATTTTACAGTACGTATATATTTTAGAAATTCCCTATATAAAATATATGAAATATTTTTACAAAATTGTATAATATATATTTTTCCTACTCCACCCGCGCGCATGATCAATATATCAGAAACAGCCCCTGGCATGTCATGATAATCTTAATATTTCTAGCTAATATAAATTAATTAATTAGTAGGATTTTATAATATATTTAAGTTGGATTTTATTTTCTAGTAAAAATATAATTAGGGTTTTCATGATCATCAGTGGCCACTTTATGTCCAGTGTGTGCTGAGTTTTCTAAAGATTTCACACGTAATATTTCAGAAATTCCCTACAATAATGTAAGATCATGTATATATAATATGGAACTTAATAAAATTGAATAATATTTTTTTTTTTTTTACCATTGCAGTCACTAAAAATAAAACAATTGGATCGAACCTTATAATTTATAATTTGAACAATTAGATATCAATTAAATTAGTTCTCACAAGACAAAATAAAACAAATATTCACTTTAAAAAAAGGGTATTAATATTAAAAAATAATAATAATAATAAGCAATTCGAACTCTTAAAAGTTAAAACACTCAAGATCATACTTTTTGCGGCAAGAGCTCGCCACAAAAGGATTTGTATTAATTTGATCAACCCCTCAGATATTACATCTAAGACGGAGACATTTTTAATATACCATTATCTGTAAATTAGAACAGGTCGATCGCTTGATGTAACAAGCGTAATATTGTACGTTCTCTCAATTATATTTATTATTATAATTATAAGAATTATTTATAAAAATAATATTATATAACTTATTTTTATCTATCAATTTATGTTAGAATTTTGCACGTAAGACTAACCTATAAGTATATATATTTTGGTAATAATTTGAGAGAATCCATATATTCTTCCTAATTAATGACCCTCACGCGCCAATATTCTCGCACTTACCATTAATTCTTGATTTGCACAATTAATGTCAACATATTTTCCTATTAAGTTTCCATGTGAGAACAAGCCAATCGATCGAGTTTAATTAGTTCGAACCGGTTTTAGATATATTTTAGAATTTCTACTCCCTATTCCTGAATTGGTAATTTAGACCAATTTATCACTTAAACAGAAACTTTCAATTTTCTTTGGTTTCGGTAGTACAGTTTAGTTTGGTTTACATGTGTGAATTCAGTTTGTGAATTGTCTAACTCAAACCTCTACTCAATTAATTATAAATTAAAGCACTATCAATTTTGAAAACTGTCAAAACTCCAATCTGATCTACTCCACTTTTCTCTTAAAATTACAATTACTCTTTAATGACAAAAATTAAAAATATATATATTTCAGTTCGGTTTAATTCAGTTCAGTTCAGACCAAATTTTAAAATAAATATACTTATCATAAAAATAACTTTGATTCTTAAGAATCGAAATGGACTCAACTGGTTATGAATTGAGACGAATATATAAGTTCAATTCATTCCAGTTCAACTAATTTTTGAAAATTTTTTCACCTATACTAATTTTTCCTTATTAATCAGGGTACCCTTAATCCTCGGCAATTAACATGTACATCATATTTGTAGGAATAAAGATTTTTGGAGTGACACGTAATATGCAAGAGATTTGTCGGTTAAATTTCCGTGTCAGAATTTTATGTTCGTACTTCCTATTTTTCTCTATTTAGCCTACGTTTGGATAAGAAGGCAATCTCAAATAATCTGTAAATAGTAATAAAAAATAAGAATAAAATAATAAATAGTTAAGATCACTACTCCACTATCCAAATACATCAGTCGGGCTACCATTTAGCTTTCATAGTTAAAGATTCTTGTAAAGTGATTAGTCAAAAATGGAAGGCTAGAATTACTTAATCAAACATTAATAAAAAAGTATCTATCACTCCAATCATAAATTATAAAATGTGATAAAAATAAATTAAATATAATTAAAATATAATTATTATTAATATTAAATTGGCTAGAATTTATTATTATTATTACTATTAAATTGGTTAATTAGGATATAATTATTATTAATATCAAATTTGTTAGAATTACAAAATGCGATAAAAATAAATTAAATTAAAAAATTATTATTTTAATAATATTTTATTATTATATAAAAAATAAATAACTAATCCAATGTAGCTAAAGTCTGAATATGCATCGGCTAATCCAATAAAGATGTTCTAAAGCCACCCAAGTTTGCCGACTTGGTATGTCCTTAGTGCAAATTGTACTTTTTAACCTTTTCTTTTAGATATTTGAAAACATTTTAAAAAATTAACAAAAACCAATACTTTAATAATCATTTTCTTAATCATCCAGTAAAACAATCCAAGAATAAAATAAAATACATGAGTAATTACAATGAAGGGTACAGTATCATTTTCTTAATATAAATGCAAGAGATTTTTCCTTCAAATTCCATGTGAAAAATTATTCTCTCCTCACTTGCCCTTTGATTTTCTAAGGCCGGGCATCTTGGACTAATTGGGAAATTCATCTTTTTAATTTATTTTTACACTTTTTAAAGGTGGATTTCACTTTTTGCACCAAAATTATGTATTTAGAACTTGTACAAATCATTCTCTAAAGCTAATTAACTAGTTTCATCTAAATCATGTTGGCAACGGCATTTCATCACCATGGACATGCAAGGGAAATAAGAGGAATATTATAACATGTGGCATAAAGAGTATTGAATTCATGATGATATGACATGATTAATTTGCAAGAAAAATTTTAAAATTTAAATATTATAAATTAAATCTTATCACATAAATGAGATAGATGACCTAGTATCACATAAAAGAACTTTGTTACATAAATTTGCAAACACCATGCATATTCCCAAATCATGCATATTCCCAAATCATCACATTCCCATATGATGCAATTGCTATTCCATTCCCAGCATCTCTACTAATATCTTTGCATCTCTACCAATGCCAATGACAAGATGTACTTAAATTAAATTTGATGCTTGATAATATAACTTTTCTTTGTGATAATCATAAGCAAAAACAAGAGCAACCATGCATTTTTCTTCAAGCAAGTATCCGTCCACAACATTATTTCCGGAGCCCAATATTAGCGGCACGAATTGAAGGATCTTCAAACAACAAACATGTCATATATCATTTGTAAAGCATAGTAGAACTAAGTTCCTCTTCCATTTCCATATATAGCAAAACACCAATTTAATCTCAAATGCACATCCACAAAAAGAAGCCCTTTAATGGCAAACCCGCCAAGAACATTTGCACGTAAGCATAACGAGAACGAGACTCGGGAAATAACAGTAAATTAAACTGCGGTTGCTATCTTCCAAGTTCGAAACATCTAAACACCCCATAAACAAAATTAACACCAGTTCACTTTGTCATTGGCATCAAAACATCAAATTTAACCAAAAAAAAAAAAAAAGAATCCAGTGGTTCAATAGAAGCTAAGATATTGGTTCTTAAAATCAGACTCAACCACCTCAGTACCTCCTAGGTCCACCGGCACCACCTGCACCACGACCAAACACCTGTGCGGGAATAACAGGCTGTAGTTCAGCTTCAACAAGCCCTGGGATATCAGACATGCCAAGAGCAGCAAGCATGTCAAGTGTCTCCTTATCAACCTTAATTTCATCAGTCTTGATAGCAGATTCATCGGGCACAAAGTCCATACGACGCTCACGCTCTTCTTCTTGCAGCTTCAGTGAGATGCCACGAACTGGACCCTTCTGAATCCGCTTCATCAGGTGGGTTGAGAAGCCAGCAATCTTGTTACGAAGACGCTTCGAGGGAATGATGGCAACCTCCTCCAAGATCTTCTTGTTTGTGTGAAAGTCCAAGGTCATCTTAGAGTAGTACCTCTCAATCACCTGGCGAGAGGACTTCTTCACAGTCTTGGTACGAACACGACCCATTTTAGAGACTTAACTGTTCCTGCTTGTAGACAGACAACAATTGAAGACAAAATATCTAAATACCTTCTACAATGAGAAACTAGGTTACAAACAGAGAAAAAAGGGTAATTGACAACTCAAACATCCAGGGCTGATTCACAAGGTCAAAATTAACATTCCAAAAGCATAGCTAAAAGCCTAATCAACCGATCCTCGCAAATATTTTTAATTCCAATTTAAACCCTTAAGATCACCAGTTCTACACCCATAAATTCCCACTTTAATTTTACTTTTATCTTTGGATGACCCCATAAGTTTCCACTTTAGTGATATGATTCACAGCTTTCTCCCTCGGTTACCATATTTTCTCAAAAGCCGAGTAATTTACCTATCGACAATGCAATACAAAGAAGTTCATCTTGTGCTCGGTGAATATGAATGTGAGTGACGAAAAGAAAAAACTCCCGGATTTGAGATTCTTCATCAGTAGCCGAATTTTCTAATCATGTGATGTAAAAAATAAACAATTATTGGGCTACCATAAAAAGAACATACCAATCAGAAAAATAAATAAACACATCACTTTCTCCTCCGTTTAGGCTACCGAGAAATAGAAAGACAAGACAAGAAAAAACTAAAATCCCCAATACACAGTAAAACACTGTCCCTTGTTTTCTCATTGTCAAAACAGGTTGCATTAGCATATAACGGATTTTTCAAATCAGGTTTCAAGTGGGACAAAAATTAAAAAGCATTACGCCTCCCCAATATTGACTTGCTGCAAAATGCAAAAGAGAAAAAAAAAAAACCTAATCATAGCATGGAAAAATCCTCCTAACAAAAACAAAAGCATTCGTATGTTCCAACTTTCAGATTCTCGATTTCAATATTTTCCTAAGTTTAACGCCAAAAGATAAGAGTAACCTAATTCATAAGACCAGGATCAGGGTCTATCTAACAAGGGAACCGAACACCCAGAATAAGAACAACATCAATGGAGAAAGAACTCACCGAATACGAAGAAGCCGAGGGAAGAGACTCGGATGGGGCGAGAGAGCCAAGAAGACACTGCGCGGCTGCTGAAGGGGATTGCTGGGGGACTTAAAAGGAAGCGGAGGGTAAGATATAAGCGTTAGGGTTTTCCAAAAGGTCACTAAAGTTCTATTCAGTGCGGATGAGACCACGTGTTCTCTTATCATAAACAACCAATCAGATTTCGATTAGCTGTTGACAATCACACCCCAAAATTTTTCTTCTCCGGATTAGAGGTATTGAATCGATTAAAAATTTTCTTTAAAAAAGTGCAATTTTGATTTTTTTAAAATTTGAAGAAAACTTTAAATTTATTATTTACTTTTGAAAATTAAGAGTACTTTTTTTTCGTATTTTTTTCATTAAATATGATCAAAATTTTTTGATATATATGCAAAATTATACTTTTTTTAAAAAAAATATAGCTAATCCAATATCAATACTTTTACTTAAGTTTTGTTCAATAGATTTTTTTATTGATTTTTTTTTTAACTAAAGAATTATAATAATTTACCTAGCTTGATTAATAGTTTTTTTTTTTTTTACATTTTTTAAAAAATCTAAGAGTTTTTTCTTTAAAAAAACTACAATATTATTAAAAAAATATTTACTTAATCATTAAATAAAAAAAATTAGTAAAGTGTGACTTTAATATTTTTCTTTTTAAATACAGGAATTGTACGTACATCTTAAGACTGTATATAATATTACTCTTTAAAATATATATTAGAATGTATTTCAAGTTAAGTTTTGAACCTCTAAATACAAACATTAAGCAAGATGATACCATTTTATGCTATAAAAATTATTTGTCTTTATACGATTTTAATTTAAGTATGCAGTGATTTTCCCCCTTTTGTTTTTCCCATGAAGGGCCTAAACCCATGACTCAGATTTAGATGGGATTGGGCTTGAGCTTGGGCTAGTCAGCCTAGGCATTACTGAAATATGTTTGTTCACAAAAAACTAGGAAATCATAAATCCAAACATCGACAACTTACTAAAATTTACTTACAGCCCATAGCCATGTGTTGGGTTCAAATAACAACTAACACTATCCAAAAGCATACATATTAAGACCCAATGAATATGGGCCGTTGATTTTTAGCCCAAATCATACCCCCAAAAAGACTTATGGCCCAAAACAAAGAAAACATGATTGGTTTAGGTCATATATCACATCAAGATGACAAATTGATATAATCCGACAAGATGATGTTCATGATGGACAGATTTAACATATCCCTTATCGGAAAAACCTTTTTACAAGCGTGAAAACAACATCTATTATCTCAAGCAAATTTATCCCAACTCTTCCGAAAAAATAAAAAATAAAAATTAAATACCCAAAACACCTACTAAGGTAGATGAGTTTGTCATTTGATTCAAAATTTATGAGATTCATAGATTTTCTAAACCAGTCGAAACGTTTTGCCACTACAAAAATGTTGTTGAGTATGTTGTCGAGTTAGAATTTTATAGACTCAATAGCCATGGATGATCCAAGTAGGCTGATACTAATATCTTATTTGGATACAGAGATAAAGTGATTTCAACTCATCTCAATTTATTTTAATTAACAGTCTTATTATTATTCATAAATCATTTGAACATATCTCATTTGTCAAACAAATCTTTAATATGATCCATACATTAATATCTTATTTAATTCCAAATCTAATTATTGTTTATCGAATTTAATATACTCAATAGACATAATGAAAAGGAAAGATCAGTGTGAAAATGATATTGAGGAGACATACAAGAGACAAGAATTGAAGCAAAGCATTTAAAGGTTACAAACATACAAAATTAAGTGCGGGTCTAAAATCTTCCTTTTCAATGGCTCCAAACAAAGTTTATTTTTTAATCATTTTTATTACATCTTTTCCATGAAATCAAGCATATCTTAACCCAACTCAAAGTAGGAATAGAGAGCCGAAAATGAGATACCCAACCCAACCCCAAAAACATGATATCCACCTCATTTCATCCCCTTTTTTGTATCTTTCTTTTTTGGATGTAGCTTTCATAACCATTATTCATAGGTCAACTCAAAATGGGTGATAGCATGTTTTTGTGGTTGTGATGTAAAAAGTATCAAGTGACTTTTTGTGGTTGGTTTGATGAGAAGACCACTTGCTCATGCCCTACTTCAACTTGATATAAAAAAGTGAGCTTCACTTGCCATTCTTTTCCATTCTTTTTTAAAAAAGAAACCCCATGAATGCAAGAAAGAAGACAAAAACAACATAAAAAGGGAAAGGAAAAAATATGAGGGGAAAAATATCACTTGGGATATGAATTAGAGTGCTCTTCATGCCCAATCATATAAGATCATAGAGATTTAACAAATATTGATGTTGCCATCAATGTTTTCATGTTCCCAACCTTTTTTTTTTTTGTCCTTTTGAAATCAAGTAAACACATATATCATGTATTCCCATCATTGGGTCTATTTTTATATTGTCCAAAAGGTGTTAGGTAAAATGATAATAAATAGTGTCACTATTCCATTTCTAAGGCCATTAAACCACAGCCAAAAAAAACAAAGAAACAAAATTCTATAGCTTTTGAAAGCTCTGTCCATGTAAAGACAAATTGTTTTTCTATTATTTTGGATCACCAAATGATTATTACTCGTAACCTAGTCAGAATCTCCTTTAAGATTTTAAGAAAGAAGTAGATTTTTTTGGGTATAATATTAACAAAAGAAATATAGAGCATCTTTGGGCCGGTGATACTGTTAAGGTAGATATATTGGAGGCATGTCACATTTTGTCACGGGCCCATTTCCTTCACCCTCGGTTTGTAGCGCATAGTTGGGGATCTAATCTTCGGTTTCTCTTTGTAGTGCTTATTACATTCAAGATTTTATTCCGTCCCCTTCCCTAGACATTTCCTCCCAATCCCTTGAGCAATGATCCCCCCTTCCCTCTTCTTCCCAATCAATTGCTCATGGTTTTCGTTCTTGTAGTTAATGACGAAGTTGTTGCTTTTTGCATTTAGGGTTAAGGTTTGTAGACTAATTTATTTAATTAATGTATCTTTTGTCTTCTTTTGTTTTAGTCTAGTGAATTTCTCAATCTAGATGATGAATAAGAAGAAGAAGGAGGAGGAGGAGATGAGTCATCGTTTTTACAATAAAAATCGAAGAGATTAAATTACAATCCCATTACATTGACAAACCTAGTAGCCAAAAACACAATCACACAAAAAAATACCTAGAATCATATCTCATTTTGTCAAATGCTTGTAGATCAAAATAGAGATTCCCAAATGGCAAACACAAGGATTTGTATCTTCCAACCTATTAAAGTGAACTAATATCACAACGAATTATTTTTCCCCTTCCAACAGACAACACCAAAAAAGGCCAAAGAACAAACCCTAGTCAGCAAATCCCGTCTGGAATCAGATGGAATTCTTTGGCAAAAGCTAGGTCTTAAGAAGTCAAGCTCGCCAAGTCGAGGGACAAAGAAAACATATTTTGAGTGGAGTTTAAAAAGGGTTGGAGAATAAGAGTGAGGAAGAGTGTAGGAACGATCCCAAGAGAGAGTGAGTAGAGAGAGGGGGATGGGATGAAATAGAGTGAGCAGAGAGAGGAATAGTAAGGGATCGAAGAAGAGGTTGTGAGCAAAGAGAGGGATGGGGAGAAATGGAGTGAGCAGACAAACAGGGTGAGCAGGCGATTGAGAGAGAGTGAGTAGAGATAAGGGGGATGATCGATTGAGTCTGTCATCCCCTGTTGTGCATCTCACACCCTTATATCGTGTATCCCTTTGTGTCCCTTACGTGGCGTAACCTATAGGCCTTCAATATTTTTATCCTAACAGTATCACTTGTAGGAAGATTAACTCAAAGAATTAACATCTTCAATTTTGTTCTCTTTTATGAATTAGTCGTATAGTGTGTAACCATTGTGCGATTATTTTAAAAACGTGTGGGATTTACTATAAAAAATTAAAATAAAATAATAATAATAATAATTTTTTTTAGGTTCCGTTTTTGCTGAATTTATTTTTTAAGAGGTTGGCACAACGCTTATGTACTCTACGATTACAAATATTATTTTTTTAGTTTTATAAAATTAGTTTATATACAATATTTTAAGTGATTTTTCATTTACATCCATATATATAATATCGAATGCACATGGATTACGTTAAATTACTGTTGTGCCGTTTAATTTTTCAAAGAAAGTTAAAAGTCTCATTAATAAACCATGGGCACAATCATGAAGCATTATAGTTGGCTATTATAGTCAACTGCAATAAAGATCCTAGATGTGTCTTTTCCTAAGATATCATGATGATCATGATCATGAAAGCCTTCAAATATGGGCAATTTGCATAATCCTTTATTTCTTAGCAGATTGAATAAACTCATTTGCATGATTCTTGATGCCTAAAGAAATCCTAGGCTCTTAATAATATTCATATGCTTTTTTGCTACAAGCTGGTTTAGATTTAGAATCCAAATCGCTTTAACTTTATCTTTGACAATAAGAATAAGATAGATTTCCAATCATATATGGTTTTACATATAAAAAAAAAAAAAATTATGATTTTTCTTCTTTTTTCAAAAGTCACGTTAACATCGGAACGTCAAAAAAAGTATTTAGCCGGTCACTTTGTGCAAGAAAACCTTTGGAATATGTGTTTTAAGGGAATTATGTCCTCGTTCCAAGGCCCATCAAGTCTCTCTTAAGAGGTAGTGGATTTCACCTATTATCTAGCCTATAAAGCAATTCGCCTACACCTAAAGCAAAGCAATGATAGTTGATAGATAGAACAGGAAAACCTGAATCAGTTCAAGTTACAACAATCCACCTATGGAGACTCGCACTAGATATTAGATAACGTAGGGAGCAATAAGAATTCTCGATTTACTGACAAAAACAAATATCAACCGATAATCAAAGAAGTTTGTAGAAGACAACAAATGAAAAAGTCACGTAGTATTTATAGTGTCACAATTCAAACTATACATCACATTAATGATATCATCATTGAAGTCACATTGCATTAAAAAATTCTAACAATAAATAGTGGAAGGGATGAGAGTCTTATACGGGGACATACTCAATTTATCTCCTTAGACTCTTGATATAACGTAGGGACATGCCATCAAGGCCCACCCTCTCCCAACCTTCTTTTTCATCGTTTTTGTAGGTCCAATTCTAAAGATTCGAGTTCTTGCAACTTGACCCACTAAACATGTGAAACACGACATTAACAATATGTTTATTCTTATTAATATTATATCCAAGTCTTTTCATCATAAAAAGAATCCATTGATCAAATTGGGTTTCTAAGTAGTATTTAAAAAAAAAAATTAATCTTAAACTACCATATTTTCACCGAAGCAAATGGAATCATGCATGAAACAAGTAAAAGCTCGGAGCATTATTTTTAGAAAAATATTATGTCTAAAAAGAGAAGTATAAAAACACACTTTATAAATTTACACCTCTTGATCATGCAATACGTTATATGTACGTAACATTAA
This sequence comes from Platycarya longipes, assembly GCA_036559045.1. NCBI lineage: Eukaryota > Viridiplantae > Streptophyta > Magnoliopsida > Fagales > Juglandaceae > Platycarya > Platycarya longipes. The sequence continues at coordinate 33,223,718 of CM071801.1, forward strand.
TAATAATAATAATAATAATAATAATAATAAAAGGTTTTAGAATTTGATATACAAGTAAAGATGGATCAAGTTGTAACATTTTCCTTGTTTCGCAATTGATCTTTGTATTTTATGGTTTTTTTTTCTCTTTTTTTTTTATCATTTTTCTTTTGATTTAGATTGCAATAAGTGGAACCCCCAATTCGAAATCCACTAGTAAAGAATCCATCTATTCCAAATTTACTTTTCCCACCCCTCCAACTTGCTTTCGGGACATGAACCGCCGGCCTGTCCAATTGAGCAGAATTCAAAAATAGAACATTCTAAAATTGGTCATGCGGGCATTAATATTATTTTCTTTTTCCATTTTGGTGTGACACTATAGATAATTTGATTGCAGGGAAATCAAAAGGAATTTCAAATGAGAGAGTGAAGGATATCACAAAATTCAAATACCTCAAGATCATATCAAAGAAAGCACAAACACTGAACAAAAATTATATACCCAAAGAAATATACTACCAAGAAATTCAAAGATTAGGCCAAGATTCCCTAAATAGATGAAAATGTGACGAATCAAAATATAGAAATTGTTTTTCCTTTTTACAAGAAAATTCAATTAAAGAATATTGGTGGAATATTTTTCCAATTTAATTTTTACTAATATACAATGAGTAAAAAGTGTGATGGGAAATGAGACGTGAAAAATAGTTATAAAGAAATTATATAAAAGTAATTTTATAAATTAATAAATTTTATATTTTTATTAGATATATTTTATAATAAAAATAATTTTATAATCTGATAAATTTTATAAAATTAAATCAATTTATATAATTATTTTTATATAATTTATTTGTGATTAAAATATTTTTATTATATATATGAATTAAGGTCCTACCCATCAAACACAGTACGAATAGGATGAAAGAAAATTGGTGTGGGACCACAAAAATAAACAGTAACGAGGGCCAATCGACTGTTCCAGAAGACAAAAAGGGTTCAATTAATAGGACATGGAAGTAAACATATAACCAACACAATGGCCCATAATTTTTTGTCTCTATATTTATATTTTCGTTTGTCGAGAAGGGGTCGCTATATACCTTTGAACTTGAAAAGATGGTTGTGGCATGGAATTGTTGTTTTCATGTGCTTTCATTTTTTATTCCTTGTTTTCTCTTTTTATATTGACATCTTTCATTTTTTAATCGTTAATCTTTCATTGACATCTGTGGCATTCATGTACGTATTGCTTCTCTTGTACTTTGTTTTCTACTTCCTTCTCTCTTTCTATAAAGAGAGAAAAGTTTGTATTTTGTAGTATTATTTTATTTATTTATTTATTTTTTCAAACTTGCATTTAAAATGAAAAGGAAAGAAATAGGTAGTTAGGGAAAGTTTTTTCCACTACCCATATACAAAATACTAGAAGGAATATAAGTAATTGGAATGTTGTCAGACTCGAGGCTAATAGCGGTCCATTGTGCCATTAAATATACAAATCGATTTTAAGATCGATCTATTTTTTTAAAACTCTAGCATCTCTGAACTTTCACGAAGGTGAAAATCTCTTCAGTGATGGGGGTGATGTGCCAATCCAAAGATTCTCCATTAATGGATTAAATTACTAATTGAGAATCGCCTTCTAATGAGATTGAAGAGTACTTCAGATGTTTCGCCATTTTAACTACCAACTTTGCCGCTAATGCTTCCGCAATCATAGGAACTGTGGTATTACATTTCTCTGTCCAAACTTCAGTAACAACCACTTCTAAGTTTCAGCTCACTACAACTATCATAGAGGAGTGATTTCTAATAGCAGCATCAAAAGAAATACTGTATATTGTGAATTCTTAACTTGAGAGGAAATTTTTGAAGGGGAAAACAAATATTGTATATAAGGAACTAAAAAATAAAAATAAAGAATACCAAGTTTTGGACTCGATAGAGATATCGAATAGTAGAAATATAATTGTAAAATAGATCTAAGAAAATTATGTGAGTTTGGCATTACAATATATTGACTAAAGTAAACAGCTGAAAGAACATGTATCCCACGAGAACATATACGTATGAACTATCTCATCCTGAATCTTAATATAAAACTAATTCACAGATACAAAAAACTTTATCTATACTCTCTAAATTTATGTACAAACTCTTAAAGTGACATATTAATTTTGATATTGGAGACTCCGAGCCTCCACAAGGCCCCCCATTTCTTCTAAAGTTTCTTCATGTGTGCATATGAAAGTTTGAAAACTTGAGTTGTGGAAACTCAACCCAAAGACATACAAAACCTGATGTTAATAACATGAGTTTGTGAATTTATTTATTTTTATAAAATGTGTAAGTAAAGAATTTTTTTTTCTTTATTTGAATTGGTGGGATTAAGATTAGAATTAATCCTAATCATAATTCAGGATATTCTTGTACGAAAGAGACCAATACCATTAAAAGGAAAGGTCATTAGCTGCGTAGAAGCAGGCTTTCGGCTAGCTTTAGCATTCTCTTTACAGCTATGGTTGGTCACCAATCCTCTTTCAAGTTAAGAGGTATCCCAGTTTTTAATAAGGGAGGAGGGGATCAGGAGGGAATGTGATCAGAGAGATATCATTGACTATAAACACTGATTACAGATGAAAAGAGGTCTAACTTTTTCTATCCACTATCTAAAAAAGTGTAATAAATATATATAAATATATATATATATATAAGATTTTTTATTAATTATTTTTTATATTATAAGTTGGGTCCACTGAATATAAAAAACGGAGAGGAAAAAGTTGTTAACACTTGATACAGACATGCATCCTAGATTCCTAGTTAATTTAACATGAGCACTGCAGCATTTCGATACCATATTAATTATTCATGATTATCTTAAATTCCCAATTGCATTAATAATCCATAATAAATCCTCCAATCATTTAGCAGTAATACAATCGGCATCTTATCATTTTTTCCCTCAAAATGACATGATCATCTTTTCATGTTGCATGCATATCTCACTTTTTCTCATTCTCAGTATGATCCTCGAAGGCTCGAACCTTCCTCTCCCCTTTATTCATGGGATTTTCAAACACAAAAGAAAAAAAAAAAATCTTTCAATATCTTTTTATAAGAAATTATTTATTTATAAACAGTTAATTCCAACAAAATAATTATTTAAAGTCAAAATTGACTATAAATAATTTTTCCATCACAATTAAAAGATTATAAAAATTCATTTTTCTTATAGTGTCCAATCAAACACAGAATTCACAATGAGGTTAATGAGGCTTTATGTACCATTTTTTTTTTCTTTTTGGGTTTTTCTTGCATTGGACTATCATAGGTTGAACTTTTACAAAGGAGCTCAGAACCTAAGCCTAACTCCGACCATACAATTCTTCCACTTGTGCATAAATATGCACCCAAGCTACCATATTCTATTCTTATCTTCCTTTTTTGAGTACCCACCAACTCAAAAAAAGTTCTTTCAAGTCCTGAGCAGAAGAAGAAAGAAAAAAACCAAAAGCAGTAATTTCTACACTTTAAGACTTAGTTCCTGATCAATTTCTTTTGATTCCACACTAATTTCACCATTCTTTTGGCCCAAATCAAACCCATCTTCTTCCGCATCAAAGCTAGCATGAACACTGTAGAACACATAAACTAGGACAGTCAGAGCCGAGAAGAATCCAAACCTCGCATAGGATGGCCCACTCAGGGACCCCAACAAGAATATGTTCAAGAAGATGGAAATGGAAGGTATCCATGGCATCAAAGGTACACCCCAGTGTTCGGGCTTTCTTGCCTGAGGAACCATGCAATGGAAAATCTGCAAAATTGCGAGCGCAATAACACCAAAAGCAGTGAGCATGAAAGCCTTTGGCTTTCCCGCCGGCGCGAGATGACTGACGAGGGTGAAGATGATGGAGGTGAGAGTGAAAGAGCACAAGAAGGATAAGGTTGGGCGCGGATTGGTTGTCCCCAGGACAACGTAACGTCTGTAGATTACTGCACTTGCCACCATGTAGAAGACGAAGAGCGTGCCGATGGATACGAAGTCGAGGAGGACATCAAGGTCGATGAAAAGGGCAATGGCTGCCGTGAAGATTCCTGCATAAAATGGAAATTATGACCATTAATTACATGTACATATACATACGTGCGAAAGCATATCATGCTATAATACCACGAGCGACTTATTTCCCATCTGAAAGACATTTTCAAGTAAAAAGTAGTATTCTACAACAAAAATAGATATTTATAACATTTTAATATTTTCATTACAAATAATTATTTTCGTCATAATTAAAATATTACAAATATATATTTTTATTGTAGTGTTATAAATACTAATTTAACTCCAAATAGATTATATAAAATTAACAATCACACAAAGTGACATAGTTTAATATAATTTGTCACATTGTAAAATTATTTTTATTTTAAAATAAATATAATAAATCATATGAAACTATATCAGTTTGTAAATTACTTTTATTATACTCTCAAATTCAAAAAGTAAATAAGTTCAATCTTACAATTAATTAGATAATATTTATTGAGTATTTAATGTTAATTAAATTATGTACTCATACAAGGTTCAAGTTCTTTGACATTGTGAGAGAAAAATTAATTAAATTTTTTTTAAGTCTATTAATGGGGATGCTTTCTCACATAATTGAGAACAAATAAACAAGAGAAGGTCTAAAAAAATTTCAAAAAAATCAACATATTTTCAATGTATTATATAGTATGTTATCTATTTTATATTAAAAATAATTTTACAACCTTAAGTACTACAAGTTAATTTGTATAGTTTCTTTAATTGTACTATAAATCATTTGTCAATCAACAAAACAATATATTAATGATATATGATAAATGATAAATGACTTGCAAACGATGAATAATTACTTTCAAAAAAAATAAATATATATAAAATTCATATGAAAAAAATTTAAACTCGACTTTTTTTTCAAAGAAATTGGTTACCGCTTATAACAATTATATGTAATTTTACTCATGATATATATATATATATACACACCCTATTGTACTTTCCTCACGTTCTACTAATTGTACTATAGAAGTGTCTTGAAACTGAAACGGTTCAATTGGGACCCATACCCAACGAAACAGCCAACCAAACAGTTACAACAGTGCACAGGGCGTGAATACAAACAGTCGAAACAAACGATCGATGTGGTCCATTGAGATTGTCAACAGCGTCATCGTTTTAGAATCGTTTTAGAGTTGAAAACAAAACAGTGTGTAAGTAACGTACCAAGAAAAGCGGAGGCGTTGACGGGCGTCGATGTCCTCGGGTGGACCCTGGCGAACCAGGAGGGGACCACCCTGGACCGTCCGATTACGCACAGGTATCGAGCCTGCCCTAGCATCGCCACCAACAGCGACGTCAGAATCCCGAAGCTGGCCCCCACGCCGATCACGTTCGACACCCATCCCCAGCCGTCCGATTTCCCCCTGAACGCCGCCGAAAACGGTGCTTTCTCGTCGATCTGCGTCAGCGTAATTGGACATGATCAGTGAAGGGGAAAATTCGACTTGGGGTCGAGGACATTTCCGTCATTTTAAACACCCCTCCTCCCACCCTTTATCCCATATTCGATTGGATCACTATTCACTTGACAGTCACAGAATCCAACCAAATTTATAAAGAAATAAAATGCTGACAGAATCAAAATAAAATAGGTTTTGATATTATCAATTACCATATCGTAGGGGAGGAGCTTCGACATTGAAGCGGCCATGAGGCAGTAGAGAACGGTGACGAGGATGACGGAGCCCGATACTCCGATGGGGATGTCCTTGACGGGGTTTTGGATTTCTTCGGCCATGGTCGAGACAGCATCGTATCCAATATAACTGATATAAACCGCGGCTGCCCCTTTGAAAACGCCAGACACTCCGAAAGGAAAGAAACCGGATGGGTGTTTATTCGGGTCTTCAGGTTCCGTCAAGTTTTTCCAGTCCCCTAACCGGAATCCCACCAGTATCACAAACGCTATGAACAAAATGTGCAGCGCCGTCAACACCATGTTCAACACCGAGCTCTCCCTCGTACTGAAAGCAAAAGATCATGAATCAATGTGACATTGAAATATTGAAAAACTGTGAATGCGAAACGGAAAGTGTGGGCAGTGAATGCGTTTGTGGTTTTGGACCTGTAGCAGATGATGAGGGTAATGATCAAAACGACGACGACAGCGACGATATCTATTTCGTTGAGCCCGTGAGGGAGTGAAGGGACCGTGAGTCTCCATTTAGCAGTGGGGAGTCCGATAGCTGTGCCGAGATAGCTGGTGAAGCTTCTTGCAACAGCTGCATTTGACATTACGTAGTCCATCACGAGGTTCGCTCCGGTCAGAAAGGCCGCGAACTCCCCTGCACAAATTCTAGTAGATGAATTAGTACCGGTAGTAATAAGTTAATCTTCAATAAATAAATAAAAAAAGCCGGTGGTGATAAACCAACCGAAGGTGACGCGGAGGTAGCTGAAGGCGCCACCGGCGACGGGCATGTCGACGGCGAACTCGGTGTAGCAGAAGGCAGAGAGGAGAGCGCAGATGCCGGCAATGGCATATGAGAGGATGACGGCGGGACCAGCGTAGTGGGCGCCCTTACCGGTGGTGACGAAAACGCCGGCACCGACCATGCCGCCGACGCCTAAACCTACAAGGTCGAACCATCGGAGCGTTCTCCTCATGTCAGGACCGGAGCGGGCTCGGACCTGGCTGAGCTCAGCGAAGGAGGTGGAAACGGAGCCGGCTCGGCGTGCTAGGCGGGTGGGGGTGTGAGCCAGTGCCCGGAGATAGGCTGGGAGGCTGGAGAAGGAGGAGCCATGGCTAGCCATTGGATGCTTGTCTCTGAGTATCTGGTACACTCAGGTTTGGTCACCCTGAGTTTGCTTGATGGGATGGGGATTATCGTTAGAGATGGGCAAGGGCGGGTTTTATAAACTATAAAGGGTGAGGAAGGGGAGTACGGACTATGGAAGGAGATGGTGAAAACTCTGGAAGTGCTGTCTGACAATTGACGGTGTGAATGCGCCAGCCACATCGGGTCAAGCCGAGCCGAATAAGATACCTTTTGCCCGTTTTGGGACTATTTATGGTGTTGGTAGAGGCCGCGCTGATAAATAAAAGAGTAATAATAAAGTGAAGCCAACATTCATTACATATTATACGTATTTATATAAATAATATATATTATATTATTCATGCAAGTAAATATGATGAGTATTAGATTTATTCTATATTTTCTCTAATTAAAATAGTAACGTTCTGTTTTGAATTTTGAGACAAATTAAGTTTGTTTTAATCTATTTTAAATTTATTATTATATTTTTTAAAATTTTTATATAAAATATAATTTTTTAAAATTTTAATATAATTTTTTAAAATTTCAATTTAATTTTTTTAATTTTTAAAATAATAATAATAATATTTTATTCAATTTTTAAAATTAATTTTATTTTAACTCCAATCTAAACGAAATCTGAAGAAAATGACATGTACAAAAATGATAGCTCATTTAGTAGGAGTTCTTATAATTACACTGGAGGAGGATAATTAGGTTGGTCACCTCTACCTTCCTAAAAAAACATAAAAAAGGGGTACAAAAATTAAATGCACAACTTTAGCGTGGATGCTATAATAGGAAAGTGCGAAAAAAATATCGTTTTTTACATAATTAGTATTTTTATAAAAAAAATTATATAAAAATTATATAATTAAAACTTATGTCTAATATTATTTAAAAAGATACTAATTATAGTTATGAACTTATGTTGTGCAAGTGTCACATATATAATATATAAAAGAGTAACATTAGATATAATTATTATACGAGGGTCGTGTATTTTTGTTTTTAAAAGAGTAAAAGTTATTTATTAAAAAGATTGTTATTTACATAAATTTCATATGTACTATATTTTTTAAAAAAATATGATATTTACGAAATTCATGATTAAAAGTATCATTTTTCTAAGTAAAGTATGTATCGAGTAGCTCACAATAAGTCAACTGCATATTTTTCGTATGAAGTGTAAAGTTAGATACTCAAAATTAAATAAATTTAAAAACTAATATAACTTAGTATAATAAAAAATGTTAAGGATAAACGTTAAATATAAACGCTGGACAAATACCAACTAATAACATGTGGTATTTGGTGCTTATTATATACTACACAATATCTGTGAGTTAGGAAATAAATAAATGGATTAAAAATTAGAGGAAATGAAAACGTACGTTTTGTTTATCATGCAATATCAATTAACGTTTGTCCAATGTTTATTCTTGATGATTGTCCCTAATATTGTTCTAATATAATATATTAGATTTATTTTAAAATAAAAGTAATCTTACTATTTAATATATCATGTGAAAATGTTAAATGTTTTCTAAATTAAATGATTGAGATTGCTTTCATTGAATGAAAGTGCATGCAATTGATGAGTTTTTGTTCTTCTTATAATGTAATGATAAACCTTGGATAATGTATATCATTTACGTAAAGAAAATAATTGGATCGCCTTGATGGAAAAGACGCGTGCCAATAAAACGTTACAAAAACATAGTGTTGTGGATTCATAATATGAAAATATATTGAAGTTGATATGCACTATATATGGAGATGGTTGTCTCTTAATGGTGTTGGTAAGATGTCAATTCCTTATAATTTTATAATTTGTTTTTAAATTATTTATTTTAACTCATATTTTTTTGTAAAATAATAAGTTTTGTGGTATTCATTATTTCCACATCCCACACATCCCACATCCCACATGCCACATGCCATATACTATATACTTACTAAGAGAAAAAAAATAAGAATAACTGCTTGGATTCGGAAGTGGGTTGAGCTCATCTCAACTCACTTCCATTTCATCATTATATTTTTATAATTTTTTATACAAAACACAAATTCTTATACACCTTTTTCAAATCCCAATACACCTTTTTCAAATCCCAATACACCTTTTTCAAATTCCAACACACTTTTTTCAAATCCCAAAATAATAATAATATTAAAAAATAAATCAAACTCATCTCAACTCATCTCATCTCCGAATCTAAGCGGGGCCTAAATGTAGTATGTAAAACTCAAAGTTAAATTGGAAAATGAAAAGGAGAGAATATTTTTTGTAAGTGGCAGGTCTTTAGATGTACATGTAGATTAAAACATGCAAATGATATTTTATTAGAAATTATATTTACAATTGTGAATACGTAAAAGTCATATAAATATTTTTGAAAAAAAGTGAATGAGTACGAAATACATATAAAAAGAATTAATTTTTTTAAAAATAAATTTCACTTTTTTAAAAATGACTATACAATACTTATATATTTTACGATTGTATGTAATATTATTAATATTATATTATAAATATTAAAGACTAAACAATGTTAAGAACAAACGCTAAAATCAAATGTTAGACTAACGCTAATTATATAATATGATAAATAAAATATACTATTTTTATTTTATTCAATTTTGGAATCAATTCTTAATTTTTTAATTTATAGATAGTAGATAGTACCCAACAAATATTAAATATTACAAGTTATTAATTAGTATTTGTCTTATGTTTGTCCTTGACGTCTATTTCTAATGTTTCTTTTTGGTTAAAAATTAGAGTAAAAATGCGATTCATGTGAACACCACTTGGGAAGAGGGGGCCACATGGGAACGAACCATTAAGATTGAACCTCAAATAGGTGCGTGCGTTACCAGAAAGGAAAGAAATAGACGGTAACGAAACATTAAGGTAACACGTGTGTACACTAACAACACGTGGGAGGAAAAAGTGGAGATTACATGGGGATAGGCACGGAGTTTGAATGCAGCTGAGGTAGGCGACGTAGGACACGTTGGCCAAATGTACTGGAGATGGGGGAGGAAAAGAGGAGGAGAGAGGAGATTCAAGAACTTAGGTTGGCGTCAATATCCATGCTAAATAAAGAAGAGGACTGTTATATTATAAAAGAAATTATTAAAATAATATTATAAATTGACATGTCGTATATTAACAAAGATCTACACGAATCTTTGTTAATATACGACAATCTTATTTATGCTCTCAAAGAGGTCAGTAAACAAATGCCAAATGCCAAATGTCTCCATTCAACATGTTTGTCGAATTGTTAATGTTCCTGCAGATGGCTCGGCCAAATATGCGTGACTTCTAAATGAGTTTACAATTGGGTAGGATTTTGTTCCTCGTCCTGTGTCTTAATTTATGGGGTTAGAATCCATAATATCCGAGAAGATTCACACTTCTATTACTCGGAACACAATCCTTTTGTTCAATTATGATATTTGAGATCGAAAAAAAAATGGTGTATATGAACATTATGATGTAATTTGGAAATCTTATTTTTTTTAATTTTCTTTTTTACATAATAATTATAATTGTATTATTTTATAATATTTTGATTGTTAAAATTTTTTTTTATCAGTGTTTAAAAATGTTAAATATATATATAAAAGAAATACAAAAAAATAATTAAAGAAAAATAAAATATAACACTAGGCGGGGACTGGAATCCTGCTGGAGGAAGCGAAGAACTGCTCTTTATAACTACACTGTAGTTACGAAAAGATCACCACAATCTCCTAATCTTTGTATTGATAAATCACTAAAAGAGAAAAAATATTTACAATCATGAATTATGTAATTGTTATGTAATCATTTTGATAAAAAAAAAAAGGAATAAAATACGAGATTCACGTGAAAAAAAAAAATTTAATAATAAATCTTATTCTTTTTCAAAATAATTATGTAATATTTACGTATTTTTCAGTTATATATAAAATTACTTATCACTAAAATTACTTCAACGAATATTTTTGCAATAGCTTCAATGGAACTAGTGCTAAATCTATTAATTTCATAGGCAACTACATCAATGGGGATTGAGTAATCGAAATGGGAATCGAATTATAAAAAAAAAATCAAAATAAGAACTTAAATTTAGGGAGAAGGGATGAACAGGAGAAAGAAGAAGATTATACCTTCTTCGTTCAATGGCTGCGAAGTTAGGAAAACTTATTGATGGTTTAGGTTGGTCTCGAACTCCCTGCTGGATTATTGGAAGTAGAAGTCATTAATGGATTATCGGATGAGGAAAAGAGAGGGAGGTTTGTGAAAATCGAAATGGGAAAGGGAGAAATGGGCGAGGGTTTTTTGGAGAAGAAATTTATTATCTAATGCGTACATGGCATTTAATTATTAGAGAGCTGTTAATTAGATAATAACAATCAAAACGGATATTCTTAACGAAAGCACCAAATGTCCAAAGGTTTTTCTACCTACCTACTTAGGTTTTCTCAAAACAAAAGTGGTGATAAAATCGAAGCTACACCAACAATGAGTTTGGAAGTAGGAGAGGGTGAGTAGGTAGATAGAAAAAACTAATAATAAATACAATATTTGTTATATATAATTATTTTTATATATTTTTAACTATTTTATTAATGTAATTGATGAAAATAATTATTTTATATTTAAAAAATGATGTAATCAATTGTCCAATTGTTATAAAATAAAACACTTGTTTTTTCTAGGACGTAACATACAATCATACTATTATCATCGATTCATCATCATCACTTTGGTTAATTTGTTTTTGATTGGCGCTAAAGCCAAGGGCCCATATTTAATCGGTTACTTTACATCTTGATCTGGTGCTTCTTCACCTTCCTCAGTATTGTATCCGGAAATGGATAAAATTTGTCTGCAAAACTCTGTGAAGTTGCTATCAGACCCTTTAGGCCTGTAGCTACCAAGCCTGTCATTTTCCCTGGCTATTATATAGTAATGGGAAAAATCTTATCACTCTGTCACCAATCAGAAAACTTCACTTGTCCCTGCAAATTGCAAAGTCCCCCTCAAGTCTCAACTCAAAAAGAAAAGCAAAAAAAAAAAAAAAATTTGGTTCCATAATCATATAATCAGATGGCTTTCGGGAATTGGGTGGGACTTAGAAGTCATTCATTTAGAAGCCCTATTGTGTATCAATTTTTTTTAAAAGATTGTCAAGAACCCTCTTCCTATTTAATTTTGTATATTATTATCTTTTAATTTATTTAATATATTAAACTTGCTTAAAAATTAAGAAAGAAAGAAAGAAAAGGGCTTCCCTATTTTTCTGGACATTTGTAAACTTTCAATGCAATATTGCTAGAAAATAAATGGGAAATAATTTCAAAATTCAAAAGTTGGAAGAGGTTAATGGGAAGAGTAGTGATAGGGGTATAATTTTTTTATTCTTCATCTATAACTTTCAGTGTATTCAAATTTTGTCTTTTTCATCATTTTTTAAAATATTCTTTTAATAATCTTAATCATTAAAAATATATATATATATATATATATATAACTTTATTAATATTTACATTCTTAATCACTAAATAAAATTAAAAAATAAATATAAAATAATTGTAAGTCTCTCATTTCTCTAATCTCCAACTCTCTACCTTAGATGGAGAGTATGTTGGAAGCTTTTCGTTTACGAAAAGTAGTGTTTTTTTTTTTAATAATGCATGAATCTATTTATCATCAGAAAAAAAGATAAAGATATCAATAATTGAGTTTTTTTTTTAGTCCTTTTTTTAACTTAATGATTAAAAAAATATTATATATTTTTAAATATTTAAACATATTAAAAAAATATGTAAAGTAATAATAAATAAATAAAGGAAAATGTCATTTATCCCTTTCCCAAAAGTCTCGATCCCATCCCGTTTTCAATTTTATTTTATTTTTCAGTTCTTTTTAACAAGAGTTTTAAATAAATATTTTAAATAATATTATAATTTTTTTATTTTTAAAAAATATTTTAAAATGTTAAAAAAATCATGTAAAAAAAATATAATTTAAAACTCATGTAAAAGAATAACTAAAAAAAATAAAATTAAAAATAGAATAGAATCGAGACGTTTGGAATCGGGTAATTAGCACTGCCCATAAATAAATTATAACTAACGGGACCCAATGGGATCCCACCTAGCCGGGGCTGTAACAGCCCCCTTATCACCAGACTTGCAAGTGGAAGACCCGATCTTCCTAGTGATCTTATATCAAGAAAGATAAATAGAAATCCCACAAAGTGGTAGAACAACAACTTCTAACATATGTTACTTTCAAAACGTGAGTATTTAGATTTGTTTGGTAAGAATTTATCAAAACCAATATATATATATATATATATATATATTTATATATCTCAAAAATATACTTCTTGATTTGAAAGTTTGCTAATATTAAGTATACAACGCAATGCAATATTATTTCATAGTCTTGCATCTGTGGCTGAATGCTCCTTGATTGCTTTAAGTAGGCATTGCATTTGCAACTCAATCAATTCATATCATCTCTTTGCCACCCAATATGAGAGAGAGAGAGAGAGAGAGAGAGAGAGGTCATTCTCTTTTGAGAAATGCTAATCCAAACATGGGATTGGTTTTATTTATTTTATTTTATTTTACTATTTAACAATTAAAAATGTATTCTTTTTAATGATATCATAATTTTTATATTAAAATATTAAAAAAAATGAAAAAATTGCATTAACAAAATTTCAAACAAAATTCCTATATGTAACTGTAGAGTCACTCTTTATTATTATTATTATTATTTTATTAAAGAAATCTTTGGAGAGGGGTTATTTTCAATGTGCCGCCTACCATTGCATGTAACATGGTCTCAATCACTTTGACGGGTACCATTCACAATAAAATCTGACCCAAAACATTCTAAGATTTTCTTTTCATTTTTTTCACAATTATTTTGACCATTCTTCCTCTATCTTAATTCTATCTTCCAATCCATAAAGTGGGGTACGTTCGACTTTCTGTCGGATGCACGAGAACTGTCATGTTTTGGTTCTCACAATTTTATCTTTTAAAGCATGATTCCTAACCCATTAGACCCTTAGTCCAATTAATTTATATATGCCTCTCCCTTGTTGCAAGGTGGTCCAACGGTCAAACCATTGAAAGAAATGGGATTTTCTGGCAGCTTATCTTATAATAATGTGAGTCATTGTTCATGTATCTCAAAGATAATGGAAGGTAAAGAAGCCTTTCAAGCTTAGATTAGCAAAATATTGCTAGATTAGCTTATACTTCAAAGCTTATTGTCCCTCAAGTACCATCTAATCTAAAAGCATGGTACTTTATTTATTTGTTTATTTTGTCCTTGATTTCTAGCTTAAAGAAACTATTCTTTTAGGTCATATTGGGAGTAATTGAGGGATGCATGCTTGTTTAGGGATCTGTGGTCACCATGTGCTTGGGTAATTACTTAAAGGGAGATCACATTTGCCAAGGAAATAAAATAGTCATATCATTGGACAGTTTCAGGCATTTATTGTCTCAATAAGATGTCCAAATTATTTGTAGATATAAATAAATAAATAAATATCCAAGATCAGTGATATGAATGCTAAGATCTCATTTGTTTTTATGGATAAAATGAGATTAGATGAATTAAGATAAAAGTCGAAAATTGAATAAAATCTTTTTAAAATATTATTTTTATTTAAAGATTTAAAGATTTTAAATTTTTATTTATTTTATATAGAGATTTGAAAAATTATAATAATTAAATAAGATGAAAATCGTTATAAAAAAATGAGGCCCAAAGTTAAAGCGCATCCACTTTTTTTGAGTTGAGGTATTAGGTCCGAGTTGAGTTCATCTAGGCCCAATGAAGCCTAAAGCCTTTAAAATCACAAGTCTGTTATTCAAGTCATGATAATTGGGCCGGACAGCCCAAAATGATGTTTTTCTAACTTTTCTTAATAAAAAAAAAAAGTGCAGCCAGTTTACTACCACCACAAGTTGAATCTCCGTACGGCCTAAGAAGTTAATGGCCCAATGGGCTCCAATTATTTTCTTTTTCTGTTTTTTCTTGCTTAGTTTTGATGCACATGTGGCCCAAGATCATTTTCTTTCAATTTGCTCATGTATAAAAGCAACATGAATATATACCAGAAAGTCTGTACTAATCCCTATTTGGTGGAATTCAAAAAAGCTGAGGAAAGGCAATAATGAAAACTATGGAACCTGGAAAAATGGTGGTTAGTTGTTCATATTATCAGATATTGGGAAGCTTATTTTCTGGTTTTATCGTGGTTTAGATAATTTCAAGTCGGTATATCATATAAATTTCGCATGAAGATTGAGAAAAATATATATGTCAAAGAATGTATTTTACGTGTCTATCTCTCCTCCCCAATCTTATACATAATTGGTTTAGTTCTCTATGAATGATCAACCTCAACTCTTAGTTCTGGGATATGGAGTTGTGTTGGAATAAGTTGAGTCTTTTTTTTTATTTTTATGAATAGTAATGAATTGAGATGATAGAGTGAGTTTTGTGGAACTCATCCAAGATAAATTTAGATTCGTTTAGATGTATTTATGAGAGTTTAAAAAAAAATTGTAGATACTGCATATAAAGAAGTATTAAATTGAAAAAGATGTGAATTTTATGAAATTTTAAATTAAAATAAATTTAATGATTTGAGAGTTTGATATATAAACATTAAACCCAGCTAAAAATTAGATTAAATTAAGTTTATCGCAATTCAATCCAGATCTCAAATGAGAACTTTGATCCACGTGAGCGAAATGTGACGTAAGGTGTATTGTTTGCGCATGTAAATATTGATGCGAGAATATAGCATTTGTGGTTATTAGTATATATGTAGGATTGGGGTTGTGGTAAAAAATATTATTTTTATTTTAAGACTTATAAAGTTTGCATATGTAAATATTGGAATTCATAGGTCTAAAGCGCCTTTTAGAATTAGTTACGGTAATTTTTTAAAATATATAATTATCCACATGAGTTTATTTTATAAAAACTCTAATTTGATAATTTTAAAAAAAATTAATTTTTAACTTTTCTAACCAACTAAAGTACTTTTTATAAAATTATAAAATACGTCATTTTTTCTTTAAAGTTATTAGTTAAAAGTACTTTTTAAATTTCGAAACGCTACCACAAACGAGCTCTATGATACTTTAAAATAAGACATAAACGTACAGTGGCAGAGCAGAGATTTGTTTTAGGGGCCAAACAAAACTAAAATAAAATATATATAATATTTTTTTTTGTTCTATTTCTATATTTTTTTTATGCGATATAAACTAATTTGATATTAAAATTTATAATAAAAATAAAATATATTTAATACAACTTCTACATTAAAAAAATATATAATATGTCAAAAATATGTCATTATAATTAAAAAAAATAAAAAAGGTTAGAAATCATCCTACTTCTTTTTAATTTTATTTTTATCTACAATAAAATATGTCATCATATTATTATATCATTTTATTTTATAAGAAATGTATTTTATTTTTAAATTGAATTAAATTCTATAGAGGGGGTCAAGATAATTTTTAGAAAGAAGTCCAATATAAAATAAAATTAATATTATTCTACTAAATTATTAAAAAATTAACCTATTTTATTTTTTACTTTAAAAAAACATAGACCACCAGGCTCCGCCACTGTAAACGCACCAATGCAAAACATGTTTACAATCCTTGGAAAATCTTTTATTTTAATGGAATATCACTTGTTAACATTTAATTTGATCTCATTTTTAATTAAGTAATTCAAGGTATAGATTTAATTTTCTAAATCAAAAAAATTGCCAAAACAACAATTCATCAAATTTAAGTATTTATTATCCAACATTTAAAATAATTTAAATATAGCATAAAATAAGTAGCTAACGCGTGAAAGAGAGACTGTAAAAATAAAATCTTCTCGTCAATTAAGAAATAATATTTGTAATCATAAAATATGTAAATATTATATATATATATATTTTTTTTTTTAAATAAATAAATATAAAATTTATATAATAATATAATTTTTTAATAATATATCTACTAGTTTTTAAAAATGAGTACGCAATGTTTGTATAATATACATAACTGTAATTTTTTTTTATCTATATAAATTATTTGTATTTATTCTATTAATAAAAAATATTTTCTTAAGTATTAAATAAATAAAATAAAATAAAATAATACCGAAAAAAATGCTGAAGACTCGTTATCGAAATCCCAGCAAAGTACTTTCTATAAAAGGATAAGTCTTCGAATCTAAACATTATTCCTTAAAATAAGGGGATAATTCCCCTAACTTTTCTATTTATTATTTATTTTTAATTCAAGAGGCAGATATTTTTTTTTAAATATCTTTGCCTTTCCTGGATACGTACACAGCCTCCATATTCAAGGTACTTAAAGTGACGTGGCAATTTAATCTTATCCAAAACTTTTACTAGGAGGGTACCAAGTGGTACACACGTGTCAATAAAAAAGTAGAGCCACGTAGATAAGAAAAAGACGTAGTTGAAGACTACTTCCGACTTCCGAGCTTCGTGTTTTTAACTTTTTGTCCTCTTTACACCTTCTAGAGAAAAACGATGGGGGAAGTGGGGTTGAGATTTCTCAAGTGACAGCTGTCTCACTGAAGTTGTACGAACGCGTCAACGGCCGACAGCCGGTTGCCGACATTAAGAACCTTTCAAACCTCATTATGTGCACGAAATTATAATAAAAAATATTATTTTTAACTTAAAATTTATAATACAAAACTTAATATAATAAATTTTATTCTTAAATAATTATTTATTATTTAGAATTGTTAGGTTTAAAATATTTTTAAAATTAGTTACACTAATTTTTTAAAAACATATAATTATCTTAGAGTTTTTTTGATAAAATTTTAATTTGATATTTTTAAAAAAAATTGATTTTTAATTGACTAAAATGTTTTTAATAAAATTACTCAAATATATTATTTTTAAAAAATAAATATTTTTAACTATTTAAAAATATTTTTTTAATTTTAAAATACAATTTCAAACATTCTCCATATCCAGTCAACACCACCAGAATTCATGTGACCTGAGTAATGCTATTTTGTGCTTTTTAGTTGCCGGTTACCCGTAAAAGGAATAAATTTTGGTACGAGGTTAATCCTCCAAACATTAGATTCATTTCACCTTAGAAAGCATGTGCATTCATCATTGTTTATATAATTTTTTTTTTTTCATTTGACTTAAACATTCAAATCAGATGTAAAACTTAGAAAATTAAGGCTCCGTTTGGATTTTAAAATGAGTTGAGATAAACTTATTTCTATTTTATCAATACATTTTTATAATTTTTTATACAAAACATAAATTTATATGTACCTTTTCAAATTTCAATACATATTTTTTAAATTTCAATACACATTTTTCAATTTCTAAAATAATAATAATATTAAAAAATAAACTAAACTCATTTCAACTCATCTCATCTCCGAATTCAAGCGAAACCTAAGTTTTTTTTTAATAAGCGATGCTCAAATGTTGTATCAAACAACATAAAAAGGTTTTTTTTTTCTTAATTTAGATTTTATTTCTACATTTTTAATATTTTTAAACATTTCAAAAAACAGAAAAAATTTTTCCTACGATCATTAAAATGTACTTACTTAATCATTAAGTAAAAAATAAATTAAAAAAATATTCTGAATTTGAAACAAAACTTTAGGACAAAATTTCAAGATGAGATTTTTTAAAATAATACGTGGAAGGTAAAATTAGTTATTAATAATAATTATGTTTTTATCATTATTTAATAATTGAAAAAATATTTTAGTTATTGTGTTTTTGAAAGATTGATAAATTAAGTAATTAATCAAAGTATCTTATTTTTTGTATAAAGGAAAATGGATAATTTACAACTCTTTTATAAATTATTTCATAACTCTATATTAAATGAATGATAGTTTTATAAAATTGTATTAGTTGATTGTAAAAGAATTATAGGCATCAAACGAATGGTAGATAGGTAAATCATATTTTTTAACCATATAAAACCACATTATGAGACGTTGAAGTAATGATAAATAAAATATAATTAAAACATAATATATAGTTTTTTAATAATTTTTTAAATAAGATTTTTAATCAGGTAATACTATATCATGAGAGAGTAAAATAATATAAATAAAATACAATATTTAGAACATAATATCTAGTTTTTCAATTATTTAATACTACATATGCAATAACGATAAATATAATATAATATAATATAATTAAAATTAAATATAATATCTAGTGTTTTAATCATTCAATATTATATCATAAGATTGTCAAATATTGATGATGAATAAAATAATGATGCTTGACTAATGCTACGTATAATCATAATGTGGGTGGGTGCAACAGTCCATCTTGGAAAAATGAATCCCGGCCCACCATGTCAGTTTTAAATAGCACATTTTTTTTTTTTTTAATTTTATAGATTGTATGGAGTTTATATATACTTAAACTGAATAAATAACAATTAAATATTAAAATTGAAAATACAAGAGGAAGTTGTATTTAGAAACTTTAGTACCCCATAACCAAAATTCAAGCGTCGCGGCGGCCAAAGCCATGCAGCTTCAAATTTAAGCATCACTTGCTTGTAATATTGTCCGGAATAATATTGTCAATGTCTTGGAGTTTTTTGCAAATCTTATTTTGATTTGCGTGCTGTTTTTAAGGGTTTGAGTTGTTTTACGAAGGCAAAAACATTTTCACTTACATATTAGATGAGAAATTTATTTACACTCGTAAGTGTAGAATTATATTGCAGTGTTATTGATAAAGAGGATAAAACAAAAAAAAAAAAAATTATTTTAAAAAGATATTATTAAAATTTTAAACTTATTTTTTTAAACTAAATTTACATTGCACTCTATTTAAAAACTGTAAATAACATTACTCTACATTAAAATATCCAAAAAAATTATCGAGAGAAAGAAACATATAAATTAGAAATTATGCAAATATATATATACATAGTACTGCAAATGTCAACTAAGGCCTAATTTATTTTTATAGATGAAGCGGAATAAAATGAGATAAAGTTAAAGAAAGAATAAAATATTATATTTTTTTTTATTAAGGCCTAATATTGTATTAACTATATATATATATATATATATATAGTACTGCAAATGCCAACTAAGGCCTAATAAGAAAGTCACGTCTTCGGGATTCCGTTTGGTTGTTAAAGTACACTGAGCTCAACTCAGTTTAATCTAATTTTAAATTGAATCTAATATCCAAACACTTAATTAATTCTCAAATCACTAAACTCATTTCATTTAAAATATCTTTACATGTATGATTTACAATCTTTTTTCAACTTAACATATCTTTACATATAGGATTCGTAACCCGTTTGTATTCGCAGCTCAGCTCAATTCATCTCAACTCATCTTTATTTCATCATTATATTTTTATAATTTTTTATATAAAATATAAATTCCTATACACATTTTTCAAATCCCAATACACATTTTTCAAATCCTAATACACTTTTTTAAAATCCCAAAATAATAATAATATTAAAAAATAAACTAAATTCATCTCAACTCATCTCATCTTCGAATCCAAACGGGTAATCCACTATCTCAACTCAATATTATTCATAAATAACTCAATGCATCTCAACTCAACTCAACATAACATTTAAACGTAACCTATGGCCATGTTTAGATTTAGAATTCATTTCATTTAATTATTATAATTTTTAAAAATTCCTAAACAAGATAAAATAAATAATTTTAAATCTAACAAAATAAAAAATAATATTATAATATATCTTATTCAAATATAAATCTTTATCTCATTATAATAAAAAAAATGATATTTGCAATCATAAAATTTATAAGTATCATGTACCCTTTTACTTGCGTATTTCTTTTAAAAAAAATAAGTAAATATGAAACTCATATAAAAAATTAATTTTTTAATAATAAAATATACTCTTTTTAAAAAAATATATATGATATTTATACCACACAGGACTATATATAGCATTATTTCTTCAACTCACTATTAAAAACTCTCATAATTTTACCGCTATCTCAACTGGTTGACAAGACCCACGGGCCATTAACAGCTAGGAGCGCCTAACTTTTATTGAAACAATTAGAGATTCATTTGAATATTGAGTTGAGTTGATTTACGGTAAATTAGATTTTTTTATAAATAATAATAAGTTAAAATAGTAGAATAAATTTTATAGAGCTTACTTAATATGAGTTTAAATATATTTTGATATTAAAATGACTTTAAATGTATTTATAAAAAGAAAATGTTAAATGTAATAAATTTTTTTATAAAAAACTTACCTTTCCACGCGTTAATCAATGATATGTTGAAAAAATTAAAATTTGAAATTCAAAAAAAAAACTAATTAAATGAGTCTTGTAAGTAAAGTATAAGTATATGTAGCACTACTTTTTATAGAAAGTTAAAAAAAGGTTGTAAGTTTTGCATGTAAAGAAATGTTGAATTGAAAAATGCTATGAGTTTTATATGTAAAAAAGTTTTGAATTGAGATGAGTATAATGATTTGAGAATTGAGTGTTTAGATATTAAATTTAACTTAAAATTAAATTGAATTGAGATAATCTTAATTTAATTCAACATTTACATGGGACTTAATTTGTACACATTTTTAAGTATTCAAGTAGTTATAGGATTTGTTTTATTTGCATAATTGCGATTATTTTTCATCCGATTTTTTTTTTTCCTAATCTTCATCTTTTTAGTCTCTTAGGATTTGTTTTATTGTCCGATTAAGTACATTATTGTCATTTTTGGAGTTTGATGCTAATTTATTGGGATCAAATTGCCTTCAAATCACGATTAGTAACCTATATAAGGTATGTAGTGAAGTTATAGGGCTAGTTTATGTTCTATAAATATTGATATATGTATATTGCGATAAAAATCATTCTATAAAATTTTGATATGGCCTATGCAATACTATATAGAGTAGAGTATTATCATATCAATGCAACGAATATTCCTATTTTCTATATGTTTGATTGATTTTAAATATTTTTTTTCATTCAATACTATTAAAGTCAAGAAATGAAGCATTCTTGAATGAACACTCTAAATTAATAATTTTATTGAAAATTGGGTACCTTTCAATAAAACATCCATTAATTCTATGGAATAGTTTAATGAAGTAATACATGTACCAAAAATCGTGATTCACCTAAAAGCTCATTATAATTAAATGCATATGAAGTTATATATTTAAAATTCTATAGAGAAACAAAAAACACTAATGATGATATGTTTAGAATAAAACATAAAACGTATTCATGTCTAGAATGTACTTCTGCAACAACAATATCGAGTATGACCATCATTAAGTATTTCAAACTAGCTGTTTTTTACTAATGGTTGAACAAAATAACGAGTTGTTAATAAGAAAATTCAACAATCTCGTCCAACCAATTCTATTTCTTTCTCTAAAACGAATGGAGTCTTATTTCATCATAATAAAAGAAATTGTAGTCATGAATATAAATGTGGTAGAAAAACGCTTAAAATCCTTCAAAGAATAATACTTCATACCACTATAAGTAGAACCACACCATGATAAAGTAAGATGAAAATAAAAGTTTGCATGATATGTGTATAAAGAAATATGAAGATAATGTCACATGTATAATATGAAAAAGCATTGGTCACGTATATATCTCAAGTGAAAACATTTGGTGCACCAATATCAAACATTTATAAAGGAAAAAAATGGGTTGTAATGAATTATGTTGGCTACAAATATTCAAAAATCATTTAATTTATTATGATAATCTAAATTTGACGGTCTAACTCATTTCGGTATTTCTAATTTCTTTGTAAAACCAAATAGAGATAATAATATTTTAACTAGTGATTGATATGGCCTTAAAAATTAATTTTATTTCTTTATTATATTTACATTATATTTGACTTGTTATCTTTTAATACACCATGTTAAAATTTCTTTTACATTACTAAAATCTTATACATATTTGTTTAAGAAAAATCTAGTTGCAAGCGATTATGTGCACCCATCTAACGTGATTAGTGTGAAAGTAATACTTAATGAAGATAGTAATAGGCATGTATTAGTGCACATATTGATTTACAAATCTGCTTGCTTTTAGCATTACTCGTTTGTTTATAAGGAGATATGAATTTTATTGATGCATTAATCAATTTTAAAACGATTGGTGAAAATATGTGTCTGGCATATGATACAGTTGTACAACATACAATTATTATAGATATGAAATATTTTTAATATTTTACCATATATAAAGGTAACGGCAATACAACATCTAGGTCATCAAACCTAATTGCAGGTTCCAAAAGAGTCGACATCCTGTTTTCAAAAGGAACATAATTTTGTATTGATGATGGGTTGTATTCTTCGAAATCTATAGAATCTTACTAATTTTTTTTAAAAAAAATTTATCTATAATAGTTATTATGTTGAAATCACAAATGAAGATAATGATGAACATCTTTAAGTTACTACAATAAATTTGGACCATAAATTTATATCAAAAAAATTATCATCTTTTTCTTATAGGTTATATTATAAAACATTGAAAACCATTGAATCACATGTTGTAAGGCATTAAATGTGTTTTGATCCAAAAATCTTTATTCTTTAGCATGATTGTCTTGATCATCCAAAATCAGTCATGATGCGTCGAATAAAATAATCTTCCAATTGTTTTACCAATTGATTAGCGAAGTGTAGCATATTTCAAAGAAAACCAAATTATCAGACTATCTTCTTTCAAGATAATTATTGAATCTTCATATTTTTATAAAAAAAGTCATGAAAATATACGTGGACTCATACATTCAGCATGTGAGACATTATATTTTATAGCTTTAATATATTCATCTATTAGATAGGTATATTACTATTCAAAATGTTGTATCTGTTAGATTTCTTACACAAACTATTTGATTAGTGATTCAATTTTCTCATTATCTAATTAATTCTATTTGAGTGAATAATATAAAAGAATTGATATTTTAAATATTTTATGATACTTGCATGTTAATTGGGATTAATGTTGAATATTTTGTTGTCCATACATATAGTTTACTCGAGTCATTTATTAAACATTTGCAAATTAATTACTACCATTACTTCTGAAAATAAAATTATCTCTACTCAAGGACATTCAAGTAGAGATATTCTTCATTGCAACTTGTATTTCACCAATCACCAACATACTTTTCATTTTTGTACTTTTAATTATGCTGTGTATTGTTCCAATTGCATATTTCAATGCACTAAAATGAGTTCTTACCTTAGATTCCGAATTTATATTGATTTTGATTTTCTCTCCATCATTAAATACCTTGAGCCTTTAATGAATGATATTTTTAAGGTATGTTTTCAAGATTTAATTTTGACGCAATAATTGTCCTACTATTAGAAGGAGAAACATTGTTAGAAGCACAAAAACAAGTAACATAAAACATTTTGACTTTTTTTTTTTAGAAATAGTTTCATTCATAGGAACTTAAGATACAAGAAGTCTATATTGTGATCAACCGATCAACTAATTACATATTGACGAGGAGCTTCTATATCTCTAAAAAAAAATCTGAGAGAACTATATACTGCCTCCAACAACTATAACAACTACAACACAACACAACAACAACTATAACAACTACAACACAACACAACACAACGACAACAATCACAATAACACAAAAACAACAGCAACAAAATACGACAAAGTCAACAATTAGCTGTATGCGGTGACATGTGGAAGCCACATGCCACACTAGGAGTTGGAGTCTTACCGGAGAGAGTGTTGGCACCCCAGATCTACTAAGAGTCACTAACGCCGAGATGGATCTACCGAAAAACAGAGGTGTGTAAGAATCGACCTCTGCACGTATAACACTTTGACTTATCTCATTATGATCAATGTGCAAATCAATATAATTAAAAGTTTAAAAGATTATTTATTTGTAAACTATTGCAAATAATTTATTGGATGTCTTTGTTAACAACAAAAAAATCATAAGTCTCACATTCCAACTGTTAATATTCCAGAAAGATTAATATTTCAATAGAATAATAAAATAATATATCAATTAATGATTTGTTAAAATGATCAATCCGACCCTTTCAAAAAAAAAAATGATCAATCTGCACACTACATACTTATATATAACTTAGATCATCATTAATAGGGCAACTACGTGGAGATCATTGAGAATAAGCATCTAAAATTAATTTTAGAATTTAGAATTTTCTTTCGACATATTTAAGCCTAAAACACACAAAACAAATAAAAAAACATAAAACATAAAATAACATTTATATTATCATGATTGGAATTAGATTCTATGGATCACTTTGGAGAGCTATCGGTTGGCCAAAGACGAGAGTTCACTGTTTTTAGGTCGGTCTTGAAAAGCTTTAGCTCATTATCATAATGGTTGCTTTGAGAGTTCAAAGTAGATAACTTAAATATATTAAGCCAAAAGACGGTCTATAAAACAAATTATTCAAAATTATTATAAAAAAAAAAAAAAAAAAACTTGTTGATGAATTGAGTCATAACACATGCTTAAATTCTAATAGGGCTTTTAAAAGTACCGACTTATAGTTTAACACGTTTTCATGATATCATAGCATATGCATCATCCTCATCCTAGAATAAATATTTTTTTATTATTTAACTAAAAATAATTTTATTTACAAGTATGTATGGAAAACATATCTATTAAAATATTTAGATGACATAATTTAATTTAAAAAAAAAATTATAAATTTTGAATCTTACAAATTAAATACTATTATTTATATTATATATACAACATGTTCTATATTTTGACTTGAAAATAAAATAACTCTTTTATCAACTTTGAGTATTTTAAAATCTAAATTTCTTAAGAACCCAATTGAAATAAAGTTAGACCAGTTAAATATGTTTGCTTTCTTATTTAATTTTGAATAAATCTATTTATTATTATTATTTTATTATTTTATGATATAACATTAAATGATAGATTAATAAGTAAAATATAATAAATAATTCTAATCATTTAATGTCATATCATATAATAATTAAAGAATAATAAAAAATAGAATGATGACTAATATTACTCTTTAATTTATAAGACTAATTTATTTATTTATTTAAAAAAAAGAAAAATCCACATAGAAAGCTACTTCTTCTTGTCATAATACCATTCTAGTGAAGTTGAGATTCTACAATCAAAATACTATTCTAGTGAAGTGATTCTACAATTTCAATGACAAAAAGGAAGGAAACAAAAATTTAAATTAAATTAAAACATCCAATAAAAGCAAAAACGTGTTGATTTGAATAACTTTGAGTTGGCCCCAACTCTCAGCAAAACAGAAAATTCCCAAATTCTCCGTACCGTAAAACTCTCTCTCTCTCTCTCTACCTGCTTGTTATATATTATATAGAGCTGTGTATATATAAATAGCAGGGAGTTCCAAATCTCCCACCAAACCCCATTTGCGAAATCTCCAAGAAAGTGAGTTCTCTTATATTAACGCTGTTTATTCGAGTCGACATCCAAACGAAAGCGAATGATGATGATCCCGCAGAACGAGCCGTGGACGAGTCAGACTCAGCCGCCGACGACTTGCTGGACCCCCTTGGAGGACAAGCTCTTCGAGCAGGCTCTTGTGCTCGTGCCCGAGGAGCTGCCCGACCGTTGGCAGAAGATCGCCGACCACGTTCCTGGGAAGTCCATCCGGGATGTCATGGAGCACTATGATGCTCTCGTCCACGACGTATTGGCGATCGAGTCTGGCCAGGTCGAGCCCCCCGATTACCCTGATGACTCGGATGTCACAGCCGGGTGGGACTCGGCGAGTCAGATCTCTTTCGGGTCCAAGCCCAAGCACTCTGACGCCGAAAGAAAGAAGGGGACTCCTTGGACAGAAGAAGAGCACAGGTAATCCCAAATATTCTCTCTTTCTTTCACCCTTGAACTTTTTTTGTTCCCCAATTTGCTTGAGCCTCTGTTTGGTGGCTGAGAGAATGGAGTAAAATAAAAGAAAAGAGAATTTCTTTATTTTCAATTTACGGACGGGAATTCAACTAAACTGTTAAAGAGAGCAGGACTTTGAGAAAGATTTTGTTTTTCGAAAAGTTTTTTCCTGTTTTGGATGGCTGACAAGGTGTTCACTTTTTTTTGTTCCCCTTTCCCCCCTGAGCTATTTCTTTTTCTTTTTTATAGTTTACTTGCCGAGAAAATGGAGGGAAAAATAAAATTTAAAGTCGAAGATTTTCTGTCTTTTTGTTCCGTTTGAATTGGATCACTTGGATTTTTATAACTGAAAATCAAATATTATACAATTCAAGATTTGGAGTTTCTTTTCCAGCCAACCCCTTTCTAAATCTTCCGGGAAAAATAGTGTTGTTTGGTCCTTGAAATTTAATAAGTTTCCAAGATATTCTTCATCTTCTTTTCGCTTTGTTTTTGTCTCCAAAGAAGTAAGTCAATATTTTGTCAGAAATTTCCTCTGTTTTTGGGCGAAAACAGAGAAGGCTTTTGGAGTTTATAGGTCTTGTTTCTGGGTGTTTGTTGTTTCTATTATCGTTGTTAAATTCAAGACTGGATATATACAAATGGCTATTTGGCATTTTGTCTAATTCCAGAAAATGCTTTTGACAGTTTAAAAATGTTTTAGATATGCGGATTAGGTGTTTGGGATTTGCCTAAATGAATCTATTTTGTTCCACCAGTATGTGACCATTACCATTGATCCCAAAACTTGGTTTCGTGAGTTTAATGCTGTCGGATTCAAATGTAATATTGCAATGCCATTAGTGACCTGAAAGAGCTAGATTGTTTTGTTCTATATTAGAATGTATTTATTATTGTTCTGGCGGCTGATTTTGTTTTGGTATCATAACAGGTTGTTCTTGGTCGGGCTGCGTAGATTTGGAAAGGGTGATTGGAGGAGCATTTCAAGGAATGTAGTTGTGACAAGAACGCCTACTCAGGTGGCTAGCCACGCTCAGAAGTACTTCCTTCGCCAGAACTCGGTGAAGAAAGAAAGGAAGAGGTCAAGCATCCACGATATCACCACAGTGGATAATAGCTCGGCGGCTTTGCCTGTCGATCAGAACTGGATTCCTGCACCAGGTGGTGTCGTTCAACATCCACCCGCTCAACAGCCGCCTGCTCTGCCACAGTTGAACATGCACGGGCAAGTGCCGGACCAGGGCGGCTCATCATATGGGTATCAAAACTTTGGCTTTCAAATGTAAATATGCATAGCAATTAGCATAGCAGCAGCTACATGCTCTGTATATAAAGCAAGTAGTCTTATTTTAGCAAAGCCGATTTGTAAAGTTTTATGCGCGGTTTTTGTTAGGTGGTACATGATTAGGAGCATTGCAAAGTGAATTTAGTAGCATAGGTTGTAATCAGAAAAGAAATGGATTTATTAGCAAAGTGGAACTTTTAGAACAAACTCCATGATATTTGAGATGCTCATCCTATCTTTTGTTTGACTGGGGATGATATTTCTGGTGATGTAATTTTAGTATATTATTTGTTTCAGATGGTATTGTGTCGGGTATTTCAAATTTTTAGGGTTTTATGTATGGATAATGCTTCGTACCGCACATTTTTATAGACTCATTTGCAGTTCAAGTAATAAACAGGCAAAAAAATCTCAATTTTATTTTAAAATTGACTAAAATACTTTTATTTATAAATTAAAAATTTTAAAAACTTATTTCATTTATCCATAGAACCAGAGTTTTTCAATTAGGCTTACAATACAGCCCACGACTGCTAAATTGAATGAAGGTGAAACCAATTTGAAGGCTCAGAAGTTTCGGTTTTAAAGTTCTTTCAATGAGAAAGTCCCATATCAATCTGCCGAAGTTTTTGGCATAATAATAACAAAAACTACAAAGCCGTTTAGGAACATCTCCGTATATCCTAAAAGTTTGTCATTTGTACTGTCAAAAGCTATTATAGAGAGTACCAGAATTGATAGCTTATTCTCACGCATCAGAGACTTCCAAATTCCGGAAAACTTGTTAAATTGTAACAGAATTGTGGCTTAGTTGACTGTGATGGCGCAACAAATTTAGGGGTTGCAAAAGGTTCAATGTTGTCCTTGGTCCTGCTGTCCATTTCCCAGGTTGACTTCTAAAGCTGGCTAACATTATCTAGTTGGTAACGATTATGACGACTTTTTGCCATCAGACACGTGCGCTTGTGTACCATGAGCACTAATCAATAACTTTGTCCCTTCTTTCTTCTCATCGGTATTGGATTTGTTATATACAAGTGAATTTGCGAATCTGCATACTAATGTTATTATCTTCATATTCAAAATTTAAGTAAGTATCATTTTTATTAAAGTTTAACTTAATAACTTTGGATAGATGTGCATATTGGTGCACATAATCGCTTATAATCAGATTTTTTTTTTCTTTTCATTTTATGGCATCATACTGCTTTCCATTAAATTACTGAATTTAAAATTCATCTCTCTGAGTTTGTTGGCATGATTATCTGAGAGTTTTCAGAAATGCTTTAATGGCTGTCGCTAGAAAACAACAAAGTTGCATGTTTGATTGCTGGGGGCGGCTTTCCATCCTTAGTATTCTCCAGCTTGTTTGTTTCTCTTGTTTATCTTTCGATCCAACTGAGAACACGTGCAAGAATCGCTTTTTGGAACTCCCGACGTTATTGTTGTTGTTAGACTCCCAAACTGCTAAGAAAAACAGAGATATTTCAGAAACATATGGTTTCTAGATTCTATGGCGTAGGCATCCATTTCACAAGTGCCTATCCAAAAAGGCAAATATAACAAGGGAGGAATATTTGGCCCCATTTCTGAAATATTTAACAGCCTTGAATTCATCGTTGAAGGCAATTTATTCACTATATAAAAATTGAATAAAATAATAAAACGAAATGACGATCCTTCCATATCTAACAGGGTCTGCAATCTTAGGCCTTGGCTTTGATTGCCTGAATGGTGGCAACATCAGTCTCGAAAGACTTCGCCAAGATCCCATCATCAATGCCTGTAGTAAATTTTATCAAATTCATGACACTATTTTTTCCCCAAAAGAGTGGAGAGGAGCAGTGTAGATCTCGGGTGTGACCATAAGGGCCACCACTTGCTGTAGCATGTTCGGTTACAGCCATAACTATTAACCTTGAGTAAAAGAGTGGAGAGGGCTGGCTAATGTATCTGTCCCCGCTAAGTGTGACTATAAAAATCCTCACTCGCTGCGAGATGTTCGATTTGAGTCATAACTACTGATCTTGAGTAGAGCAGTCCATCACTAAAATAAACCGTTTCGAACCTATGACCTCGAGCAAGGGAGGAAAGAATCATTTCCAAGCCTTTGGCAATTGGCCTGCCACCTTGGTGGTCATAACTTTCTATTTCTTAGCTCTCTTCAACAGTATTTCTAGTTATTCATTAGTCATTTTCTTCTCCACATGCTTAGTTTCAATATCTAACGAAATAAGAGTATAACCTGCATGTATTAGATCTTGTCGGTTTTAGGCATTCTGCAGGAAGTCGTTACTCGTGATTACGCAGAAGCCATCATCACCATCATCATCTGCATTGCACATGATGCCAAGTAAGGAAAATACTTTTAGCTAGGAAAATTGAGTGAAGGAACCTTATTCGTTTCTTGATATTATATGGGGAGTTTAATGACTCTAATCTGTACCATCTTAGAATTCATAAATGTAATGATTTGTAATCAGGAACTAGAAAGACCTATCTATTGTCCATAAGAGCTATTAAGTTGTGATATCACACATGCAAAAACAGAGGGAACCGTAGATCAAAATCACTTCCAGGGGCACAAAAGAACCTCTTAAACAGATTAAGTGCACGTTTGAAATAGTTTATATCTTTAGAGTTTATAGCTTATAACTTAAATAACAAACTCTATATCTTAAAATATTCAGTAAACAACTTTCCATTGCAACAAGCTCTTTTAGAGTTAATTACAATATTTTTTTCAAAATAAACAGTAATTCATAACAGCTTTTTGATAAAAAATTCAATTTAGTACTTCTAAAAAAACTTGCTTTAAGCTTTTTTTAACTGACTAAAACACTTTTTATAAAATTACTAAACATGTTATTTTTTCTTTAAAAGTATTTTTAATTGCTTAAAAGTACTTTTTAAAATTCGAAACGCAACACCAAATATGTTATTAAAACACTTTAACTGATTAAAACACTTTTTAACTGATTAAAACACTTTTTATAAAATTACTAAACATGTTATTTTTTCTTTAAAAGTATTTTTAATTGCTTAAAAGTACTTTTTAAAATTCGAAACGCAACACCAAATATTCTCTAAGAACTGCACACAAACAGTAGCTTCGTTATGTTAATTATAGGATTTAACATACAAGATATACACAACCGTACTTTGTACAGACAAGGTAGACTTGGTTTGGCTAAGAGTTAAAAGTTGGTACGTTTTATTCTTCATCATTGTACATCCAAACCAAGAAGTTTTCAGCTCGTGCAGTTGAAAATTTCAATCCTGATGGGTCTCCTCAGATTTCTGCAAAAGAAAACAATGATAAGTAAATGAAATTCAACAGTTGAAGGGTGACCAGAAGAAACACAAGAATGGCATGAAAGCAGGAACCAATTTAAATGGAATGCAAACCATTGAAATTCCAAACTCATCCTATGATAAGCTTTTTCTTGATAAATTGAAATCATGACATCCTACACCAGAACCGACTTCCACTCAAAGAACGTGTTGGATTGAGGAATGAAATGAAATATTTTCAAATCAAATCTAACATTAATTGACCTTTTCGGCTTAAATGTAAGTGCGAGAAACAGGAATGTTGCAAGTCACAAACTCCTAAAACCAGTTCTTACACCATTATTTGAAGGAAAAGGCTTTGTAGTCCTGCGTTGACACACAGATCAACCCACAATCTACAGCTACAGCACATACATATATCATTGTAAAATTACAGCAGCTAATATCTAAACAAAGAAGGCTGCATATCTGGCCTAAATTATTTACTGGGATAGGTGGTGGAACAGGGTGGCAGAACCTTGACTGAAGGGGAAGGCACAAGTTGAAGTTTTGTGGAGCTAATGAAAGTTACCATGCTTGGTTCCCTCAGTTATTTATTAAATTGACCACTAAAAACCACATCAGTTTGGATTTGCTGTAAAATTTATGGTTGCCACAATGGCCAAAAGAAAAACAAAGGTTTTAACTTTTATTTGCACAAAATAAAAAGACCCACAATAAATCGGACAGATCGTCAAAAGCTTAGAAAGTAGACATGCTTAACAAAATTGACTATCTAAGTACTAAAGATGAAACAGACAACAGCCTTAACCTTGGTACTGTCACACAGGACTTAGATCTTCCTCCTACAGGCTTTTAACTATTCCATTGTTTGTCTGTAACTTTGTGCTTGAAAGATGCTTAATTTGACAAACCACCTAATAAGATTCTTGTGACCCGATTTTCCCATCTCAACCTGGCTAAGAACAACATACTTTGGGCATTGGCCATTGGAACACTTACTCCTTTACATTTAAGGTTCCTTTTTACAACAAATGACCAATTATTCATATACATATTTCTACTTTAGCAATTCCATACGAAGAGGAAATATAGATGTGCATACGTGTAACAAGGAGCCTGGAACTTGATTTCGTTAATAGGCAAAAGTAAAGAAAGAAATGAAAAGTTCCAAACATGAAACTTTGGCGGAATAATTACAACCCAGGAGAACAAGAAAGCTTCATTTCTTGAACATAAAACAACAAGACGATCTTTTAAGATCCTAGTTGTTGGGTTGCATGTGGAGACTGGTCTGAGAGTTGAAAATCGTGTCAGAAATTTCGCTTGACCCTCCCTCGACCCCAGCTCGAGCAAGATTCAGACAGAGACTTCGCTCGACACTCGTTTGACATCCCACTCGAGCGAGATTCGCAAGAATTTCGGAAAAGGTTTCCAATGCCCTTTTTGCTATATGTTGTATTTGATTGGTTAAACACGTCTTTCAACATATTCTGAGAGAGTACAATTATCTTATGAGTGCATATTGTGTGAGAGAGCAAAAAGTTCTAGAAAGAGTAAGTTGAAATTGTGTGATTGTAATATCTTCTGTTTAATAAGATTTCTGCAGCTCTGTAAACGTAGGCAATTTGTCGAACCACGTAAATCTTGTGTCGTGTGCTTGATTGTTTGCTTTCACTTTTATTTGTCATTGTTGGTGTGTGTGTTTTACCCACAACAAAGCACAACACTAATAACCAACCCAAATTCTTGTCTGTTTTTCTTTTTCTTTCTGGTATAAGTAGAGTAATAAATTTCATCCGCTGCATGAGTCATATAGCCATAAAACCAGGACCCCGAAAACTACTGAAAACAGGAACAAGAAACACAAACAAAAACTGCTGTTCAGGCATGCCCTAAGTTCCTCGATTATAAAAAACTGTTAATCACTCCTCGTTACGTTGGAATGTTTATGAGGACAAGCTATAATCTCTAACCTGCTAAAGCAAATCTAACAACTTATACTTCAAAGCATGCTCCTGTATCAGTTATGAATCATATCTTACCCAAATCAAACAACATACAACGGCAAAGAAGTAACATAGCCCTCAATACTTTGTCGCAAGGATTATGCCGATGGTCCATACCTTTTCGGTATTCTCTTTTGCTTTCTCAGCCTTTTCTTTCGCAGCCTTTTTTTTCAGCTTCTCCAACTTCTCCCTCTCCATTTTCTTCACACAAAGAAACAAGTTTGTCGAGTAAAGCTCAAGGATTAAGCAAGACGAAGCTAGACAAGCAAGAAAGTGACTACAAATTAAAAAGAAATTGATTGAAACTGTTGGGTTACTGGAAAACAGAGTAAAAGGAAAATATAGCACAATACTGAACCAATAAAATTTCGTATGGTTTTCCAGAGTGATGAGAGGGAAGAAAAACATAAACATCAAACATTTTACTTTGGCAAAACGTGTTAGATTCTAAAAAAAGGAAGCATCCAACATTCGAATTTTTCTTCTTCTTCAAACAGAGGTTTCCATAACGTTTAGTTGCTGAAGAATCTGAGCAGGAAATCTTTTCTTATAAATCGATCATTAAAAAGATGAACTTTCAAGTCAACCGGAGCCAAACATAGCAATACCAGCTCAATATATCAAAATTTGTTCTCCTTTATATTTTCCGGGATCAAGCTCGTTCACCTTTTCTCAGCTCCCAAAGCTCCCAAAAAGAAGGGAAGACTGATTTTCCTATGTTTTCTAAGGAAACACACGGAATGAAGTAGAAAAAAACCAAACCAATACAAAATAGAAGACCTGGATATAAACGTTTTCGGCAGCGCGCTCCTCCTCGCTCAGAATCCGGCCCTTGTCTTCACTGAAGTAGCGAGTAGCACCCCGAGAGGACTCCATGGAACGAGTCACAGTAAATGAGAATCGGATTCGGCTCAGCGCGGATCTCATGGCCATTTAACGGTAGCTCTTCGGTTTGAAGTTACTCCTTTCGAAAGAATCGGAAAGTCGAAGCCTAGGGGCCTCGCGAAGTTTCGGCCTTTAAAAGAGCTCGGTCAGATACTGGGTTTTAGAACAACGTGAAACCAAAGCTGAGGAAAACCGGGTGGAGTTTCGGCGGCGGACATGGTAAACTTCAATAATGATAGTATTATTATTATTTTATTATTTATTTATAATTTTTTTGTATTTAATTTTTTTTAATTTTTAATTTAATTTAATAATTAATAAAGTGAATATTAATAAATTTATATTTTTTATTTTTTTAATAATTAAAAATAATAATAAATAATTAAATGATAATAATAAATAATAATAATTTTTAAATACACTAATAAATTATAAAATAATAATAAAATAGTATTACTTCTACCACAATTCTTTTAACTTTTTAAATTACATTTACACGTGGTTGGAAGGGCGTGGAATATCTTTATAGCACTCGTATTCACTTTGGTTATTTTAGAGGTTGAGAGTGTTGGAAAGTTTTTATGAATAATAATAAAAAATAAGTAAAAAATAAAAAATAAAAAATAAAAAATAAAAAATAAAAAATAAAAAATAAAAAAAATAAGAAAATAATAATAATAAAATAATAAATAATAATAATAAATGTTAGAAAATATTAAGAAACTCTTACTTGTCAAACCTGTCCTAAAATCAATATCATTTTATTATCACTTATTTATTATTTTTAATCTTTTTAATCTTTTTATTTTTTTTTATTTTTTTAACATTTTTAATTATTAAAAAAATATATAATTATATTAATAATCACTTTCTTATCTATAAAAAAATATATAAATAGTATATAAATAGTAAAATTATTATTATTCTAATTAAATATGTGACTAGTTAAAATTTAATCAAGAGGTGTTAAAGCCATAAAAAAAATTATACGAAAAATAATTTTAGATTTATTTTATAATAAATATAATTTTATAATTTAACAAATTACATCAAATTATGTTAATTTATAAAATTATTTTGATATAATTATTTGATGATTAAAATATTTCTCCTTAACCAAATAATTTAAAAGTGATTTGTATTATAATAATCAAAACTCCGAACTCCACTTTTGAGTTTTTTTTTTTAAAATTTGATTAATTAATGTTTATCCCGAAATTATTATTTTATTGTAGAATTATTATCAACAACCATCTTTCTTCTCTTGTTTGTGAGTTACTCAACTTGTCACTTCCCCCTTTTTTATCCGTGTTTTTTCTAACAAGCGGAAAGATCGCAGCCATAGCAAGCTGTCAACAAAATAAATAAATGTTTTTTTTAAGTTCTTCCTTATCCCAAAATGTCTTTTTTTAATTCAAATTGAATAAATACAGAGTTAGGGTGCCATTGTAATAACTGGAAA
This sequence comes from Platycarya longipes, assembly GCA_036559045.1. Lineage (NCBI taxonomy): Eukaryota > Viridiplantae > Streptophyta > Magnoliopsida > Fagales > Juglandaceae > Platycarya > Platycarya longipes. The sequence continues at coordinate 33,259,541 of CM071801.1, forward strand.
TTTACTGATTTTCTGGGAGCAGTTTTTGAAACGGATAACGATATGATTACTACATTCTTATTAACTATTTATTATTTTTTTGTATTTTTAATTATCTTTATTTTGTATTTTATTTAATAATTAAAAAAATGGCTATTAGTAAAATTATATATATTTTGAATAATTAAAGATGTTAGAAAAAGTACTTAAAAAATGATAAAAATAAAATAAAATTTAAATACATTATAAGTAGTAAATAAATAATAAAAAGATAATAACTATATTACAATCATTTCAAAACATTTTATCTAATTTTGAGGACTGAGAGAGTTGCATTAGGGAGATTGGTTTCGGGTCTAATGGAAAGATGTAAGAGAGGAAAAGAAAGATTCGAAGGGAGAGGATTTGTCTCAAGATTTGGCGTGGCCAAGTCTAGCATTCCTAATTTGAAATAACTGACATATCGCTATGTAATTGGCTAGGTGCAAAATTCAGTTTCAAACCTAGTCGGCCCCTGACATTTCTCATAGGGCAATGCTACGGGGCCCGTTAGGGTGCCCCGCTGCATTGCCACGTTAGTATAAATTAAAATTTTTGTATTTTATTTCACATCTTTTTTTAAATATTTTAAATATTTTTAAAAAAAGAAAAAAAAATCTTAATATTATTATAATATTTTTTTAATCATTATGTAAAAAATGATAATTAAAAAATTAAGAAAAAAAAAATCTAAAAGGACAAAGTAAAGGAACAAAAAGTATTTTCCTTTCTCATATTATATATAACTTCTTGCCTTCATACAGGGCAGAATTGCGTAGTCTATTGGGGGGCTAACCCCTCCTCCCCCCAATTTTTAAAATTGAGTTTAGTATATAGACTATTACAAAATAGCTCCCAATCTTGAGATTTCAATCCCCCAAGTCTATAGTCATTCTCTAATAGGCTCAAAAGGTTTGGAGAGCAGTCTGTTACAGTGTCACCAACTTACTTATAGGTTATAAGTTCAAACCAATGGTCCATACGATGAACCAGTCGCAACACATGAGACATAGACATTAGACTATAGGCTACACTATAACACTCTACAACAAACTAGGCGGAACTAGATTACATGTACTCATTTTGTACTGTTACAACTTGTGTGTTTGTTGGCCCTTAGTTGTTGTCGTGTGGACATGTTGTCATATAAGGTTAAGGTTTGATATAAGGTTAAGGTTTCAGCTATCATCTTTCCAAAATTTAAGTGTAGTCTGCTGATTCTGTGTTCCAAAACTTCATTCATCTCAAACTTAAGTTTCTAAAATTTAAGTTTGTTGCTGAGTAGCCGATTCGAGTTGCCGATTGCGTAATTTATCGAACCATCAATCTAAACTATTGTAACGTCACTAACATTCTAAGCTTCTGAATCTCACCCACGTTTATTGCTAGTTTCCTTGCGAGGTGCGAGATGCCGGACGTGAGTTGCGTGTTGGACCTAGCCCTGGTTCTTGTTAGGCAGAGGCAAGCTTGCGGCTTGCGGCTTTAATCTTCCAGGTTCTACTGTTCTTTATTCTTCTTTATATACAAAATTAATATAGATTTGTATAACTGTAATCTGAGTTGCTTACTTGATTATATATTATTTATGTATATATATAAATAATAGATTTAGCCTGACAAATTAATATATAGAGAAAATATGTATAATATAAATTTGTGTTGCCATGCATATATTATAATTTATATATATTAACATATATAGTCTTATATATATATTTGTGCTACTAGTGTTGTGCATATATTAATATATTATATATAGTTTTGTGCAAATTTCAATATTTGTGCATATATTATATATAAAATATATGTATAGCTCGAAGAAAATTAAAATTTGTATGTCTTGACTATTGGATTAGATATTATAGGTTTGCATATATTATTAGGCACTTCTTAAATTTATTATTGATTTATAAATTTTTCTTAGAGTTTAGAAAAATATGAGCAAACCAAGAACAATTAATTATTTTTTTTTTAAAAGAAAGACGTGGGCAAGTCGGAGAATAATCGATACGGCTCAAATGTTGTGAGGATCTAATGAATCGTTCGTGACATATTGATAAGCTAGTTGAAAAATAAGTATCACAAGAGATTGAGAATAATCGATTACAGTTCAAAACCTCAATAGATAGTGTTCGATGGTTGACATTCTAAGCTCGTGCCTTTAGAGGTCATGATAAAAGCCTTGAATCAAAAAATCAAGATAACTTTATTGAATTGATAAAAATTTTGCCAAGATATAATGATCAAGTTAATGGAGTTGACTTGGAAAATGTTCCATAAAATGCCAAATATACATCACCCAAAATTCAAAAGGAAATTTTGTATATATTTGCAAATAAAGTACAAAATGTGATTCGCGAAAAAATCGGGAATGTCAAATTTTGTATTCTAATTGATGAAACTTGAGATGAGTTTAAAAGAAAACAAATGACTATCATTTTGAGATTTGTTGATAAAAATGATTTTATTAAAAAATGATTTTTTTTCATGTTGTGCATGTCAAGGATACTATAGTACTAACTCTAAAAAATGCTATATGTGTTTTTCTTTCTCGTTATGACCTTCAAGTTGAGAATATTCGAGATCAGGGATATGATAGAGGAAGTAATATGCGTGTTAAATGATATGAACTACAAGTTTTATTTCTCAAATATTGTCCATATGCATATTATATATATTGTTGGGCTCATAAACTGCAATTAGCTTTGGTTACAGCCTCTAGAGAAGCCAAATATGTTCATCAGTTTTTTGCCCATTTGACATCAACAAGCTTCTCAAATTGCTGAAATTAAAAGTTTGATTGCTTCCAATGAGATTGAAATTGGAAAATGGGTTAATCAAATTGGTACACTACAAAGAGCTGGAGATACTAGGTGGTGATATCATTTTCAATCTATTTGTAGCTTGATGAGGATGTTCGGTGCTACTTGCACAATTATAAATACTATATCAAATGAGGGATCAAATTATTCTCAACGTGGTGATGCTGAAGCGGCTTACATGATATTGATATATTTTAAATTTATTTTGATATTACATATGATAAAAAAAAAATGGGAATCATTAATACCTTTGTTGATTTTTGCAACAAATTTTTTAAAATATTGTGAATGTCATGAGCCTAGTTTCAACCACAAAAGTATTTATTCAAAAGTTAAGAGATGATGGGTGCGAGTCTTTACTTATTGATGTTAGATCATTTTATGAGAAACACTAAATTGATATTCCTGATATGAATAACTAATATACACGAGAAAAATCTCGCTGTCAAGTTGTAAGGACAATAATGGAACATCATTTTAAGATTGATATATTTATTGTTACAATAGACTTTTAGTTGCAAAAATTGAACAATAGATTCAATGACCAAACAATGAAACTTCTTATTTTTAGTGTTGTTTTAAACCCTAAAGATGCATACAAATTATTTAATATTGATGACATACGCAAAATAGTTGAAAAGTTTTATTTACAAAACTTTACCTAGCAAGAAAAATTCTTTTTGAGAATTCAATTGTAGCATTATGAGCTTGATGTGTTGACGCATCCAGATTTTCAAGATATGTCTACATTATCTGAGTTATGTAAAGGATTAGCAATTTCAGAAAAAGTCAAAGATTTAATATTTGATTGATATGTTAATTCGTCTAGTCTTAACTCTTCCTGTTCCTATTGCTACTACTGAATGAACATTTTCTGCCATGAAACTTGTAAAAATTAGATTACAAACTCGAATGGAAGATGAGTTTCTTGCAGATAATTTGCTAGTTTATATTGAAAAAGAAATTGTCAAGAATTTCACTTCAGAGATAATAATGAAAGAATTTTATTTCATGAAAAATTGTCGTCGAGCTAAATTTGAAAAGAAAATTCTAGGTTGATCGCCCTTCAATCACCAAATTCTAATTTTGCCCCTGCCTTCATATCATGGCAGATATGGTTATATAATGCAGATATCAAGTAGTAAATATTCAATAGTAACAGTCAGATTTCTTATTTTATAAAACTTTAGCTTTTAGATGAAACATTTTTTTTAATTTGAGTAATATTATTCATCATTTCAATTTTCATCATTTTCTTATTATTTAATAATATAGTGTTAGATTATTAGAGACAACTTATTATATATTACTTATGAACTTATTATCTAATGCTATATCATAAAATACTACTATGCCAAAGCAACAAAATATAATTACTAATTAGTTAACAATTATTTTATAATTTTATTTAAACAGAATATAATTATATAAAATTAAAATGATTTTTCAATAAATGATACAATTACAATGTTTATTTAAAATAAATTATAGGATAATTTTTTTTAATCAACAACGTAAATGCATTTCATTAATCAAGCATCCCATACAAGTATTTCATTCTCAATACATAATCAAAGCTCTGTTCAAGCCACACAACTTCCTCTTAGAAATGCACCTCAAGAAATGCACACTAAGAAACCAACAGAATGTGGCAACTCCTCTGCTACAATAGACAAAGTTAGCACCAATGGAGCAGACAACACTCTGCCTCAAGGGCCGCTACCAAGCTGTTGCTATGCCAAGGCAACAAATTCTGATATCTGAGATTGCAAGCCTGATAAAGAAGACACAAATTATGCTCCATATGTACTATATATCAAAAATTGTTATTTTTGTATTTTAGAAAAGTTGTGCATTTTAGTAGGCATGTATATTTATCTCCTTTACATTCAAATAATAGCAATTGCAATGAGGCTAGTATAAAGCACCAGTGTTTAGACCTTTTCCTTTGTAATTTTTCCTTTTCAATTAATGAGATAAGAATTTTCTCTCAACTCTCAAATTCTAACAATTTAAAACCAACTTTGCCATAACACGAGGTGCCATGATTAGATAATCTTGGAGTATATTGGATTTTCCTAGTCTAGATATGTCATATTCCCAAAGAACAACTTTAAGTCTTAAAACAACCTAGCCATACCATGACTCATTGACCCCTTTATCTTTAATATCCTTAACTAGTGTAAGGGCACCACCTTCTAAGATGACCTGCTGCAATCCTAGCTCCAAATTCAATTCAATACCTCTCTGTAAAGTCATCAACTCAATTTGCAAAAAAGTAGTGATATGACCTCATGACCACCCTGTAGTAACAATCAAATTTCCGTGATGATCCCTAATAACAAGTCCACCCCCTTGACCGTCCTTTTCTCATCATAAGCAGCATTCTAATTAATTTTGTACCAATTTATATTAAGACTGCACCATCCAAGCCTAATTTGTTTTAATAGACAATATGAGATAAAAACTAAAAATTGAATAAAATGATTTTTTTAATATTATAATTTTTTAAAAATTTAAACAAAAATATTTTAGGATTTGAAAAAGTTAAATTATTTATTTTATTTTGTATGAAAATTTGAGAAAGTAGTAATGATGAGATGATATGATGTGAGATTGTTTGTGAAAGTGAACAAAGTCTCTGTCTAGCCCCTGAACATGTACTGGTAGTATCTTAAGCCCTTTGAAAAGTCTCCAGATTAGCAGTTTGCCATATCTTTTTAGGATTATCACATAACCCCTCGAAGATCATATAATTTTTTCTCAACCTGATTCTCCTAAAGACATAAGCAACTTCTTCTATTCAAGCTTTTGATAATCTTTGACCTCTGTAACAGCATCGTCAAAAGCATTGAAAAGCCTTCCTCCATGCAAAACGCCTTTTGTAGGAAGTTACTGCAATTTGACTAAATATCTTGTGCAGCAATACAATCCCAGAAAACATGACTGGTAGACTCCTTACATTGATTACACACTAGATATATGGCTGAGTCAAGCCCTTTCTTTTGAAGAGACTCGTTCGAACACTCACATCCGATCTAGCAAAATACTATTCTGGTTAAAATATGAGAACCAAAATAACCCATTTTGGCCCACACATCCATATTGGGGGAGGTTTTGGTTTTGCTACAGTTGTCTCCCATATATGGGAGACCACTATTCATTCCTATCAAAATCGATTTGTTGCTCTCCCGCACCATCTTTCTCTCTCTATCTCCACTATAACCCTACACTTTTTGTGTCGTTTTGTTACTTCTGTCTCCGATTATTTCTTCATCTCTTCCACGCGCTTGTCTCCAGTAAGATCAAACCCTAATCTAGGGTTTAAAAAATTGACTTTTAATAATTTTTCGTGCCTCTCTCTAAGGTTACGCTGATTGCAATATTTCATATTTCTAGTTGTGGATTTTTTCAATTTGTTAATGCTTGATTGTGGTGGATTATGGCACTAACTTGGAGTTATTTTCATGCTGTTTGGCTACGGTTTACGCTCAATTTGGGATGTTTTTCTCTACTAATTATTTTTGAGTCATTGTTCATCCATGAGCCTCGATTTATTGGTGCTGTTTGGCTAATCATTTATTTGAGATGCCAATCAATGATCCTATATATGTACTTGTTGCCTCAAGCTCTCTCTAAGGTTCCAACCGATAGCCATCATTTACTCTGATGCTTGCTTATCTTTACGATGTCATTGTTCTTGACAAGGTTTGTTTTGTGTCATTGATTTGTTGGTGCTTTATTTGTGCTGTTCTTCATTGTTTTTTGGGTTTTTTTTTTTGGCTAGACCCATATCTGGCTCTGTTTGTGTTGTTTAGCTCTGTTTGAGATCTCAATCAATATTTCCTACATTTGAACATGCTTAAACTCATGTTTTGTGCCTTAAAGTTTTGCGTACTTTTTTTACCACTTACTTTGCCTATTGGTAATGTTTTGGTGTTTACTAAGCTCATGCATTGTGCCTTGGAGTTATGGATACTTTTTTCACCATTTGTCTTGTCTATTGGTGTTGTTTTAGTATTTATTAAACCCATGCATTGTGTCTTAGAGGTTTGGGTACTTTTTTCAGCACTTGCCTTGCCTATTGGTGTTGTTTTGGTGCTTACCAAACCCATGCATTATGCTTTGAAGTTTTGGGTACTTTTTTCAACATTTGTCTTGCCTATTAGTGTTGTTTTGGTGCTTACTAAATCCATGCATTTTGCCTTGGAGTTTTGGATATTTTTTTCACCATTTGCCTTTCCTATTGTAACTTTTTGGTGCTCATATAACCATGCATTGTTGTCTTGGAGTTTTGGATATTTTTTGGTGACTGTGGCGTGCCTATGTTGGTATATTTCGTGCTTATTGACCCCCACCATTACTGCTTTGGAGTTTTGGGTACTTATAGGTCACTTTGGCTTGCCTATTCTAGTATATTTGGTGCTTATTGGCTCCTACCATTGTTGCCTTGGAGTTTTGGGGCTCAATTTTACACATTTTCATATCTCATGTCATTTGTTGGTGCTTGACTCACCCTTGCCTTGCAGCCTATGATTTTTGGGAACTCATTTCATACAATTATGTGTCTATTGTCTCAATATTAGGTGCTAATTGGGTTCGAGGTTGCTACATTGTGTGTTTAGGAATTTATTTGATTATTGGTGATTTACTTCCTATCAGGACAATTCCTAGGATGGATGTCTAATTTGTAAGCTGTGATAAGTGGGCTCAATTAACAAATATTCAGGCATGGGGCGCCATTGATATGGCAGGGTAATCCATGAAGCCTTGATGGCTAACAACCAGCAACCGATTTTCACAATTTTGCAATCATTCATGCATGTCTCGTGTTAGACAACTAATATTACGTTAACATTTTACCACTTGAGCTCGGAAAATATTAATCTACGTTTACTACAAACTTGAAGCAAATATGACCCCAATGTCTGGTCAAGTAGTAGCACGACTAATATATCATGCTCATGAAATTCTCGTCGCAATGAATACCTCGTATGTTTCTATGGTATTAAAATTTGTCGTCGAACAACTCACACCGAAGAGAATGATGGCCGCTGATTTTTCGGTTGCTAAAACTATGAAGTTAGTTTTCACAACCTAACTGTTCTTGGCGGCGTTTCTTAGTTTAGCTTTTATGATTAATTGTAATTTTTATAGGTTGGCCAGACGTGCGGATTCTTTTGCTAGTATGACCTAGAAATATCACCATATGGACAAAAGACAATTAACCGATTAAAGAACAAATTTCATAAGATACATGCCTTGTTGGACGTCCAAAGTAGTAGATATTGTTGAAAATTTGACGTGGATAGGCTTAAGTGAACGATGGAGAAGACGAGTTTTTTAGTTTGTATTTTAATATCGTGGTTACTTGTAATAATTTTGTATTTTGAAAAATTTTGAACTCGCCCACCTATTGTTTGTAATTATACAATATATTGGATTTGTTTTGTAATATATTTAATTGTATATAATAATTTTTTTGGTACTTATATTTGTTTAATTGTAGAAGACAAATTATTATGATTTTTTATATTTATTGATGGGAATAATCATATTAAATTTATGAACTCAAAGGTATTGAATTTTTTTTTATACCATATTTTTTTATAGCCAATTGAAATTGAGATTAATTAAACTAAGAAAAATATAAAAGAGTAAGTAGTTAAGAATGAAAATGGAGGTGATAAAAAAAGTAATAAAGAAATAATAGAAGAATGTTATTTTAATATACGAGAGAAAGTATATGGGATGGGATGTACGAAATTTTTTAAAGATGGTTAAAAATTAGAAAAAACTTATAAACAGTACAGTTTTTGGTTAAAATTTGGAAAAAATGATACGGGACCGGATGTGAATGCTCTTCTAGTGGGGAGGGCATCCCTACAACTTTCCATAAAAAAAAAAAAACTTTAACCACATTAGGGGCTTTCAATGCTCATAAATGCTTCCATATCCCCTCATGCAGACTTATTAATGAAGTTTCACCCAATTTTGAATTCTTTAATTGACATTAAACATACCGCATAATTCGGATATGACATTATGTACCGCTATACACGTATGCAATCACTTAACTATTTGACACGTATCAGTCACTTTCACATTCACTCTCTGCGCAAACACACGTTGAGATTGCCAACATCACTTCAAACATACAACCTGTTTCAGACATAAAACCCATCGTTACACCCAAGACCTTTGAAGGAGTCAAAACGGCAGTGAAATGAGAGTCAGTTCTGGATCAACGTGAATGCGGGTTGCCGAGTGGGTTTGTCGAGTTTCCGGTCAATGAGGGCTTTGTTTGGAAAGAAAAAGAGCTGGGCACGAGATTTTGTCGAGTCTCCATTCTTCCCATTTTTCTGTCACAAATGGTGGAGCAAAGGCCGGCAATAGCCTTCCAAGTCCGATGCCGTCAACTTTACCAAGTGGATTTGTTGAGTTTCCCTCAAAGGGGAATAAATGTAAGAGTGATAGCGGTCCCTTGGTACCAAACTCATTTGTTGTTAGATCTGCGATGACCATTTACAAGAAAACTGATTGTTTAAATTATTTTCAGGTACTTCTATAGAGATTTGGGCTTTCATTTGATAAAAAGGCTTCTATGTAAATGGGTGTGTCGATTGGGGCTTGGAAGACGTGAGTAACAGTGGTTGGAAGTGGGTTGTAAGGCGCATGGAAGACTTGATTTGCAGTTCTTGGAAGGCTTCAAAGGCGATTATCTGTTGTGCTTTGGAAAAGATGGGAACATGTTCTAGAGGTGGTGAAGCCGTGTGTGAGAGAGCATGTGGACGTCATCCAACCGATTAACTGAGTGGGCACCAATTGCTTGGTAAAATAACCTACCAGAAAAAAAATGTTTAGAATCAAATTTCAATTTCTTTCGAGATGGTACTGATTGAATCGAGAACGGTTGAAAAAATAAAACCGCTCGCTTAAAACCATATATATTTCACAAAGTTATTTATCTATCTCAATTTCCTCTCTGCCCGCTCTCTCTCTCTCTCTCTCTTTCTCAAAATAAGTTACTTGCGAACATATTTCAAGAATAGGAATCCTCCAATTCGTGCAAATGCTTGATTTTACTTTTGTCAATTGTTCCAAAACTGGTAAGAAACACTTAATTGCTATGTTATTCTTTTTATATTGCTCTTTCATTTATGTTTATTTACTATATAATCATTTAATCTATTTTATATATATTTTTTCCCTTATTCGAAGTGGTTTTGTATCTTTCATGATAGTCTTCTTGTTCGTGGTTCATGATAGTTTTTAAAAAAATTCAAATTTGGTTTGGAAGCACAAAACACATTGTTGCATGTTTTCAGGATGTTGGAAAAACAACTAGGACTCTATTGTGAGTTTCAATACTAGGTTGTCTCTCGTGAAATAGAGTTCGTGGGGACAAGTGTTACTTTTTTATGGAAGTTCTTTACCCATTTCTTAATTACATTTAGTCTAGATTTTTCTACAGCTTCAATAAGTCAGTAGTATTCTATTGACTTACTTTAAAATTTTGTTCAGTTATAAATTAGGAATCTGAGTCCTAATATAGTAAATATTTAATATTTTTATAAAATTTAAATGTATTGGAATAGATTTCAAGAAAACTAAAATTAAAATTTCAAATAGGATCCATTTTTAACTTATGTAAATTTTATGTCATGGACCCAGGTATTGAATCCAATGAAATCTTATCTAGTTTGAGACTGAGTTACCTTGAATTTGTGGGTATAGTCAGATAAATATTATAATTAACTGAGATCGAATTGGTGGGTACAGTCCGATAACAGCTTTAATAAAAACTAGATGTTATAAGTTCCAACTTAAATTCAGCCATAGATCAAGCAATCTATAGGATAGACTACACTCAGAAAGTAATTAAAAGGATAACATGCGAAAGGTCAAGCAATCTAACTAGATATTTTAGACACTTAGTAGACACAATGTCAAGCCATATCTTTGCCCCTTTAGAAGAGATAACATGCGGAAGGTGAATAAGATAAATAAAAAGAGACCAAGCAATCTCACAACAAGACTGAAAAGCAACATTAACCAACTCTGGCTGGAGTCTGTTTCAAAAAATGGATCTTTCGCCTAAGGCAAACAAAAAATTCTGGATCAATTATCAAGTGACAGTTGGTTAGAGAGTTTAGATAGTCTTACATGGATAGTTTTACAGGTTAACCAAATTCAATGCATGTTTAAATAGAATGCCATGCAAGTTTCTAGGAGGAAGCATTGAGGTTAAACTCACTAATAAACCATCTATTTTGCAAAACATGCATTATAGAATAGGCACAATAGAATATGGTGTTAGTTTTTGTTGAACAGAATAAATGGATATTGGAAAATCATTAAACTTAAGCCCATTAAAATCTATAACTATTGCCTAAAGAAAAAACATATTAATAAAAGAAAGTTTGCCCTGCCCAAATCATGTTGTTGTTTTCTTTAGACTATCTGTGAAATTGCTGTTGGATCTCATATCATTTTGTAATTTTATCCCATTCAATATTTATGCTTTTATATATAAATCATATCAATTCTATGTTCATAGTCATTGACTCATTGCCATTTTCTAAGGTTGTTCCAGTATTTTTTTTCTTGCTTTCTTCACGAATTGGCAACCATACTTGTATATTACTATATGTTAAAAAGGTTTCAATCAATTGATACATATATGCATGTAGGTTTTAAACAGAACAACGAATGTTTTGAATCTTGATGGATCAAAACATGTATTAGTATACATATAATTGCCCATGTGATCACTTCAAAATGACGGTGTCACTTCGAAATGGTGGAGCAAAAGCCATATGATATTTGTGTAGTTTAAGATATGAAGATTTTATATATGCTCACATCAAATATGCTTTTATTAATATGTATATTTCAATAATTAGTGTTTTAATACACGTTTTATCATAATCACAATATTAAATCTTTATTGTTTTAATCACTCTTAAGCTCAGATATTTGGTGCGAGCATATAACCCTCCAGAACATATAAGATATGTTCAGTTCACATATACCCCTATATATCTCATAAAAGTTATATATGGATATTAAGCCTCACAGGACTGAATATAGTTACTTTTTCTTGAAAAGCCAGTTGATACACCGCCCCTACGATATGATCATATCCAATATAAGCCAAATTGATGATGTCATATATTCAAAATTTAAGTATTTATGTACATGCAACTGTACCGATTTTTTTTTTCAATTTTCAATTTTCAATTTTCGATCCTAAATCACATAGCCAAAAGGAAGTAATTATTATTATTGTATTTTTTTATAAGAAAATTAATTATTATTAATGAAACAAATAGAGACTTTATATTTTATGGCATGCTCTGCATCATGAGAGACATAATCTTAAATATGATTAGATATGAATCATGCATATGAGTTTCATGGGAAAGTTACTTTAAGACACACAATTTTCAATTTTTTTCTCTACATTCTACAAAACTAATTCACCTACTGTTTATCATTTATGGTGATATTATTTGTACTGTGATAGCCTATACAGGTGCAGGAATTCATTTAATAATTTCTATAGGTACTTTGTTTCCTATAAGCTAGGATTTATTAGGTATCTTATATATATATATATATATATATATAAATATATAAATATATATAAATATATATTTATACGTTCTATCACATTATTTATATAGGTATCATCTGCTCAATCCTGGATGCTACTCTACTAGAAATGGAAAAAAAAATTGTAAGAATGCATATATGGCTTATTTGATAACCCTCTTTAAATGTAAATTTCCTAGCCGGCCTATATTATTCCTAGAGATATTATAGCCTCACAATAGTTAAAAGCAAGCTTGCATTTCATAACCAGATTATATTTTTTCAAAGATATTAGACTATAATTAGTTGAAGTGTTGAAAAGAACAAAGTTTTAAAAAACTACAAATCCGAAACTAGATTACAAATAGAAATTATTGTCTCTTGAGAGTGATGACATATATTGTGAGAAATTAGTGGGCTTGGACTATGATATGATGATTTTTGTGTTAGTTTTAGCTCTGTGTCTATTACTTAATATACATATGATATGATGGTACTAAAGGACCTATCACTCTTACAAGTATGTGCGCGTACTGGAGATAAGATTATTAATATACATACTTCTAGATTAATGTGACCATGCCCTTTCAATTAATTTTTTGTGTATAAATTCCACCTTTGTACTTAAGTTGAGAATCTTTTCGAGAGGTATTGATACAGTATTGTATATCGTTACTTTGTAGGAGAATCACTAACTCATGCGATAAAATTATCTATTACTTAATTTTTTATAAACTATATATTTCTTAACACTTGATCATTGTGTCGTTATCAGTCTTCCACACCAGGCCATTTAATTTTAATAAACATGTAGTTTATGTATTTAACCTCAATTGTAGACACCTCTTTGTCTTATATATGAAGAAGATAAAGACCATTAGGTTATATGTTTATGTCTATCACATTTTTTCTACAACAAATTAAAAAAAAAATACAATTGTTAAACAACTTATAAATAAATATAGTACTTTTCAATCAATTGGAATTGATTTAAATCGGTCTAAAATCAGGTAGAATCAATTTGAATTGATTTGAATTGGTCGATTAAAGCCATTCAATGACCGACTTAAAAACTCATTATATTAAATGTGCAATTTATTTAACAAGTGTTACATTTTCAAGGTATCGAATAAATATGTAGCTGGTAAATGACTCAAGGTTAGTGTCTTCAATGCTATTTGACAAAGTGGCTGAGAAAATTTTAAATAAAACTGTAAAAGAACTTATAGAAAAAGAAGATCAGGTAACAAAATAGTAGATATAATATTTAGAAAATGAATATTAGTGTAGAAAGCTTAATAATTATATTAAATAATCGCTAAAACTTAGTATAACATATTTTTTTTATTTGTTTGGGACTAGAATGATGATATATTTTCAAATGATTTACAACAATTTGTTGGTAAAGAATACATATTCTTATTGCGACTTGATGAGTACAACTTAAAATATGAACGGGAGAACTGCACATTTTATCGCATATTTGATCCCGAATGTATAAGATCAACGACAATTAAGAAGAATTGAATGGTATACTCTATAGTTTTATAATGATATTAATCTCATTGCTCAATCAATTCGTTCGAGACTTTGAATGGTATACTACTATACTACCTTTTACTAGAAATATAATTATTAAAATATTTTATATATAGAAAATAGTTGACGATATTATTTGTATTATAGGAAACTACTGTTAATATCGATCTCGACATCAACACAAATATAAAGGAAGAAGATCACTGTCAAGCTTCATTATCTAAGAGGAGAAAAATAAAGAAAAAAATTTGCAATATAATATGATACATTTCATTAGTAGACGGAGAAGAATTGAACGTGATTTGTGGTGTTGTTGTAGTTGTGTAATTGTGTTAAGTGTTAATATTAAGTGCATAAATAATGAAGATGTTGATTATGTGTTTTGTAAAGTGTTGATATTTCTTTAGTTAAAAAAATTGTGAAATACCACAATTATTGCGTTAGTTAAAATTAGTAAAGCCATGTAATTAATCACGTTTATTGTATATGAGTTAAATAAATGATAGATAATATTTGTGTGTTGTCTTTTATGAAGATTATTAATATTTATGTATTGTTATTGTGTTGGATTTTGTAGGTTGTGATATTGTAATATAATAAATATATTTTCAATAATAGTTAAGAAATTAATTATGTATATTGAAATAGATAATTATAATTTTTAACTTAAATATCAGTTCGCACATTTGCGCGAGTTATATACTTGTTGTAAATAATAAATAGATTTGACAGAAAATAAAATGATTTCTTGTTTGGTCCCAATAAGTTTATTCTTAGATCCCTTAGCGGCCCCGTTTGGAATCCGAAACGTATTCAGTTCATCTTTAATTAAACTCTCTCAAACATCCAAAGACACCATCCAAACTCAGCTCTGGTCGAGTTCTCTTAAGTCAGATAATGTAGCAAAACATAACCACGCCTGATCTTGGTATAAAAAAAAAAATTTTCATGGGTTAATGGTGTGTCAGTGAACACAATTTTTTTTGTACGGAAGCCTGATATGTTTTATAAATTCAATTTTACTATTCATAATTCATTTCGTACTTTCAATTCATCTCAATCACTTATTTCAAATTTTATTTCATCCCAATCATTCATTTTATTACTATTTACAATTCGTCTCATCTAATTTCTGAATACAAGTGGCCCTCTCACAAACCCGTGTGAACGTATTTAATGGGCAAAAGTCATTTTCCCCTCTCTCTACAGTACGATGACAAGTGATCAAAATAAATTAATTTCTTTTTTTCTTTTCCCGCATGTTGCGCGTGCGAGGAGACCATCACTCTCTTTCAATAGTGGTTTTATAATTTCATATATTTTTATAAATTTATTTAATTATTTAAATATATTTTAAATAGATTTAAATATATTTAAATAGATCTTACCAAAATTCACTTAAGCTCCGAGATCTTACAAAAATTTACTTTTATTTTATTATTATATTTTTATAATTTTTTTAATACAAAACACAAATTTTTATATACAATTTTCAAATCTTAATACACATTTTTTAAATCTTAATATACATTTTTTAAATTTTAAAATAATAATAATATTAAAAAATAAATTCAACCCATCTCAATTTATCTCATCTCTATATCCAAATAATTTTAATTAACTATTATTTATAAATAATTCAATCTAAGTCAACACACTTCACTTCGACATTCAAATACAAACTTAAACTCTTGATCACGCCAGCCTTTTCAGGAACAAAAATATCATCAATCATCTCCTCTTCCGCTGACAAGCATCCCCAATTTTGCCATCTCTAATTAATGATTAATCTAGTGGAGAAATAAGGAAAGTTATTGCAGCGAGCATTTGATATGGCCGTTAGATTTATTGACGTGGCAGAAATAAAAGAGATTGTCTATATAAATCCAGCGAAACCAGATTCTTATAAACGAAGGAAATCGTTTAACCCGAAAGATTGACCCACCCCCCGAATTCTCGACACAAACCGAAGCAAGGAAATTCGCGAATCTCTTGCTGTAGAACACAAGGCGCATCCACAGGTAGACGAGATGTATCATCCTACGAGAGGTGGCGTTCGCGGCGGTCGTGATCGTAAGCTTCTCTCTCTGTTCCTTCGTTTGTTTATCCAATTAGGGTTTTTGTGGCGCTTAAATTTAGCTAAATATTCTGTTCACGCTCAAACTGTCGCGACTTGATATGACGGGATCATGACTCATCACTCACCGAGATTTAAAGGATACATGGGGTTTCTGGAAATATATATCTCCTTGTTTTCCCTCGAAAATTGGAAATTATGGACTCCGGAATGTTTTTTTTTTTTTTTTTTTATAAGTAAACAATTTCTCCGGAATGTTATTGCAGGTTTCTGTGATGGTTTAGTAATTCTGAACAAACCCTAACTGTCTTGTTTGAATTGGAAGCGAATAGAGTATGAAAGCCTTAATTTTCCTTGAATAAACATAAAGAAAGTTTAAGGTTTCCTTTGGTTGATTCGGTGCCTTGCTAAGCAATTGGTGCATCTGCTTTTCCCGGAGAAAGTGAATAGTTGTTGTTACAAACACTCAGTCATATGGGTTTATTGTTTTCTAATGGAGATTGTTGTCAAATATAGTTTTGGTTGGACGTCACCTTGAAGTTTCCCAAATTACTTGACAGACTTAAGATGATATATGAATATTGATCTAACTTATATATTAAAAAAAAAAGAATATTAATCTACATGGTTGTTAAACACGGTTTCCTTGCAACTTTGATATATTCAGAACTTCTCATTTGGATCTCCTGTAAATTTTTGGTGCTCTGCTTGTGATGCACAGAGTTCAGTTGGGATGATGTGAAGGTTGACAAACATAGAGAGAATTATATTGGTCACAGTATCAAGGCTCCTGTAGGAAGATGGCAGAAAGGTAATACTGATATAACGTTTACCTTTATTGTTTCAGCATCCAGTTACATTATTGTGAGCATTGACAAGTGACAACCACTTTGTTTCCGTTTCTTAACATTTGAAATTAGACTCTTGAAGCCATTGGTTGTATACAACAGGAGTTTGGGACAAATACTATGGAATTGTTTAAATTTCATCTGTATTCGGCTAATGGTTTGAAAACAATTACTGCTGTAACTTTGTAGACGCTTTCTTTATTGAATTGAGAAATATATATATTTTTGTAATCTTTCATGCACTACCAAACAAATGTGAGTCCTTAATGGAAAAGTAATCTAATTTGCTCCTTTTATTTATGCAACAGGGAAAGATCTACACTGGTATAATAGGGACAAAAAAGCTTGGGATTCAGAAATGGAGGCTGCAAGGGAAGAAATAAAAAGAATTAAGGAACAGGAGGAGCAGGCCATGAGGGAGACCCTAGGCTTAGCTCCTAAGCGTGCTAGCCGAGCTCAAGGTAATCGGCTTGATAAGCATGAGTTTTCTGAACTTGTGAAGCGAGGCTCTACAGCAGAGGACTTGGGTGCAGGCCATGCTGAAGCTGCTCAGGTTCAAGGTCTTGGTTTCTCCAGGTATGCTTGAAAAAGAAAACAAAGTGGATTAGGTTCTGCTGTTATGCCGTGATTGAATTTGGTTTTTTAATGCTTCCTCATGACATTTCCGACTTCGAGAACTCTTTTTTCTGTGAAAGTTCTTTAAATGTTTGATATGGTAAAAATTTGAGAATGACAATTTTTTTTTTGTGTGCGCAATGCGTGGGGGCTTAGTAATGGCAGTGTAGGGTAGAAGGTTCAAGAACAACGGTGGCTGACTTCAACTAGTCGGCTACATGCCATATCGTTGAAAAACAAGGCAAGCTTGTTTGTTTTCACCTTTGGGTGAATAGTTAACATCAGCTTTCAGAGGAAACTAGCCGCATCCTTCAGGCCAAGTTAAGTGATAAGTTGACTGCAGCTATTAATTTGAGTATTTTGGTATTCGGATCAACTTTGTCAATTCTCGAATCTGGTCCATGAATGAAGGAACCATCTGCTAAGATCACAAAGGACGGGATGGTGGCTTATGGTGTCACTGTATGCATTCAACAGGCAGCATAAGCTTACAATATCATCATTTAGTCTTCATTGACTTGGGCCAGTTCAAATCTGAATTACAAAGAGTCCGAGTCTGGCCTTGTAGGATTTTATGTAAAACTTTTGGTGTCAAGAGTTGCTCAATGCAATAATGGAACAGGTCAACATCATAATGTGTGACACCATACCCTGTAACTCTAATTTGGTAGCTTTTTACTGCTTTTTCTTTTTTTGTTATGTAGTCAATTGAGTGCACAAGTGAATCTGAGCACTGACATTTGTACCACTGATGCACTGCCTTCTGTTTCATTTCATTTCTTTGTTTGTTTGTTTGTTTCTTTCTTCTTCGTCTTCGTTCTTCGTTCTTCCTTCTCCTCCTCTTTTTAAGTTCTCCTTTTACGTGAATTCTTTTACTGTAGAGCACCCCGTCCTTGGGAAGAAACAAGTTCTCTTCAATCCACAGTGGAGGATGTTCCACCTGAAGCAGGAAAAGTGGCTCTGCCCGATCAGTCACCAAGTAACATTCGAGAGAAGGATTCCGATGATGAAAGTAGTCGAAAGAAAAGAAGGCGCGAAGAGAAGAAACAAGAGAAGCATGAAAGGCGTGAGAAGCGGCATTCCCGTGATTCAGATGACAAGAGGAAACACAGGAAAGACAAGGGAAAAAGGAGGCACGACTCTGATTCTGACTAATACTTCTATAGAAATCTGAAGTTGTGTTTCATTCTTCTATCTTCACGACACATCTTATTTAATCCTTTTGGAATTAATTGAACTTTTTAATTTCAAATGGGGATGTTATTTGTGTATTTGCACTGTCGAGACAGAACTCTATAAATCTCAGAAAGATTGGGAGGTATGGTAATGGTCATGACCTCACTAGTACTTTTACACCTTTAACCTCTGCACAACGGGGGAATCTCCATAATCCGGAAATGGGCAAATTGTAAAGGTGGCCAAGCAAATTAATAGCATAGTCTAGTCTCTCCCTCTCTCTCTCTCTCTCTGAGTCTCAAGCATATTCTTGAGTTCTTCGACCAAATCATCATGCAATAGTCGTGAAAAATGCAAATTGAAAAGTAATTAACCCTCAATTGATGAGGATGGGGCTTTGTAATCCATTAATGCACATTTATCTCCTCCATTTCGACGGAAAAAGCTCCCAAAATTTAGAAAGACGAAGAAAGAGGGCTGGAAAAGAGGGAGTTTTGAACACGGAATCTTTTCTAAAAAGAGGAGAAAAGCAAAAGGACTGCAAGTGGGGCTTTGGTTATTCCTCCGATAATTTAATCAGGCACTCCACCCTACTCAACTCAAGTCGGGCAGCGAGGGCATTTTATTAGGAGGCGCCCGCCCCATTTTCTTTTATCTTTCTTTCTTTTTATTTTTTTTAATTTGCAGAGGAGGCGTGTGCAGCTTTAGAAACACAGAAGTAGAAAAGAGAAAGAGTGCCTCTTTGTGCTTTCTCGCTTTTCCTTCAATGACCCATTATTGTTTCAGGCATCAATCTCTATTTGTCCCTTCACGTAACGTGTAAAACGTTCCGAAATTTGCTCTCAAAAAGTCCCATTAAGACCCAACTCTTTGTAGTTACATACATCTGGAAAGACGTCTTTTTTTTTGTTTTGTTTGACGTTTCAGCTTATAAGAAAAAATGGTGTCGGCGAACCGTGAGATGGTGGTTTACTGCTTCGACACGCTCGTCTCTCACTACAACAGCGAGGATGCTCCTCCCCCCGCCTTCGATGACGGTCACCAGTATCTCTCTCTCTCTCTCTCTCTCTCTCTATATATATATATATTGTATTATATGCATATACATGTAGACGGGGCTGATGTATGGGTTTCGAGCTCAGTTGTTCAGTCGATTATATTTTGGTCCCAAAGTTGATACCGATTTAGTTGATATGATTATTAATTCATTATTTAATTCCTTCCCTGCTTTCATTTAGCGAGAGTGTGATTTGGGGCTACATTTATGTCTGGCGCTAATTTTGTTGTTCCCTCATTCCTGTGCTGATTGCTATATACTTTAGTTATTGATTCGATTGGGTTTTTTTTTTTTTTCCAATAACAACGAAATAAAAAATGAAAAATGTCAAATGGCATAAATGATGACCCAAGATTCTGAATTTCTTTTTGCCAGTTTTAGATTTCTTTGAAGATTTATGGAGATGGATAAACGGATGCTGTCTATACTTACTGTAGAATTGCTTTGAGAGTAATTCCGATAAGTGCTTAAACTCTTGTAAGATATATCTATGCCTAATGTGGGTTGGTCAAACAGGGTAAACATAAATCCTAATGTGGTTTGGCGGGGTATATAGTTGTTGGTTGAGCACTTATTGTAATTGCCTGAAAGCACGAGAAGGATTTTAGTATGATAAATGCATGAGCCTTTTGGTTATTGTAATTTCATACGGACTTGTTCAAGCATACGAATCTGCTTTTACAAATTGTCTTTATAGATTATAGACATGACTAATATTATCAAATAAGTTTGATCGAAGTCCTGCTAGTTAGAGCTATGTGATCATGCATTTCCCTGTTAAGATTGCTTTGATAGATATGTGTTTTATATTTTTGTTCGTCTGCCCTTTTCACACACCACCTTTTTTTTCGTCATATGCTTTTCTGACACAAATACTTACTCTGGTCCTAGCCCATTGTTCGTTACTTGGAAGAAAGTGGCGAATGGAGGGGAGCCACGTTTACGTGGATGTATTGGAACTCTAGAGGCTCGATGGTTGATTAGTGGCTTCAAGGACTATGCACTAAACAGGTTTTGAAAGTCGTGTACTTTGCATCTGAAATAGTCAATGTATTCTACCTTTTGATGCATATGCTTCACACTTATGGACCTGCATATTTACTGTCCTTTTTATTTCTCCCAAATATTTGGATTATACTTGGACCGCAAGTCTGATAGTGATTAACCATATGCATGCGTACACACAACCACACCCACACGCACCCAAGTGACCCATCCCCACACCCACACCCACACCCACACCCACACCCCAGGTTGGCACACTTATTCATATATAGTGTGTGCTTTTGATATTTAGTAACTTACAGTTGTAGAAGAAGCTTTTTTTTTCTTTTATAAGTAAGCAGTTGCAGAAAAAACAAATCTCTTGTAATTGCTTAAGTAGTTAAAGTCATTAGGTTGCGAAGCTACCCACAGCTGTGGCTTGGGAAGTTATTCTGCTAGAAGACTTAATGTATGGTTGTATCAATCAATGGCCACCACTGAAGATATTGCTTTTTTTGTTCCCAGTATTGAGATTGGTCCATATGACTAGAGGGTTTTATTTCCTGGGTATATATTCAGCTTCATAAAATGCAATTAGGTCTCTTTTGTATACTTTCTGTATTCATGGGCTGTGCCTAGTTTCATTTAATCAATAAAGTTTATTACTTATATTAAAAAAAAAATCTGGTTATAGAACTGCTGGATTTCCCTACTAAGAGGTGTAGGGATCGGTGCATGTCTTTGAATCACTGCCATACTTTTCCGGCTTGGAGAACAAGCACATTGTGTTTTGCCCATTTTAATTCTTGTTTTGTTTTTTTATTGTAATCTTTTTATCTGTAATTTATTGCAGTGCTCTGAGGGACCGCAGGTTTCCCCCTATACAGGCTAAAGAATTACCATCTTTGGAGTGTACAGTTTCCATTCTGACTGATTATGAAATTGCTAACCACTATCTTGATTGGGAGGTATGTACCTGTTCACTTGTTTTTGACTTTGGTGGCACTTTAGGTTATGATATATAGACATATTTAATTTTCCTCTGGTTAAGAATGATGTTAACAGTGAGATATATTGAAATTGTTAAACCTGTAACTTCATGAACAAGTTGATATTAGATATTCTTGTGGGATATTGTTTTCTCTCGTAGCTACTTTCAAATGTATCTCCAATATTTTGATGGATGGAGTTCTGGTTGGTTGATGGCCATTAACCGTTTATTGATTGATTCTTCAATTCTTGACGTGGTGTGCTTGGATTAGTTTTCAAATGTTTTAATTGGTAATTCTCATGCCATGCTGGTGCTTGATCAGATGCTGAGCTAATAATATGTAGGCTTGGCATAGTATGGATTCATAATAAAAGTACTTTTGTTTTACTTAATTTTTTTTTTGGTGCCGAATTTTTACTGAAGTTCTTGTGTTATATATATATATATATATATTGTTGCTGTCTTTTTTCGACTTTCTTAACTCAGTAAGTTCTTAGTGTAGGTTGGAAAGCATGGTATGATTATTGAGTTTACTGACCCAGACAATAATACACGGCGAAGTGCCACATATTTGCCTGAGGTGGCTGCCCATGAAGGTAACATTCTTACTTCGGTACAAGCCAATCAATTGGGTGAACTTTTTATTTAGTTATTTTTCCATTGGCGTATAGTTGGAAATAATTTGACTCAGAATTGTACTGATTGCACCTATAATCTTCTCTAAATATATTAATCCTTTGTTTCAAATTTGATTTTGGGTAGATGAACCATTATTTGTCCTGCACTGTTTAATATTTAGTTCTTTCACCTAGTTTTTTTTTTATTAAGTGTACTGGTAGTCTTATTACCACTTCTCATTTGGAGGACATATGATCAAGATCTTCTATGAAACCCATGTTTACTCATCCTAAGGATTAAGTTCAATGTCACGTGTCAATTTTGTTTTTTGTTTTCTGGGTCACGAATTGTCAAGTTTTGTTGTAAATGTTCTTTCGCGGTTCTCGCTCTCATGCTCTTACTTCCAATTTAAATTGAAAAGTAGTGAACAGAGTAAAAGAAACCAGAATGTGCCCCTTTCTGTCGCATATTAAGATGGAAAGCTAGGTGACTAGATGATTAGCCTTTTTTAAAACCGTATATTGGTTTCTTTAGAAAGTGGAGCTCCATTATTGACTAGGTATATATCAAAAGAAGTTATTTTGTAGTCAAAAGAAGTTATTTTGTGGGCCATTGGTATAAATTTTAATGGTCTCAACTGTCATGATTTCCTTATATCCGTTTCTAGCTCCTATCTAGGTGTAAATTCTTGTATATTTCCTGTGTACTTGAGCTATGTCTATTTCAATATCAATAGTCAATACAATATTTTCTTTCATACAACAGAAATATATCAAAGAAGAATAGGATTTTTATTCAAAGGTTGCCTTGAAGTGCATTGAAGGTTTTTTTTTTGTTTCTCTTTAATATTGTGCTTTTAGTTACTTTTTAGATTCCCCTAAAACTAGAATGAAGTTTACATAAGTGTGGTTTTATTCACATAATTGAGTTCTCATTTTATGTACTTTGGTTTAGGATGGACAAAAATTGAGGCAATAGACTCACTGATGCGAAAAGCGGGCTACAATGGCAGCATTACTGAGTCACTCCGGAAGCGCATACAACTGACTCGTTACCAGAGCACACTGTTTACCATGCAATACAGTGAATATGTTGCCTATGTCAAGGCAACCAGAGGTGCAGCTCCGTTTATTCTTGGGGCTAAGCCCTAGAATCATTGATTCTTCCAAATAGCTTTTGCTTATTAGAACACAAAGCTAGTTTGGTCTAGACAAAAGAATATTTAAAACAGAACAAACTGGGGTTGGAATTTATTTGTTTGTGTTCCATCCCAGACACCAAGTAATTGCTGTGACCTGTCAATATGATTCTTCAAACTCATTTGATTTTGGAGAAAGAAACCAAAAAAAAAAAAAACTGGTTTCCTTCATTTCAGTACCCAATCTGGGAAAGCTGTGCTGGCAAGAATTTCACAGTTTGTAACTTGAAAAAATCATCCCTGGGTGTTCTATCTGATTATGTTCATCTTCAGCACTGTCTACATACTAATTACTATCACTGTTCGATTAAGCTGAGAATTATGGGGTGCCACAAAAGTACCTTTCTGTTGTGGGTTGGCTTTAGTTAGGGAAAGTTCTAGCCGGAGCCTGGTGCCTGGGCTTGAAGCTTTTAAGTTCAGTATGAGCATTTTGAGTCAAATCTATATTCTCCCCCCCCCCCCCCCCCCCCCCCCCCAAAAAAAAAAAACCCAATTCTTGACCTTATAGGACCAAGCTATATATCACTGATTAATGCATGTACTTAGCAAATAGAATGAGCTCCAATTATTTGCCAAGCTGATTTTTTCTGAAGCAAATTAAAGTTGGTTACTTTCCATTTCTTTAGGCTGTTTTTGGATGTTGAGATTACTTCAAAGATAATTTGAGTTGATCTGTGGATATTAATGTTTTGTGGATTCCATAAGATGTGAATGAATGTAATTATGTTAAGATATATATGTTTGAACGTACGAAATAAGTTGAAATACATTTAACTTTTAAAAAAAAAAAAAATTGAAAAAGTGATGAGTTTAGTAAAAAAATTGTTTAAGATGAATTGAGGTGATATTGACCTTCAAAATTTCAAATGTAGCTGTACTTGCTATTACCTGCTGTAGAGATCTTAGTTCTTTGTTCCTGAATCCCTGGGAAATCTTTGGGCTTTCAGGGAATGAAATAAAATGAACCAGTGTTTTTACTTTTTCCAGTGCATTTCTATGATTATATCACTTTTCGGTCTTGTTTGGTTACACAAATTATCTTATTTTATTATATTTAATTATTCTAATTTCTTTAAGATTTTCTATGAAATATAATAAATAAATTATGTTTTAAAATTTTAAAATAAAAATAATATTTTATTTAATTTTTAACTTTTATGTCATTTTATTGTGTGACCAAACAATTTCAAAACTTATGAATTGAAGATTGATATTGGTTGCATCAATTTTTTTTTTAGCTCTGCTCCCATCTTCTTTTCTTCGAAAACAAGGCTAGGGTTTGTATCCCCTTCTTGTTTTCTTTGAAAATGGGTCTAGGCTTTAAATTTCTTTGGCCGCAAGGAAATCTAATTTCTGCTTGAAGTTTGTTCGAAGTTAGGACAATGGAGGGAGATGGAAGAAGATCTAGCAAGAAGGTGAAAAAAACACAAGCTTTTGGTCGAGGTAAGTGAGGTCTTTCTCATTCAAAGAAAGAATCTCAAGAATCGAGAAAAGCATGGAAAACACTGTATCATAGGAGGGATCATGTTAGGGAAATGGGTGAATAGCAAAGCCTTTCGGTCCACAATGACAAAGGTATGGAATTTTTCGAGCTGGGTTAAATTCAAAAAATTGGGGGATCACAAGTTCCTCATAGAATTTTAGCTCTCAGTAAATAAGGATATAGAGTGTTATGTGATAAATCGTGGTTCTTCGATCATAATTTAATTTCCTTTCAAGAAGTAGATGAAAATGTGCCCCATTGGCATTAAATTTCAATTTGAGCCTTTTTGGGTTCAATTATATGGCCTCTCCCTTGCGTCTATGAATGAAGAAATTAGGGAGGAAATAGTGGCCTCAATAGGACTAGTGATTCGTCTAGAAACTGACTTGGAAGGGAAGGCATGAGGAAATTGTTTAAGAGTTAGAGTTGCTATTGATATGACTAAACCTTTGTTAAGAGGCAAAAATAATTCTTTGTTTAAGAGTCAGAGTTTCCATTGATATGACTAAACCTTTGTTAGATGATAAAAGATTTTGGATGTCTATTAAATATGAATGTTTACAAGCCTTTTGTTTTAAATGTGGTATTCTGACACATAGTTCTAAATCATGTCAAGGCCAACGTGAAGGCACTCAGGAAAGGGAGGAAAGCTTCTATCAATTTGGTGCATGGTTAATGGGGTTTCCAAAGAACCCAAAAGTATATGAAACCAAGAAGTATGGAGGAAGAGCAGAAACTAAGCATGAGGAGGGAGAATAAGGTTACGTTTGGATGTTGAGAGTGTTTGAGAATATTTGAGAGTGTTTGTAAATAATAGTAAAAAGTAGGTAAAAAGTAATAATAAAATATTAAATAGTAATGAAAAAGTAATGAATAGTAATAAAAGTAGGTGGAAAGTAATAATAAATTAGTGAATAGTAGTAAAAAGTATTTGAGAGTGTTTGAAAGTTGCTTGTTTCCAAACAATATCTTAGGAAAAAATCTTTAGAGCATCCACTATTGAGAGCATCCATTGCACTCATAAGCAATGCTTAGGATAAATTTACTAATTTATCCTTAAACATTACTCATGAGTGTGATGGATATTCTCAAATAGTGGATGCTCTCTAGCATTGCTCATATCTTAGTAAGGAGGAACAAAGCATTAAGTGGATACCCCAACAAAAAATGATGGAAATAGACCACCTAAGCAAAAAAGGATTGTCATAAAAGATGTACCCTCTAAACTAGTGAAATGGGAGATTACTGAGAAGGCAAGGATGTTATGTAACAATGAGAAAAAAGAAAAAACAATTGTTAATGGAGAGGAAGAGATTAGAGAGAGAAATTGAACACCTCCCAAATTAGCAATACAATTGAAGAGGTGAAAGCAATCACCAAAAAGATGGCCTCTTGGAAAAGAAGAGCAAGAGAAGTGGCTAGTTTATACATTATGAATCATGAGGCATACTTGAATGTCAATAGAAAAAGGGAAGCTAAGAGAGAAGATCCTGAGCTATGAAAGGATAAAAAAGCAAAAACAGAGAATGAAGTTCTAAGCCTAGTTGATGAAGATGATATGATGGAGGCTGCTTGGCAGCCCCACTAAGCTCAATGATAGGCATAACATGGAACTGTAGAGGAATGGATAATCCTTCTACAGATAGAAAGCTGCAACTATTGGTAAAAACAAAATTTCTCGATTTTGTCTTTTTGTGTGAAACAAAATGTGGCAGAAATAAGATGAAAAAAATTAGAAACCAGATTGGCATGGATGCAAGCTTTATTGTAGATAGCATGGGTCTCAGTGGAGGTCTAGCCTTTTTGTGGCCTAGCAGGCTAAATTGCAGTTTAGAGTCCTATTTACAACATCACATATCTGTATGGTATGAGAATGAGGTGGATCATCAGAAAGTTTTGATGACAGGATTTTATGGCTATGCAGAATCCCAAAACAAATATTTAAGTTAGGAACTTTTGAAGAGATTGAAACCAAGAGATGAATCTCCATGGATTTGCTTTGGAGACTATAATGAAATTTTGTTTCAAGAGGAAAGATATGGGGCATCCCTAAGATCTTACCAACAAATGGAATCATTTAGACAATGCATAGAAGAATGTGAACTCAGTGACATGGGTTATGAGGGAACAATATTCACATGGTCAACTATAGGGAAGGGGCTTAGTTTACAAAAGAGAGGCAGGACAGGGTGCTGGGCGATGAAAGATGGGTAAACATGGCTAGGATTTACAGCTTTCTCAACATAGCAGTCATGACATCAGATCACAACCCAATTTTAATGAAATGGTAGTAGAGAAAGAGGTTGGAGGGGATGAGGAAGGGTCATGAATTAGAAAAATAATTTTTAGATATGAGGCTAATTGGAATTTACAATAAGACCGTGACCAGATAATTCTCAACAGCTAGAGGGGTCAGCAAGGATTCCAAGACTCCAGTCTAAATTCTGTCCACAAGAAGCTCAGCAATTGTAAATTAACCCTCAAGTCTTGGGGCAGGGAATACAGGAAGAAAGATAGCAAAGAGACCTAGAAGAATATCCTCAGATTAGCAGAGTTGTAAAAGAAGAACATAGGGGATAAGAATGAGGAGATAAAGGCGTTGAAAAAGGCCATTGACAGGAACATGACAAAGGAAAATATGAGATGACAGCAGAGAGCCAAACAAGTCTAGCTGAAACTGGGAGACATAAATACTAGATACTATCACAACTTTGCAAATCAAAGAAGAATGATCAATGAAATAAAGAAGAAAGTGAAAGAGGATGACACTGTGACTCAGAATTCCCAAGAGGTTATTGAGGTATTTAATTCTTTCTACCTTGATATTTTTACTTCTCAGTGTCTTGTTAATATTGTTGAATGCATTAATAACCTTCCCATTAGAGTAAATAATGAGATGAACATATTCTAACCAGACCTTACACTGAGGAAGAGATTAAGGAAGCCTTATTTTAGATTTGGAGGCTCTAGGACCTGACAGCTTTCCTCCCGTCTTTTATCATACTCACTGGAATGTAGTAGGCAGAGATGTCCTAAAGGCAATGGCTAAAGTCCTAAATTTTGGGGGGGGGGGGGTGGAGTTGAATTCCATTAATGAGACTTACCCAAGATAAAGAACCCTAAGATAGTTTCTGATTATAGACACATCTCTTTATGTAATGCGCTCTATAAAATAGTGTCCAAAGCCATTGCTAACAGACTCAAAAACATTATTTCTCAAATTATTTTCCCTACACAGTGTGCCTTTATCCCGGACAAACAAATGTAAGACAATGTCATTATTGCTTTTGAAGCCCTACACTCGATGAAAGGAAAAAATAAGGGGAAACAACGCCATATGACAGTAAAACTTGATATGCGGAAGGCATATGATAGAGTGAAGTGAGTTTTTTTGAGGAGAATTATGGAAAAAATGAGTTTCAATGTCTCTTGGATTAATTTGGTAATGCACTGTGTGTCTTCCACCAAATATTCCTTATTGATAAACGAGAGTCCTCAGGAGTTCTTGACACCCTCTAGAGGGATTAGGCAGGAGGATCATCTATCCTCCTATCTATTTCTTTTAGTAGGTGAAGTTCTTAGCAATATGATAAACCAGGCCAAGGCTTCCTAACTCATCCATAGCTATAAAATCTGTACAGATAGTACAAGTATCAGTCACTTGTTTTTTGCAGACGATATTCTGTTGTTCTGTAGAGCCACAACTAGGGAATGGGCCAATATAAACCATATTCTTAATATGTATGAGAGAGCTTTGGGTCAACAAGTCAACAAAGTCAAGACTTCTATTTTTTTTTAGTGCAAATACCAAAAAAGAGACTAGGAGGTATATCCAAAGTCTGTTGGGTTCCAGAACTGATTCCTCCTTTGAAAATTACTTAAGTCTGCCTGCACTTGTAGGTAGATCAAGAAAGAAAGCTTTCAAAGGCATTTTGGACAGAAATAGAGGGAGGATAAGCAAATGGAAGACCAAATTCCTCACTTAAGTGGGAAAAGAGATCCTTTTAAAAGCAATGATACAATCTATTCCTACATACATTATGGGGGTATTTAAATTACCTCAGGCCTTGTTTAAAGAGATGAATAGTCTCATGAGAAATTTTTGGTGAAGTTTCATGAGCAAAGAGAAGAAAATTAATTGGGTAGCATGAGACAAAATGAGTCAAGCCAAGAAAATGGAAGGTCTCAGACTTAGGGATTTTGAATATTTTAATCTGTCTTGGCTTGCTAAACAAGGATGGAATATCATCCATCACCCTGATTCCCTTGTATCCAAGACTTTGAAAGCAAAGTATTTTCAAGATAAAGATTTTTTAAATGCCAAGTTGGGGTCAAGGCCTTCTATGATATGGAGAAGTATATATGCCGCTAGAAATCTGATTATTAAAGGATCCATATGGAGAATAAGGGATGACGGGAACACTCAAGTGTGAAAAAGCAGGTGGATCCCTAGGTCTACGAGTTATAAAGTGCAAACCATAGTGAGAGTTTTGAATGAGGAAGCTAGTGTTCATGAGCTCATAAATTGGCAAAATAGAAAATGGAAATTAGACTTGCTGAACAATGCATTCCTGGAGGAGGAAAGGACTATCATTTCTAGAATTCCGATTAGCAACCACCAAGTTAGTGACAAACTCATATGGTGGGCAACAAAAGTGGTAACTTTACTGTTAGAAGTGCCTACCACAGACATCTGGAATTGAATATGAATGACAAAGGCCAATCTTCTAAGCACAATACCACTAAATTTGAATGAACTAAAATCTAGAAATTGTAATTACTGAATGTCACTAAAGTTTTCATTTGAAGAGCTTGTTTGGAAGCTCTAGCTACAAGGGAGAACTTGTTTAAAAAAAAGTTGATTGACTCCAATTTGTCCCATTTGTAGATAGGAGCAAGAAACTACATCACATGCTCTTTGGAACTATTGTGCTGCTAATGATGTATGGAATCAAAGCCACCCCAGTTTGCAAAAGAAGACAGTCAACAGAAGTAATTTTTTAGTCATTTTCAATGATATTAGCAATACATGCAATGAAGAAGTAATAGAACAATTTGCTGTAGTGGCCTGGGGGACATAGCTAAGGAGAAATAAGTTGATCTTTGAATATATGTTCACTTATCCTAATCAGGTCATCTATGCAGCCACACAATAATTGGAGGACTTCAAGATTGCCCAGTCCACCTCACAATAGAATGTGCAACACATGCAACAACATATCTCAAGATGGTATCCTCCTCCTAGGGAAACTATGAAAATTAACTGGGATGCGGCACTATGTAAAACTCAAGAAAAAGTTGGTATTGGCCTCATAGCAAAAAAACACTCAGGTGAAACTCTGGCCATAAAGAAGTTCTACTTTGTCACTTTCTAGGACCCTTTATTGGCTGAAGTTATGGGTGCAAAAGAGATAGCTAACATGACCAAGAAGTTGAATTTCCAAAATGTCATAATAAAGGGAGATAGCCTCCAGATAGTTCAAGAGTTAAAAAGTAGTTAAAATAGAAATGACTGGATAAGACTTATTATTGATGATGCTTTAAATCTTCTTTCCTCTGTGTATTGGCAAGTATCTCATGTAAAGAAGGGAAGGTGAAGTGGAGCTGGTTCTTCAACCAGGATATAACTCACCTTTGATATTTCTTTCCAAGGAAAGTTTTGGAAGTTTATCTTCCTTTAAAAAAAAAAAAAAAACTTATGGATTGAAGAACTGAAGTATGGGAGATCAGAAGCCAAAAGGAATTGTTGGATAATATAAGAATATCCGAAATAATTAGTCCTAATCATTTTTTTTGGGAACGCATAGTTTTTAAGATTAATGTTAGATCTGTCTACAGGTTTATTTCGTGCTGACGTATATTTTTCTTATTTTAAAAAAATGAGATTATCATTGAAAAAAAAATATTTTTAAGTAGATTTTAGATTTCTTTTAAGAGAATATATGCGACGACTTTTATAAGACTTTTAAATATGATTTCTGATGTCCCAATCACCCTCCAAAAATTTAAAAATGTTATTTGTACACTATTTTTTACGTACATATCATATATAAATATAATTTATATATATTTTTTAATTTAATTATTTATATTTTATATTTATATTTCTTTTTTATTATGTTTTTGTTTTTTAATATATATGGATTTTTAATATTTTAACTGACTTAATATTATTATTACATCACTAATTTTACAAAAATTATTACTCCCAAAAATTATACATTTAATTTTTTGTCATTCAAACTTCAAATATCTCGTAAAAATAAAAATAAAAATTGAAAAACTTCAAATATGTGGGCAAGAAGCGAAATATGGCGTAATAGATAATCTTCCGTACATTAGCAATTCCACTAATTTAAAGCAGATCGAAAATCCTCCGTCTACGGAATACAAACGACATCGACCACTTCGCGACAGTAGCCACCATTTCCAACTTCTTCAGGTCCTCACTGTTTCTCTCTTGTCCAGATTGAAATCTATTTTCCTCTTTCTTTGTTCTTCAAAGTGAATTCATTTTTGTTATTTTTCGTTTTTTACTTGCCCACTCAAGAAGTGAATCCATTCGAAGGGAATTCATTCTTGCATCTGTTTCTCAATTCATTACTTTCTTTTTCTTGATCAGATGAAAAATTTCTTTCTGTGAACAATCCTGCCGAAACTCAGTCAAGTCAAAATGGTTTCTGGGTCTTAATTCCTGTCTCCCTTATCGTATGTTTGCATGCTGAGAAAATAAAAAACCCATCTCCCCCAAAGTCAAAATGGCGGTGTCAGGCTCATTTGAGTAGACTTTTTGATAGTCTAGAATTCGAGTCGTCAATTTATTAAATTTGATGACATTTGCTAGGAATAGAAACCAGACGAAGCCTTGGGTTAGTTCTTTAAAATTAGCAACCGATTGCTTTGCTTTCGCTAATTGGATGTTTTTCTTTGCACGAATCGCGTAGCAATTCTTGAGTGTAGGCTAAATAAAATATCGGCTTTTGATGGATCTTGGTGTTCGTGTTTGGTTGAGTTGTAATTTTTGTTATCTTATTGATCTGGTTAGGTCACTTACTTTTAGATAGGCGTCTCTTTCTAATAAAATTCTACTACTTGCTAAAAAATGATCTGATCAGGTACTTTTGGGATCAGGGACCAGAATCTCTTTGTCAGTCTTAACAAGTTTGAAGCGAGGATTCTGAAATGAGTCAGAGAGGCTTAATATATAGCTTTGTTGCGAAAGGAACCGTTGTATTAGCAGAGCACACACCGTACTCAGGGAATTTTAGTACTATTGCGGTTCAATGCTTACAGAAGCTGCCTTCAAATAGCAGCAAGTACACATACTCATGCGATGGGCACACATTTAACTTCCTCATCGAGAATGGGTTTGGTATTGAGCTTTTAGTTGTTTTAGCAATTTGACTTAAGTTCTGGTTGTAACGTGTGTAGTTGAATTCCTTTTTTTGGGCATGCAGTTTTTCTTGTTGTTGCGGATGAGTCAGTTGGGAGGAGTGTGCCTTTCGTGTTTCTTGAACGGGTGAAAGATGATTTTAAGCAGCGCTATGGTGCAAGTATAAAAGATGAGGGTCCACATCCACTTGCTGATGATGAGGATGAGGAGGATGATCTATTTGAAGATAGATTTAGCGTTGCATACAATCTTGACAGGGAATTTGGGTGTGTATGCGCTTGATCTCATTTAGGCGTTCGTATCATCTTGTGGTATTAACCTTTTACATCATGTTTCTTTTTGACCAGGCCAAGGCTTAAGGAGCACATGGAATACTGTATGAACCACCCAGAAGAAATGACTAAGCTTGCCAAAGTGAAGGCTCAAATATCTGAGGTGAAGGGGATTATGATGGACAATATTGAGAAGGTGAACATCTACTTTCTTTTTGCATGTTATAACAATTAAAAACTATTAATAGGTAGTTTAGATGTGGCATATAAGATTTTACCATCTAGTCGTTATGCACAAATGCGTATGACTTGTACATCTCTATACTGCTGTTACCTTATTTCTGTAGACCTTTTAACATGATCCTTGTCCTTTGTGAAAGATACTCTTGCTTTTGTTTTGAATTGCTTGTATATACAGATGAAGGCTGGGTCCGAGGAGAAACTTTCAGAAACATGTAGAACTGTCTTATAATTAAGTAAAATCTTAGTGAAAATAATTGAGAAATCTTTTTTGCTACCTTTTTCTTTGAGAATGTTTCAGATTACCGAAATAGTCATTAACATCATGAAGCGATAGCTCTTTTTGAATGGCCACTTCTCCGTGCCAAGTGCTGTTATGTATGACATTTTCCAAATCTTTGTGTTGATTGTGCTTAGTTAAAGTGGAAGCGTGGTGTAGGTTCCCAGAATCTAAATGGTCAATGTTTACTACTAAATCATTTTGATGTGTCTAAATTGTATTTTACAAATTTTAGTTAAGTTTTAGATGAGATGATGTCACATTCCTAAAAGGTCAATGACTGTGACCTGTCGTAGTTATTTAGTTAAAGCATGCTGTCGTTGCCTGTTATAGAGGATATGTTCCTGTGACTAGGGGTGTGCTCCGACTCCATCGGAGTCGGAGTCGGAGTCGGAGTTTGGAGTTTCCAACTCCAACTTTGACTCACGTCGGAGCCCAAAATGGCTTCCGCCTCCGACTTTAAAATGGAGTCGGAGTTCGCTCCGATCGGAAGTCGGAGTTCCAATTGCAGGTCGGACCTCCGATCGGAATCCCTTACTCTGTCGCCAACGAAACCCATAGATTGATACCACCATCAACTTCACACCAAGAATTCAAAGAATATGTATTGCTCCACTAATAAAGAAAATGAGCAAACCCTAAATATTACAAAAATATATATATATATATATATATATCGATCAAGATGAGTATGAATTTCCGAGAGTACCGTTTCGGCGTTTCCGGGAGTTATGCGAGAATGAGAATCCTCTGTGAATTCATCCAAGGAGAGAGTCGAAAGGTACTAACAGCGGAATGGGTGAAGGACCCCTCTCCCGCTTGAATCTCAACACCGTCTCAACCTGCGAGGAAGTCCAATGTCCTAACATTAGGGACTGTTGGAATGAAAACGGAGATGAACCAGATGGTGTTGCCGCTGCCACGATCATGTCATTATTGGAAAGCGGAGTGGTTCATTTGGTTGTAGCTGGCAGTGTCCCCTTGTCCCTCCCATGAGGATTAAAATATATCATTCATTCCTTTAAAGTAATAGCTTCTGTTTTTTTTTTTCCTTTTTGTCCTTAAATGGTGTGTTTTATATATACTACATGTTATCTCTCTAGCTAGACTGGGGTGGAGTGCAGCTCTCTATCAACTTAATAAAAAGGAGTGACTGGCAACTGCCCTTTGAGGTTGGTGGTTTGTTCACTTGGCAAGAGGGTACAACTACTGAACCATTTCTTAGTAAATAGATTTGGAAGTCTGTGCATAAAGTGGCAGTTTGTTGTGGAGAAAGTGTAAGGTGGTCTTGAAAGGATTGAGTTTTTGTGAAGTGGACTAAATCCTCCCGAGTTTAGAGCATGGAGTGTATTTTTTAAAGTGTTTAAGAGAGGCAAAAAGTGGCTTTTCCTTTTAGTTAGAGATGAATTTTCTTTGGTGAAAAGGTGTTTTAGTGTGTCTTTAAAGGTACAATCACTTGATTGATGGAATACTTTTCTGATGGATCTTCGATTGTGGATTTAATTGGGGAGGGAGGCTATGCAGCGAGTTATTTACCTGTCTCCTTTTTTCCCATGAATGGTAAAATATGGGTATATGATATACTCAAATGACTGGAGTGGAGTTTTTTGGTGTATTTGATTACAACTCTCCCAGTAAGGGGTGTCGAAGTATTCCTGGCATGGACTGTCCGGGAACTTTTGAACCTTAGGAATGCCCCCTTCTCTTGGACAAGCAATAGGAACAGAATTTGATGGTGGCCACTTGTGATGGTATAAAAGGTCTTTCCTTGCTGGAGGGTAGAAATGAGAATAATAAAGGCTGTTTAAAGTGCAGGGCACGAATTGAAAACATAATTTAGAGCTTCTTCTATATCAGCTACTGTGTTGATAGAAGCATGAGCTGAATAGGTGAAAAACTCTCTTGCTTTATTCTATGAACTTTTACTTGTAGGTAGCTAACTATGTCATCATCAGAGGACATCCTTGATAAATTGACTCACGTTCACCTTCTTTGTTATTAGTCAGAATGGGGAAAGGAATGATAGGGTCAAGCTGAGTAGCCTTGAATGGGTTGGAGGCTAGGATAGTTTATGCTTCTGGTCTAGGTGTACCCTCAGAACTGCCTTGGCTAAATTGGCAAGCGCTGCTTCCATTTACCGAGCAAATAACTTTTTTACTTGCTGCAATGCAGGTTTTGGACCGTGGGGAGAGGATTGAGTTGTTGGTGGATAAAACAGAAAATTTACAGTTCCAGGTACATGATATATATCATTCAGTTTTACTAGCCCATCAAGGATTTTGATTTGTTTCTGATTCATTTGATTATTGGGGTTTTGTTCTGAATCCAGGCTGACAGCTTCCAGAGGCAAGGCAGGCAACTTAGAAGAAAGATGTGGCTGCAGAATCTTCGAATGAAACTGATGGTAGGAGGAGCAATCCTTGTGGTGATTGTCATAGTGTGGCTAATGGCCTGTAGAGGTTTCAAATGTTGATGGATAAAAAGCAAAATGGAATCATCAGAGTAGCATCTTGGCTGTTCCTTTCCTGTTGTAGGGTATACAAATTGTTATCATTACCGTATTATATAGAGACTGTTGTTGGAAACTAAAACCTTACTGCCTGTTTTGCCCTGTAATTAAACCTCTGTAACGCGTGATGGTTTTGTGCAATTAAACCTCTGTAATGCTTGATGGTTTTGTTAATCAGTTCCTAATATAGGGATGATATATATTGAGTACATACCCCAATTAAATTTACTCCTTTTGATACCATCTAACATGCTTTGATTAAGCTTCTCTTTTTCTCAAAAAAAAAAAAAAAACTCTCTTTCTGATTTCACTAAGTTTTGAAGTGTTCCTTTTAAATATTGAGATGAATTGAGTTTTTTATAAATAGTATTGAATTGAGATGATAGAATGGGTTTTGTAGAGTCTACTTAAGATGTATTTGAATGTTAAAATGAGTTTAAATATATTTATAAAAAATTGAAAAAGGTTATGAGTCATACGTATAAAGAGGTAGTGAGTTGAAAAGTATTGTGTGTCTCACGTGCAAAAATGTTTTAAGTTGAAATGAATTTAGTAATTTAAAATTAAGGTTTTAAGTTGAGATGAATTTAGTAATTTAAAATTTAAGTATTTAGATGTTAGATAGGATTTAAAATTAGATTGAACAAATCGATTTTAGTTAAGATCAACATTCAAAAGGTAATTAAATCTGGAAAAAAAGTACTTAAATCTGAGGCATATGAATATGGGTCTAGTATTTTATTTGTTCAAGAGGGTGGAAACGCCATGGGGTTTGGGGTTTTGTGATTTGCACGTTGAGGGAAGGGATAAAATAATGGATTGGAGTCTTCTCCTCCTCTGATGAACAGAAAGAGGTTCCATTTTGTCTCTTTATTTAACTACAGCCAGGTTACATCAAACCCAAAATGTACACCCTACACATATTGTTGCGGCTCAACGGCTAGTTAGGTTTTGAGCTTCCTTACATGTCGGATCTAAAATTTGTGGAAAATAATACCGTTATAAGAAGAAATTTCCTCGTCAATAATGCCGCCAATATGTTTATTTATTTATTTTTATTGAGGCAGCCAATATGTATAGTTGGTATCAGCAATTGCCTGCTTATCAAATACAGCAGTCTTAACAAAAATCTAGGTAAAACAAAGAATACGGATATAAGCAAATCTGTTAAGATTTTGAAATTTCTTGGAGCATAGATTTTAATTTCGATTTTAATTCTTTTTAATTAATAAATACTAACGACATCAATAATTATTTTTTTAATTATTTTTTTAATTTCTGGCAACTGACATTACTCCACTGGAAGATCTATTTAGAGAAAAAAACAAAAGAGAAAAAAAAAAATCTACATTTAGAATATCCGAAAGAGAAGGATATTGGAAAATGTTGACTTGGTTGATGAGTTGGAAAGTACTTCTTAGGAAAAGGCCAAAGCCCAACACCCAAAAAGCTGCCCCCACAAGAGCGTGGCAGAGTTTACAAACCGTGCCAAGCTCTGTTTTTTTTAGCAGCATTCAGCTGCTCCATCTCTATTTTATGATTTATCCTTCCAATTTCCATACATATTTCCTTCCTTCCTGTTGGAATCATGGATTCCTCCCTTCCTTCTCAAGCAAAGCTATATGTATAATACAGCATCTTTCTCCACTCACCTCCCTTTCCGTTCGTACCGTCGTCGTTCGCTTCTCCGTTCACCGGTCGTTTTCAATTCGTTTCATCCTTCATCCCAAATTTATTTCCTAACTAACCAACCTACATTGTGGTTCGTTCTGTCCCTTTTCTTTCTTTCTTCCGTACCCATTTCTCCTTCTTCTCTTATCTCTGACCATGGGGAATTGCTTTGTCAAGTCGAGGAAATCGACCGCCGAGATCGTCCCCCAGGACGTACCCCGACCCAGAGATTCCGTCTCCCCTACCGTCAAATTGTATGGATCCTCTAATAGCTTCTTCACCGCCTACATCCGCTTTGCTTTGCTCCATAAGGCCGTCTCGCTCCGATTCGTCCCATCAGAGACCCCGAATTTCGGGTACGACGGGCCCGTCATCCAAATCGGATCCGAGACCTTTTCGGGCTCCCGGGAGACGCTGCTCCAATACATTGAAGCCCGGTTCCCCGACCCGCCGTTGGTAATTCCTAGTGCCGACGAGGAAGCGCCGCCGCCGATAGTGAGAGCTGTGGGGCTGCATCATAGGAGTATTACATGGCACGTGGAGAGGATGGTGAGGTGGGCGGCAGATCTAGAGGCACGTAGAGGGAAGGGGAGCGTCGATCCGGGCATGGGTAGCCCACGCATGGAGGTGAGGAAGTTCGCAAAGAGCTACTCGGAGCTGCTGGAGGTGATGCTGGAACACGCTCAGATGGAGGAGAAGGTCCTTTTCCCCATCTTGGATATGGCTGACCGAGGTAAATCGTAAATGCTCGTCGTTTTCCTGTATTTCGTGCTAATCTACCATACTAATGAGCTCAAAAGATCATTTTTTTTCGTAAGTTATGTGTTGAATAATATTAACAGAAGTGAGAGCCCATTGCAGAGATAAACAGGAGCATGCAAAGGTAAGATTAATTTAGTTATTCGGAATCTGCCTTGACACCAAAAGTTTGGGTTAATTAAATACTGATCCAATGATAGCATAATCAATTCCTTTGTCTAAATGTTGTTACTCGATAATTGGGACCTCATGACGAGGTCGAGTTTTAGATGGATAAAATGCTGTCACTCATTTGGGTCCCTCATTGCGTTATTATTGCTTAAATGACACTTGATCGATGAGTGGTGTTCTAGTGGCACTTCTCTTTTGAGATATGAATTCATGGGAGTCTAATGATGTAGAATTGATGCTTATCCTCTTTACATAAGTTGTGGAGTTGAGGTTGGAGTGTGGACCCTTCCATGTGTTTGTTCTACCTGCTTTGGCATCTTCCTAGTTGGAGCTATCCCACCTACAGAACAGAAGTCACTAAAGAGAATATCTCTTTTGCCACTCAGATGTACAAAAAAAAAAAAAAAAAAAAAAAATACTGTCAAATAAATTAAAATACATTATATAAATACTACGTGCTTGCTTGTCATTCTATGGAGTTGGATTCAGTTATATAATATTTCGTTTCTTGAGATAGGGGGAAAAAGTACCAGAAAAAAAAGGCTTGGGTGTGTCAGTTGGGGTGAAATGTTGCTTTTTGTTGAAGGAAAGCACTTAACTGAAGATGTTGTAAATGATCATGTTGGTGCAGGATTATGTAAAGCTGCTCACGGGGAACATGCAAGGGACCTACCCATTATGAATGGTATTAAAGAAGACATCAAATCTATTGGAGTGATGGATTCTGGAAGCCCTGCCTACCAAGAGGCTTTCTTCAACCTTTCTACTCGCCTCAGATCATTGCTGGTGAGAACTGCTCTAAAATAGTGGCATTGGCATATAAGAAACACCAGGCAATGCTTGCCAAGTGACAGAATTTGAATGTCATTATGATTTATGATACTTTATTTGCTACTGTGGTGGCCTTCTTGATTTTCTTTTTGAATACAGAAACGGTTTCATCTTATCTCATTATTACAATTCTTTTAAATTTCCATATAGAGTATAATAAACAAATCAACTTTTTCAAATCCCAAAATAATAATAATATTAAAAAATAATAGACTAACAATATTTTATTCAACTTTCAACTTTTATCTAAAATTATCTCATCTCATCTCGTTACAAACGGGGCAACTCTTCTACCAGTCTTGAAGGGCAAGTTGAGATTCACTACCACAAACACTTTCATGCTTCTAAGTGTGGTGCTAATATGTGCTATACTTATACTGTGTCACAGGAGCATTGTAAACAACACTTTTTAGAGGAGGACATGCATTTACTACCCTTGATGGAGGCAGTGGAGCTGAGCAAAGAGCAGCAGAGGAGAACACTGAAGCAGGGTTTGGATGTGATGCAAGCAACTCACTCACATTTATTTAACTTTCTTCTCGAAGGCCTCCTCCCTCACGAAGCGATGCAGTACTTGGACTTAATCGCCAGCTGCAAAGAGAACAGTCTCCATGCATTGCTAAGGTTGACAATCGATTAAGGTTCAAGTTTTGGCTCCAATGATTCACATACAGGGATGAGCTACGCGTATGCCATGTTAATAGAAAGAAGAAATAATGGGTGTTTCTCCTCTTTTCTTTTGTAGTAGTTAGAACAATGGTAAAGTTTTGTGATGTTTTGCCCTTGCTTTCATAGCCTATGGGCGTGCCATGGTGAGCCTAGTACTGTAGCCAAGTAAAACAGAACAGTGGCAAAGATTAGAAGGATTTAGGATGGTTGGAATGCTGATCTTGACCGGGAGGGATATCAAGGTTGCATTCATATTACATTACATGTTCAGTGTGCTCTCAACTCTCAAGGAATGTATCGTGAACATTAATTTGTACAGAAGTGTATTTGAATTAGAGAGACTAGAGAACGTTTTGAAACTGATGTGGATAAAAAGAAGGAGATGATTGTTGTATATACCCTGGTTTCATATGCATTTTCTCCTCCAGCTCTCTTGTGTCAGGTAAATCGAACTATTTGCCTCCTTAATTCTCAAGGCTTTTCTCTAATCTCATTTGGCTCTATTCGGATATAAAAACGGTTTTATCTTATTTTATTGTTATTATTATTTTTAAATTTTTTATGAAAAATATAAAAAATAATTTTGATTTTTTAAATATTAAAATAATAATAATATTAAAAATAATATTTTATTCAACTTTTAAATAAAATCTTTTCATATCATCTCAATATTCAAATGGACCTAAATCTGCTGAATGAGAGCTTTGGAAGATGCTCATCCGACCATAGGCCGGGTTCAAGAGTGGGAAAAACAAACTATTAGAGCACTCCTGACTTTGGAATATTTTTTTGAATCAAATTATCTCATTCACCAAATGTTAATCGATTCTTTAAGGTATAAAGAGGTTTCTTAGATTATTAATTTATTTATCTCAACATACACTTGCACAATCGAATGTTTGATGATATTTATGTTTATAAAATACTTAAAAAAATATTTAAAAACACTAAAATTGCACTAAGTGACACGTGAGCAGTGAGAACTTAGTAGCATAAAAAGATTTTACAAAATTAATTTTATATATTAAATTTAAATTTAAATAAAAATAATTTTACAATTTATTAGATATAAATAAAAGAGTAAAATTTTTTAACAGTAGATTTTTTTTTTTTTAAATTACTGCACTTTATTTATAATTCTACAATTATATATGTATAATTACTCGTTCTCTATTAGTAATATTTCTCACAACCCGGGCAGGAGATCCGTATCCGAGCTCAACCTCGGCGTCGAAAACCTAGACCTAAGACGACTGCTGTCATTTTCTGGCGGGAAACTGAAAATGCACTCTTTCTGAGTGAGTGGGTGGCGACTGATCACAGAGAGAGAGAGAGAGAGAGAGAGAGAATGGGATCGGATGCTCCTCTGCCCAATTGGGCGTCGAAGCCTTGCATTATGGGCATAGATGAAGCTGGACGAGGCCCTGTCTTAGGTCTTCTTTTTTTTACTTTATTTTTCCTCAGTTTTTTAATCGAAATTTCGGGTTTATGTGAACTTTGTTCTTGTTCTTCATTATACATACATATATTTGTTTCAGGACCTATGGTGTACGGCTGCTTGTACTGTGCTCGTTCCTATCAGAAAACTCTTTCCTCCTTGAAATTTGCAGGTGCAGCTTCAAATAGCTTTTCCCTATTCATTCGCAACTTTTGTGGAATAATGCTAACTCTTAATTGATGGAATTTTGTATGTTTGATGGGTTTTTTATACGTCCTCATTATATAAGCTGATAGCTAAAACAACAAAGAAAATCAAATGGTTACTAGCCTCCATATAAACCATTGTTTCTATCAGTTATTTAAGGAAGTGTCGTGAAGTCGAAGTAGGCTGATGACATTGTTAGTAAAGTTATATTATTTAATACATAAGTAAACAGAAAACCATTTTTTTTTTTTAAAATAAAAATGCTAGCATAGAAATTTCATATAAATTTTGTGCCTCTTTAGGAGAGTGTCTGATAATTTCTTCATATATATCCCTGTCTTCAAAGTGAATCAAACATATTATTCTTTTGAGAGGACAAAGATATCTCATTTAACATTTTGAAGTTTAAGAATAAAAACTTGACTATATATATAAAAAGAAATGGTTTAGCTGATTTCATATTCTTCTTTTGCTTTTTCTTTCTTTTTTCCGCTTAAATTTCTTAAACACCAAACCTGCCTATTTAGAGTCATAATGACAAACTAAACAGTGGGCCAAGCATTAATACAATACTTACAAAAGAAAATTTGAACTTTTTTTTTTTGAAATTTTATTTTTAATACTCAGAGAGAACTAATACATTGCTATAGAAAGCAATGCAATTACCTGGAAATATGACTATTTGGTCTGAAAGGGCCCTGTTATCGGCTGCTCATGGTGCTACCTTAAAGGGGAGTAGTGGCTCCTGGGACTTTTGACTTTTACCTATGTAGTTCAAAGGATGATATAGTCCACACTGTCTGCTATGAGCTACTTTCTTGTACAATATGTCTGAGAAATCACATGACTGACTCAATGACTAGGTGTTCTGTTCTGTTCTCTGCAGATTCAAAGACACTAAAAGAAGAGAAGAGGGAGGAGTTGTTTGAGAATTTAAAGGCTGATGACTCAATTGGTTGGGATGTGGACGTCATAGATCCAAAGGAGCTCTCGGCCAAAATGTTAAAGAAGTCAGTAAAAATTTTAAGAATCTGCATCTGCCTTTTCCGTATTTTGCTGTTTCTACTGATTTCCTCTTGTTATCAACAGAAATAAGATAAATCTTAATGAAATATCACATGACTCTGCGATTGGCCTCGTCAATCGGGTACTAAACATGGGAGTTCTCCTAACCGAGGTAAAAGTATTTGCAAATTATTTGAGATTCATTGTTAGAATTAAGCTGGATGCTGTATACATTATACATAACTTTTCAAAGGAGGTCGCCATTTTCAAAAGAAATATCTACTATTGCGTATTACTCAGGTTTACCTGGATACAGTGGGTGATCCTGAGAAGTACAGAACAAAATTGTCCCAAAGGTTTCCTACTATCAAATTTGTGGTTGCAAAGAAGGCTGATAGTCTTTATCCAGTTGTGAGTGGAGCAAGCATAGTTGCAAAGGTTATTAACTCCCCCTTCTCCAAATTGCCTCCATTTTGAAATCTTTTTACGTGCCATATCTAAGTTTATCTATCATTTGACCATGCATGCAGGTCACAAGAGACAGAGCCTTGCGGGAATGGGTACTTGATGAAACAGCAGATAACACTCACAGGAACTTTGGTTCTGGATACCCTGGAGGTGAAAACTTTTCTTCTCTTTCTCATATGCTGTAAGTTTGTAAATATTAAATGGTTATTCTATTATGAGGTGTCTGGTTATATTTTATTTTTATAGATCCTGAAACCAAGGCCTGGTTGGAACATCACAAACACTTGATTTTTGGATTCCCATCACTGGTACGTTTTAG
Source organism: Platycarya longipes (assembly GCA_036559045.1). Classification (NCBI taxonomy): domain Eukaryota; kingdom Viridiplantae; phylum Streptophyta; class Magnoliopsida; order Fagales; family Juglandaceae; genus Platycarya; species Platycarya longipes. Next base: position 33,302,796 of record CM071801.1, read on the forward strand.
TTGGGGTACATGCACTCCCTACTTGAAGGACATGGTGGAAGTCTTATGGTCAGTCCTCATTTCACATTCTCTTGCAATTCCTATTTCAGTTTTTAGTGTTAGTACATATTGAAAACGTGCCTGGCTTATATATACTCTATTTGTCAATGTCCATAGGCATTCCACTACATGGTTGCCTGTAATCTTGAGCATACATGAAATATTGATACTATAATAGCCCTTCTAATAGTGATATGATTTTTACAACCTCCCAGAAAATGTGTTATAAAGGATTTAATCAATAGATTTAGTACCTCAAGCATCCCATATCTTACATTTGGATGGTGAATGAGGATACATTAAAGAAGTACCTCTATATTTTTCTCTGGCTAGGGCCATAGCTGTAGATTTTAACGGCATAGGCCTTCATGATTTTCTTGTTTCCTTTTATTCATCCTATATAGGTGTTTCCTTCTGTATACCATCTTGTGTACTGGGCTATGCCTATTCTATTAATATAATCGTTTACTTATAAAAAAAAAATATTTTTCTCTGGCTAAGCTCAGAAATGAACTAAACTTCCGACATATGCCTTTATTGAGTTGAGCCAAACTAGGTGTTTTTGGAACTTTGTCACGCATGGAATCTCAAATTTCTCTTGATGCCAAAAAAATGGGGGAATACAGTTTTAAGCAGCAACTTTATCATCTGTTGGTGACTAATAACATTGCCTTGGGAGTATTGGAATTTTTCATATGATCCCTTCAATTGAATGAGGAATTTAGTTAATGCATTTCCCTGGAGGTGCATCTGGAATTCTAAAGTTCCTAGTAAATTAGCTTTCTTCTGCTGGTTGGTTTTCTTGAGAAGATTCTAACTACTGATAATTGGAGGAAAAGAGGATTATTTGTTATTGATTGGTGCTACAAATGCAAAAAGGAAGGTGAATCTGTTAATCACCTTTTTCTACATTGTGAAGTGGTGACAGCTTTGTGGAATGAAATATTTCATAAGGCTGGTACTGTTTGGGTAATGCCATTGCGTGCGGTGGACTTTTTGGCAAGCTGGAATGGTCCTGTGGGTAGAGGCAATGCACAGATTTCTGGAGGGTGATGCCTTCGTGTTTGTTTTGGTGTTTATGGTTAGAAAGAAATGGGAGATGTTTTGACGACCATGAACGAACCTTGGGAGAATTCAGGATTTTTTCTTTAATACTCTCAGTTTTTGGGGCCAAAACCTTGTAAGGGATGAGGATTCTTGTAATGTTTTGCTTTAGTTTTGTCTTTCTTTAGCTTGTATCTAGGTATTTCCTCTTATATACTTCATTATACCTATTTACATGAAATAAAATTTCTTATTACCTATAAAAAAGAAGAAGTTCAACTTCACTTTTGTACCCAGGCGATTCCCTTTGCATTTGTTAATAGAATCTTCAATTTCTTATCAAAAGAAAAATATCTCCAACTTTTGTTTTATTTGCTCGAATTTGGAGACTGGTTAGAAGTAAATACGTACCTTATGCTGTTTGAAGTGGTGCTTTGATGTTATCTGATCTATTCCCTAACATAAGATTTCCATTCTAATTTGGAGGAGGCAGAGTAGCATAGAGAGAGGGGAGGGAGGGGGGGAGGGGAGGGGGGTTCCCTTGATCTTTAGGTGCCCTTGCAGAAAATTCCTTGCTGATGGTCTATGCACCTCTGGGATTAGTTGGGAATTTGTTCCTAGACGCCCCGTTGCCAATCTTAAAAAGAAGATACACAGTAGTAAAAAACTGACCAAAGAAAAGGTAAGGTGGTTCATTACACTGTAGGATATATTAGTGTAGTGGCATGACTAGATGGCATTAACTTTATGTTCAGAGCAGATGCTTAGGGTAGTCTTTCTTGGTAAAGGTCACTACATGTTTTTTTTTTTTCATTTGTGGATTTATGTGTGACTTTGAGGGGCTCCTTCTGAACTACCCATTGGATTTTTTTTTTTTCTTTCTCAGCTCTTCATGACAAAATCAAATTTAGTGAAAAACTAGAACCACTTTCCATTGAAGAGGGATGCACCTCTGTAACTTGACACATCCATATATTTGCCGTGGACATCTTAGATATGTGCTGACATGATGCTTGTGCGTGTTATCAACATCCATTCCTATTATGCCCTTTCCTCACTTATAATCCTTCATTTCAATTTTATTTATAGCAGCTCTTTGATCTTCTTGTAGGGAATCTGATAAAATGGACGAAGAAGGTTCTGGAAGTAGTCACGGCAAGCGGCAAGTGAAATTAAGCAATGTTGGTTTCACCTCATCCAAGAGGAAGAGTGAAGAAATTGAATCGAGTGGAAAGGGACGCTGCAAGTTTTTCCAGGCTCGCAAACTTGAGCAACTCCATCATTTCTGACTTTTTACAATTTTTTACCAGTTCAAGTAACTATCTTCTTAGATTCCATCAAATAATTTTAGATTATTCCTCCATATGGAATTTCACTTTAACATGTAAAAAGATTGTAGATGTGGGATTCCGGCCTTGCTAGATGTACACTAATGAAGTGGGACTCATATTGAGGAATTTGATTGAAAGATCATGGAGAATGATTTATTGAGGTTGCCTATCTTATAAATATTTATGCATCACTATATCTGATGCACTTAGAAAGTCTCAAATTGTTTTTGACCCATGGATTATACCAGATGCATAAACACACTTTCGCACATAATTCTTTATAGGTCCTCGGAGAAGGTTCAGTTTTAGTTTTAATGGCTTAATTGCAAGAGCGTCCATTCACCGAAAGAGTGCTTCTATGTTGTTGTGAGCATATGACGAGTAGGGATTTTAAAACATAAATAGAGCAGCAGGACTGGTAGTCCTGCTCATGTTCATTCTCGGTTTCAATTATTCTATTGAGAAAAGTGTTGTTAATATATTTTTAGCCGTCCTTTCATCATTTGCCTCATTCACTGACTTGGCATCAAATAATTAACAATCCAAATTATCATCCTGTCTTTTTTTATTTTTTTTGGTACCCACTGACAAATTAATCTAAGCTACGCAAATGCAAAATAATGTATGCATGCATCATGCTTTTGTCTGTGTTTGACCAAAACCAACACATTACACAGTGTAGCTTATATTTGCAGCAAAACATTAATCCAAGTAAGCCAAGTCCCATAGCGGACAACCCTTTTGAACTGTAAGAAACAACATATTTGTCTCCTGATGTTAGTAATATAAACCTGCAAGGAAAGAGGCCAAGGTGGCTGCAACCAAGATTGAAAGTCCCAGGGAGTTCCGGTTGCAGTTACCAGACCCACGATGATGGTTCTGGTGGTGGTTACTGGCAGCACCGGCTACATATACTGGGATGAAAGCCGTACCTCCCTGCGTATTAGGTGATCTTGAACCACCATTGTTTCCACTCTCACCATTGCCATTGGATCCAAAACCAGTAGCAGCTCCATGACCATGGGCGCCTTCAATCTTCCTGTCATGTTTTATACCACTCCCACCACTTTCACCAACAGAGCCGCTGCCATACCTGCGAGCAAACTTTGCTCCCAAGTGAGTTTCCTGCTGAGGATCTGCAAATGTGACAATAGGAATCAAGATATGGGTTTTGTGACGTCGAGTTTTTTAATCCAAGTGTTAGTAATCTGCAAGAATTAAGTTAGTTGATGCTAAATGCTGATGCTGGGTTAGCAAGTAATCCAATCTTAGGTTGGATGTCTGTGCCAAATTCGTAGAGCCAGGACAAGATCAACGTGGTCCATTCTCAAAAGTACTAATGAGATATTGAACTGAGTCTCTCCTACTAATCTTCATTGATGCTAAAAAGAACGCAAGTGATAGCAAACCAATGGCAGAAACAGCGTTTGATGCAGAAGAGATCTAATGAGATTTCAGTGGGTGCTCCCTGTTCAAGTACAGAGTACAGACAGCAGTAGGAATAAGGTTCGATTCATTTTGTGCCTGATATCCTCTGCTCTTTATATATGATGAATGCATGGGAACCTTAAAACATCTTAATGAATGAATTTTAAGCTTCTACTTCCACCGAATGGTTCAAGGTAAAATATTTGATTTCCCTGTTGTAGTACTATAGGAATTTTCTACAGCTGTATAAGAATCCCTTTTCAATGTGGAGATAGGAATTTGTTGCCATTTGAGAGATTCAAAGTTTCATTTATGTTATGTCCTAAGAAGAAATCTAGTTTTGATACCCTTGAGTCTTGCCGCCAAAAGGCTATAGTCTCTTGTAAAGTGGAAGGTCTCAGGTTAACCTTGTCATGTGCTATTGTTTCATGAACTGAAGGAGCTAATCATCTTAATTACATTTCACTAATTCGGTATGTGATTCTTTTAAATCAATCACAGCTAAACTAGCAGCATGAATTCTACTTTAATCGTGTAGTTTCTTTTGCTGAGTATCATGTTCTTGCATTTTCTGATTTAATCCATTGTTGACTGCACTTTGAACATGGGATTGTAGCAAAAGAAATATAACCCTGTTATTGGTAAATATGGATCATATAAGTCTCAAATTTCAGTGCCTAAGACGCAAGGATGTTAGGAATTGCAAGTTGAAAGGCCTTGTCTGAAGAGAACTCAAACTAAGGCCCCATTTAGATAATGAGATGAGATGAAATGGTTTATTTGAATATTATTATTGTTTTGGAATTTGAGAAAGTTGAATTGTTTATTATATTTTGTATGAAAATTTGAAAAAAGTTATAATGGTGAAATGAGATTAGATGATATGAGATAAGATGAAATCATTTTTGACATTTTGTATCCAAATGGGGCTTAAAAACAACTTAAAAATGAGTTTCTAACTCAAACTACGTATTAAAAGAACCTAAAAAGTTTAGCAAGGACAATATAATACAGGGGTATACTGCCTTCAGAAGAGAAGATGAAGGTGCAAAAATACAAAGGTATGAGAAAAATTTGAGAAACAGATAACAAAGATAAAGGGTTAGTACAGTACCAGAAGAAAGCAAGGCCTTCTGAAGAGAAGCTGAAGTTGAACAAATACATAGGTAAGAGAAGAATATGAGAAACAACCCTTTTCCAATACTTCCCATCTGCCTTCCCCCTAGCAATACATGCATAGAGCTTCTGAACTCTATTCTGGAAATCCTCTCTGTTTGTTTGTGCATCCATATGATAGAGTAGTTCTCTTGAGCTATCTTTATAGAGGTATATATGAATAAAGTAGAGAAGATGGTGGAGACCTTATCTTTTAACTCGGAGGTGATGATTCGGTTGGCAGAAGAGAAAGTGACAATTGTGTATGCCCCAATAATGATGACGGAAAAAGAAAAAGGACTCAGAATCTTTGGACATTGGTTTGCCTCTTATTGTGGCTGAAAATCGAACCCACTTTCCTTTCTGGTCCACAGAAAGAAAGAGCATTAACGTCGTTTATGAAACTGGTGTTAATAGTATCTGAATCACAGTCCTCCTCCATGACCGGTTTCACGAGGATAAATCATTCTCTCATCATTGATTGTTGAGAATTACTACAGATGTAAAGAATTTATATAAAAATAAATTTACAAAATGACGTTATTTAACGTGATATATTAAATTTATTTTACATAATAATAATTTTATAATTTGATGTACTATATCAAGATATATCAGTTTATAGATTTACTTTTATATATTCATTTATAATTAAAATATTTCTCTTAATTGTTTACATAAATATTATTAAGAGTGATGATGCTTCTGATTAACAGATAACAGAAGTATTCAATTTCATTTCATGGGAGAACAGATTTTCCCAAGAGGATCGAGAATTTCATGACCCCATGACATGTCACATGCATCCTGCTTGCTATGTATGGACTTTATCAAATATGAAGTACGATTGGGAGAAGGAATCGGTTTTTGTTTTTGTTTTTAAATGGAAAGACAGATAGAAATATTGAAAAAGGAACTCATTATAATTACATCATGATGTTTCGAGCACAGTATATAGATGGGTACTGTAAGTAGTTGTTTAAGGAGGACGCTTTCTGAGTTGAATGCACAAAGGAAGCGACCCGATTCGGATATGGAATCCATTCGTTCGGCCCCTAAAGCTAAAAGTCGATAAAAATTAAAATATGCCAAAGCCTGATCAAATAGACAAGCGTCCGTGCGTGGTTAAGCATCATAAAATATGCTTTGAACAGAAGGATTGAGATGAATTAAGAGACCGTGTATATCTTATCTACGTACAGAAGCTCCGCCGAACTTGGCAGAAACGACAAAGATGAGCATCACAAGAAGTCGGAGGTACAAGAACTCGATCGCAGCCTAAAAAACTCTAATAGGTTAAGTACACGTACCTACGTTGCAACATGCAAAACTTGGCTAACTTGAATGTTCTTTCTAAAATTAGAAGTCTTTCTAAGATTAGAAGTACTAAAAGTTATAAAAATAAATATATATGTAAAAATAAATTTATAAGAGGATTAGTATTGGTCTCATCAAAATAAATCATCAAAATTTGATGAAAATTATAGATTTGTACATACATCAAAAAATTTTCGTTATATTTGATTAAAAATGAGGAAAAGAAAGTTTGGAAAATAGCATAAAAACACTTTTTCCTTAACTTTTGAATAATAATTCATTAAATTTCATGATGAGTTTTGATGAATTACTAGTTAAAAATTAAATAAAAAGTACTTTTATTCTATTTTTCTCACTTTTTTTTCTCATTTTTAATCAAATATGTAAAAAAATTTGATGATTTATTTTAATGAGAATAATGCTTATGTTCTAAAATAATATAAATTCGTCCGTTTTGTTAACTACTTTACAACAAATATAATTTTATAATCTAATATATCAAATTATATTATATTATTTTTAATTTTTTTAATGTAATTTTTTTTATAAGTAAAATATTCCTGTTTTAAAATACATCCTATGAGACTCAATGGAAATGAAAATGGAGATGTACAATTCATTTATTTAGGATAACTCTGATCTCTCTCTCGAGTTGTACAATAAGAGGAGTTGATCTGGAAAGTACTTTTGGTGATGTAGATTTACATAAGAACCCTATTGATGAGTTAGGATTTTGCATGCAATGATGTTGATTTGAATCACGATTAATTATGTAAATGGCTGAATATGCATCATGAATGTGTTAATATATTTGTAGATCATGTATGGAATTAGCTAGGATGTTGATCTTTCATTTGCATTGCCAGTAATTGATATTATATATAATGTATTTTTTTTTATATAAGTAAACAAGTATTATTCATCAAAGAACAGACAAAATGTCATTTATAAGTACATATGCCCTAACTAAGTATGGGCATTAAAAATAAGGGGCATTAAAAATAAGAAAATCATGGAGATCCATGCTTTTAAGGTCCACAACAATAGTCCAAGTACAAAAAGTTCTAAGAAGAAAATTTTAAGCCCTTTTCTCGATCTTTCCTTGGCTTCAAACGTTTGCTCATTACGCTCTTGTCATAGATACCACATAATGCAAATAGAGATAATCTTCCATACTATTTTAATTTGTTGCAAGCCACAAATGGAAGTCTAGCATGCCAAAGTTGCTATATGGACTTCGGCATAATCCACGCTAGATCCAGTCTACTAAAAACCTCATCTTAGAGGACTCTGGCTCTCTGACTGTCTTATAATGTAAAAACAAATAATTCACCAACTCACATTTTCTTCTACACATAAAATACTAATTATCAATGATTATCCTCCGTTTTTGTAGATTATCTATAGTGAGGATTTTGTCTAAGAATGTTGTCCACACAAAAAATGAAGTTTTGATGGCACCTTATGTCGTTAAAGTCGTCTCCAAACAAATTATATATCAAGTTCTTGAGTAAGGACTTTGTAAAATGAGTAAATATTGTAATGAAACGAACGGGACGAAGGATTGGAGGGACGGTTGTCGCTCCCTGTCCCACCACCAAAATTATGTGAATGACCCCATCACTATTATTTTAAATCTTGTATAGTGATTTGTATAGTAATTTCAAGGCCTATAAATAGGGGTTTCAGTTGTTATGAAGTTCATAAGAAAAAATAGAGAGAGAAAGAAAGTTTCAGTTCTTAAGAGTTTCAAAAGTTTCTTATATATTTCTCTCTTGCAATAATAGTTTCTTTCTTTAGTTTTATAATACGTTATCAGCACGACGGTTCTACCAATTCTGAAGCTAGTGGTCTTATTCCTCTATAAATTTTTCAATATATTATTTATAGCCTTTGATATATTTTATTGATGATTATTTGTGTGAATTTATAAATATATTTTCTGAGATACACATATTTATTTCATTATTTATATGTGTAGAAAATGGCAAATCTTACAAAATTTGAATTTGTTATTCTTGACATATCTAGAAAAAATTATTTATCCTGGATACTTGATGCTGAAATTCATCTTGATGCGATGAACCTGAGTGAAACAATTAAATAAGGAGATCAAACGTCCCTGCAGGACCGTGCTAAAGTAATGATTTTCCTTCGCCACCATCTTCACGAAGAATTAAAAACTGAATATCTTACAATAAAAAATCTCTATATTTTGTTGAACAGTTTAAGGAAGAGGTATGAATACCAGAAGACTGTCATCCTCCCAAGAACTCGTTTTGATTGGTTGCACCTGAGGTTGCAAGATTATAAAAGTATTAGTGAGTATAATTATGCACTTTTTAAAATAAGTTCAGTACTAAAATTATACGGTGAGAAAATCACTGATGATGATATGCTAGAGCAGACTTATACTACATTTCATGCCTCGAATGTACTTCTGCAGCAGCAATATCGAGAGAGAAAGTTCAAGAAATATTCTGAACTTATATCACGTCTTCTAGTAACTGAGCAGAACAATGAGCTCTTATTAACAAACCACCAGTTACGCCCTACTGGCTCAATATCATTCCCTGAAGTGAATAGTAATAGGTTTGTATCATTCCCAGAAGTGAATTGTGCATCATTTAGAAGAAATCGGGGGCGTGGACGTGGTAGGAGAAATTATAGAAATGTTGGTTCCAGAAGTGACAATATTAAAATGGATAATAATATACCATATCACTAGAAGTGATATAATTCAGAAATGGGTAAAAATCTCCAAAATAATTCTTCAAAGAAAAGTGAAGAGGTGTGCTATAGACGTGGAATGACTGGACATTAGTCACGTACCTGTCGTATAGCCAGACACTTAGCTGATTTATATCAAGCATCTATTAAAGGAAATAATAAAATGCATGAAACAAATTTAGTAGAACCATCAGATGATTTATTAGATTCAGTAGATGTAGATGTTACTCATCTTGATGTCTCTGATTTCTTTAATCATCTTGAAGGTAGTATTGACCAATTAATTGGAGATGGAAGTGTTCCACTAAATTAATGTATTTTCTTTCTATTATCTGTAATAAAAGTTTTGTATATTTTTGTAAAATCATAAATCACATTGATAAGATTTTTATCTTTGAGTTGAATGATAAAAATATATGTCTGACTGACAGTGCTACAACTCACACAATTCTTAAAGAAAAGAAATATTTTCAAAATCTAACACTAAGTAAAGCCTATGTCCATACCATATCAGGCTCATCAGATTTAATTGAGGGTTCTGGAAGAGCTTATATTGTGTTGCCTAATGACACCAAATTTTGTATTGATAATGATCTATTCTCTTCACAATCTAGAAGAAATTTATTGAGTTTCAAAGATATACGTCGTAATGACTATCATATTGAAACCACCAATTAAGGCAGTAAAGAGCATATTCTTATTACTAAAACAATATCGGGCCAGAAGTTCGTATTAGAAAAATTGTCTACTCTATATTTTGGATTGTATAATACAAAGAGAACAATTGAATTATATGCGGTAATGCACCAAAAGTGCATTGACCCTAAAGTATTTATGACTTGGCATGATCGGCTTGGACATCTGGGATCTATAATGATGAGACGAATTATTAAAAATTCGCATGGGCATTCCTTAAATAATCAAAATATATTTCTACCCAATGAATTTTCGTGTTCTGCATGTTCTCAAGGTAAGTTGATTATCAGACCATCTCCCTCAAAAGTCATTATTGAATCTCTATCCTTTTTACAAAGGATTCACCGAGATATATGTGGGCCTATTCATCCATCAAGTGGACCATTTAGATACTTTATGATTTTGATTGATGCATCTAGTCGATGGTCACATGTTTGTCTACTTTCCACTAGAAATGTTGCATTTGCTAGACTTCTTGCTCAGATAATTAAACTACGAGCATAATTTCCTGAGTATCCAATTACGACCATTCAATTGGATAATGCAGGTAAATTTTCATTTCAAACTTTTGATGATTATTGCATGTCAATAAGAATAGACGTTGAACATCCTGTTGTCCATACATACACACAAAACGGTTTAACTGAATCTTTGATCAAAAGGTTTCAACTAATCGCTAGACCTTTACTTACGAAAGCAAGACTACCTGTTTCTACTTGGGGACATGCTATACTTCATGCAGCATCTTTAATTCGCATTAGACCATCTGTGTATCATAAATATTCTCTATTACAGCTTACATTTGGTCAATAACCAAATATTCCTCATCTTCGTACTTTTGGATGTGCTGTATATGTTCCAATTGCACATCCACAATGTACAAAAATGGGCCTTCAAAGTAGACTTGAGATATATGTTAGTTTTAATTTTCCATCTATTATTAGATACCTTGAACCCTTTACAGAGGATATATTTAAAGCACGTTTTGAGGATTGTCATTTTGACGAATCTAATTTCTCATTAATGGGTAAAGAAAAGTTGGTGCCTAAAGCACGATAATATATTATTTGGGATAATAAGACCATGTCTTAATTTGATCCTCCTACAAATGAATATAAACTAGAAGTTCAGAGCATTATTCATTTACAAAATATTGCAAATCAATTACCGGATGTATTTACTGACACTAAAGGTGTAGTAAAATCTTATATTCCTACTGTTAATGCTCCAGCAAGGATTGAAGTCCCTGAAGGATAAATTGTCAAAACAACAATAGGTGAATCTAAAACACGTCTGAAGCGTGGAAGACCTATTGGTGCAAAAGACAAAATTTCTAAAAGAAAAATAATACAAAATGAATTTGGTGTTCCTGAAAAACACGTACCCACAATACAGGCTACAAATATAATTTGTGCTCATAAAGAGTTCAAATCTTCTATTCCAGAGCCTCCTGAAGAGGAAACTTCTGAAAATCTCCTGAAAATTGACCTCCTGAAGAGGTGTGTCATGAAATGTTTTCCCTTGAAGAGGAACAGGTACCTGAAAATAATGAGATCTCAATATATTTCATGAATACTGGAGAAATTCTGGATATAAATAAAACTGTTGTCGATAACACATTTTCATATAAAATGGTCATTGACATTACTAGAAGTAATGAAAAAATGAGCAAAAAATCGTCGAAGTATGTCGGCGTAGAAATGATTGGCCAAAATGGAAAGCAGATATTGAAGCTGAATTAAATTCGCTAGCAAAGCGAGAAATATTTGGACTTGTTGTCTAAACACCAAAGAGTGTAATGCCTGTTGGATATAAGTGGGTATTTGTACGAAAACGTAATTAGAAAAATAAAATTGTGCAGGTTTTCTGCAGAAACCCGGGATTGATTATGAAGAAACATATTCTCCCATTATGGATGCAATCACATTTAGATTTTTGATTAGTCTGGTTGTTACAAAAGAATTAGAAATGCAGTTAATGGATGTGGTCACTACATATTTATATGGATCCTTAGATCATGACACACATATGAAAATCCCTGAAGGATATAAAATGCCTGAAGCATCTACAAGTACATCTAGAAATATGTGCTCTATCAGACTACAAAGATCTTTATATGGATTGAAGCAATCCGGACGCATGTGGTATAATCGCTTAAGCGAATATCTATTGAAAGAAGGATTTGAGAATAATCCTATATGCCCATGTGTTTTTATTAAGAAATCAGAATCCGAATTTGTCATTATTGTGGTTTATGTTGATGATTTAAATATTATGAGAACTCCTGAAGAGATCTCAAAAATCGCTATATATTTAAAGAATGAATTTGAAATGAAAGATCTTGACAAAACAAAATTTTGTCTCGGCCTGCAGCTCGAGCACTTGTCAAATGAAATTTTTATTCATCAGTCAATATATGCTGAGAAAGTCCTGAAACAATTTTATATGGACAAATCTCATCCCCTGAGTACTCTAATGATTGTTCGAATACTTGATGTGAAGAATGATTCATTCCGTCCTTGTGATGACGATGAAGAAATTCTTGGTCCTGAAGTACCATATCTCAGTGTAATTGGAGCTTTGATGTATCTTGCAAATTGCACTCGACCAAATATTACATTTTTAGTTAATCTGCTGGCAAGATATAGTTCTGCACCAACTCAAAGGCATTGGAATGGCAATAAACATGTCATTCGTTACCTTCATGGTACGGTTGATATGAGATTATCTTATTAGCGTAGATCAAGTCCACAATTGATTGGGCATGCAGATACAAGTTATCTTTCAGACCTACACAGAGGTAGATCTCAAACTGGATATTTATTTACTTATGGAGATACTGTCATATCATGGAGATCTGTTAATCAGACACTATCTGCTACTTCTTCAAATCACTCAGAGATCATTGCTATTCATGAAGCAAGTCGAGAGTATAGTTGGCTGAGATCAGTAATTCAACATATCCAGGAAAAGTGTGAACTTCCCATGATCAATAATAGCCCAACAATTTTATATGAAACTAATACTGCTTGTATAACTCAAATCAGAGGAGGATATATCAAAGGTGATAGAACCAAACATATTTCACCTAAATTCTTTTATACTCATGAACTTTAAGAAAAATGTGAAATTGATGTCAAGTAGATACGATCTAGTGATAATCTGGCAGATTTATTCACAAAGGCGTTACCAACTTCGACATTCAAGAAGATTGTGCATAACATGAGAATGCGAAAACTCAAAGATCTATTGTCATGCACTTTTTAGGGGGAGTAAATGTCCTGAAGACTTGTATTGATTGTACTCTTTTTCCTTTGCTAAGGTTTTGTCCCACTGGATTTTCCTTTGCAAGGTTTTAATAAGGCAATCTTAAAGCACTTATGGATATATAAGAAGACTGTACTATTTTTCCTTCGTCATTGGTTTTTCTTCCCACTGGATTTTTCCTTGGCAATGTTTTAACGAGACAGATTCTTTATTAGTGGTTATTCAAGGGGGAGTGTAATAAAATGAACGGGACGAAAGATTAGAAGGACGACTATCGCCCTCTGTCCCACCACCAAAATTATGTGAATGACTCCACCACTATTATTTTAAATCTTGCATAGTGATTTACATAGTGACTTACATAGTAACTTTTATAAGAATTTCAAGGCCTATAAATAGGGGTTTCAATTGTTATGAAATTCATAAGAAAATATAGAGAGAGAAAGAAAATTTCAGTTCATAAGAGTTCCAAGAGTTTCTTATATATTTCTCTCTTGCAATATTAGTTTCTTTCTTTAGTTTTATAATAAATATAATGCATTTAGTAGCCATTTTTTATGGCCTTATTTGGTAAATATAATATCAGGTTTTTATAGCCTTATTTATATATAATGAATTATATATTTGGTTCTGTTTTTAATGTTTTTTTGATTTTGTTAATCAGAAGCAAATAGTTTATGGATTTCATAATTTCTACTTAACGTGTGGAGTACTTGTGAATGTGTGTCCGTCCTTTTGTTTTTTTCTCCTCTTTAAATATATGTTACATAAAAAATATTATTGACTTTCACAGTAATATATTGGAGTACTACAACAACATCGGATAATATTTTCAGGATAATTTTTAAGTTTTAAGACTTTGGTGGGGTAAATAATTGAAAATAAGTAATTTTTGTGGATAAATTGTTCTTCGGAAAATATTTGAAATAAAATGGTCATTATTAATCATTCTTTCTTGGTATATCTACTTACATAAAAATTCAAGGAATTAATGGACATCATTTAATACTTATTTGATGGACTGCATTACAGTCTACATATAAATATTTTTATTTTATTATTAAATTAAATAAAGTTTTTAGATTTTTAGAATTTTTTATTTGTAAATAAATATATTTTATTTTTAAATAGAGTTTTTTTATTGGGTTATTACTTGAACAATAAAAAAATCTAATTTATTGCACTGTATGTAATATTGTCCTGTTAATTTACTTGCAGCCTCGTGCACCTCATCTATACACACCTTATAGAAAGATTAGGTACATTCTTATTGAATTAATTTGCTGAAAAAAATAAAATAAACTTGTTAAGTATTTTGGGGAACTATAGTCAATGTAAAGTGACATAGCCCATTTTGGAGGGCTTGGCTGCTATAAATTATTGACTGGACCCAAAAGAAAAAAGAAGAAAAAAAGGAAGTAGGTGGGATTCAATTGACTCTTGGAAGTATGGGGGCAAAGGAGATGGATCACGACTTGGTGAATGTGAAACTCGTGAGAACGATAATTCTTGCAAACTGAGAAATTTGTGCAATTGGTATATATCTTGTCAGCCACCAACCATTTAACGTTCCTTTCACATGGCCACTATAAAGACACAAGATAGAGTAATCTAATATTTGATTCATAAGAAAAATTTTAATTTTAATTTTAATTTTTATAAATTATATCTGATTATTGAATGGTGTGCTGTACATATTGACTTATAAATATAATCTATTATATTTTCTTTCTATTATTTTGTACTGAAAGTGTGAAAGAAAATTTAAAATTAGAAGTAGAATGTGAGCTTGACTTTCATCAATACGATTCCACTGAAGAACTAATGTAAATGCAACAAATATGGGGAATCCCACTTTCATAATTTTGCTTATTTTCTATGATGAAAATCTGATAAAATATTTTATTTTATTTTATATGAAAATCTGATAAAATAATAATGATAAAATAAAATAAAATTATTTATAAAAATAAATCAAGCCAGTAATAACATCATTCTCAATACTCATTATATTTTAAATATATTTCACCACCTTTCATCGACAAAAATAAAATGCAATTCAAAGCATATTTTCAATGTAGTTAATCACTTTCATGAATATAACCAAAATTACTGAAAATGCAATTAAAAAAATATTTCTCAAAATTATCAAAGACAAATTAGATAAAGCAAGCCGAAAAAATTGAAAATAAATGGGTCAACCCAAAAGAGTTGTGTTATTTGAGGTTGGGGATGAAAACCTTGAAATAATCGAAAAAATATATGTTGGGCAGACCCAGAAACAAAAATAACTTTTGGGGGGGTCCAGGATCTACGTACGCCATTCCTAGTGAATCTCTGCATTTACACCAAAAGTACGACAGTGGCTCGTTGTTAAGTTGGAATGTCCTTAATCCGCCTCCTCCTCTGTCCTCTCTAAAAACGATCCATAAATGAAGCTCCATTGATGGTGGCCTCCGGCGGATCTCTCCTAACTCGTTATTTTAATATATTATATATGAGAAATGATAGATGCAGTCATGGAGTTGCAAGCGGCGTGCAGTCGCTTTGAAAAAAAGTGAATATATATGGGACCCACGTAAAAAAGTTAACTTTTTTTCTAAAGCGACTGCGTGCCGTTTGCAACTCCACGACTGTACGTAGCATTACCCATTATATATACACAAACTAAACAAGAACAAGAATTCAACTTCAAACACGGCGATGGGTCCCACCGTCCTCAAAATTCAAACCCCAAAAAGTTCAACCATGACAGGTTGAAGGGAAGAGAGAGAGAGAGAGAGAGAGAGCAAAAAAGTCAGTATTCTTCCTTTTGTCCTTCCGCTCTCACTATTGACTTGTCATATAAAGAGATATACCCTCCCAAATTCCCAATACTCTCTCACATTGCTCTCAGATTCAGATTCAATCTGATTTCGCTCACTTTGCTTTTGCGAAAATGGCGGTTGAGGCTGAGAAATGGGTGCATATGGTGACGGCGCAGACGCCGACGAACATAGCGGTGATTAAGTACTGGGGGAAGAGGGACGAGACCCTAATCCTTCCCGTTAATGATAGCATCAGCGTCACGCTTGATCCCGATCACCTCTGCACCACCACCACCGTTGCCGTCAGCCCCTCCTTTGACCGCGATCGCATGTGGCTCAATGGGAAGGTAAGTCTAGTAGAAAGAAAGCTTTTTCTCTTCCTGTTTTGGCTCTTTCTCAATTCCCTTGGAATTATGATGTGTTTTGCTGCTGAGAAAGCGGGGTGAATGAATATTAGAAAATTGTGTTTCTTTAGTCAAACTGCTTTGTTTGATACCATACAGGAACGTTTGTTCAAAGAGTAAGTGTCGGGGAGGCAAAGAGATTGGAATTCGGAACGCTTAAATTGTCGGTATCTGTCAATAATGATTTTCAAATCGGTAATATTGGAGTTGACTGGATTCTGCTTCATATAATTGATTAGCTTCAAGAACCGAAAATTCAGATTTGGCTTCACGCAAATGTATAGATGTTTCTGGGTGGCAGTTATGAAGGACCTAATAAAAGAAACGAAGAGAGAGACACATCTATAATTATAGTGATTGATGATGTTGGGGAAAAAAATAAATCGTAATTTTGGTCATTAACCTGATTGAAGCATGTAAATGCATTACTATTTCAGATTTACAAAAAAAAGACCATTACCTCTAGGGGAAATGAAACATCGAATTAGTCCTTTTGTCATTCTTTTTATCCTAAATACCTTGATCCTTTGACTTTTGAAGTTAATTCCTGGTGTATTTTGTTTATGTTGGTTAGTGTAGGAGATTTCCCTTTCCGGCGGCAGGTTCCAAAGTTGTCTGAGGGAAGTTCGCAGTCGTGCTAGTGATGTTGAGGATGAGGAAAACGGTATCAAAATTGCAAAGAAGGATTGGGAAAAACTGCACTTACATATTGCTTCTTACAACAATTTCCCTACTGCTGCCGGGTTAGCCTCCTCAGCGGCTGGGCTTGCCTGTCTTGGTATGATCTAGTTGCCCCAATTTCTTTTCATATTCTGTTGTTTTCATAAAAATTGCGTTAGTGGTTCAGGCCTTTAATTTTGAGCATTAATCTGCCTCATCCCCTCCAACATGAATGATCATTGAATCGGTTTTTCTCTCTACAGAAACTAATGACATCAAAAGATTTTTTCTTTCCTCTCTTGATATAGATGTGGTTTCGGCCCACTGACAGTGCATGTCTACTCCTTTAGTAGAGCCTCATTAAAATCTCTTGACTGTGCATGTTTTTGTCAATCAGTCTATTAGTTGCATGATTTTTAAGAAATCCAAACTATTCTACCATGACTTATAAATATTAAAATTCAGTTCAAACTTCATTTTTTCATATTGTAGAGAGCCAAGTTATAGATTTTGTATCACTCAATATAACTGGTGATTCTCACGGTTACTTTTCAAATGGATGTGTTTGGTGCAAAATAACTCAATATAACTGGTCCTCTGATACTGCACTCAAGTTGGTGTTTTCCATACACATGTTTGCACTTGGACTTGTATATCTAGCATCCAAAGAATCCAAAGTGTACCTTTTGCTATTTTATTAATTTACAACCAACGTCAATCTTTTTTAGCTTGATTATAATGGAACTTGAAAAGTGGGCAGATTATGGAAAATTACCTCATAATAGCCATTCCCATATCTAATTCCTACATACATCTGCCAGTGGAACTACAAGCATACTGTCGGTATTCTTGTTTGTATATTATTAAATATATGGAATATGTGGCCATCTATAGTACATAAATCCAGTCAAAGCATTAAGGATGTATTTGTACTATGAAGTTAGGATATTTTGCATCTGCTTGGAGAAATCTATCCTTGGGTACTTCAGCTTTAAATTAGCTGGTTTAAAAATCATATATTAGAGAACATATTGCTGACCCTAAGTGCATGCAATGATTCTTTTCATTTGCAGTTTTTTCCCTTGCAAAGTTAATGAATGTGAAAGAAGATCATAGCAAGCTCTCTGCTATTGCAAGGTATCTCTTTCATTGCTAATACATGTCCAATCTTAAGGTTTTTAGTTACTGAGACTGAATGTCTAGTACCTCTATAAGGAGGGACCCTAGAATAATTGTTAAAATTGGCAATGATGTTTCTTTTTAACTAATCCAGGCAAGGCTCAGGCAGTGCTTGTCGCAGCTTATATGGGGGGTTTGTCAAGTGGATCATGGGAAAAGTATGTTCATTTTCTTTAGGTGCTCTCTGTTAAGAAAGCAAATTTTTTTCAGCATTTAGTTTTGATCCTTTATGTATTAATTTGTTAAGGATGAGGATGGAAGGGACAGCCTTGCAGTTCAACTTGCAGATGAGAAACACTGGGATGATCTTGTTATTATTATTGCTGTGGTATGTTTCTCCCTTTCATTTCTTCAATGTAAATGAGGTTTGTGGTGAATTTGAGCAGTAGACAATTTTTTTTTGGCCCCGGGGGGGGGGGGGGGAATGCTAGACTGTAGTATCATCATGATTGTCATTGGTTATTAGTGTGGTGTAACGTGTATGATAAGCTGCCTGATGAGTATCTGATGTTTAATTGCTCATACTATTCCTGGTTGTTTGTTGATTCAATCTCAATTTATTTATTTTTATTTTAGGTGAGTTCAAGGCAGAAGGAAACGAGTAGCACATCTGGAATGCGTGAGACTGTTGAAACAAGTTTGCTCTTAAAACATAGAGCAAAGGTATTTCCATTCATCTTATCTTCTAATTACTGGCCACTGTCTACGGTGAAATAAAATTGGTGGGTTTTGTATGGTTCTGGAAAATAAGATAGGGTTAGTTGTTGTGTCTTCTATGAGATCAATTTTAGGATCAATTCATATTTTCCTTTATAAACTAACGAGAAGTGCTAGATCTACATGAATCTTTGAAAAGTAGGTTTATAAACTAGTGTGGCTTCATAGGATACATCATATCTACTTCATAATAAAAAGTGCTTTACAATCTAATGTATCATATCAAACCATATCAGTTTGTAAATTTCCTTTTATAAGATTCACGTGTAGACCAAGCATTTCTCTAATAAATATAACTTAAAAATATATATATATATATATATATGGAACCCTTGGTCCTTTTTATAAAACTTTATTTTAATTTTAATTTTCATGTCTCTCCCTGCTCTGCCTCTTTCTCTCTCTTATTTTCTTCAAGGGCATGTCTTTTAAGTTCCATTATTATTCAACTCTCTCATATGGTTGATATTGGATTGAACTTTTGTGTATGATGTTCTCCTCTTTTCGGACTGTAACAGGAAATAGTACCAAAACGCATACTAAAAATGGAAGAAGCCATAAAAAATCGTGACTTCACATCTTTTGCACAATTGACCTGTGCTGATAGCAACCAGTTTCATGCTGTTTGCCTGGACACATCTCCCCCAATATTCTACATGAACGATACATCCCATAGGCAAGTTCTGCCTTAGATTTTTGGTTATATAGCCTTGATTATGTCTTTGTTTTTTCATTGAGCAGCAGCATTAGCTAATGAAATAAATTTTTTTTCAGGATAATCAGTATTGTTGAAAAATGGAATCGATCTGAAGGAACGCCTCAGGTTTGGTTTTATTTCTCCTATTTCTTTTCTGCGAACCTTTGTGATGGTATTTAGAAACAGATTGGACCTAGGTTCCCAGGTTGAATATTGCTTTGTGAACGACTTTTTAAGAAGTTGATGGACAATAATTTCTGGCATGCAAGAAAAAAAGAAGCAAAAATGGAAAAGGGTTTATAGGTGAAGAAAGTTTCTTTATAATTCAACATTACGGCTTGCAAGAGTTCTATACCCTAAGTAATGATAAAAGAATTTGTTCTTTTATCATCTCAAGATTGACAAAGTTGAAGCTTCTACCATCTCAAGATTAGAGATTAGAAGTGCAGTTTCCAAGAAGTTTTCAAAATCTAAGTTAGTCAATGAAACAATATCTTTTAAGACCTTTCAAAAATTTAAAATTTCATGTATTAGGAAAAATCTAAACTATGAATTATTTTTTATAGGGTAAGTTTTTCCTGCAATTTCTCTTGAAAGCACAAAACCTGGAATATTTTGATCCCTTTTTTATTCTTTTTTTGTTTTCTTTTTTCATTTTTCTAAAGCAGTCAAAAAACCCTCTCAACTTCACAGTGTAGAATTTGGCTTTGGTTTCATGGTTGCTAAACTGCTTCCCAGCCTTGATTGCATTAACTGTTCATCATTTTATCCAACAATCGCTCAGTGATTAGGTTGGTTATTTTAATTTTGCTTCTGTTGAAATGGATAATAGGTAAACCATAGACTGCCTCGCCTCTTGGAACTTTGTTATTTTGCCTAGATTGAATATGACTGAAAAACCCGACAGGTGGCATATACTTTTGATGCTGGCCCGAATGCAGTGATGATTGCTCGTGATAGAAAGGCTGCTACCCTTTTACTTCAGAGGCTGCTCTTCTACTTCCCTCCAAATTCAGATACAGATCTGAACAAGTAATGTCTTTGGAGTTTACACCTATGATATATCATTGCATTAGGATTGATGCGATATGAGTTCATTGTCCTAGTGAAAATTTCATACATTTTTACTCATCATAAAGAAATTCAGACATTTTTATTTTTGTATGGCAGCCCCCTTGGCAACTTCTCTGACGGTACTTTTGTTTCTCCTTGTTTCTTTTGCTCATCTTTCAGTTACATTCTTGGTGATAAGTCCATTTTACAAGATGCTGGGCTTAAGGGGATAAAGGATGTGGAAGGTTTGCCCCCACCTCCAGAAATTAAGGATGGCATTCCATCCCAGAAATGCAAGGGAGATGTTAGTTATTTTATCTGCACGAGACCAGGGAGAGGTCCAGTTTTGCTTTCTAATAAAGATCAGGCACTTCTCAACCCCGAAAACGGGCTTCCCAAGTAAGTTCGGAGTATGCTATTTTCCTATACTTAATCCCTTCATTGTCTCAATGGGCTGGAGTATCTTCATCAATCTGATGTCTTTTAGAGTGTGACTCTGGTCACTTTAAAATGACTGAACATGTTTCAAATGTAATTTATTTTTCTCGTTCTGGATAATTTTCAAAGGTTTATGTTAGTCCTTTTGACATGGTTACAAATAAGTTGTGTATTGCCTTCTGAGATTTCAGTTGTAACTTAGGAGGCTTGTCACTGTTGGATCAGTCCTCAGTAATTGTTTGAATAAGAGTTATCCTTTATGCTTTCGGTTCACTTGTGGGAAAATAAATGGAAAAAAAATGAAGAGGGAACTTACAGTTTGTCACCTTAATTTCCTTTTCTTTAAGCACATATCCAAAACTATAGTTTTTGGAATGTTAAGCCGATAACCTTTGCACTGTATCTGGATAGTGGATACACTATATTTTCTACCTGTCAAAGATGAAAAGTCATCCTTGTATAAATATAATAGGATATTCGGATTATAGTGGGACCAAAAAGACTGACCCTCCATGTGAATCCTGCTATGAAAAATTAAAGGGGGACAAGGACTTTATAGAGATGTAGATGTAGCCCACATTCATATGTATAATTTCAAGAGTCCGTCACTGCACAATGCCCAACATTCATTCAAAACTATTAAATCTTCAAACCAGTATGTAGATGTAGCCAACCGTTCTTCTTTTGCTAAGATTTTTAGTTATAGCTAAAAGTCTAGAGATTTGTATTTGTAGTTGTAGCTAAAGGTACTGCCATTCACAAAATAAATAATTGATTGAACAAAGTTTTAGAAACACTGGCAATTTCCTGCTATTTTTATCAAACCAAACTCAAGTAAAATAATAAGCTTTGGATATCATGTATCTATAATCTACTAGTAACTGATAAAAGTAACAGGGTTCTTCGTAGGTGTTAATCAATAATTGCACAACTAGAAAATGAAGAAAATTGCCAACCCCAAAAAAATGGATATGAAGAGACATACCAGAAAATGAATCCAGGGAAATAAAATGAAGAACTGTTGAAGAAGACTTAGAAGAGGAAATTAGAAACCCAATCTTTGTGCTACTGCTAACAGACAAAGTGCACGGTTTACACGACAAAAGTCTCTTAACAAAATACCGAATAGAATAATACTACAAAACATGTTTGTGTAGGAAAATCCATTATTTTGGTTCATTCCTTTTCTGAGTCAAGAACAAATTAATTTTAAAAGGGAAAAAGAAGACGACAAGAACCCATAAAACCCACACTAATATTCAATAAATGCAATACTCAATCCAAAAGCTTCAAAGAATAGAATTAATGGTGACATAACTGACAAGTAAAAGCAGTCCATGCCCACTAGCAATGCTCTCACAACGGATAAATAGATATAACTTTCCCATAATAACAAAGAACAAATTGTCCTGAAAAGAAACAAACTAAAAGCGCTTTGCTTAGACTTCAATAATTAAAAAAAAAAAAGTTTCGTTACAGTTTGTGACTTACTTGTGTAAAGACACGATGCTAATTAGCCACTCGAGGTGGGTGAGCTTGGAGACGCTTGAGGCACGATACATAAAAAGAAAATCAAATGTGAGGGAATGATGAAACTGCGGGCGTTCCATAGTTCATGCATTCTTACTGTTGGGAATAACCGATTATCAAATGCTAAATGAAGTATCGTACGGTGGTAGCAAACAAAAAATAACGACAATTACACAAAGCACATCATAATTTAAGTGGTTCGGCTCAATATGAGCTTACATCTACTTGCGAGGTTAGTCTCAACAAATTCATTATAAATAAAGATGAAGTATAAGAAATCAATAATAAAAATACCTAATCCCAAAGCCCCAATGCATACAATGAACTTTTAGAATTTTTTATAAAAGGATTCTATCTTTCTTAACAAAGTCTGGCTATTGACTACTTAAAAAACATATAGAAAAACATGTATTTATAGTAAAACGGCATATAATTCTAAAAAATAGAATATTCGCTCCAGCGGAGCTTGAGCGAACATTAGGGTTAGCGCCCCGCTCAAGTGGACTATTGAGCAGGTGTTGAGCAAATTCACGAGTTGGCCTACTGTTTGAGTTGACTGTCGAGAGGGTGTCGAGCGAACTCTTTGTCTGAACCTTCACTCAAGCAGACTGTCGAGCGAAGTATCGAGTTAAGGTTGTTTGAGTCAAGGTTAAGCCACAGTCAAGTAAGAGTCAAGCAACAAACAAACCAAGCCTTAAAAAACACATTTTCAACAAGAAATTAAGCCAGAAGTCAACACTTACGAGTACGTACATGTAATAAAAAGGGATTTATTATCATTGCAGCCTACAAAAGCCCCAAATGAGCTTGAAGTTCCATTTATTAATTTAGAGTTGTAGGAGAAAATAAAGGAGACAAACCTAAGGAGAAGAAGGTCGCGCGACTTAAGCCAGAGCACAATTCGTGAAGCCCAATTCTGCACTGTGAAATGAGAGGAAGAGAGAAATGGAAGAGAGAAAACACGCGAGGAGGAAATAAAGTGAGAGGGAAATGAAAAAAATTTTGTTGGGAGATTAACCGTGAATAAAAATACATTTACTTGGTGAACATTAAACCCTTCATATTTGAAGGAACCTGTGGAGGGATAAAACTATCTGATTACCACATCCACACTCGCCAGGTCTTACCAGGTTAGGCGTCCACCTAGGGGCGGTCATGGAGAGGATAAAAGCGGCCTATAAGTAAGAGACAGGAAAACTGGCTCAATCCTGTTTAAAGAGAAATCTGAAGGTGATAAGACAATACCCACCCAAAAAAGAAATGAGAAGGCGAGACGCCCATTTTTTGCTCCACCAAGTTCATCACTAGCCTGGTTGGGACCATGAAGGGCCACCTCATACACCGCATTAAATAACTGTCTGTTCCCAATTATATCGCATTAATGGTAAAGCACTCATTAAGGATAAAAATCACGTGACATTGTAATCCTTATAAATAGCAAGAAACGTTGATATTCACAAGTATGTAAAATCAATGATACTTTTCGTTTTGAGGAAACAGATATAACTCTCTTTCTAACAAGATCGCCAGAGAATTCACAGGGCGATGAAGCCCCATTCTTCTTGTCAACAGGTATTAAAAGTCTGGAATCGCCAAGTGATCCAGGGTGCAGAACACGCATCAACAGTGGCGTCATCTGTGGGATTGATCTAGTGAGTATGTGTCATATGCAAACCAACCACAAAGTGACTCCATTCCAAGAACAGACATCTCAATGGAAGATCAACTAGCAGCAATGGAAGAAACTATTCGAAGGTTGACAGAAAAAAACGAGAGGCTACAAAAAGCTGATAAAAAACATACATTCTGTGTTGAGCCGAATGTCAGTGAGCACGTGGACTCTCGTCAAATGAACGAGTCCAATCTAGTCGAGGAGGAGAGGCGTAAGATGCATCTCGACCTTAAAGAGCTTGAGGATAAATATGAGAGAATAGCCAAGCGAATAGAGGCACCTATCATTACCGTGCAACTACGCATTGGCTCAGGAACTTCTTATAGTAATAACGTGATGGCGGTTCCCCTCCCTCCTAAATCCTGGGTACCACAGATGGAGCTATATGATGGGAGCAAGGATCCATACGAGCACATAGAAGCATTTAGGATGCATATGAATTTGCATGATTTCCTAGTGAAGTGGCGTGCCGGGCGTTCCCACTTACTCTTAAAGGATCTGCCCGTACGTGGTTCGGAACCATCCCCACTAGTTTTATAGATAGTTTTGACTGTCGAGCACACTTATTTTTAACTCAATTCTTGGGAAGTCGCAAAAGGAAGTGCCCCACTGCTTATTTCCTCACAGTCAAACAGCGTGGTCAAGAAAGCTTGAAGAACTACCTCTCCCAGTTCAATAAAGAACATATGACCATCGGCGACCAGGATGAAAAAATCACCCTGGCCGTTCTCTTCAGTAGGATATGGCCTGGAAGCCCATTCCTAGTGGAAATTGTTCGAAAGCCTCCCGCCACGTTAGCCGAATTTATGGACAAGGCTGATAGTTATATAAATGCAAAATACACTCTTCAAGCTTTGACTGAACCTCGTCATGAGGAAATGGAATGGGCAGATAGAGCCTCAGCTAGCCAACGAACAAAATTGGCAAGTGATCACAAGAAAGAAGATAGCAACGACACTAGAAGAAGGTAGGCCCCTGGAAGTCAACCACCTCAACGATACCTCCATGCCAACTTGGCGGTCAACAGAGAGAAGGAGCATGGGCGACCCCAAGAGCTAACTACATGACAACCGACGGGCAGATATTGCATATATCACAAGTCCACTTGGCACAATACTCAAGATTGTAGGACTTTTAAATGGAAGGACGAAGATGAGCGACAAGGTAACCCACTGATAGAGAGACACCCAGATAGTAGGCATAGTGTGAGCCCCCATCGACAGAGGCGGGGAGCTGAAAAAGATAGAAGTCCACCCAAAATAGGAGGGCCTCTAGGTGAAATACGAACCATTGCTGGTGGCGTGCCCAGAAGAGGTGAAACCTCTACCTCGAGGAAAGCATATGCCCGAGAAGTACGGTATAGTGAAGTCTTCGCACCTCGAGGATTTATCGGGCGAACATCTTTACCAAGGAATCTCCCAATAACCTTCGATGAACAAGATGAAGGAGTCAAGCAACCTCATGATGATGCCTTGGTAATAACCTTGTTGGTCACCAACTTCACGACCCAAAGAATCCTTGTAGATAATAGGAGTTCAGCTGATATTTTGTATAGGGAGGCTTTTAGCAAAATGGGGATTAGGACAGACAGGTTAAAGCCTGCCCCAACGTCCTTGAAGGGATTTGCTGCCGAGACAATCCAACCTGAGGGAGTAATAACTCTGCCGATCATGGTCGGTGAAACGCCCAGAACATCTATGATCATGGTCGACTTTTTGGTGGTCAAAGTCCATTCCTCATATAACGCAATCCTAGGGCACCCTTCATTGAACCGCCTAAGAGCAATCACTTCAACATATTACCTCAAAATGAAGTTTTCAACCTTGGAAAGGGTGGGAGAAGTCAAATAAGAGTAGACCATGGCGCGAGAATGTTACTCTTGAGAACTGAGGCACGAGTGCCAGATAGTAGAACATAATGAAAGAACATAATTACCTCTACCACCACCATTAACTGAATGGGATGAGGAAATTCGAGAGAAGCATGCACATAGACAAGCTGAGCCCAATAAACCTTTAGAGCTAGTCGCCATCGACTTGACCAAACCAGAATAGAAAGTCCAGATGGGTACCAAATTAAAATCCAATCTAAAACAAAATCTTAGACAACTCTTGGCAGAAAATCAAGAACTTTTTGCCTGGACCCATGAAAACATGACAGGGATAGATAGCAACCTCACAGAACATCATCTGAGAGTAAATCCTAATGCATGAAAGATTAAGCAAAAGAGGCAGAGTTTTTGCGCTGAGAAACATGCCGCTATAGTCGAGAAAGATGACCGCTTGTTAGCTACAAATTTTATCAGGGAAATACATTATCTCGAATGGCTATCTAATGTAGTGCTAGTGAAAAGGACGAGCGGTAAGTGGCAGATGTACGTTGACTTCACTGACCTCAACAAAGCCTATTCGAAGGATAGTTTTCCCCTTCCCCGGATTGCTCTAATTGTAGACTCGACTGCTGGTCACCCGCTCCTCACCTTCATGGACGCTTACTCCGAGTACAACCAGATCAAGATGAGCCTAGAAGATGAAGAAAAGACGGCCTAGAAGATGACCAATCGAGGGTTATATTGCTACAAAGTAATGCCTTTCGGACTAAAGAATGCAGGGGTTACGTATCAACGCCTAGTAAATCGGATGTTCAAACAACAGAGTGAAACATGGAGGTATATGTTGATGAACTTCTGGTCAAAAGTAAAGAACCCAAGCAACACATAGGCGACCTTTGCGAAATCTTCGGGGTCTTACACCGTTACAAAATGAAGCTCAATCCTAATAAATGTGTCTTTGGAGTAGGGTCGAGTAAGTTTCTGGGATACATGGTGTCCGATAAAGGGATCGAGGCAAATCCAGGAAAAGTGAAGGCTATTTCCCAAATGATCACACCTCGGAATCACCATGAGGTACAACAGCTGGCGGGTCGAGTGACCGTCTTAAGTCACTTCATTGCTCGGTCTACAAACCGATGTCTCCCTTTCTTTCAAGTCCTCAGAAAAGTCAAGGAGTGGGACCAATCTTGCGATAAACCCTGATGCGAATTAAAAGAGTACTTGATTAGCCCACCTCTGCTTAGTCAAACCGTACCAAGCGAGGTACTGACAGTCCATTTGGCCATCTTGCCTAACGCAACCTCGGCGACCCTGGTAAAAGACACCCCTACAGGACAGCGGCCGATTTATTACGTCAGTCGGGCTTTTATAGGAGCAAAATCAAGATATCCTCAAACAGAGATGATGACTTTTGCACTAATTGTCGCAACTAGGCGGCTCCGACCATATTTCCAAGCTTATACAGTACGAGTACCCACCGACCAACCCTTAAAGGCGGTGTTACAATGACCTGATACTTCGGGAAGGTTAACAAAATGGGCTACAGAGCTCAGCGAGTTCGACTTGGAATATGCCCCCAGAACGGCGATCAAAGGGCAAGTTTTGACAGATTGCATTGTCGAACTTACAGGTTTCCCAGAAGAGGTTCTCCTAGTCCCTCAAGGGAAGCCTTGGATCGTTTATGTTGACGGGTCGTCATGCAAAGCTAGTGGAGGGGCGAGGGTCCATATCCTGACAAATGATAACGAGCGATACAACTATGCAATCAACTTACTTTCAAAGTTACCAACAACGAAGTTGAATATGAAGCACTCTTAACTAGGCTAAATGTAGCTCGCCTACTAGGAGCTAGAGAAGTCGATGTACGTGTAGACTCCCAAGTCATGGTCAATCAAGTGTTAGAAGTATTCGCAACAAAAGTAGAGCGGTTGAAGAAATATCTAAAGCTATTTTGTGAAGCTAGGGACCATTTTCAATATTCCTCCGTGCAACAAATCCTGAGGGCGAACAATCACCAAGCTCATTACCTAGCACGGGCGGCTTCAAGACAAGAGGACGTTCCCTTCCCTAAACATACTGAAGTAAGAAAAGTCGATACTTCATCCATTTGAAATGAAATATTTCACACGAAAACAACCTAACCCGAGTGGGCCCAAGATGTGATAAGCTTACTACAGGACGGCAAGTTACCCGCCGGTGTAGATGAAGCCAAAAAAGTATGGAATAGAGCTGCCAGATTTGTCCTCTTTAAGGAAATATTGTACAAGAGAGAATTCTCTGAACCTCTCCTTAGATTTTTGACGGTAAACGAATCCCAATTTGCGCTTACTGAAATTCATAAAAGTATCTGCAGAAGTCACTTGGGAGGAAGGGTCTTAGTTGCAAAGATAACTCGGGCAGGCTATTGCTGGCCAAACACCCTTCGAGATGCAAAGGAATTCACTAGAAAATGTCACAAATATCAAGAACATACTCCCATCTCACACTTCCCGCCTGAAGAGCTATCATCCATTGTAGCACCATGGCCGTTTGCTCAGTGGGGGCTTAATTTCATAGGCCATTTTCCTGTAACAAGAGGAGGAGCTAAATTTACTTTGGTTGTAGTAGATTATTTCACCAAATAGCTGGAAGCGGAAGCCCTTGCAATGATCACCTCCCAATCAATCACAAAATTTCTCTGGAAGTCAATTGTATGTCGATTTTGAATACCCAAAAGTCTCATATCAGACAACGGGAAGCAGTTTGACTCCTCTCATTATCGACAATGGTGTGCGGAGCTGAGGATCAAAGATTCAAAATACAATATTTGTCACCTGGCCACCCGCAATCGAACGGCCAAGCAGAAGCAACAAACAAAGCTCTCTTATCCATCCTTAAGAAGAAATTGGGTGATCATAAAGGGGCATGGGTGGATGAACAGCCAGGCATGCTATGGGCCTACCGAACGACTGTACGAACTCTCACTGGGGAGACAACATTCGCCCACACATATGGTACCAAAGCGGTGATCCCCATTGAGGTTGGGACCACAACCCTTAGGATGCAGCATTTCGAAGCCCAAGATAATGAGAAAAAACTAGTGAAATAGCTAGACTTTATTAGTGAAAAGCAAAATGGCGCCGCAATACGAGTAGCACACCACAAGCGTTTGACCGAGCAATATTTTAACAAACATGTCAAACCACGGTGGGAATGACCATACGTTATCACCGCCAGTAACCGCTCGGGATCCTATGGACTCAAAGACAGCCAAGGAAAAGAACTTCCTTACCCGTGAAATGCAGAATATTTAAAGAAATATTATGTGTAGAACATGCACCTTTTAAATCATGTAGCTCTTCAAGCTAATGAGATCGAAATATATTGCATCATTTGACGAAATACTATATATGGCTTGCTCGCCCAAGGCTCGAGACTTAAGTTCATTCACCTAAGTAGACTCGCCAAGTCCTCACCTTTGCACTTTCTCAATGGCGACACAAGGGTCGCAGGGTCGTGTGAAAGTACCCTCGCCAAATGGCTCGCTCGCCAGGGCTCGAGAGTTAAGTTCATTCACCTAGGTAGACTCGCCAAATCCACACCTTCGCACCTTCTCAATGGCGACACATGAGTCGCGAGGTCTTGTGAAAGCACCCCCGCCAAACGGCTTGCTCGCCCAGGGCTCGAGACTTAGGTTCATTCACCTAAGTAGACTCGCTAAGTCCTCACCTTCGCACTTTCTCAATGGCCACACACGAGTCGTGGGGTTGTTTGAAAGCACCCCTGCCAAATAGCTTGCTCGCCCAGGGATCGAGACTTCGGTTCATTCACCTAAGTAGACTCGCCAAGTCCTCATCTTCGCATCTTCTCAATGGCGACACACGAGTGGCAGGGTTGTGTGAAATCACCCCCGCCAAATGGCTCCCTCGCTCGGGACTCGAGACTTAGATTTATTCACCTAAGTAGACTCGCCAAATCCTCACCTTCGCACCTTCTCAATGGCGACACACGAGTTGCAAGGTCGTGTGAAAGCACCACCGCCAAATGGTTCGCTCGCCTAGGGCTCGAGACTTAGGTTCATTCACCTAAGTAGACTCGCCAAGTCCTCACCTTCGCACCTTCTCAATGGCGACACACAGGTCGCGGGGTCTTGTGAAAGTACCCCCGCCAAATGGCTCGCTTGCCTAGGGCTCGAGATTTAGGTTCATTCACCTAAGGGTACTCGCCAAGCGCTCACTCTAGCTATTTGCAAATGCACTTGCAATTACCCTCGCATTAAATCTTTCATAGGAGAAACAAAACGAAATTCCAAACCCCCAAAACAAATCTCTATCAAATGACTTTTGATAGAAATTCGCGGGGTACTAAAGAGGAGCACAAACAACAATAAGAATAACCAACAGGGTCGAGATTACATTAAAGTACCGAGATTCCATTACATAAAAAAAAATAGAGAGAGGAAAATCATCGTCGATCATTCAGGAGGCGAAGGAGACTCAGGCGTTCCAATATTAATAGCTGAGGCCTTGTCAACTGGATCAGGAACAAGCAGAGTACGGTCCATACCAATAACGTCGAAGGAGGGATTGCGTACAATCTCCTCCCTCAGCCGCCTTATGCCTTCTACGTAACCATAGCTCCAGGCGAAGATGCTGATAGAATGACCATGAGCCACCTGACACTTAAGGGCTTCAAGTTCAATATTAGCCCCACCAAGGGCAGTTTGGAGAACAGCCAGCTCAGCAATATAAGCATCACGCTCATGTTCCATCCCCTCCATCCTAGTATAAAGAGTCTTTATCTCGACCTCCTGAATAGCTCGAGACTCTGGTTGAGGTCTATGTTCAGAAGATAGGCGGGAGGCAAAACCCCCCAGTCAGCCTGAACGGAAAACTTTCCCCGGACCTCATCCTCAGGAAACTGCCATCCATTCCCCGTCAAGTAGAAAATATTTTTTGTGTACTCCTTGGGGTTGGAGTATTGGCTCTCAAGGACACACAATTTTGTTTCTCCATCTTTCGCCTGGAAACCCACCAAACTATGAGCCGGTTTGCGAATGAGGTGATACAAGAAAAAAAAAAAACTCCCTAGCAGTTAGGTCGGGATATGCCTCGCCTGACTCGAGCAGTAACAATCGCTAGGCATTGGAAAGAAGTTGTGTTGGAGTCAGGCTCAAGTAGTGAAGCACTTCCCTAACAGGGTGTATAAAGGGAAGACGGAGTCCGTTCTTGAACATCGTCTCGTACACAAGTACATGTAGGGATTTTCCCTTGGAATGCCGAGGGAAATCCTGAACCATTTCCAGACCTACGGACCCCGAAATATGCCCAAGGTCACGAAGGGATTGGATATCATTGGGAGAGCAGGTGGGAGACCATTTGTGTCTAACGAAGATGGAAGAAGAAGAAGCCATTAAAGCTGAAGCACGAGGAGGAAGAGAGACGGAAAGGAATTGCAAGAGCAGCAAGGAGAAAGTTCGGAAAAAGAAAAGGGAGAAAATACCTCTATTTATATCCAGGCGAACGTTTGCTGCTCCTGAGGAACCAAGTGACATCAACATGGAACATTAAAGCGCGTGAATTGCACCAACCAACTACGATAAAGGTTTGGGCGAGAGTTTCAAAAAAATGCATTATGGCAAAGCACGTCCCTGACACGCCTCAATCGGCTTGTACCAGTGGAAAACGCTTGAAGGGAAGTTCAAAGGTCTGGCACGCGATGATGACAATTAAGACGGACAAATTAATGAGGATGAGACAAAGAGTCACAAAGCTCAAAGGTCACACATTACATATACTTAAGGGGTACTGCCTACGTCAGTATCAACTGTGGGAATTGCAATCATCACCGTTCATTCATCCCATGTGTTACTGGGGATCACGTGCCTCGCTCTATACTCGCCTACTTTACTTGCCTACTGTAACCTAACAAGTCATACGAAAGTTATAAAACCAGTACGGATAGAAGAAATCCCCACCAACGTCTCGTTGATAGGGATTCGCGGGGTACTATGGAGGGGTAAAACAATCCGATTACCATATCCACACTTGCCAGGTCTTGCCAGGTTAGGCATCTGCTTAGGGACAGTCATTAAAAGGATACAAGCAGCCTATAAATAGGAGACAAGAAAACCAGTTCAGTCCTGTTTAAAGGGGAATCTGAAGGTGACAAGACAACACCTGCCAAAGAAAAAAATGAGAAGGCGAGACGATCATTCCTTGCTCCACCGTTCATCACTAGCCTAGTTGGAACCATGAAGGGTCACCTCATACACCGCATTAAATAACTATATGTTCTCAATCATATCGTATTAATGATAAAGCACTCGAGAAGAAGTGTATCAGTTAATGACTGATACAAACTCGTCTTGCATTTAATGCGGGACGTGATCCCAGTCATTACCAACCCGAGCAATAAATGCCTCCAGACAAAAAGAATGATGAGCATGATGAATCATCCTCATCATCGACAGATTCATTCATTAAGGATAAAAATCACACGACATCGTAACCCCTATAAATAGCAAGAAATGTTGATATTCACAGGTACGTAAAATCAATGATACTTTTCGTTTTGAGGAAACAGATATAACTCTCTTTCTAACAAGATCGTCAAATAATTCACAAGGCGATGAATCCCCATTCTTCTTGTCAGCAGGTCTTGAAAGTCTGGAATCGCCAAGTGGTCCAGGGCGTAGAACACCCATCAACAGAACCTATGCATTTACTGTAGCTCAAAACTTCTCACTCATCCTTTTGGCTAATCTAATGCAACTGTGTTCTGATGAAATTCATCATATTTTGCATTTGACTAGACTTTTAATGAGCTAATGTCAATGTTCTTACGATGTTATCAACCCAACTGGGGAAGTTTCAGTATTATTAAGGTTTATGCCCCATCTGTTTCACAGATTATTTTATCTCAACATCTAAATATTATTTAAACAAAAATACTTCTCAATTTCAAGTTTTCAAGTTTTTCTTATGTAATTATTACAATTTTATCAAACTTTCAAATAAAATACAAAAAAAAATCAAATATCAAAACAAAGATAATATCAAAAAATTAAATTCTAATAATATTTTAACTTTATAATTTTTTCCCTCTTTCCAAAATTCCATAAAATATTTTATTTAATTGCTAAGGCTACAAGGAATCCCAACTAGGCAGTTTTTTTTTAAGTTTTTTTCTTATATTTTTTTAGTACTTTTAAACATTTTTTTTTAAATCACAATATTAAATAAAAAATAAAATCAAGATTTGCGATTTTTATTTGCGAGTTTAGCATTTTTCTTTAATTAAACAACAAAAGATTTTTTTGTAAGACTTGAATAGAGTGACTAGAATTGCTATGGTGGGGTGCTCTGTGTCTAGAGGTATCAAAATGTATCAACGGGTCATATTTGTATCATGTCAAGGTGTATACATAATGCTTAAAGGGTCAATACAAACATAACCTGTTAAAGATTTCGTGCCAAAAACTTCAATTATAATACAACCCGTTAAGATAACGGGTTGACACGATAGATCCGTTAAGACCCATTAAGACACTTGACACTATATAACACGACACAACACAACACGACTTAACACGTTTCAACCCACAAATCCATTAGTGACCCATTCGAATTTAACCTATTTAATTTTATACAAATATTAAAACTTAAATAATAATTACAAAACATAAAAAATTAATTACAAATTATAATCTTAAAATTATAATTTAATAAGTAGTACGTTATAAAATATGATAAACACACAAATATGATCCACATATTGTAAAATTTTAAAATTACAACTCAAACATATTAAATAACAATGAGTTAACTCGTTAATGACTTTTTAAAAAGTACTTAAATGGGATATGTAAGTGTCTAAGAGTATAAAAATAAATTCAAATTTCTTAACGGATCATAAAGGGTTCAACCCGTTATGACCCATTATCAAATCGTGTCTTAACGGGTTGATATGATTTGACCCAAAACTCATTAAAGCTAAACACTAACTCGCTTTTATCATTTTGTGTTAATGTGTCGTATCACATATTGCTACCTTACCTATATCCGACTTTTTGTTCACATCGTACTCTTGCAACTTGCACATTCATGTAATCTCTTGGAGCGAACACAAAAATACGCTGCTTCAGCTCAACGGTGAAATACAGCAAGCAACTTCTGTTAGGTATAGTCTGGCGTTAGTTAGACCAACAAAGGAATCACTTCATTTCCTTTATGTTAAAGAATCACGGTGACATAATCCGGATTTTCTTTTTCTTTCTCTAAGCTGTGTTTGCAATTCTGAGACTGCTCGATTTGTATGTTAATATTGGGTTTAATCTTCATATGATTGAAACTTGTTTCCATGCATTGTTTGCTCGAGTGTAAAACTGGTACAACCCGACAAGTTTGGATTGGGTTTGTAAGGTGGAGTGAGCTTTGTGGGATATAACATTCTCTTTGGATATCAAATTTATTTCAATTTATTTTATTTTATCATTATAATTTTTTTATATTTTTATATAAAATATAATAAATCATTCTACTTTTTTAAATCTTAAAACACTCATAATATTAAAAGTAATATTCTAATAATATTTTATCCAACTCAATTCAGCTCAGCTGAATTCATCTCAATATTCAAACACAACTAAATGAGTTTATGTATTTATATATTAAGATAAATTTATATGTATTTATAAAAATTGAAAAATGTTGTGGGTCCTATATGTAAAAAAGTATTAATTTAAATAATGTTGTAGGTCTCACGTACGCATAAAGAAATTTTAAATTGAAATGAGTTTAGTAGTTTGAGAGTTGAATGTTTAAATATTAGATCTAGTTTAAAAATTAGACTGAATTAAGTTGATCTTAAGTGAACCTAACCTTAATCACTATTCACAAATTACTTTACTATTATTTACCTATTTCTCATTCATCTCACGTGAATAACCAACCTTAGTGATGTTGTTCTTTTGTTTTTTGATAACAAAGTAAATTGACAACCTTAGTGATGTTACGACAGTATTTTTCCACCATATATAAGGGTTGTGAATAAAATTTATGGTTTTGTATTTTTTTTCAAATTACAAGTTGGACTGTGAAAATAGGTGAACCCAAATAATAAATTTACTTATTATAAACATTTTGGTAAAATTGAATGTAGTCGATGACGTATCATAATATAATAGAGAAAAAATTCGGCTGTAATAGATTATGGGCATCAACATGCATATTTATTTAATGTAATTGGTCAAAAAGTTAAATTTTAATAAAAGAGTAATGCTATATACAAGTAACGTAGCGCACTCATACACGCACTTATACACGCACTTATGCATACTTATTAGATGCCTTCATATATTTTATTTTAAATATAAATATTTTACTAAAATTTATCTTTCCAACTCAAATTAGTGTGGATAGGCATTTCGAGTTTTCCTTAATAAAAACAATGCATATTTTAATTTTTTTTATGAAAACAGACTCATTGGTACGCAGATCGCAAATTTGCTTAAACGTAACAAATTCCTATAATAAAATGGATATTGATTTGATTTACTTTTTATTTTACTTTTTAATTAAACATCACAAATTAAGTATTATTACATTCACAAAATAATAAATAAATAAATAATTATACAAAATAATCTTACAAATTATGTAGTTTTATCCTATATATTAGATTTATTTTATAATAAAAATAATTTTATAATTTGATAAATTATAT
Organism: Platycarya longipes; assembly: GCA_036559045.1. Taxonomy (NCBI): domain Eukaryota; kingdom Viridiplantae; phylum Streptophyta; class Magnoliopsida; order Fagales; family Juglandaceae; genus Platycarya; species Platycarya longipes. Next base: position 33,338,496 of record CM071801.1, read on the forward strand.
TAAATTATATCAATTTAGAAAATATTTTTTTTTATTTAACCTCTTTATGATTAAAGTACTTTAGATTGTTTTTATAAAGACTTTGATCCAGTGGCTAGAATTGCTGTGGTGGGGTGTGCTTTGTTCCTATTTTTTGAGTGATGTTGGAGGATTCGTAATATTTAACATATCCTTTTTATATAAACAGTGTTATATACTGTTCATACGAGGGAATGCGCTGACGTGGGTGCTCCCCTCATCTCTCCTGTTTTTTTCCATCGTACACATGCACGTGGGAGCCTCATTTCTCCTGTTTTTTTGCATCCTACACATGCACGTTCAATCCATGGAGCGAACACAAAGATAAAGCTGCTTCAGCTCACCGTCTCATTCCAATCTGTTCCAGGTTCTCTCTCTCTCTCTCTCTCTCTCTCTCTCTAATAGCACCGGTGAAATACAGCAACTTTTGTTAGGTATAGTCCGGCGTTACTTAGACCAACAAAGGAATCACTTCATTTCCTTTATATTCAAGAACCACGGTGACATAATCCGGATTTTGTGTTTCTTAATTTCTCTAAGCTGTGTTTGCAATTCTGAGACTGCTCGATGTGTATGTTAAAATAGGGTTTTAATCTCATATGATTGAAACTTGTTTCCAAGCGTTGTTTGCTTTAGTGTAAGACTGGTACAAGTTTCGGTCGGGTTCGGAATTAGATGAATATTCAGTCTCCACTTTCTGCTCCATGATACTCTTAAATGTGGTGCATAACTGTTAATTGGATGGAACATGAGTTAACTCAACATTGTTTCTCTTTGCATTTGAAATGCTCCGTCGGCAGTAAGTACTTATACAATTTTCAAGTAAAATAGTATGAAAATTCTCTATTTTAGGCGGTAGGTTCCTCTCTGTGTTAATGCTCGTAGATAGCAACCAAATTCTAAATGTATCTGATATATGACTTAAGATGTTAATTTTTTACTGTGTTCTGTTTTTCCTCTCAAGTAACTCTTCTGTATTCAGAAATATCATTTTCTTTTTTCATAGATTCAGGATGTTGAAAAGATCAATTACAGTGGTTTTGTTGATTGGGCTGCTGGCATGGGCGTATCAAGCCACCCACCCTCCGCCTCCAAGCATTTGTGGATCCCCAGGCGGCCCTCCTGTAACAGCGCCAAGAATAAAGCTCAGGGATGGAAGGCATCTGGCCTACAAGGAGCATGGGGTGTCAAAAGAAGTTGCCAAATATAAGATTATCTTTATTCATGGCTTCCTCTCTACTAGACATGATGTAGTGATTGCAGCAAACCTCCCTCCAGTACTGAAATCCTTTAAGATTGAACTTCTAAATCTCATCATTTCTACATAGAATTTAGTTGTCAATATGAGTTCACTAATGGACCTCATGGCGGAAATAATTCTCAGGAATTTATCCAAGGACTGGGACTCTACATTGTGTCTTTTGACAAACCAGGCTATGGAGAAAGTGACCCAGATCCAAAAAGATCAGTGAAAAGTTTGGCTTTAGATATAGAAGAGCTAGCCGATCAGTTGGGATTTGGATCCAAATTTTATGTAATTGGGCTCTCTATGGGCGGCCAGGTTGTTTGGGGCTGCCTCAAGTACATTCCTCATAGGTAAGCAGCAAAATGACTAATCTAACCAAAATTAAAGCCAAACATATGATATTTTGTTCACGAATAGCATGTATGTAAAATGAAAGAAATTGAGAATGAATCTAGGTGAAAGAAAGAGCAAAAGCCTCTTCAAAATCAATCATACCCTTAATCTGTTGAGAAGTTGGGATTTTGTGAAGTTAGTATGATCAAGTATTGTTTCTTCCTTAAAAATGTATCTAATATGTATAGATTGCTGAGTCCTTTCTGCATCATCTCACTCCAAGTTAGTCATCCTTATTGTTTTGTTGATAGGCTAGCAGGAGCAACATTGTTGGCTCCGGTTGTGAACTACTGGTGGCAAGGCTTTCCTGCCAACTTGTCTACAGAGGCTTACAAGAAGCAACCACCTCAGGACCAGTGGGCCCTTCGAGTTGCCCACTACATACCATGGCTAACCTACTGGTGGAACACTCAACAGTGGTTCCCTGCATCCAGTGTCGTATCCGGCAATCCTGATTTATTTTCTCGCCAAGATTTAGAAATACTTTCTAAGTTTGCTGGGAGGAAGAATCCGCACAAGGCACTTTTTTTATACTACTAATTTTCCAAAACTAAGTTATTGGCCTCAATAAGTAGATGGGGATGAACAATAATTAAGTGCATGCGAGCAGTATAAATATAGATCTAAGCTTTTGGGTTGGTATGGTATTCAAATATATTACATTATGGTAAAATTGGAAGACTCCCCTGGTATTCATTTTTCTCACTGTATGACTCAACAAACATGTTTGAAACACTAGATTCTTCTGTAAGGAAATGCAATCATCAGTCTTGTGAAAAGAAATTAAGATACACGGCTCCGCGTACTTTTTACAGAATTGATGACGTGGCATCAGTCAGTCAAAATATTAAAAAAATTAAAAACAGAATAAAAGAGAAAAAAATATAAATAATTAAATTAAGAGATACATAAAAATAATATTTTTGTACGACGTTTACGTAAAAAGTATATAAGTCGTGTACAAATAGTATTTTTGATTTTTAATTTATGTTGAAGTTTTTTTTTTTTTTATTGTTCTTTATTCTTGCTGCAGGCACAGGTCAGGCAACAAGGAGAATTTGAGTCCATCCATCGGAACTTGATGATTGGATTTGGGAGTTGGGAGTTCAGTCCTATGGATCTTGAAAACCCTTTTCCAAATAATGAAGGCTCAGTTCATCTATGGCATGGCGATGAAGATCGTCTTGTGCCAGTCACTCTGCAACGCTATATTGCTAAAAAACTTCCATGGATTCAATACCATGAGTTGCCTGGTGCTGGACACCTATTTCCAGTTGCTGAAGGAGTAAGCGAAGCTATTATTAAGGCGCTTTTGTTGGGTCAGAAGTAGCCTCAATAACTTTTTTTTCTTTTTTTCTCTTTCCTTCTTTTTCTTTTTTCCCACCCTTCTTGCTTTTAATGTATTTTCCGTTTTATGACACTATGTGGCTCTTCATATCCAACCTCTCTAATATCTATATTTTTCCACATATCAAGTAAAAAATCTTAACGTGATTCAGAAAAAATTAAAACACAGTCATTGGATTAATATTATTTTTCCAACTAAAACAGAGTAAAGTGACGAGGGCACTTGTGAGTTTTTATTTTTCATTTTTTTTCATGCATTTTTTAATTCCCTTAAATATTTTTTAAAAAAAATCATAACATCATTAAAAAATAATTACTTGATTATTAAATAAATAAATAATGGGGACCCATTGTCAATATCCAAAGTATTTTCCTAATATTTATTGTTTCTACATTCCAATTAGCCCTGTCTTACCCATACTGTATGGAATTTCACGATATTTTTGTTCTTTTGATTTTTTTAGTCACTTGCCTGCCCCAAAAAACACGAATAACCCTAGCCCGGCCACGTTCTCTCCCGATTCCTCCCCATCTTTCAGCAATGATTGATGCAAATCGAAAAAAATACCCAACAACTCATAATAACATAACCGTGAAAATGGAATCTAACAAACAACAAAAATGGCATACTCTTTGTTTTGCTTCGTATGTTATTCCAAGGAATCCTGCTTGAAGCACAGGTGGATGATTAAACTTCGCGGCGGTGTGAGAATTAATTGTCGGGCAATGCTATATACAGTCTAAAAAATTAGACTCTTTTGCCGTTCAAATAAGGGCAAAACTAAAAAATCTAGTTTGGAGGGTTAATTTACAAAACAAAATTTAAGAAGAGATAAATATTAATTTTTTATATAATCTATTTTATAAAAATATATTTCAAAATTTGATTTTTATCAAGTTTTAAAGATTTTGGAGAGACCAAAGCCCCTCGAGCCAAAAGGTGGTTCCGCCCCTGAATCCAAGTAATAAACAAATAGAGAAATCCCTATTTTAGAATAAAATTAATTAAAATAAATTTATTTACAAATAAAAAACTTTAAAAATCTGAAATTTTTATTTCATTTAATCATAAAATTTAAGTATTTCTATGTAGACTGCAATGCATACCGTAAAAAAATTTATCCTTAATTGCCAATGAACGCACTCAAAACACGAAGCCAGCCTACACTGTACTAACGATCCGTTTCAAGAAACGATTTTAACTCTACAATGTATTGACCATCCATTTCATGAATGTGGTCATAACACCATTGTTTGATAGAAAAAAGTGAATCCAATGACTTTTAATTTTTTCTGAATTACGTTTAGATACTGTAATTGATATGTGGAAAAATATAGATATTAGAGAGGTTTGATATGAAGTACCACAGGTCCACATGGTGTCATAAAATGGGCAATAAATTAAAAGGCAAGCGGGGTGGGAAAAAAGGGGGGAAAGAGAAAAAAGAAAATAAGTTGTTGAGGCTACTTCTGACCCAACAAAAGCGCCTTAATAATAGCTTCGCTCACTCCTATAGCAACTGGAAATGCGTGTCCAGCACCAGGTAACTCATGGTATTGAATCCATGGAAGTTTTTTAGCAATATAGCGCTGCAGAGTGACTGGCACAATACGATCTTCATCGCCATGCCATAGATGAACTGAGCCTTCATTATTTGGAAAAGGGTTTTCAAGATCCATGGGACTGAACTCCCAACTCCCAAATCCAATCATCATGTCCCGATGGATGGACTCAAATTCTCCTTGTTGTTTGACCTGTGCCTGCAAGAATAAAGAACCAAAAAAAAAAAAAAAAAAATCAACATAAATTAAGAACACATGAAGAAAGTTATTTATCTTGTGTCCCGGTCAACATTCACAATAATAATTATGTCTCAATTTTTTTTTTTTATAAGTATGTCTCAAAACTTTTTGATGAAGAAATTTCTTTTCACAAAAGTCTAGTGATTCAAACATGTCAAGTCATATGGTTAGAAAAATGAATACCAGGGGAGTCTTCCAGTTTTACCATAATGTAATATATTTTTAATACCATACCAACCTAAAAGCTTAGATCTATGTTTGTGCACCTTATTATATTAAATTACAAAAAAAAAAAAAAAAAAATACTCACGTTTCTATATACAAATCTCTCCACATAAGTTTATCACTACATCAGTGACACTCCCCATGGAATGGAAATCTATACAAATCACCAAGAGCTCAACATTAGCTCACAATTGTGGATCTGTATGGTAGACTTCCCCTGGGGTTCTTGAATACAAACATTTTGGGATATCACCTGAGCTCAAAACTTAAACCTATAGGTTTGGACCCAATTATGTCCTATTAACTGCTCAAATTTATGATAACTATGTAGTATAAGACTTAACCCCTTACACTCACTCATGTAAACCACAAGGAGTATGAAAGGGATATGTTAATACGGTAGCTGACCAACTTGGTTCTTATACTGCTTGCATGCACGTAATTATTGTTCATCCCCATCTACTTATTGAGGCCAATAACTTAGTTTTGGAAAATTAGTAGTATAAAAAAAAGTACCTTGTGCGGATTCTCCCTCCCAGCAAACTTGGAAAGTATTTCTAGATCTTGGCGTGAAAATATATCAGGATTTCCAGATATGACACTGGATGCAGGGAACCACTGCTGAGTGTTCCACCAGTAGGTTAGCCATGGTATGTAGTGAGCAACTCGAAGAGCCCACTGGTCCTGAGGTGGTTGCTCGTTGTAAGCCTCTGTAGAAGAGTTGGCAGGAAAGCCTTGCCACCAGTAGTTCACAACCGGAGCCAACAATGTTGCTCCTGCTAGCCTATCAGCAAAACAATACAGGATGACTAACTTGGAGTGAGATGATGCAGAAAGGACTCAGCAATCTATACATATTAGATAAATTTTTAAGGAAGAAACAATACTTTATCATACTAACTTCACAAAATTCCAACTTCTCAACAGATCAAGGGTATGATTGCTTTTCAAGAGGCTTTTGCTCTTTCTTTCACCTAGATTCATTCTCAATTTCTTTCATTTTATATACATGCTATCCATGAACAAAATATCATTTGCTTGGCTATAATTTTGTTTGGATTAGTCATTTTGCTAGTTACCTATGAGGAATGTACTTGAGGCAGCCCCAAACAACCTGGCCGCCCATAGACATCCCAATTACATAAAATTTGGATCCAAATCCCAACTGATCGGCTAGCTCTTCTATATCTAAAGCCAAACTTTTCACTGATCTTTCTGGATCTGGATCACTTTCTCCATAACCTGGTCTGTCAAAAGAAACGATGTAGAGTCCCAGTCCTTCGATAAATTCCTGAGAATTATTTCCACCATGAGGTCGATTAGTAAACTCATATTGACAACTAAATTAGACATGATGAGATTTAGAAGTTCAATCTTAAAGGATTTCAGTACTTGAGGGAGGTTTGCTGCAATCACTACATCATGTCTAGTAGAGCCAAAGCCATGAATAAAGATAATCTTATATTTGGCAACTTCTTTTGACACCCCATGCTCCTTGTAGGCCAGATGCCTTCCATCCCTGAGCTTTATTCTAGGCGCTGTTACAGGAGGGCCACCCGGGAAGCCACAAACACTGGGAGGTGGAGGGTGGGTGGCTTGATATGCCCATGCCAGCAGCCCAATCAACAAAACCACCGCAAATTTTTTCAACATCCTGAATTTATGAAAAAAGAAAATCATATTTCTGAATGCAGTAGAGTTACTTGAGAGGAAAACTGGCTTTCTTAAAGGATGCTCAACAGTTTAGAAGAAAATTAACGGGGTTTTCAGTTACCTTTTCATTTTGGATGAATGAAAACTAGAAAACAGTGAAAAATTAACATCGTAAGTATTAGCATATATCAGATACCTTTAGAATTGGCTGCTATCTACGAGTATAAACACAGAGAGGAACCTACCGCATATCAAGCAATTGAAAATTTTCATCTCTTTGCATACGCGCGTATATGTGAATTTTAAAAAAATTTGGATCAAATTTCCCTGAAACGTCTCTCTCCCTCTCTCTCTCATGCATGAGACAACACATGCAAACAAGGGCAAACTTGACTTCATCAATTCACGCCATTCATGTTCTTTTATTATTGAAGTATTCATTACAAGAGAGTAAGAATGATAGAAAAAAATTCATCACAAATAAGACCTGACTCTTAAACATAAAGTGGAGATTAAGACTAAGAGTATCATGGAGCAGAAAGTGGAGATTGAATATTTACCTTCCGAACCCAACACAAACTTGTACCAGTCTTACGCTAAAGCAAACAGTGCATGGAAACAAGTTTCAATCACATGAGATTAAAAACCCTATATTAGCAGACACATCAAGCAGTCTCAGAATTCCAAACACAGCTTAGAGAAAGAAACGCAAAATCCGGATTATGTCACCGTGATTCTTTAACATGATAAAGGAAATGAAGTGTCGATTCCTTTGTTGGTCTATCTAACGCCGTACTATACCTAACAAAAGTTGCTGTATTTCACCGGTGCTATTAGAGAGAGAGAGAACCTGCAAGAGATTGGATTGAGCCGTTGAGCTGATTAGTCTTTTTGTTCGCTCCCAGAGATTACATGAACGTGCAAGAATACGATGATGAACAAAAAGTAGGAACACAGGGCCCCCCCACCAGAAATGCCTCATGTTCCGAAGGTTATCTCCCGAATTCATCTCTGGAATGGAAAAACAAAAAAAAAAAATATATATATATATATATATATAATTTTTCTTAAAGAAGTATTTTTAAATAATATTATAATTTTTTTATTTTTAGAAAATACTAAAAAATAATGAAAAGAATTTTTTTTTAAATAATAATAATAATAATAAGTATTCGGTATAAACCCGTTATCTCGGCCCATCTGGGGAGATGTAGCACGACTGTTGTTTATTAAGGCCCTGCTTGGATTCGGAAGTGGGTTGAGCTCATCTCAACTCACTTCCATTTCATCATTATATTTTTATAATTTTTTATACAAAACACAAATTCCTATACACCTTTTTCAAATCTCAATACAGCTTTTTCAAATTCTAACATACATTTTTCAAATCTCAAAATAATAATAATATTAAAAAATAAACCTAACTCATCTCAACTCATCTCATCTCTAATTCCAAGCGGGGCCTAAAAGGTAAAATAAAAGTTATATCAAAAGTCAATATATATCTTATTTTATTACTACACGTCATCGACTACGTCACTACATTAAGATTTATTAAATTTTATAATAAGTAAATTTACCATTTTGTTTCACCTATTTCCCATAGACGAAATTTACCCAAGATTTAGAAGAGAAAAAAAAAAAAAAAGGTTTAATGTGATAGTGAGTCCACCGCTTCACCGGCGCATTTTGTTTGTAAAAAATTGCTTGTAAAATCTTATTAGAATATAATTTTTTAATATTATCTTTCTTTTGATTTTTTTTTAGATTTTATTTGAAAGTTTAATAAAATTATAATGATTTTTTTTTTAGATTTTATTTGAAAATTTAATAAAATTATAATAATTAAATGAAAATTATAAAAATTATAAAATGTTTATATTTAAATAATGTCTAAATATTTGAGATATAATGATCTGTAAAACAGATGAGTCCTAAACCCTAACACAACTAATACAAAGCTGAAATTGATGTAGGCTTCACCCCAATTGGATTAATAACTTTGTAAGTGCTCTATACTTCTAGGGAGGGGTGTGCAAAACTTTCGTCCGACATCCGATAAACTTCCAGCTCTGATGGAGTCAGAAGTTTCGAAAGTTGGAGTCGGAGTCAAATCCGGAGGCCGTGATGGTTCCAAAATTCCGACTCCAACTTCTAACTATTTATACCTTATATATAATATATTGTAATAAAAACATATTACAACTAAGTGGCCTAATGGTTAAAGCTTTGGTTTGTTACCTTTAGATCCACTGTTCGAGTCCCAATTAGTTCACATTTTGCAATTTTTTTTACGACGTCGTTTTTAATATATGTATATTCATCTCTTAAACTCATTCAACCCAACCCTAAGCATTTTCAACCGGCTCTCTTATCTATTCCCCTCCATATTTCCTCTCCTAATCTCATCCCCTGCTGAGAGATGGTCATAGATTGACATCGCGGAGTGATCGCAACTGGAGTGATCGCAACTCATGGAAATGGTCGCAGATCGCAATTACAGACTCGTAGCTCGCGGAGATGATCGCATGAGCCATGAAACCATAGAGCTGGAGCTTTCCTTCTTCACAAATCGCAATATTTTCTAGTGTTATTAGTGGTTTGGCTTGGTTTGATTTTTTGTTGAAATAATTTAATATTTCCTAGTGGAAATCCCAAATCGTCGACAAATGTTTGTTTTCTTTTCATTTATCTCAATTTGGTTTGGTTTATGATTGTCGTTGCTGCTGGTTTGGTTTTCGATTGTCACTGGTTTGGTATTTCAATTTGGTTTCATTTTTTATGTGGGTATTTAATATTTTGGAAATATCTTCCGACGTTTCAACTCCGACTTCGAGAATTCTGAAAACTCCAATCGGAGTTGGAATCTGACTCCCGTCGAAATTGGAATCGAAGGTCAGAAATCATCATTCTAACTCTGTCGGAATCAGAACACACCCCTACTTTTAGGCATTGTTCACTTTTATAAATGATTTCATTTCATTATTATTGTTTTCTTAAATTTTTATATAAAATAAAATAAATAATTCAACTTTTTTAAATTTTAGAATAAGTTTTTTAAATTTTAAAATAAATTTTTTATTAAAAAATTTATTATAATATTTTATTTTTATAATAATATTTTATCTATAAAAATAATATCATTGCCATTATTCATCACTTGCCTTGCAGTTTTGAACTTCTGATCTTTAAAAGTCTATATGGTAGGTTACGGCCTCATTAAATTTGGTAAGGAATAGTCTACGTCAACGACTTGTAGAATTGTACCATTCTCCTTGTGCTATTAATCAATAAATAAATTGAATTCGGTGTGGTAGTTGGGCGTCTCATATAGATAAAAGTGATTGATTAATTTTTTATTTTATTTTATTTGTTACTTTTGTTTACTTAATAATTAAAGAATTTAATATTCCTAAATTGATTGTTTTTATGTTTTTTTTTAAACAATTTTAAAATGTACAAAAAATAATTAAAGAAAAAAAAAACATTTACATTTATCGCTTAAACTCTTTTGATTGAATCATATTCATCGGTCCTTCTAGCACCGTTCTTTATGTTATCAAGAAAGAAACTTTTTCCAATATAGTTTAACAAAGTCTCAACTCAAAACTGACGTTGGCCCTGTTACCTTACTCGGTACTGACGGAAGAAATAATGTAAATTTCAGAACCCCTCGTTTTAAAATAATGCGAGATTTTTTTTATTCTTTCTTATTTATGAGTCGATCTTTTATTGTACTCTTATAAATAAATCACATTCGATCAAAAAATAGAGTGCATTACTAAAAGGTTTAATTCTGATAAAAAATATATATATATCCTTACACTTGTCTCTAAAAAGATTTATTAAAAATAAAAAATAATACCTTATATAAAATTTAAGACAAACTCATTCCAAAGAAATTTGCCCCCTTTTACAAAAGGCAATCTTCATTTAATAGGATGCAACTTTTACTCCCCAACAGAATCTTGTCTCAAGCCTGATCACAAGTACTGGTGCAATCTTTCTCCAAGATCTCTATCAAATGTAAACAAATGAAAATTGGTAGTGTTGAATGACAATTAAGGCTACATTTTGATGTTGAGCTAAATTAAAATGAGTTAAAAAATTTATAAATAATAATAAATTAAGATTATAGAATGAGTTTTTTAGGACTCATTTAAGATAAATTTAGATATATTTGAATATTAAAATGAATTTGGTACGTTTAGATAGTGAGAAGTGTTGAGAAGAATTGTAAATAATAGTAAAAAAATAATAGAAAAATAATAATAAAATATTAAATAATAATTAATAGAAATAAAAAAATGTGAAAATTAATAATAAAATAAAAAATAATAGTAGAGTATTCAAAGAATACCTAAAGTATTCTTAGTATTTAAACATAACCTAAATGTATTTATAAAAAATTAAAAAAATTATAAGTCTCATATGATAAAAATGTATTGAGTTAAAAAATGTTGCAAATCCTGAGATTGGCAGCATATAAAGAAGTTTTGACTTAAGTAGCCTTGTTTGTTTTTCTAAACTATTTCATTTCATCTTATCTCATCTCATTTTAAACTTATCATTACATTATTTCAAACAATTTTATTATTTTTTCAAGTCCCAAAACAAAATTAATATTAAAAAAAATATTATAATTTTTTTTTTAATTTTTATCTCATCTCATTTCTAAAAATAAATCAGACAAAATAAAACCCCACTGAGATGGGCTGAATTCAATCAAAAATTCAAATCAAGCCTAAAAGCCCAACTCTTATTGAAGTTTTAACTTAAAACTGATCCATTCTAGTCATTTCTCATTTAAGAAAAGAATAAATGTGGAACTGCAAATAATCAAACTGTAGATGCAAGATTGAAATTTCCACCGAATTACACATTCTTGTTGAAGGCATTTGAATTAAGAGTACAGTTGGTAAATTGGCTCATTTCAATTCCTTGTGAATAATCAAACCCATTTTCTATATAATTGCTCCATACAACAGAGCAATCACATTGGGATCTTCTAAGAATATTGCTTGTGAAAAATATTCTTCTCCTTTACTCAGTTGACCTTGGCATTCTTGGATGAGATTTCTTTCCGAAACCATAAGTTAACGAGGAAAGAGTCCAAAATAATCTGCAACATAAATTTAAAAGTTAGTAATAAGAAGATGAGCAAAATGAAAATGTATGAAAACATGACTAACCTGATTTAGATGTGCTGCAACACAAGGAAGAACCAGCAAACCAGATTCACCAAATGCACCCCCAAGCTGCTCCACAACTGCCACCATCACAGGCAGGGTTTTCTACAACAACATGGCACATATCAAGCCTCAACAGTCATTTAAAAACATAAAACCGATTGCAAGATTTTTCTTATACCTCCTTTTTAACCCGGCATGTTCTGCTCAGACAAAGTAATGGATTGTAAATGAAAAACCCAAGGTATGCTTGCATTCCATGTATTTATTATAGTTATAATTATTTGCTCAAACCAATAATCACCTGGCTTGCAACAAGTAGAAAAGCGCTGGCATTTTCTCTCTTCGAAAAAATTGATTTGCTCCCACCAGATACGGCTGAGAGGCTCCATATGGTGAGTGCATTAAATGCCAAAAAGATGACATGGAGAAATCTGCAGTAATATAAATAGTGCATTTGTTAGTTGATGCTACTACATTAAAGCCCAAAACAAGTAAATACACTTGTTGTTACTTCCTTCCGCTAAATGTAGCATGGCTATTATTAACTAGGAAGATTGTAACAGAGCTAATATCAAGTTCAAGGACACACGCATACACTGATACACGCACACACACAAATGTAAGTATATATAAGCAAGCAGTCAAAAGGCAATACCTTTGGTTTCTGCATCAAACTGACTGATATCAACAAGAACTCTCAATGACAACATTGGAAACATAGCAAGAAATTTTCAAAATAAAATGAATTTTGGCCAATATTTTTAAAATTATCCAAAGAGTGCCAAGAGAGAGATTGATCTAGACTGAATCCTACATGGGCCAACTCTAGCCTTAACTAATTGCTGCTATCCTTTTTAAACAGAAGTGACATAAATTAAACTCAAAAACTACAAGTAAAACAAGAGTGAAGAACATACGCCCCCAATCCAATAGCTACAAGAAAAATGGAAGGCTTAACCATTAACAGCAGTGACCTCGACCTGCTGACTTGCATCCATGGTACCTGAATGACCATTAATGTTCAAAACATAATTGCTACTAAAGCCCAAAAGGCACGATGTTTCAATTGGATAAATTTCTCTACGTAGAAACATTTTCAAAAATTAGATAAATTCCTCAACATATCTTTATTTTTTTTATGCAAAGGACCTGCACGCCCATGTATTTGCGAGAAAGTTATGCACAATTTTCCACAATTTGGAAGTATGAAGTTCACATTATAGATTATATAAAGAGTTATGCATATTTATTGTTAGCTATCCATCATAATAACAGTCTTAATAGTACGTGAATCTAAGAGACAAGATATGGGCAAGAACCTGACACCCGGTACAACTAACGTAAACATATCCTTTTTTTTAATATACTATACCACGAAGATTTTATCTAATTTTACAACACATCTATCAGAAAAGTGCATATGGGGGTACAACTACACTAAAGGGGAAATAAGACCAGAAAAACTCCCCAAAAAGCAAAAACAAGAATCATCATAATTTCAAATATCAAAGGACTGAACATATATCAAACTGGCTTTTAAAATCAAACTTTGGTGTTTCAAATCTCATGTAGAGATCTTTGTGAGACCACAATACAATTATGATTCTGCAAGGACCATAGAACATGTGCAAGACAAAAGCTTATAAAACCCAGCATTTCCCAAAATGGCTGGATATCCAAGCAAAAACTCCCACTGTCAACCCAACATCTTAGATCTGAACTACCATAGAATTTGTAACTTTGAAAGCAGCAAATTAAAGTGTTAGAAATCATGATATCCATTTCAAATGAAAAATTTACAAAAACAAGCAAGGTATACCACTTACTAGACTGAGAAAGAGTGCACTAAGCTTTGAAAAAAGCTTGCGGTTTTGATCAACAAAGTCTGCCAAGCCTGCAATGTGCATTTAATGAGTACTATGACAATTAGAAAGATTTTCTAAAACCATTTGCATCACATCACATATGTGAGGTTCACTAGAAACATGTCGAGATGAAACGGTATTCTTTCCATGGGTGTATTGGGTTGAAGAAATAAAAATACAGAGGGAAACAGAGTTACTTAATGAGGGACCAAAGGCACAAATATCTAGAATAACCGTTCATCTCTTCCCTCCCTATGTCCCAGCCCCTGTAAAATCACTAATCGTGATTGAGAAAGTTCCTTACCTATACAAATGTATAAAATACATACATGTGTGTGTGTATACAGCACTCCCAGTCCCTCCCATTTTTGGGAGGAAAAGGATATGTGGTGTAGGTAGACCACATCCCCTCTCCCCCTTTTCACAGTCTTCCCCTTTTTCCTTTTTTCAAAACAGTGGAAAACCACTGTCCACTTCAACCTCCAAGGCAATTACCATATGTACAAAAGACTGTTCACATGTTCTATTTCATCTAGCAAACGGGGGTAAAAAAAATTCAGAATCAGAATGAATAAGACAAATACAAACCTTTAAAGGATTCCCGAAGGACCTGTTAAATAAAAAAGAAGAAATTTAATAGTGGAACAAATTAAATTACAACTGAAAGACCAGTGTAATAGCACTTATAAAAAAAAAAATCAGATTCACATGTAAAAAGCAAAGAGTTTTATAGAACGTATCGCAAAATTTTATATACTACTAACTATAGGACTGAAAAAAACGTAAGTGTGCTGTATGACTAATAAATACATAAAGGAAACAGGGTTGAAAGTTGAAACTACAGCATCCACACACTTAGTGTCTCATTACAAATCCAGTGGGAAAAAATAACCAACACTCGAATTGCATTGTCCCACAATTGAAACCCTTTATCTGATATTTGTGTCTTATAATATAGAAAGCAGAGAGGGGAGGGGGGGTTTATAGCATTGGCTTTGAATTTTGAATTGCCGATTCTGCAGGAATTTCCTTTTATAACAGTACAAGGAAATTGATAATTACCTTCCCTAAGATTAAGGGGACTAATAGCGTGAGAACAAGGCTCCTAAACAGTTGCTTGGTTGGAACAGATACACCAACTCCATCAGCAATGAATTTTGAGATAGAAAATGGGACCTAGAAGAAGATACCATTAACACAAATATGATAACATAAAAACAAAGTATCAAGAAACAAAACAAAGAAATCACCTTATAATTTCAGCATTCAAGCGATTACCATGTTACATTAACAAACTATATGCACACGACTTACACAAAGGACTACAATTATCTATCTTTAAAAAACTTGGATGTTTCTGAAGTCCCATAACATATATATACATATATATATATATGCATATGTCTATGTATATATGTATATATCAACAATTGGCAAGGACTTGATATTTTCTGGAATAGCCTGCATGCAAAGTAAAAATAAAGAAAATTTTCGCACTAAGCAAAAAAAAAAAAAAAAAAACACCTCCTATGGACGGGGAGGTACATACAAAACCCTTAGAGAGGAAATTTGAATCAAGAAGAGGTTCGTAGGCATCTTCTGATATATTAAATAGGAAAAATAAAAGAATAAAAAGGAAGAGAGAGAAGAAAGGGTATCAATGGTGTGAAATAACACTAAAAACCACCCCCAGTAAATTCCAAGATTAATGAGAAGTAAATTGCGTTTGAGACACGGGAAGGAAATAACAAATACACAAACAAGGTGTATAAAGCAGAAAGTTAGAAACAGCTAAAAAGAGAAAAAAAGATCTGACGACACCTAAAATTGAAGGCAACTGCTTTCAAAGTATGGCCACATTGAACAATTATCTTATAAAACAGAGGCATGAAAGAGGCTAGAGAGGGTCCTTAAACTTCTCTTACGGTGCCATGGGTTGGGTGCGTACGTCAAAAAGTAAAATTGTTATGTAAAAATAAATTTATATATAATAAATAGTACCAAAACAACCTCCACAACTGCAATAAACTCCATTACAGCCCCAAATTATACTTCAAAGATACTAATGTTTGGCAAAACCAACTTTTTGTTATGTGCATAATGATCAAAGAACTGCAGTAAATTCTCCAAGAACTTTGAAATTGTATGTAAATGCAAAAACAAATAGAAAGGATGCTAGATATATGGGTCCTGCAACTCACAATTAAAATGCCTAACAAATTAGATATCAATGTCATTGCAAGAGCAAGGGCGGAATTCCCTCCAGCAAGCTGCATTTGAGGAAAGCAACATTTTATTAAACCCCAACCTAAATAAGTAAAAGTAATACTAGCAAAGTGATAAAGACTGTGCAATTAGCATACTTGAGTAAGTGCCACTCCACTTGATAATGTAGTTGGCATACAACTAAATATAGCCAGTCCTGTAGAAGAAGAGAAATTGTTGCATGGTATGCGAATAAAGTGGAGAAAATTATAAATGAGTGCTTCATAACTTTGCAAACTGCACATTAAGTTGGAAAAACAAAAGTATTTTTAAAACCCAGTAAGCAAAACTAAGAGCAATAAGTTCAAAGATGAAGAATATGAATCTGCTTCACACTTTAAGATGCATTAATATAAAAGATGTTGGGCGTGATATGCATACATAGATTCATGCACAGATACAGTTATAAATACAATTATATTCATGCACGTCTACAAGTATACATATGTCTGCATGAAAAACAGATTGTGTATGTGAACTTTCATACATTCTGCATGTACTTTGTACAAATGCTACAAAAAATAAATAAAAAAATATTAATGATTGTAAACCTGTAACAAATTCTTGAGGCTGCAGTTGCATTTGCAGTATTGCTCTTGAAAAGTAAGGAGTAATCATTAGAATGGATACCTGCAAAGATAAGAGGAGCAACAATTCATAACATATATACCAGCCTTGATAAAACACCAACAAAATTGATACCGATAAAGGAGGTGACAGTAAAGCCAGACAAGAAAAGATGGCCCACGAAGAGCTAGGTCATGTGTCACCTCCACAAGTTTTTATAGAAAGTTTAAAAAAACCACCCTCCTACATAAAATTTTCTTCATTATTTCTTAGTTTATGAAATTACCATGACTAGATTCCCATGCACGATGTAGAAAGAAGGGTAGGGATAATTATGACTGCAATCCTATACTATGAAGTAGTAGCATAATTGTAGAATAAAAGACCCATCATGATAATTGAGGAAACAAAAGATGCAAGCCAAAATTATATTAAAAGCAACACTGGAGGATGAACCTCAAAATGCATGATGGCACAAACAAATTCAAGGTCATACAAGCCCAAAAATCCCAACAGGCCATGCTTCTGCAGCCGCACCAATGTCTCCACTACGCAGCGTCAGGCCTATGAAACCATACAAGAACAAGTAAATAAAAAAATGGATTGTTAGATGGCCATCATAGATCAACATATTACTCAATAAAAAACTAGGAAAATGCACAACCCGAACCTGAGATAATAAAAATCCCAAAGGTACTAAATTTTGAGAGAGAATATCTATCTGCAAGACAACCAAGAGTAGGATTTGCAAGTCCTAATGCTACTCCACCGACAAGAGCTGCATACATTTAATATAAACGAACAGATTTCTCAATAAATGAGACAATACTGATACAATAGTAGCCTCAAACGCATTACAAGTTTTATAGGGGGAAAAAAAAAGATCTTAGATGACACAGTCAGTATATACTCACATTACCTAAGGGAAGAAAGTTATTCGTCGCAAAATCCAATAATGGTTTTACCCAACCTAGCCCACTCGATGAACCTGAAACGGGGTCAACTTTGTCTCCATTTCCATCTCTCTGATACACAATTGATATTTGTTTAAAAAAAAGACCATAAAATCACTGTGAAATATCAGTTACTGCCAAAAAAAGTGTAGGAAAAGGTAATAGATATTTCCAGATGTTAGGATCTACACTCTTTTCTTTTCTAGGCAAGAGGGACCGAGATTCGAACCCCGGATCTTCCATTCAGCTTTGCTAGCCTTATACGTCATTTCCATTATAAGGAGAAGTGCATACATACAGTCGTTATATGCACATACTTACACAGACATACACACATATATCTCACTGCGTTTAAGTCAGGTACAGTACAAGCTATTAGAAATTGCCATTTCCCTTTACTACATTTTCAAGGTGACCAAAGAGAGAACAAGCAAGTGATTAAAACTGCCGGAATTAGAGAAGTCCGAACCTGATCGGGCCGCTCCAGGGCACCGACGGGTCTGCAAACCGAGCGGTTGCGTTTAAAAGCGAAGGAGGGGCAGCATAACAAAGCGTGATTCGACGGGAAACGCGGGGTCCCGCGGGGGAGCGAGAGCGTTTTGGTGGATGGAGCAATGAGAAATAGGGTTTGGAGTGTTCCCGCCATAGGATCGGTTACAGAGCGTTCTGTACTTTCACAGTCAGTCAGTGGTGAGAGAGATTTTGAAATTTTATCAGGAATTTCAAACCCAGATTTAACTGTTTCGTGGTCGAATTGAAGCGTATGTTTGACCGTTGGTCATTGTCGTTTCAAGATTTTATTGTCAAGAACGTCGTGTTTGTTTTCAGACATGAGAGGAGATAATAATATAAAATATATATATATTAATATAAAATATTTTTTAATATTAATTTTATATAAGAATTTAAAAAAGTGGTATGAGAATTTAAAAAAAATTATATTTTTTATTATATTTTATATGAAAATTTAAAAAAATATAATAACGAATTTAAGATGTATTTTAGATTTTTAATCTCTTCCTCTAAATAAACAAGACAAAATAAAGAAAATAGTAAATATCTTATCAAAAAAATGGTAAATATATTTTTTAAAAATTTATAAGAAATTTAGTCTCTACATATCAATTACAATATATTGAGATTAATGAAATTTGAAATTTTATTTCTAAAAAAACTAACAAAATAAATACTGTTAGTAAAAATATAAGTACATATTACCGTATTTTAAATTAAACTGTGAAAAAATTCTCGAAAACTATAGACAATTAATAAGGTATGATTTACTCAATTTTTACCATATCTTTATCATTTTTTTTTTTAGAATATCTTTATCATTTTTAAGGTGATAAATACCCATCTCCAAAAATTTTCAGCCAATATTCGACTCGAGATAATAAATTTAGAGTCTATTTATGCGACCCGCGTGCGCATAATTTCCAGTTACATGTCCGAGTATTTATTAAAATTTATATTTATAATATATATATATATATATAATTTCATTGACTTTTGCATATTAAATAGTATTGAAAATAAATGACATGATACAAAACATAAAAAGTTATATTTTTGCAATATCTCAACACTTATTGTTCCCCTCCAAAGCTTTTAAAAAACCTCAATTTATCGTTCCAGCTAGTAAAACTAACCCTCTTTTGATTACATATATGAGATAAGGTAAAAATTAAATATTAAATAAAATCTTATTTAAATCTAGTTTTTCAAATATTTTTTATTTAGAGATTTATTGTATTTCATATAAGATTTTAAATCTATATATATATAAATATATATATATATATATAATGATTGGATAAGATGAAATAAAATAATTTGTATATCCAAGCGAGGCCTTAGATCATGTGACATGGATTGCTTGCCACTTGCCAGGATATCCAAAGAGTCTTCGGTCCATTATTGCTAAACAACATTCAAGAAGAGAAACCATGCTTCAAAGACTACCACTGAGTGCTTATAACATCAAACTGCAATTCTGCATACACTAAGAAAAATAGCATCACAAAAACTAAATAGCCACATCACAGCCTATCTGGGGCTTCACAAAGACAATACCAGTCTGGCAAATATCCCCCCCACTGGGTTGATCAAGAGGCGAGGCACATTGCAGTGCTCAGTAAAGATCGCCTTCCTTGTGGGTGTGTATCACGCAGTCTTGAGTCGGGTATGACACACAGGTCAGCACATACCCCTTCTCCATTTGCTTGTCATCCAGAAATGATCCATCTGATTGGTCCACCGATCCCGAAACCATCATCCCGGCACAAGTAGAGCACGCCCCGGCCCTGCATGAGTAAGGCAAGTCCAGTCCAGCATTTTCAGCCGAGTCGAGGATGTAACAATCATCAGGAGCTTCAAACTCATTCTCTTCGCCGTCTGGTCCGATCAGTTTCACCTTGTACACAGCCATTGCAGATACTTTGAAGGGAGAAGAAGACTTTAACCCAAACATTTTGGAGACCCTCTTTACATTACCCAAGGAAGATGGAGTCTTAATTAAGGCACGTGATCTGCTCAGGGGTGCACTTTTGAGCAAGCAAGATGTAGGAACTCTCACCGTCGACATATTGACAGCTCACATATATGTACTCTTGAACCTAGGCAAAACATAAAATTTGTTTATCAAGATACAAGTAACTCTAAATTCGACAATACTCGTCGGTCTTGTCCAATTTTAAAAGAAACCACCATTAAAACATAAGAATACAGATTTTGAACCATATGAGGCTTTCATTATTTTCCTAAGCCTACATCGTTTACATTTATTCAAACCTAAGATCTACAGACTAACTGCTCCTTCCCAATTAAGCCAGGCCAGGCCCCAAGGTCAACTTTGGAAAACAACTTTTTACATACAAAAGGTAGAAAAACTTGATCCCAACTAAGAAATTAGAAACATGTGCAGCAAGATCTTGTCTAAAAATTGCTTCTGCAATTTGATAGAGATCGTCAATATCCATGCAACTTGTCACAATAATTTTCTGTAAACTAAAACACTTCCTATGCCAACTAGTATCAACTACCAATATAGCATTTAAAAAGATTTCTTTTACGATAGGAAAGGAAAAAGAAATATGATTATCATTATGAACTTTTCTATTTCTTTTTCTTCTCTCATGGAAAACCTTTCGTCGAAGCTAGAGACAACCGTGACCGGTAGATCACATAGAAGAAGTAAAAGCACAAAAAACAAAATCAGAATGAGGTGTTGTCAACTTGTCATCAAGTAATAATCAATTCCTTGATAGTACAATTCAGATCAAGTCCTGAATGAATTATTCAGTAATAACTAGAAAAAACAGTGCACAACCTCACGCTAGCACGAGCAAATCACAGACAGACTGAAGAGATTTCAAAAAAATTCCAAAGCCATCATCACTATTAAGTACTAGATGAAGGCTGAAATAATTACATAAAGAGAATCGTAGCTTAATGACCGATCAAAAGCATATAAAAATTCTCATAACAAAAACAAAAGCATTCGTATATTCCAATTTTCAGATTCTCGATATCAATCTTTTTCTAAATTTAAAGACAAAACATAGGACCAGGATCAGGGTCTATCCATCAAGGGAACCAAACACCCAGAATTAAGAACAACATCAATGGAGAAACAACTCACCGAATACGAAGAAGCCGCGAGAAGAGACTCGGTGGGGCGAGAGAGCCTAGAGGACACTGCGCGGCTTCTGAGAGAGATAGCTGGGGAGGTTTAACAAAGCGAAGCGAAGAGTTAGAACTTAGATATATGCGTTAGGGTAATGTCACTAAATTGTCATTCAGTGCGGGTGAGACCACGTAGTACTTATTATAAATAACCAATCAGATTTCGATTAGCTGTTGACAATCACACCCCAAGATTTATCTGCTGCGGGTAACTAGAGTTTCGTCCAATAGATTTTTCTACTGATTTTTTTTTTTCCAGAAATCTTGAATTAAAAATTATAATAAGGATAATGATAGGCTTATATTTTATATTTTATTATTTTATTATTTATATTGTATTTATTTTTTAAAATATTTTTTTAACATTCATCATTAAGAAATTGTTTAAAAATATATAATTTTACTAATAATCACTTCTTTAACCATTAAGTAAAATAAACAATTTTTTAAAATAAATAAAAATAAAAGAATATGATAAAGTGGTGGTAAATGAAATATAAGCTTATCAAACTCTATTTTTTGATAAGATTTAAATGTATTTATTTTTTTATAAAAAATAATATTGATAATTTTGAAGTGTGTAGTTTTTGCATACTCTCTTTAAAAAGAAGAGGTAAATATAAGATTTACATAAAAAATAATAATTTTTTAGAATAATTCTCCTTACAGACTATATATAAGACAGAGCGTTTCATCAAGAGAAATCTGTAAGATGTTGGGTGGATAAATGTTTGGTTAACTAGAAAATATGCAAGAAAATGTAAGAAAAATGATCAATTCAAGGTTGACCTAGCCTCCAAAAAAGAGAGATTGAGAGAGAAAGTATCAAATTCATTCGCAAGGTTTTGGATCCCATTACAAGAGTCTCATTTGTCTATTTATAGTGGCCGAAGGCCAACCCAACTAAAATAAAGCTAAAGAATGTAAACATAACATGCCTAATAAATTAAGAACTGGGCCATAGCCCAATCTCATTGACCCATGCATTACCACTCAAACTTATGGGCCAAGTCCAGCAATTACTCAAGCCAACTATGGCTTCAACCCCAATTATCATTGTAATTAGAAGTATAACAAACTCTTCCCCTTTAAAACACCTTGCCCACAAGGTGTTATAAGATGTCAATTCTTCTTTGGTAGCTATCGCAAGCTTCTTGACTTCATATTCTTCTCGTGGAGGATAATTTGATGAACATATATGGCCATAAAGAAATGATCTACTTAAAGCGAATGACTTCTTTTTACATTGTGTAAAATCTTGCAAACAATGAGTCAATGTCTCTTTAGGTTGCCAATAGGGTGTCACGTGGTGCATATTCTGATTGCTCTTTGAAATCTCAATCCATCTGTTCACGTTAAAATAATTTTTGAAAGTTATTCCGACAAAAGTTAATATAAGCAGCTTATTGACCTCATTCCTAACCAGATAATCAGCATGTATTTTCATAGTGGAGCATGGGTCCCAAATGGGAGGTATTTCAACCTGGAAACAAAAACTAAATTTTTTAATCATTCCATCGAGAATGAAGGCACCCTTGCACCCATTGTGGAACCCATAGAGTGGATTACCAAGCCCACAACCAATCTAAAAACATAATCACAACTACCAAACATTAATACTAATGTTGGAACACTCAACACTCTCAGAGGAATGTACTCAACAGCCAGCACCACAGCACCCCAAGATCCAATATCCTGATAAATTCATGCAGATGATTGTCGACAGGAACCATGGTTTTTGCTGTTGGGTCTTTATCCTTGTGAGTGACTATTATTAAAGAGTAGAAGTAGAACTCGACGAGTGGAATATGAGGAGAAAATCTCATGGTCTTTGTTTTTTCTCTTCCTCTGTCAAAGGGCTTGAAAACCACACTAAGTGCCAAAAAATCGATAGGTTAAGGGCAAGGTTTGCATTTATTGAGATTGGCAACCTCATTTTAACAAGATATCTCTAACTCCTCATCTATTACTAAGAATATTAAGGATCAAGTATCACACATACTCTGGGAGTAACAAAGGTCAAAGTCATCGAATGAGTGTGTAGCAAAATATCACCCCTTAATGTCACTAATGCAATAACGACCTCATTAAACAAAAAGAGATCTTCTCTTACATCATATGTTGAATAACACTATTGGTATCCTAACAATAGTGCCCGTACCAGTTCCAACCTCATTTCAGAGTCGATAATTGAGAAGCCATGGCCAAAAAGTTTTTGTATAGAATGAGCATTGTATATGCTTGCCAAATAACTATCATCGCAAATCAAACCCCCATTTATGTCGGGAGGAATTTGAGAGGTTCTTGAAGAACCAAAACCAAGCAATAGATCAAAGAGCTCAACAACATCTCTCGGCGGCAATATATCAACCATAAGAGGAGCAAAATGCTTTTTACCTCTTGGATTTTCCCACAGCAACATAAGAGGAGTGAAAAACTCCTGAGGCGACTCCTTATAACAAGCTAAGACACTAGCCATATAAGTCTCTTTCTCTCCAGTAACCTCGTCGTCGGTATCAAGTTTTGTGAACGCCAGATACATGGTGTGTCAATTCGTCCCAAGCACAATCTCGATCAAAGTCATTGGATCGACATCTTGTAACATACCACTTAGATCTTCAACACAGCAGTGGCCTTTAGTGTGGGAGTCGTCTTCACCAATAATTGTATCAACATCGAATTGGGGTTTTTGGTCTAATGCTGAAACCCTAGTTTTGACCGCAGTAGTTGAAACAGTTTAAAGATGGAGGTTTATTTTGCCAATCAGTTGTGCCTCGACAATACGCTTGATACATCCAACCTTAGTTTTAGAACTGAAGAAATCCGAAGATGGAGGTTTTGATTTCAGATCTAGAATAGTCGACTGGGTGTGAGGATTGTTCTTTAGGGAAGAAAGTTCATGGTATTGAACTAGGAACGTATATTTCTCCCCTGCATCAATAATACCCACAACTAACCAAGCACCATGAAAACCTTCTTCATCGCTTTTAACTTCAACTACTATCACCTTGCAAGGAAATAATGGTGGTGAACTGGAAAGAACAATGAAAGGAGGAGTCATAATAGAGCTCGAGCTATAGTGGTCGATCGATTGGGATTTAATATGACTAAAACTATTTCTTTATGGTGAGGGTGAAAAGACGTAAAGCTGAAAATCATGCCACCAAGATCAAATTTCCACTTGGTATTAAGATATATCCTAATGGATTCTTCTTTTCCGATTATATTATAAATCTTGCCTAGAACGTTAAACAGAGTAAAATGGAAGAGGATATGATTTTTGGAAAGTGATGGCAACGAAAATTGAAGATAGAAAGTTGAGTGTTGGAAAAGTAATTTTGAATTTGTAAGAGAATTCCTAAGATATGAGATATCGAAGGAATAATCCTGGGCTTGTTATTTCTCTTCCTCCTGCAACTCACAAAATAATTGCTCCAGATGGCTAAATTGTTTTTCATAATCCTTCCTCCAATCAATTATCAATTGATGGAGGATTTCAAGATTTTCTTGAATTCGTTCCAATGACATAGTAATTTTGTTGAAGGATACAAAAATTTCTTCCATAATTGTGAGGACGGATGACTTTGTGTACCACTTGTAACACGCCGGGTGGATAAATGTTTGGTTAACTAGAAAATAAGTAAGAAAATGTAAGAAAAAAAGGTCAATTTGAGGTTGACCTAGCCTTTAAAGAAAGAGATAGAGAGAGAAAGCATCAAATTCATATATAAGGTTTTGGATCCCATTACAAGAGTCTCCTTTGTCTATTTATAATGGCCAAAGGCCAATCTAACTAAAGTAAAGCTAAAGAATATAAACATAACATGCCTAGTAAAATAAGAACTAGGCCATAGCCCAACCTCTCTAACCCATGCATTACCACTCAAATTTATAGGTCAAGTCCAACAACTACTCAAGCCGACTATGGCTTTAACCCCAACTATCACTGTAATTAAAAGTGTAACAAACACTTCCTCTTTAAAACACATTCTCCATGAGGTGTTGTAAGACGTCAATCCTTCTTTGGTAGCTATCGCAAGCTTCTTGACTTTATATTCTTCTCGTGGAGGATAATTTGATGAACATATCTGACCATAATGAAATGATCTACTTGAAGTGATTGACTTCTTTTTACATTGTGTAAAATTTTGCAAACAATGAGTCAATGTCTTTTCAAGTTGCCAATAGGGTATCACATGGTGCATATTCTGATTGCTATTTGAAAGTTCAGTCCATCTACATGTCACAATAAAGTGATCCTTGAAAGTCGTTCCAACAAAAATTAATGTAAGCAGCTTATTAAGCTTTTACATGCAGTCCAAGCTTCCACCGCAATAGCATAAGGAAGCATTTTTCATGTTTATGTTTCTATCTAAATGTTGTTTACGAATTTGAAACTTCCATTGGTTCTAATTTGTTGGAACAATTGGTAGTTTTTGTTAACCACTTTTAGAAATCTAGTTCTCACTCTCGAGATTTGAGACCTCATTTTCTTAATAATGCTTGTAAATGTCTATGGTGGAGGATGCTAGCAATGAAAAGTGGAGGAGGTCGTCTAGAATTGTCGATGGTTGATGAGTGGATGCACGGCACAAAGATTTTGAGCGAGAGAGAGGGAAACTGAAATGCCTCTTCAAATTTTGGGTTTCTCTTTAATTTATAAACAAATGTGTTTTGATGAAGTTCATGATAAAATGAGGATAAATTTATTTATTCTTATATTTGAATAATAAAGAAGTGTATTTTGACAGATTGTATCTAGTATTATCTTTTTTTTTTAATAATATTTTTTATTTATTTATTTTTCAAATGAAAGTTAGGACTGCACATGGTGGCCCTTTCCAATTAAGCCAGGTCCCGTGGTCAACTGTTGCATACAAAAGATAGAAAAGTTTGATTTAGTTAGATCATAATATTTTAGTACTATTTAGTATTTATTATTATTTAATATTCTATTATTACTCGTTTAATATTATTCATAATTATTTTCTACACTTTTTAGTAGTAAAAACGTACCAGTTCGTGCGACAAAATCTTGTGTAAAAATTGTTTCTACAGTTTGATAGAGATCGTCAATGTCCATGCAATGACATTACTACTTTTTTTTTTTGTGCTAATCAATAATGATATAAAATATTTTGTAGTTGTTGAAATCAAAATATGAATTTGTTAAAAAAAGATATAGGCTTGTAATTTAGAAAGATAGATAAAACTTCATCAAATTTTTATATATATATGATTAATTTTTTAAATTGAAATTAATGATTTCAAAAAGAGGTAGACAATTGTATAATTCTTATAACAATGTTAGCACAAAGAAAATAATTTTTGACTAAGGTTCTGTTTAGATTCGAAGATAAGATGAGTTGAGATGAGTTTGATTTATTTTTTAATATTATTAATATTTTAAAATTTGAAAAAGATATATTGAAATTTAAAGAATATATATTAGAATTTAAAAAATATGTATTGAGATTTATATTTTATATAAAAATATAAAAAAATTTAATAATAAATTTAATATTAGTTAAGATTAGTTAAACTCGCTGACTATAAATGAGTCTACATAGGACTCAAAATTTTATTATTATTTTTATTTGAATCCAAATAAAATCCAAATGTAGTTATCTCGAAATTCAATTACCCAAACACCCTCCGTTCCCTTTAAAAACCCTAGCTTTGTTGGTCGCCGTCACACTATAAATTGTTCTAACTTCTCTTTCCCTTTCGGCTCTACGTTTATCTCCGCAAGTGGCTCCTGCGATTCGGCCTTCTCAGATCCCTCGAGAGTTGAAATTAAATCCTAGATATCATGGTACAAAGCCAAAACCTGGAATCATCCCTGTTCTGATTCTCTTTCTTTCTTCTATAATCGTGTTTAAAAACTAATTTCCGCTCTCTCTATTTTCTATCCCGATGTAGGCGCCTAAGAAGGAGAAGGCTCCTCCTCCATCATCGAAGCCTGCCAAGTCTGGTGGAGGCAAGCAGAAGAAGAAGGTAAAACTAGGGTTAGGGCTCTATTTGCGTTTAGCTTCTCTGTGTTGCTGGGTTTGGATATTGTAGTTTATTGGTAATTATGTAGTTTCCAGGGTCCGTTGGCATGAATTTCAGTATTTACAAAGGAAGTGATCAATTTTCCACAATTAGTAATAACCTTTTTTTTTAGTAATGTTAGTGTTTATTAAATGTGGTATTAATTAAGAGGTTGTGTGTGTGTCGTTTTAGCCTTTTACTGCCTTTGTTTGAAATAACTAAGTATTATTCATTTTTAAGGAATACCGAGACATTGGATGCTCGAGTTTTTTAACGATTCGCAATTGAGGTTCTATAAATGAGATTTAGAATTCCTCATTGATGTAATGATGTTATGTTAGGTTCCGCGGATCCTAGGCTTGATTTGGTTGAGGTTTCTGTGTATCCTCAGTTTTTGTTTTTTTTTTAATGGTAATTGTAGAAATGGAGCAAGGGTAAACAAAAGGAGAAGGTGAACAATATGGTTCTATTCGATCAGGCAACCTACGACAAGCTTCTTTCTGAAGCTCCCAAGTACAAGCTTATAACACCATCAATCCTGTCTGATCGTTTGAGGGTAATGTTTGAGATTTTGTCTCTCTAGTGTGTTTATGTTTTTTTTGCTTGGTTTTTGGCACGTCGCAATTATGTCCAGTGTACCATGCTCTAGTGTGGTATCTTGCTCTTAATTTTGTAATTAGCTTTTATTTATAAGTAATTTTGTAATTATCTGCATCTGAAATGTACTAAGAATTAAGAATTCCTACTTCTTTTCCTCATTGAGTAGTGTTTTTTTTTTTAAGGGGGATGGGGGGTTCGAACCCATTGAGTAGTTGATTAAGAAGTTGAATTTCCCATTGAGTAGTTGAATAATATGCCCTAGTTTTGCGAGAAAGCCTATAAAGAGGCCTCGACGACCATGGTTCAGATTTTGCTAAAATTCATCACCAAGCAACTCAAAAAATCCTGCTGGCTCTAATGTCCAAAGTTGGTTAAGAAGTTGGATATGATCTGTCTTTATTGTTTTATTAGTGCTAATAATAGTACATTGGGATTCCACTTTTCCACGAGTGAATCATATGGCCGATTTTATCCTATGCAATATGATTAGTTCTGGTATTTCCTGGTGAGTCACTAGTTTGTTTTTATTGATAGAAACAATGCAAGAGAATTAAAATAGTTACAAGACGAATCCATAGCACTTTTGAGTTCAAAGGCCTCTTTGTGAATAGGCCATGAATCAAGATGATGAGCATAATAACAAATTGTAGTGGAAAGTCATCTTTGGTTAATGTTATCTAATACACAAGACTCTGTACCTTTCATGGCAATTTAAAACGATTTGTTGTAGTCGTTATGCCTTTGAATTATATTTTCTAAAACAAGTTGCTTTGCTCGGAATTAGTCAAGGTATAAATTTACTTTATAAATGATGATGGTTGGTTATTGATTATTTCTTTTTCTTGTGCACATGTAATTTTCAGATTAATGGATCTCTAGCACGGAGAGCAATTAAGGATTTGATGGCAAGGGGTTCGATTAGGATGATATCTGCTCACTCCAGCCAGCAGATCTATACTAGGGCCACTAATACCTAATTGTCTTGATTTTTCGCTCTATGGAGAGCTAGTTTTGGTCCCTTTTGCTGCCCACCAGTTGCAAGTTTTATTGGAGAGAAGATTTTATTGTCATTTTTAGTTGAATGTTTTAAACATTTTCCATGTCTTGTTGAATCGTGTTCTTGAATCCGACGTTGAATGTTGTTTTGTTGCGATAAAAGAAAACCTACATTGTTAATTCAGTCTCTTGACCAACCAATGCTCCTAAACGATCCCAGCAAAAGATTGCCTAGATGGCACAAAACTGCTATATCTATGAGCACAGCCAGCATGAGAAAAGCAATGATCCATTACAATTCAACAATTCTACGCCTTGCTTTCTTTTAAGGCTAAAGTGAAAGGAATCCTAAGTTTTGATTGAATGCACCTAAAAACTGTGTATGTCGTGGGAAATGGGAACCTTAATCTGAGTTTGAACATCGAGAAGATTTTTAATAGTATTTTTTTTATAAATTTATGTCATCAATCTAGTTAGAAAAGTGTTACAATTATAAGAAATTTAATAAATTAAATTCAAGTAACGGGAATTTGTGAATTACTTTCTGATTAAAGCATTTTTTTCGTTATAATAAACAGGATTTGGGTAAGTTACTAAGTACCAAATAAATCGTGGAATTCCACCTCTTTCTCATATATCATTTTAAGTTTAGTTTAATTTGCTAGGAAAAAAAAAAAAAGAGTTTTTTGAACATTTTCGTGACAATAATGGACTTAAAAAAAATATTCCCGCCCAAATATCCCTGCAGTTTGGAACAGCTCTAAGGTTCCCCGCCTTTCAGAGGTTCATATAAATAAAAGTCAAGTCCGGTTGGCATTCCCATTGTTCAATTTGTTCAGGCTGAATCTCTTGAAAGGTATGTTGCAGATTTATCTTTAGTTTTTCTGTTTAGTGGATTTGTCTTTCTTAAGATACAAATAGGTTGTGCGTTATTTTGGTGAATTATTCTCTCGGTACATAACTGGTATCGGAGATTCTGGAATCGAATCCATCCTCTCATAATGTGCAGCAGACCTGTTTAATGATTTGCCTCTTAAGCATGAGTGACTAACCAGTTTCGTTTATCTTAGATCTGGGTTTGTATTCACTATTTATACCTAGTCTTTCCCCCTTATCATGTCGCTAACCTGTTCTTCTAGTTAATTATTCAGTCCGGCGATTCCTTTTGGAGCTTTGAATTATGATTACTACCAATTCAAACCTCCAGGTGTAATGCCCATTTACTATGGTGGTCACTTTTCAGGAAATGGATACATCAAGCCCTGCAGTTTTTGTCAACGGAGAGTTGTTGCGCACGTATGTAGGAAGGAAGGTTCGGACAGTGGTTCAAGTTATTCAATCTGATGGTGAAATCACGACAGGAAAATCTACAGACGAGCGTCAATTGATTATAAAAGGAATGCCGGATGTGTCTCCTATGAGTCATGTTGAGGTGATTGGTATTGCTGAGAGTGAACAGTCCATTCGTGCTGAAATATGGACCAACTTTGGCCACACATTTGGTATGAATTTCACACCGATTAAAACTAGGGTGTTCATGTATAGAGACCACTGAGATTTATACTGGATTAGCAAAATCTGTTGGGTTTAAGCTCCATTGAGTTCCAAAATTCCAAAATTTCAACGGTTTTTTCATACCCATTTGGTATTCTAAAAAATGTACTAAATTGCTATATGTTTGAAACTGGAATTACATTTCTAAATGTTGGAACCTCTTTTGCAGACACCCAATCATACAATCAGCTCTGCCAACTTGCAAATGGGGAGTTTATAGGTCTATTTATGTAGCGAGGCATCCTTCAGCTAAAACAGATATATGATTGACTGAAGGACTACCAAGATGTATGCTTATGGATTCGAATACTCTCAAGAACATCGGTTCAGGTCTTGTATCCTACTATTAATCTACTGGAACTGTTGTACCAGTCTTTATTTACCATATTTCAGCAACCTCCTACTATGAAAAGTGTTTGATTCTAGAACAAAATCATCTGATTGAAAATTGAAGAAAATACTTGGACATGATATGGAACTCACTATTTGTCGCAAATGAGTTTGCTTATTTGCGATAAGTTATTTCCAGCGAACTAACTATTTCTAGCCAAAATGAGTTTATTTTCGTCGGAATCTCAAATAGTTTTTTTTGTCGCAATTAATTGGTCGCAAATGCATGCTTTTCTTGTGACGTCTCTCTCAACTGATCCGGGTAGAAAAAGTCATCCCCTTTATTCCTTTTGTTGGGGAATTGGATGCCTTGGTAAGAACACGGTGGTTAATTTCTGCTCAATGATTTATCAAAAAAAAATTCTGCTCAATATATCTATGGCCGATAAAACTCAAGTACTGCAAATTGAAGCAATTTTGGAACCAAAGCAGTTGCAATTGTAGTAATTTCCGAATATAGGGCCTATCTCTGGAGGAGGGATAAGGAGAAAGGCCTGAGTCGAAAAGTTCATGGTGGATGCGAATGGAAATGTTTTGACTGCAAGTAGCTTCATATGATGGGCACCGTGGGTCCCAAACAATTTTGGGAAGGTCTTCCATATGATGAGTATTTATCTGAGTGATTCAACTTTTGATGGCACCCGGAATCATTGAATCACCATTTGAAGATGAGTAATGGATATATGAAAAATGCTAATAAACTTTTAAATAAAATATTCCGGCTAAATCTTTCGATACAATTTTTATTTTTATTTAGTGATTAAAAAAGTATTTTTTTAATAATGTCATAATTTTTTCTAAAAAAAAATTATTTAAGAATATAAAAAAATAAATATATAAAACTTTTTGTGCTTTTCGGACAACTTCAAGCTACATCCCACTACTAATAGATATACACAAGATATGTCTAAGACCATTCCTTCAGTATTTTCGGATACCTGAAATATGCTAAATAACCTTATAAAATCTTCCGACTAAGTCGTTCGATACAATATTTTTTTATTTAGTGATTAAAAAAGTATTATTATAATAATGTTCTGATTTTTTTTTTAAATTATTTAAGAATATAAATAAATAAAAGACTTCTTGTACAAGGCTACATCCCACTACTCATGGATATACACAGGATTTCTAAGATCATTCCTTTAGTATTTTTTTTAGGAGAAAAAATCTATATTTAATTTTATTATCCTACTTTCATCTTACTAAATAAGATATAGCTCATTTATCATTATTGAATAATCATTTATTACATACTTCTTTATTATTTAATAATAATAAATATGTCACATTTTATTTAATATGATAAAAATAAGATGAGAGTATAATATATAATATTAGTCTTTTTGACTTTTGAGGAATGGTGTGAAAAGTGAAATTGATAGATCCGATTAGCATGGAGTATAAATTATATAATGGCTAATGCTTTTGGGTTAAGGAGGCCTTTAACATGTGCACATTTAGCAGCAGAACTATGTAGATCAACAAATGCTAAAGAACCAACCACCTTAAAAAAATGAACAAAAATTTCTTTTTCTCGATTTCTAAACTCTTTTTTTTTTTTTTTTCCATTTTGTCAGTCCTCAAAAAATTTATACAGTAGAGTTACATTGTCATAAGAAATGAACTGATAAATTATCATTAAACATGACATATGAGGCGTTGGCCTCATTTCTTCTTTCTCTTAGATGGAGCTTTTTTATGTTTCAAGGAGGATTCATTTCCAGTGAAAAGGCCATTGTACTTCTCCAGCACCCTCTTTTTTTCTTCAAGTAAGCCCAACATCTCATATGCATCCGCCACTCTCTGCACTATTGACTTCTCTGGAGGTTTCCGATCAAAAGCTTCCAAGTCCTTGAAGAGCTTAAAAGCATGAAATCAATACATTAGTCCAAGTGTTCTGCCTTTTTTTTTTTTTTTGATGAGGAACTGGTGCAAACAATAAACATGATATGTTTTTTACCCGGTTTAAACATCAGACCCATGTAACACTGCCCCCAAATCACATGGATTGGTAATTCTTAGTATTTTACTTAATAGAAGAAACTAAAAAAATACTCCAAAATCAAGTTAATAAGTTTGCTAAGTACACATAATAGCTTTCATTTAGGCTTATGGTGGTTGGTTGTTTATTAAATGGCAGTGAAATTGAGTGAAAATGCATCAACATGTGCAACAATTATGACTCTTCTAGGTATAGGAGTTGAGAAGAAGAGAGGAAAAAGGGAGGGGGAAGGAATTCAAGAAAAATGGAATCTGAAAAATTTCACGAACGTCTAATTTATTTAAGTAAAATGATAACTTATTAATTATCAAAAAAGTAAAATGATTACTTATCATCTTTTCTCACATCTAAGAAAGTAAAAAACTGAAAGCAGACAAGAAGCTTACCTTTACAAGACTCTTCAGCATGTTGTTTCGATAGTATATAGATATCATTTGTCTGCACAACTGCCAAGGAACTGAATGTAGATCCATCCCAATTTTCCGCTCCCAAACCTTGTGCGCTTCTTCTGCTCTATGGTCCATATCTAAAGCCCGTATGAGTTGCCCGTATGTTCCCATTGTAGTTCCCTGCCCCTTGCTTAGCATCCATTTAATTACCTAGCAGAGATTAACAATGGATTATGACATAGCTACAAATACTCATTGCCAATAGAATAATAGAACAGAAAACAGGTTGCTGAAAGGGAGAACCCTAACTGACCCTCTTAATATGACTCAGTATAAAGACATATCAGATTAATACAACTAAAAGTACAAATAAAATACTTGCTAAATAGTAATAAGACTAAGACTAAATTTAAGACATAATCACAAGGAGGCTGTCAAAAATGTAAATTCTTAATTGGATGAAGACTTCTTTCCACCTCAGTCCTGTAGTTGTCTTGACATTTAATTAATTAGATTCCTCTCTCCTTCATGTTCTTTGTATTATATCTCTTTTCCTTACCTTCAATAAAAATGCATATTTTCATCTTTCGGTTTCATCGGCATCTAATAGATCATTTTTTCTTATTGGCACCAGGTGTCTGGAACAATATCCCAACTAATCCCAGGGATGCACAGACCCTCGGCAAGAAGTTTCCCACAAGTGCATCTCTGTTAATTCAAGGGGAAAATCCCCCAGTCCAACAACTCCTAGAGATTGTTTGCACCCAAGGGGATTTGAGCCTTAGATCTAGGGGGAGCATAGCCCTAAGTCCAAGACCTTTACCACTTGAGCCAACCCCTAGGGGTTGCATCTAACAGAACATGTTCTCACACACAAAACACACACATACACAAAATAGACAGTGAACTTGCTCATACCTGAATAATTCTATGCCACTGCTGTTCCTTTTCAAGAGCAATCAATGCCCTCTTGATTGATACAATAGGAAAGTTTTGCTCCCATGCAACCCATGCATCTAATGCACCATAAACAGCTTCCTTACTATCCTTGATATCAAGAAGCTGCAACATCATGGTTATTAACCATGTAAGCAAACCTTGTAACGGATATTTAGGAAGACCTCTATTCCTTAATCTTTTGATTAATATTTGTGCCAATACAAACCACCACATATGGGACAGAGGGAGAATCTAACATCCCATAATTGCAAAGAGAAGAAAATACTGGTAAACACCCATTGAGGAATTTGTACTAAATATCATTTTATATATTTTTTTTATAAGAGATAAATTTTATTAATAAAAATGAAAGAGGCATAGCCCGTATACACAGAGAGTATACAATAGAAACACCTAGTTACATTCTATGAACTGTAAAAAAAGACAAGAACTCACGATCATTTTATAAACTAGCATATAAAAAACTTATAATTGCACAAAGTTGAGGGAGCAATGTAGTTCCACAACAATTTAGTGATAGATTGGAATACTTTGAGACATTTCTAAAGAATATACATTCCATGTAAATGAACAAACCCATTCATAAGACGTATTATATTAGTATAAACACAAAAAAAGAAAAAGGAAAAGAGATAATTAGAAGGCATAAGTAAAAAGAAGATCCCCCATCAGATTTTTCTGTTATGCCCAAATAACACTGAAACGTAATAGTTGTAAGATAAAAGCCACTCACCAAACAGCAGAAAATACAAATGAAAAGCCTAAACAATATTCCAATGCCTTTGTATACAACAAAGACTCTAAATGAGTTGCACAAGCATTAGGGTATAGGGAGTTCTTGCTAGGATCATAGCTATTAATTTCATCCTACTGATAAAAGCTGGTTGAGACTAAAAGATACAGCCATTGATTTTACATAAAGAAAAGAACTTCACCAGAATTATACTTACTGTATTCACAAGAAAATCGACTTTATCCTTCCTCGAAACATTCTCCCCAATTCGATGCTCTTGCACGGCCCCGGCATTCTTCTCCGGACACCTAGGTTGGCCGTTGTATTCATCCTAGAAATTGCAATTCAACTGAACCAATCAACTATCGAACCCATTACTTCTTCACAAAAAAAAAAAAAGAACTGAGAAAATACCCATCGAATTATTGGAAAGGTACCCAAAATAATCACAACAATATATTGAAAATTTTTAGACACCTGAAATGATGTCTCAGTAGTTGTCGTGGGGCCTGGGTGAGATTTCTGAGATTGAAACGACATGTTGCTGTAATTGGAGCTGTTAAAATATCGGACCCGTACCTCTCCGAGCTGAGTTAACCGGCGAACCTATACCAAATGACAAATCAAATATACTGTCACTGGGACCCAAATTGAAAACGGTGCATGCAATAGAATAACTCATTAGGTGTAGCAAAAACAGCAGAGAGAATTGGAAAAACTCACCAGAAAAGACATTGTAGGTGATCTAAACATGGTAGTGAAGATTCAGAAACCCCAAAAAGAGTTATTACTCACTCACGCTGAAAAAGAGACCAGCCCAGAGAGAGAGAGAGAGAGGCGGTATTAGAAAATTGGGAATGGGATGCCGTCTTGAACCCTATCAAGTCATCAACACTAGCGACAGAAGTAGAAGTACAGGGGCTGGCGATGGAAGGGTTCCCACTTCCCACCCTAGTTTGAATACAGTACCGGTATCGATACCGATCACAACATTGAAATAAAATATTTTAATATTAATATTATTTTATGTATTATTTTAGAATAATCTATTTATAAAAAAAAATTATATATATATAAATATATATAATTTATATTTCAAAAAAATAATTAATATATGAATAAATTATATATATATACATATATATATATATATAATTTAATCTAAATTAAGATAAAAAAAGCAAAATATTAAAAAATATATATATTAAAATCCGATATGGCTAGTACAGACCTGTACGGCCGAAATATCGACCGGTATGGCCGGTATTTGGGCCGATACGATATAGGCAATATACCTATATTGTCCAAGTGACCAGTACGGCATGTACCGGCCGTAACGGCCGGTACGATACGTTACCAAAAATAGTATTTTACACTTCGCATCTATTGGAAGAGAGCCTCATCGTGCCAAACTCGATGTAGAATTAGGCTTACACCCTCCAACGAAACAACGTCATGTTAGTTGTTTATTTATTTTTTAATTGGTGCTGATGTTTATTTATTTATTTTTTGAATAAATCTATTCATCATTTTTTCATCATCCCATGATGGGATATTAAATGATAAATAAGTAAAATATAATAAATAATTTTCAACTATTTAATGCCACATCTTAATATGATGAGAGGATGATGAAAAATGAAATGATGAATAGCATTACTCTTATTTTTTTAATCAGCGCTGAGGCTATCTGGTGTGACTATAGAAATCTCTTTTTTGTTGTAAAATATCCATTCAACCTATAACTACTACACGAAAGGCTGGGATTGTAAGAATTTTAGTTAGGATCGATGGACCAGACTAGATCGGCTGTCTCAGATCGGATTGAATTGAACATGGTTGTGATATGGTCCGATCTAGTGTTTTTAGGAATCAAATATTTCGGTCTGGTCCCGGTCCAACAGATTTCTCCTCCTAAATCGGATCGGACTGAATACCACAATTAAAAAAATAATTATATATTATATATCCTAAAAGTAATAGTATATAATATTAATATTAATATATATATTACGAGTATTAGTAATAACTTATAAGTAATAAATGTATTATTATTATTATTTAATATACTATTACCAATTTATCACTATTTACTAACAACAAAACAAATTATAATATACTAATGTAATAGTATTATTAGTTATAATTAACCAATCTATGTTGTATTACTAAGTCACTATTAACTAGTTAGTAATTAATATTTACTAACCATCTTCTTTTGTTTTTTTTCTACTTTCTTATTTAGATTAATTTTTTTTTACCATTTTTTTTAAGAGTAAGTTTTTTTTAATGTTTTTTTAACTTAAATTAATGATAAATACATAAAATGGGTTGAAAATAATTAAATTTGGGTCAAAAAATATATTTGATTGTTACAGGATTTTGGATTAAATTTAATCTTTTCATATCAAGTGCCCTCTGGATTGAATTTGGACTGCTCCTAGACCGAATTAGACCGGATTGGTATGGACCAAATAAGAGTTCGGTCTAGTCTAGGCAAAAATTTTTTGAACTGAATAAAATTTGTCTATAGCTTTTCCGGACCGGACCGTTTATACTCCTATGAAAGGCTAATTCGTCATCACAACACTACTAAGTTATCACCTGGTTCAAAACGTATCTTATGACCCAAAAGTCAGACTTTACTACCACAAGTAGTTAACTAATAGCTTGACTTGAGTTCTTGATCTCTAAGTTATAAAAAATCAGCTCGTACCAACAAGTTTAATTTTGTTAATATGAATGCATCTAACTACAGCAAAGCAAATGAAAAATATATGGATCCAGGCAAAACAAGTTGTCTCTCTCTTATCTTATTTCTTTCTTAGTCTAGCAAATCTCGACATCATCTCAGGCGTTTCAGCTTTGCCCAAGGGCAGAGGGAGGTCAGAGCTTGGGCTCCGACCACCTTCTCCATTAATTTATTTTATTTCATTTCCTGTTTTTACTTTTTTTGATAGGTTTATTCGGTTTTCTTCCTCCTTAGCACTGTACTTTTTAGTCGATCTACTGCATACTAACTCTTCCTGTCCACCATGTGTGGAATCTATTGCCTCTCTTACCACCGATCTCCATGCTAGCGAAAGAATCCTGTGCTTTAGCCCTGTGCGTAGGCCGCACGCGCGGCCCATGTCGTGTGTGTCTCCCATGCGTAACCGTGGCCTGGAGTGGTTTTTCAGGCCACGCGTGGCTCCACCATTATTGAACAACTCAAATACTCCAAATTTGACCATTCGCTTTCCTTCCCAGTTGGAACGTGTCGTACATGCACCTCTACCGCCGCTATGCGCAACCATCCACCACCAATGACTCAGCTCAGATACCGGCTACTATCCTATATTCCTACTTTCAATAATCTGTGATTTTGAACGAGAGACCGTGAATCTTTCTATCAAACAACTCAAGACAAAAAGTGATTGTACACTTGCCTCCATCGCCACTTCTTGCAGAGATTCCACCACCTCTGGTGATGGTTCATTTGTTCATTTTTTAGCAGACATCTTATTTCCATCTTTTTATAAGATGTTGTCCTCTTAAATAATGAAGGAATTGGATCCAAATAAACCCCATTTTTTTTTCCATCATTTGCATTGTTATTTCTTGTTTTGGGGTGATCATTGGGGAATCCCATTCTCTTCGCTTGTATCTTTTTTAGTTTAATGAAGTTAACTTGTTCAAAAAAAAAAGAATGAAAAATGTACGAAAATCTCTAACGCCCGTCACTCAAGTCCAGTTTTAAGATTTCATTTTTTCAACACCACATCTCAAATGGACTGCAACTTAGCTAAAGGCAATGAGATCACTTTGTTGCTAATCAATATTTAATCATTACTTTTTATTTATTCTTTAATATTAATTATTACTATTTATTATTTAATACTTTATAATCACTTTTTTTACTATTTTTTTAATATTATTTATAAATCATCTAAAATCACTTCATGACTATTCAAAGTAGCCTTAAAGAGGGAACTTTAGGCCTTGCTTGGACTCCACTCCTTTCTTTGGTTTCTCTCTACCGAGTTCATTTTGCTCATAAACCCAGCCATCGAGCTTTTGTCCAAGGGGGGGGCTTCGTCTCCTACCCCTCTCTGCTTGTCTGGCCACCCCTTTAGGTTATTTTCCAGTTTCCATCTAGTTTTTCTAGCTTTTTTCATGGTTTTCTTGGATATAGAATTTTGGGTTTTCGATCTTCTGCTTGACGGCCTTTTTCAATTACCACACGCCCTTCTATCCGACTTCCCAACTGTTGATCTGTCCAACGGTGTAAGTTTTACGTTCAAAAGGGTTGCGCGTGTGTCTCACGCGCTACTCTCAATGCGCGTGAATCACATGTGCCGCCATCCAAAAGAAAGTATTCAGCCGCCACGCGTAGCAATTTCTGGGTCAGGGACCTCTGATCTTTATGATTCATGTGCTCGTATTTTACTTAGTGTGGCGCGTGAAGGTCACGCATCACCATCGTCGGTGGTTAATTTTTGTCGGTGTATCGGATTTCCCTCAACTTTATTCTTTCTTATGTTCCTACTTTCAATAACTAGTGATCAAGATGATGTGTGATAACCTCATTCAGTCGGAACAAATCAAACAAATGCAGCGCACCCTTTTCGACTGCGACTTTTAATCGTAAGTTTATAGTCTGTTTATTAGACTATGTCAAAATCGCTTTTGAGCTTCCCTTGTGGAAATTGGGCTAGAGTTAATTTATTAACGAGATAACTCACTTTTTATTTTTAATTTTAGTGTTGCTTTGTTTGTTTTAAAATGACTGTTGAGGACTTCTACTCTATTGAATATTGTATCGTTGTAATCACATAATTTACCTATGTACTTGCTTCATAAAAAGAAAAAAAAAAAAAAGCTTTTAAGCAGTAAGATGGAGACTTTTTTTTCTTCCCACTTTATTCTATTGGTCAACTGTAAATGACTTTAATGCATGAAGGTACATAACGTTCTTCTATCCGTATCCTTCTAGAGGCATGACTGCGCATATTTTTAATAAAATTGAGTAGTTTTAGGAGCGCACCATATTTTAACACACTGGCCACAATGCCCACGTGTACATTAATATGATCCTGTTTGTTTATAAAAAATATTTATTTTATTTAATTTTATTATTACATATTTTTTAATTTTTAATATAAAATAATATAAACAATTTAATTTTTTAAATTTCAATACAAAAATCATATTAAAAAATATATATTATAATAATATTTTATTTAACTTTTCATTTTAATCTCAATCCCATCTCATCTCATCTCATTTTTATCTCTAAAAATAAATCATATCTAAATTAAATCTCCAAGATTTTGTCTTTTTAGAATTTTGTGTTTTTTGTCTTTTTATGTGACAGTGTGAATGGTGTGTTAAATTTCAGGCTAAAGAATAGATTTTCTCTGTTCCTCCGCATCCTGAAGCGTTCACGAGCCTTTCAAGCTCGTTGGCACTACGCAATATGAGTCCAAGCCCTTTTACAGCCTGGCCCCCCAAAGCTACGGACGACAAAAGCTTGATCTGCTGCCATTTTCTTGAAGGTGACTGAATACTCCGAAGGATTGCTAAAATCGCATGAATTAAAATTCATTTTCTAGGTAATTAGTACTTATTTCAAGAAATTACAAAGTCCATGGATAAAGAAAATGTGGATTGACTTACAATCTGGATCCTTGCAAATGACACAAGCCATCTCCTCTTACTCCACACTTCTACCACAAAAATATCACCAAAGATTCAAAACCCTAATATTGTTCTTCATCAGAATCTGGTTCAACGTCTAAAATCTCAGGGAAGGGATCTTCCCCATCCAAATTAAATTCATCTCCAGCAATTTCCTCCGAAATTGTTGCAGTAGAAGAATTCATACCCACGGTGGCAAATCCATCGCCTTTCGCCACCAAGCTATCATTGCTAGATGCAGATACATTGCCTACATGATCTGATGCACCACTGACTGAACCAAATCTCTCGGGTATTATCCCTGAGCCCAGAGAACCTTCAATTGGTGCAGGGGCAGTAGCATCTTTGGAAGACACAGGTTCCTCAACTCGTGCTACATTTTCTTCGAATTGGCCTGCCTCGATCATAATTTTGTCATTGTTGCCTCTCATCCCATCTACACCAGATGCTGCTAGCTTCTGCTCCCTTTTCTCTGGAATTGTTGCACCAGAGGAATTATCCAAGTAAAGGTTTTGTTCACCACCAACCCCTAAAGCTTCTGAAGGATCTTCATCATACCTCATACTCTTACATGGGATGCTGTCCAAAGCATCAGTTTCTTTGTCAATCTCCAGCCAACTGTCATACAGTTCATCATCATACGAATTGGGAATATTGTCTTCTATCCCCTGTATGCCACTTGCAAATGGTCCACTGTGCTTCAGGCTACCGGAATACATATTTTCAGATAATTTATGGCTAACTCCTTCGAAGGAGTTAAAAGTGGCAGGGGAAGAACCCATAAGTGGAAGGGCTCGGGGGTGTATAAGCACCTCCAAGGCTAAAAGTGCGTGGGCACAGAATTCTGAGAGTTTTGTTCCAGTTTCTTGCTTGCCTACAAACCATTTTTATGGATTATATCAAATGGTTAGTAAAGAAAATTAAACAAATTTTAACACTTACTTCAAATGCACACCATTGTCAAGCAAAACTACATTATTCTTTATGCATCTCATCAAATAAAGCTTTTGCTCAGAACCCCAGCAATTAAGAGAACTAGATCTTTGAGGATTATTCTCAACCGCTTGAAACTTTTGTGTATGAAAGAGAAAGCAGTTGAGCTTGTCACCGCATCTCCTTTTAATCATCGTCTCATTTGGATACAAAAGCAAATTTATATACTTCCAATACCTTCCCCACTGCATAAAGCTAAATATACACACTTCTATAGGGGGCTGTGTCCATCTTGTGACCTCTGTAATCATATTTCAGGAACGCAAGAAGCAACCAACAAAGCTCTATAAAACTTAACGAGCAAGGGCACGTTTGGTAAACCGATGACTAGAAGGAAAATGATAAGAGTTGAATGATGATAATAGAGTGCAGACTACATAATAGAGTAAGTACTCCTACTCATTTGGCATGCTACTGATATCTTCTGGGATTCCTTAGTTTTGTTAGCACAGGTGCTTAAGATTCCATGTAATGGAAAGATGTACCCTTTTGTGAATGAAAAATCCTTCCACTGGTCTAGATATTACATTGTTTAAATTGCGAGTGTCCATAGATGTGTTAATTACTGTCTGTGACCTCACTCTCTCTAGACTCTTTTCTGTTATCCACTCATTTGCTAGATAATATTTTCCAACCCTCCCGTACAGTTTATCTGCACTAGTAAAAGATAGGATCCTTAATTGCTGAATATTGTAATCCTGAAGAGCATAGTTGAGCTAATTGTCATATCAACACATTTCTCTGAATCAGTTTGTAGAGCGAGTATTATCATTACCCATAGATATCATGATCATGATGATTAAAAAGATTATAAATTTGCTCACTTCTGAAGATAATTACCTCTCCGGAAAAGTTCAAGACCCTGGGCTAAATATGGGGGGCGGACATGAACTGAGGAAAGAAGAGATGCCAAAAGTGCACCTAATGCTGCAAGCTGAAAATCTACCCAAATGGAGGTAGGTTCATTGGGCTGGAAACTATGTTTCTCCTCACTGGCCCATTTCCCTTCTAGAGAACTTGTTGCTGTGTTTATCAAAAGAAGATCGACATTTGATCGCCAAGATTCAGATCTCAAAGCACCACCCTGTAAAAGTTTAGAACACTACTCATTAGTATTTATTCAAGGTTAGAATCAAGGTTTAGGAGCCAGGGTGCTCAAGTAAGGATTTAAATACTTTCTTCACACTCAGAACACAAATGAGCTCAAAACACATATTTCTTATGTGAGTCGTAACTTAGGTGACGTTTTAGTAGACATTCTACCCAAAAAAGTAAAAGGTGGACCAGCAAACAATTAATAGCAATTACCTTTTTTGAGGAACACCAATTTTTTTATAAAGATAGGTAACCTGTATGTAAAGGCTATGTACTTATTTCTTTTTAAACATAAGCGATAATGATTCATAGCACAAAATAAGTACACAGGAAGATTTTCAGGCAATCTATGGGCCATTTTCCCAACAAGAACTACAATGTAAGTTGAACCTCAAAATAGGTAAGAATGGAACCATTTTGTTTTCAAATCAAAGAACAGAGTTAATCTGCTATCTCTTCCATCAAGCATTAAGCCCTATCGAGGTCTAAATTTCCTGTTCAAGCAATACATGGGCAAATAGCTAGGAATACAAGTTTCTAGCTGCCATATAATATCAAAAAAAGGTACAATTAACTACATCGATGTGAGTTCCAAAAGGTGCCTATCAAATTGCATGCACATATGGTACTCTTAAGATTTATATATATATATATATATTTTCTATGGAAGAGTATATGAAAGGTCCTAGTACCAACCAAAGTGGCATTTTTTATGTGGACAGCTGCACATGGGAAGTTTTTTTTTTTTTTTTGATAAGTAAGAAGTAATTTTATTGATGAAAAAGACAAAGGCATAACCCATGTATACCGGAAGTATACAAGAGAACACCTAGTTACATACTATTAGCAGAAAAGAAGGATAAGAACTCATGGACATCATTCCCATTAAGAACAATGGCTGAAAACCACAACAATAAAGTTTGAACAAAAAAATTCTAAAGCTCCACCATTGATCTCTCATTGTATTCAAAGCAGCGTTCGTTTCGTTTTGACCAGATACATCACATAAGGTACAATGGGATCATCCTCCACACTGCCGCCACTTGAGGACAATCTTGTAACTTTTTCCAACAACCCAAAAGATCCACCACCCTTGCTGGCATTACCCAATGAACATCTACCCTGCGAAAAATCTCATCCCAGAGCATCCTTGCCACCTCGCAGTGTAGTAGAAGGTGGTCCAACCGTCCACTGATTCTCGTTCTTCTTGCACATGTAGCACTAATCTATTACAACGCATCCCCTCTTCCTCATGTTGTCTGTGGTCAAAATCTTTCCAAGCGCCGCAGTCCAAACAAAGAATGCTATTTTAGAGGGCACCCGGGACTTCCATATGTTCTTCCAAGGGAAGCGCAGTATAGTAGGCCTATTAGCTTGTGTTATCAAGCTTTTGTAAAAAGCCTTAACTATGCATTTTTTCTTAGCAATATACCGCCACTGTATACTATCTCTCTGAGTTGTAGGACTACCCAATGAATATAGCAAGCTGAAGAAATTTGAGACAATAGAGAGTTCCCAATCATGAAAGTCCCTAGTAAACAGGATATTCCACTGATGAAAACCATGAGAGTATACCCTCACATCTGCTACAGAAGCCTCTCTATTGATTGCAATACGATAAAGAGCTGAAAATACCCTATCCATAGCAAAGTCTCCACACTACACATCCTTCCAAAAACTGATTATTAAACCCTCACCCACCACGAAACGGATGTGTTTCTCAAAACTAGGCCAACCCCTCTTTATAAACTTCCATAGGCCAACACCATAAATCCCCCTCACCTCATTAGA
The DNA here is from genome assembly GCA_036559045.1 of Platycarya longipes. Classification (NCBI taxonomy): domain Eukaryota; kingdom Viridiplantae; phylum Streptophyta; class Magnoliopsida; order Fagales; family Juglandaceae; genus Platycarya; species Platycarya longipes. Next base: position 33,382,925 of record CM071801.1, read on the forward strand.
ACACCATCCCCCCTGGCACTACCATATCTAGCGTCAATAATTTCCTTCCACAAGGACTCTCCTCCATTTGATATCTCCAAAGCCATTTTCCCAAGAGCGCTTGATTAAAAGTCCTTAGGTTGCTGACTCTCAAACCCCCATTCGAGATAAGAGAACAAATCGTGGTCTAGTTAACCAGGTGGAATTTATTTTTCTCTCCCATGCCCCCCTATAAAAACTTTCGAAAGAGTTTTTCAATCTTGTTCACCACCCCTACAGGCAAAGGAAAAAGAGATAAATAATAGATGGAGAGATTAGTAAGGGTGCTCTTAATAAGGGTGAGTCGACCCCCTTTCGATAAGTACATTCGCTTCCAACCAGCTAATCTTTTCTCTATCTTCTCCACTACCCCATCCCAAATGGTGATGGCCTTAAACATGGCTTTCAACGGAAGACCCAAATATTTCATAGGTAACGAAGCCACTTTACAATCCAACAAACCAGCTAGGTGATTGATGCTTGGTAGCGCACCCACTGCCACCATCTCGGATTTTCCAAGATTCACCTTAAGCCCTGACACTACTTCGAAGTAAAGTAACAACGCTCTCATCGATTGGATCTGACTATCTTCCGCGTCACAAAAGAGAAGAGTGTCATCTGCTTTAACAGATGTGATATCGTAATAGTACCCACCTGAAATCCAATAAGCACCCGCCCCCAACGGCAGCCTGCACCATCCGCCCCAGTGCCTCCATAACAATAACAAAAAATAGAGGAGATAGGAGATCTCCTTGGCGCAAGCCTCGAGAGCTATCAAAGAAGCCAGCAAGTGCACCGTTCACTAGAATCGAGAACCGAGCAATAGAGACATAGTGCCGAATCCAAGATATCCATCTATCACCAAAGCCACATCTTCCTAGCAAGTAGAATAGGAACTCTCAATTCACATGATCATAAGCCTTTTCCATGTCTAGCTTGCACAAAATACCTGGAGTGCCCTCCCTCATTCTATGATCCAAGCACTCATTGGCAATAAGAACCGAGTCCAGAATTTGTCTCTCCTTGATAAATGCATTCTGTTGCTTGGAAATAACTTGTGTCAACACAGGACGGGTTAGCAAGAACCTTAGAGATAATCTTGTATACACTACTAACCAGGCTAATAGGGCGAAAATCCCCAATAGTCGTGGCCCCATGACTCTTAGGAATAAGAGCAATAAAAGTCGCATTTAAACTCTTTCCAAACTTGTTAAACGCGTGAAATTCTCTGAATACCTCCAAAACCTCCATTTTCACAACATCCCAACATGCTTGAAAGAAACCCATGGTAAATCCATCCTGTCCCGGTGCTTTATCCTTGGCCATACTTGAAATAACCTTGTAGATTTCATCTTCCTCAAAAGGCCTCTCCAACTCACTTGCACTAAAAGCACCAATGGACTCAAAAGCCAATCCATCAAGTCTCGGCATCCAAGAAGCTGTTTCACTGAGCAAGTTCTTATAATAGTTCACAATATGGTTTTCAATCTCAGGGGGAGAGGAAAACACTTGGTCACCTGAATTAAGTAACTCAATAGCATTGATGCGTCGATGTGAGTTTGCCACTTTATAAAAGAACTTTGTGCATTTATCTCCTTCTTTCAACCATAAAGTCCTAAATTTTTGTCTCCACAAAGTCTCTTCCAACAACAAAACCCTCTCCAAGTTAGCCACTACTATGGCCTTCCTCAAAACTGCTTCTTCTGAGTTGTCACCCCTAAGCTCCCTTCCCTCTAGCTCCTGCAGTTCTTCCAATAAAGCATTCTTCTGATTGTCTGTGTGGCCAAACACTTCCAGGTTCCATCTCTTAAGGTCTTGTTTCAAAGCCTTCAGTTTACCTGCAAAAATGAAACTAGGAGTGCCTGAAAGCTGATATGAAGTCCACCAAGCCTGAACCATCTCTAGAAACCCCTCTGTGGCTAACCACATATTTTCAAATTTGAAATAGTGGTGCCCCCGATGGATTCCTCCACAATCTAACAATATAGGGGAATGATTTGACAATACTCTAGCCATCTGCTTCTGACATACATCCGAGTAATGGGCTTCCCACGAGGGAGAAACAAGGAATCTGTCCAATCTCGACCAAGCCCGACTGTTAGACCACGTGAAACCACCCCCCATGAGGGAAAGATCCATGAGATCGAGGTCGAAAATGAACTCAGAATACTCCTCCATAGCCACCGAATTACAATGGTTCCCCACCCTCTCACTAGGAAAGCGCATAGTATTAAAATCTCCATTCATACACCACGGCACTTCCCATAAGAATATAAGCCCGCCAATTCCTCCCAAAGTCATCTCCTTTCTCTATCCACATTTGGCCCATACGAGTCTGCAAATGCCCATTCCCACCCATCCACTACATTTTTAAAGTACGAGAATTCGCCAACACATTCCTCTTTCGCTTCCACCACTCTTTTGTCCCACATTAATAGTACACCACCCGAGGCCTCTAAAGAAGCCAAATAAGACCAGCCCACATGTGCACATCCCCCTAGGCTACGCACAAACCTCCTATCAATCATACTCATCTTTTTTCTTGAAAACACACCACGTCAACTTTCCACAATCACAATAAAGATTTGATGCGGAGGCGTTTATTGCGATCAACCAGTGAGAGAAAACCATTTTAATGATTGTGAACACACTAAGATTTTCTACTGACTAAAACCATTTTACAAAATGAAATAAGACACTAACCTCTTTTTTTTTGGGTTTTTTTGGTGGGTGGGGGGATGGCTTCCACTAGAGCTTCACGAGATGTGCAGTTATGAAAATGAGTATGCTATAGGAATCAATGGGATTTCATGTGCATGAAGAATTACGAACTATCAATATCTTAATACTAATGCACAGTAAATACCCTGCTGCTACAGAATTCTTCACAATGCACATACCACAGTGAAAAGTGCTTCTAATGCCTCAAGTGCTGCCACCCTCACAGAAATTGGAGATATTGAATGGTTCTTTGGCACTTCAACTTGCAAACCACCACGATCATGCCGCTCCTCAAGATATCCAGTAGTAGTTACATGTTTCCTTTTCCTATGGCTTGGCTGTAACAGTGCTTCCGAAGAGGCCTTTGAGTTAACACTAGAAGTTGTGCAACCACTCTCTTGATGCAAATCAACAAAAGCATTGTCGATTACTTCCTGAGCAAGATATATGGCAACTCCTAATCATGATATGGCTGAGTATTAGTACAAACATGAAATGAGACTTCCATGGAAACAACAATGACAACTTTAGACTACAAAAAAAAATAGCTACAGAGAGCTCCATGCTCAAAAAAAAAAAGATGAAAAAATAGTAGAAGATCTGAGCCAAATATCAGATACAATGGACATATAAAGGAGTCCAACCTTCTTTACTTTTGATCTATTAGATGCAATGGACATAAAAGGAGTAGAACAAATTTATTTTGCAACAAAAGTAAACAATGTACTAGGATGATGCTAATCACTCAAAGACAAAAGGCTAAAACACACACACACACTCCCAGGTGAACTGCATGGTGGAAGATAAAAAGGCACCTTTTGAGAAAGCTGCCTACTAAGTCCATATTTTAAAATCATTGTTCTCTTTGATGTTGATCAATAGCAATTCTTTTTTTTTTTTTAAAAAAAAAGCTTTGGAAATCTAAAACAGAGGTTTGCAGCTGTGTACATAAAAGCTTCTCAGAAAATACAATGTCTTTCCATTGTGCAGTTCTGAAACAAGAGCACTCATTAACAATGAAGGTCATACAGATAAGGGACTTATTTTGCTTTTCTTGGATAATTAAAGGTCATATAACAGAAAGGGACTTATTTATCCTTTTCTTGGATAATTATAGGTCATATATCAGATGAAATTTCTAAACTCACTGATCAAGAAGAATATTTTCAAAACACTGGCACTTCTCTGGTGACATGAAAAAGTGAAGCTTGCTGATATAAACACAGAGAGAGAGAGAGAGAGAGAGAGAGAGAGACTATTCAACAATCTACATACCAACGCCCATGGAGATGAGCAATATCCTCGTTATTGAGTAGACCTTAATGCGTAATTCCGGCAATGCACATCTTTTAAAATATGAGGTAATCAGACGCACAATTGAAGCAGCATGTGGTAATAGCTGACTGCAAATGAAAATGGGTATATAAGGCAGAAAGTGAGCATCTACATAAAGAATGTTGAGACGTTTGTAGAACTTTTTAAACAATGATTAGAACCTTTACTAGGAACAATTAAGCTTCAGCAGTAAAGCTGAGAAAGATTGTCCTCAACACGCTTTATACATGGATAGTAGCTCATTATACTGTGCTTTTATTCTAGCGTTTCAGAGTTTTTGAATTGTTGTTTCTCTTGTCTACTTCCTATATACTAGGATTGCATCCCCAGCTCTCTATATATGTATAGAAAACTCTGGTTTACCTGCGTGTACCCTTTATGACAGCAGTGAGCAGCTCCAAACTATATGAGTGCAAAACTGGAAGTTCTGAACAAATGAGCTCTTGCTGCATGGAAGTCATGAAGGGCAATAAGGCATGTGGCAATGATCCATCCACCGTCAGCACTCTCCTGACAAGGACTAATAGCGATCGAATGGGGACATTTACCTGCTAGCCAAAATATACTACATATCTTAAAAATCCAGCATCTGCAGTTTTAAGATCATCTAACGAAACAGGTCAATACCCTTAAAACATTATAAAAAGTATGTCAACTAGATGCATTCCAATTTTCATGAAAGCATCTTAAAAGAGCTAATCATAACCTGCACAGGGTACGGACTTGTGAGCATTGTACAACAGCAGAGCATCAGTGTAGAGACACTGGATATTAATAGTCTTTCAGACCTCCTTGTGGGATTGTCTGAGACTTGTCCTGGCGACATATGACCCCCTAAGGGAGGTGGGGGATCTTTTCCTGGTGGAACCAATAATCTTCCAGCTTCATTTCGTGTAGTTTCTGCACCATCTGCAACTTATCACTTGCAATCCTTACAACCAGAAACAGCACGACCAAGATTTCATTCAAACGTACCTTCTTCAAGACCTTGGAAGGTATCATTTAGATGGGCATTAATCAATAATAAGATCTTCTGCATCATTAAGGACCAGCTATCTTCATCTCCTCTTGATTTTGGCAATAATGCTAGGCAATGAGCAAGCTTCTGATTGTTGAACACCAAATAGATTCAGAACCAAGTTCGCATACAACCAACGGTTTTCTTGTTAAGTCATGTGAAAGATACAGATCATACAAAGCGAAAACAACCATGTCACCTTCAGCATATCAGCACTGCATTTTCCTGACAAAAGTTTTGAAGCAATTGCAGCTTCCGTCTGCAAAAGTATTTGTACTCACCATGAATGAATCAACAAGTCAAATCTAAAGGTTTTGTAAAGCGCTAGAAGTCCAGTAAAAAGGAAAATTGTTTGGCTTTTAACACAACCACAATGAAATCTGAAAAAAATAGATAAAAGAAAAAAACACTTACACTGTCATAATGACTTGCACTCTCATAATGACGATGTATGGAAGATGGAAAGTAAGTTATAGCAGTGCATATTAACTGAACTGCTCCTTCCTGCATGCACCGGTATGGAGATGACAAACTTTTTTTTTTTTTATAGGTAATCAAAGGAATTTCATTAATAAAAAAAGGCTAAAGCCCAGGTACACAGGAAGTGTATATGAGGATTAGCTGGAGGTTACAAACGAAATAAGTATGGAGATGACAAATGAAACTTGAACACAGAAAACTAGGTCACATGACATGTGATGATGGGAACATCAATGACAGTAAAAGATCATATCTTCATGCAACCTCGCAAACTAAGTTTGCAGAAATAATTTATTCACAAATGCAAAAAGTAAGGATCTTGAAGTAGAAAAGGCATCTCTGATCCCAACTAATTTTAAAAAGAGGCTTTCGCTGTAAAGTTTACCGCAGCACATACCTATGTGAGGAGTGTGGGCCCACACCCACATGCGTACATACACGTGAGAGAGAGAGAGAGAGAGAGAGAGAGAGAGAGAGAGAGACTATTCATAAGCTTGAACACAAATTTTTTTATGATGTGGAACCTCACTAAGACAAGGTCCTTCGAACCCATCCCTGGATAGCAAATCCGGATAAACAACCCAACCCCCAAAACTGTGTACAAGTAATGTACAGCAGCGAATCTGGTAGGGCCCTAACTCTATTCAAAATTTTACTTATCAAAAAACAAAAAGTAATTTAGAGCAGCTCTCAATGCAAAATCGAATCTAGAATGTCTGAGCCTACAACTCAACCCAAGCTCGCCCTTCAACCGCTAAGCTGGACCCTAACTGGTTTCAAACACAACCTGCCTCTGTAGATGGCAGCGACATCCAATGGACTCATCAATATCTGGCAATATTACTGATATGCATTTGATATTGCAATAAAAAGGCTTCAAGCACACAATACCCCTTCTAGCCAATTATTTAATGATTCTATCAAATCTAATTTCACTTCCAATGGCAAATGCAACAAGAATCATGACACGATGAGATAAAAAGATAGTGTTAAATGACAATGAAAGAGCTTGATTCAATTGTCAGAGGAAATTGTTTCATTGACAAATTTAAAAGAAAAGGGAAAGTGTGAATGCGTGGATTTTCCCAGGCAAAGCCTGAGGCCTAAAGCAATTTTTAAACAAATGCTACTTACCCATATAGCCTCTGAAGTATCATAATTTAGCAGCTTCAAAACTGGTTGAATGAGTTTCACGACGTGGGAAGTCCCATCCTTCTTTTGATTTGGAAATCCACCCAATCTAACCCCAGGGGAAAAAAAAGGCTAAACAAGTTATGAAACTCATAATATCACAAACAGCTACAGGCTATAAGCAACACGGACTCACATCAAGAACTAAGTTACAGTTTCAAACAAACAACTTCTTGGATATAATTATATAAACCAAATAGGGGCCATGCATTGGTTATATGCCAGCATTCTCTGAAAATTATTAAACACAATCAAATTGACCCATCAGTACGACCGCACACTCACATTCTCATTAGAAAACTTGTTAAGGGTGTTCCCATAATTCTAACATCTTATTCAGAAGACTTACAAACCTCATCAAGAGTTTAGAAAAACTCAAGCTCCAAAAAATTGTAAATTAGATGCACTCCCACAGGGACAACTTAGCAAGATTGAACTCAAAATCGATCCTATATGAATTTCATTCATGTTTGGCTTGTTTGAAGTTTCATGGTTTATTCGTAAAACAATTTTTTCTTTTTTAGCATGTTAAAAGGGGCATTTTGGAAGACATCGTAGAGGTCAAATTTGGTAAGAACTACCGATGTTAAAGCAGTAGTTTCTATTCCAGCAATTTTCTCTATGATTGGACCTCAGTTACCAGCCGCCTTCATTGTGAGAGATTTTGAGTCTCTTGAATTAAGATATTTTTTTTTGTGATAAGTAAACAATATTATTGATAGAATAGGCAAAGCCCAAGTACACAAGATGGTATACAAGAAACAAGACCTATCTAGGTCGTAGATGGGTTGTAAGATACAAGAAAGTCACGAAAATGAAGACTATTGAAATCCACAGCTATGGCCCATAATAATAAAGTACGAAAACAGAAAGAACGAAACTCCTCCAATGTCCGTTCCTTATCCTCAAAGATTCGATCATTTCGCTCTCGCCAAATGCACCACATAATGCAAATAGGGACCATCTTCCACACTGATTTGATAGGAGTAGTACCTCCAAGAGATGACCAACGAGCCAACAAATCAGCCACTGTGGCTGGCATTATAAGACGTTAGTATGTGTACTTCCCGTATACTTGGGCTATGCCTATTTTAGCATTAATAAAATTTTCTTGTACCGAAAAAAAAACTCGTAAAGATTCAGCATCCACCATCATATAAAAAACTCCTCACAAGGATCTGAATGCATGCACAATCCACCAATTCCATCCAACTTCAAAGTACGTTGTACGACAATCACAGCTCATAAATTTTTTTATTTATAAGTAGCTCAAGACATAAAACATATTATTATTATGATTCTATGCTGGGAAAAAAGGGAGATCTAACCTTGTGAACATATCTGAAAGCGAGGCACAAGAAGCCACCTTCACAAAATGAGAATCTGCTGGTGACTGTTTAAAAAAAAAGAAAGATAGGGTAACATATTAATATAGGAATTTTTAGAAATTGTATGACTTTTTAACTTTAAACATTGAAATATAAACAAGATTTCACCAATTAAAAGACAAGCTACAATCTTCAACTGCAAATTTCTCATTTTTTTATGACGGCGGAACCATCCCATGGCAAAGCCCTTACGACTCACACATGGAACCTAAACCCCCAAGGAGACTAGCACAGCAACCACCGCCAAGGCCTCCCACTTAAACTGCAGTTTGATCCCAGGGGAAATTTAACCTCTGACATGGGGCTCATGCACACAAGTTCTCCATTACTACTTGGGCTACCCACGGGTGGGTTTTCTCATAATTTATTACTCTATAAAAGACTGGAGATTTATTTAGCATTTTTTTATTGTTTTCTAAACCACATATTTCAGATGACAAATCTCAACAGGTGGGTAGAAGCTCATTTCCATACCATATATGTCATATGCATACAAAATAGAAGCAATTTTCCTCGAACTTTCTTCAAGAAGAAAAGTTTTGTTAGTTTTTTTAGATTTGGTAGATTTGACAGGTAATGAGTCAAAGGTCAGGTTTAGTATGAACAGTGGTGCAGGGATCAACTCTTGGAGAGCCTCCTGGCTTTGTTTAGTATATAGAGCTATAGAATGCTTAGATAGCAGAACATTTGCATATTCTTTTTTTGATAGAATAGGCCAAGCCCAAGTACACAAGATGGATACAAGAGTCAAGACCTAACTAGGTCGTGGAAGGATTGTTTGCTACAAGGAAACCATGAAGATTGAGACCATTGAAATCTACAGCTATGGCCCATAAAAATAAAGTACTAAAAAAGAAAGAAACAAGCTCCTCCAATGTCCGTTCCGCAGAACATTTGCATATTCCTATATCATGCTGGAATATTACACTTATAAGACCAGAGCATGATTGAGCGGCAAGTTAATCTCTTCATTCTTTAGTTCTGTATTCTGTTGGGTTGAGAGGAGGTGGTCCAGAACAAATCTGTTGGATCCCTTCCAAACAATGACATTCAAGATCAAATCTTTTTACCATGTGTTCAACCCTCAAGTTCGCTCTTTGTTTCCTTGAAAGTGTGAAGAAATAGAGATCCTTTGAAGGCATCATTTTTGTTTGAAAGGTAGCTTTAGGGAAGATTTTTTTTTATATATAAGTGAGCTTTAGGGAAGATTTTGATGTTTGGATTTGAGAAAGAGACAGGTCATAGGACAGATTGGTGTTGTACATGTAAGAAGAGCAAGGAAAGCACCAATCATCTTTTGCTTCAATATGAAGTGGCCAGGGAGTACAGGTATCCATATTCCATTTTGTGATTTGTCAAAGGCTTTGTGGGATGAGGTTTTCGCTAGGCTTGGCATTGCTTGGGTCATGCCCAAGAGGGTGGTAAATCTTTTGGCTTGTTGAAGAGGGATCCAAGGAAATCGTCTAATAGATACTGTCTTGAAGATGGTACCTCTTCGTCTCGTGGTGTATTTGGAACGAGATTCCAAATAGGCGCTGTTTCAATAATAAAGAATGCTCGGTGGATGCGTTAGAGCCTTCTTTTTCATACTTTGTTGCTTTGGGCTTTGATTATTGTAATGGATGGGATTAGCCTTAATGATTTTTGTTATGTCTTTCTGCCTTAGCTTGTAATTAGGTGTTTTTCTCTTGTATACTTCTTGTTTACTTGGGCTATGCCTAATTACATGGTCTTAATAAATTTCTTATCATAAAAAAATTTTGGAGATCGAGTGGATCTGGTGAATCGCATTTGGAAATCCTAGCAAATTAGAAGTTTGAAGGATGGTACCTTTAAGTTTAATGTGGTGTATTTGACAAGAAAATAATGCTCGAACCTTTGAAAGGTACAAGCGATTGATAATAGAGTTAAAAAGCTATTATGTTCAAATCCCTTTATGTTTGGATGGTTGCAACTCTAGCTACTCTAGTTTCTAGGACTCGTTGCAATTTGTTCCTTTTTCTCTTCTGTTAGTAGTGTTTGTCCTCTTGTAATTCATATGCACTCGGGTTGCATCCTTCTACACTCTTGATAAAAATTGTTTCACTAAACAAAAATAAGAGCAGTGACTTTGGATGGCCATAAGACACTAATATGACAATTATGGTGCACGATAAAACTAAGCTCATATACCTGAATATATGGTAGAAGCTTGTGGAACCAACCATCATATGATGCCAAGAAACGATCAGAACTGCATTCTTGACAAGTCACACCCAGTAAGCAGATTCCTGCCCAGCATTTATCTGGCTAGAAAGGAATCATACAATCCGATGAGTACTTATCTGATGATGATTTATAGCCTTTTGGTAAAATGAAAAAAGATACATAATTCATCTTTCATTTCCATTTCACATAGTATGGACTATTCCTATGGTAACTTAAAGAAAATAATTATCATCCAAAACATAGTTTTTGCATTGCTCCATTCAACGACATTGATCACATGGCCTCCATTCAACTCTAAATCTGGCCCTATCAGCATTGATAAAAGGTTGAGAATCCAACATTAGTAGAAACCTAATATATTCATCAAGTGCACTGCAATAATTTGATAAATTCATTAATGCCAATTTATATCCATCTATATATTTAAAATGGAATATGTATGTTAATGTAAAAGAAAGTAAAATATATGTGAGAGATTCTAAGAACTTTCAGGGTGAAAGAAAGACTTAGTATCCATATCTACTTTCTTCTTTGTAACACTTGCTAAGTTTTCACAAGTATACCTCCGGTATACTTGGGCTTACCCTTTTTCTATTAATGAAATCCTTTTGATTACCTATCAAAATATATATATATATATATATAATCTCCTCTACTTCAAGCAAATATGGCGGACATGGAAAATGTTAGGAATGTTATTTGAGAATATACGATTTTGAGGAATAGCTACAACCCATCCACCCTAAACATGGTAAAGAAATAATTTCGGGTGCAGTTGGGTGCCCCCCATCGCAATCGAAGCCCTCCTATGAATTTCACACGCCAGAAGTAGGACATCAAAGGAAATTGGAGCCCACAATGCTGTCAAGTGTCAGATAATTCCAGCTCAAAAAACCAATGGACGCCACCACCGAGACCTCTTATACCCAAATTGAAAGGTTTATACAAACGCAAATTAATTTTTAAATCGTCCCAACTTGCATCAAATCAAAGATTCAAAACGAACATTATCCGACCAATTTTTCTAAGCCTTGTACAAATACAGTACTTGCACCAATTGAGCCTTTGGGGGGGTGGGGGGGACATAAAACCCATTTCAATTAATTATAAAAACAAAACTTAATTAATAACTATAAATATAAGCACTTTTCAAAAAATAAGTAAAATATAAGTAAAATTTAAATAGAAGTTTATCGATGAACACCATAGCATGAGAGACGAGCAAATCCAAGCGCTCGATCCATGAGTCGACGGCGGATTTCCAGTTCTCGATTTGCCTTTGATTCGTAAATTCACCGAAGGAGGACTCGGAGAGGAGGCCGTGCGTCTTGATCATCGAAACCACGGTGGATAGCCCGGCAGGGTTCCGAAACGGGTGTGCGTCATCGGGCAAATCCTCTTTGATGAGCGTTCGTAGGAGGCGGGGCTTCAAGGAAACATCGTACATGTTCTTGACGTGATTGAAGGCCGCCATCGAAATCGAATTGAAGCCCGAGCTCTGCAATGCCAAGAGAGGGTACGTGTGAAGGGTTTAAGGGCTTTCCGTTAAACCCTAGATTTGATAGCCGTTGTTAAGTTCGCGACGTGCTGTAAAAGTTTGTAGAAAAACGTTGTCGTACTGTAAATTTTCATGCGATTGGAGGACTAATTATCAACTTATCACCCACCAATATTATTTATTTATTAGACACTCCATAAGTTCATATGAGTTGGGAGCGTAAGAAATTCAGCCCAGATCGGCTATTTTGGACCGGATCAAACTGGATTTAATGAGATACAGTATGGTTCGGTTCAGTCTAAAAACATAAAGACGGAATATGATTTGGTCCAGTCTCAATTCAAAAAATTTTTTCTTCTTAATCAGATCGGACCAGACTGAATACAATAACAAAAAAATTTATATATCTTTTAATGTATAAATATAATATATAGTATATTAATAATAGTACATAATATTAATATATTAACATATTATAAGTATTGTAATATAAATTATAATAATGTATAAATTTATAATAGTATTAATATAATTGACTTAATATATTAATATTAAATCACTATTATTTATTAACTACATAGAGTATTAGTGGTGTCTATATTATAATTTTTATAATAAATTAGTGTATTAGATTTTAGTGTATTACATTATTAATAATTTACTATACACTAATAGTATTAAATGTATTAAAAATATTTTTATATATTAATATGTATATATCAAATATTTATATATATATTAATAATTTAATATGTCTAAACTTTCCTAGATTGAATCGGATTGAATGAAACTAATCTAGTCTAGGCTGGGAAAAATATCGGACCAAATAGGATCGATTCATCACCTCCCACATACCAAATCAGATTGTTTACACTCCTAAATTATAAGTGCACATGTTTTTTTTTAAATAAAAAATATATATTTATTTTTATTCCACATATGATATCGCGTGTCCTTTGAAATCTAAATAAATACATCAATCAATTAATTAACTAATTTAAGAAAAAATAATAAAAATATTCACATTGAAGTAAGAGGCACTACAAGAAATAAAGTCTATTGCGGCGATTTTATATTTGTTGCAAATAAAATCGTCGCCAAAATCCATTACTCGCGGCGAGTTCTGAGTCGCTGCGGAGTTTTAACGTGGACTTGTCCAAATGTCTAATTGCAGCGACTGGAATTTCTATTGCAGCGAAAAAAGTCGATGTCATTAATATTGAATATATTGCAACGAAACAAAAACGCCGTGATTGTGTTTGGCACAATTTTAATTTCTATTTCCCTCCCCCCACCCCCACTTAAATTTTGCCTCGTACAATACTCACACATCCCGATTTCCCTTTCTTTCCCAAATTCGTCTTCTCCATTTTCGTTCCTCTGAGAAATTAATTCAAACTCACCCTTTTCTGTTGCTAAACAAAGTGTTTTCAAGCCCTAAGACCACCGCTCTCTGCTTATTTGCTCAGTCTCTTTCTCTTTCTATTCTCTCTCAACAGTAATGGAGATTTGTAGTCCCTCAGAACGCGACTCCCTCACTACTGAATCTATTCCTCTAGAGAAAGGCCTGCTCCGAAGATTCTGTGAGAAAGGGAAGATCTTGGTTCAAGGGAAAGACGATCCGTTGGTTTAGGGAAACTAGAACCCTAGGTTCTGGAATAAGCGGATTCCGGCCTCTCCGCATCAAGATAGTCAATCGAGAGAAGTGTTCATCCGAAATAAAGGAATCATAGTCATCCAAAGAAGACTTGAATGTCCAGCCACCTGCTCTGAAAACGCCCCATTCTCTCTCTCTCTCTTTCTCTCTTTTCAAGAATGTCTCTGCGAAAAGCCATTTTTTTGCTCAGGGTTTACTTGGAACAAACTCCCAAAAGAAAGAGCACAAGAGAACCGTCTCTAGTGATGCCCTTGTAATTTATTCATCACATTTTAGCTGCCTCTGTTTCCTAGATCTGCTCACAAACTTTTTTTTTTCATGATTGTGTCATTTTGCTTGTTCCATTTGAGTTGAAGCCATGAGTAAAGCAGATTTTGTGAATATCCAGGTACTCTTCCACTCGGTCATTGTACCATTTCTTTACTTTATTGTTCATTTTCTACAAGAGCATTGCTTCAATGTGAAAGAAGAAAAAAGCTCTCATATTTCTTCGAATTTGTGCTCGTTTCGTCAACAAACTCGGGGTTTGATTCCATTTTAATAGTATTTTACCTTTGCTTTATGTTTTTTTTTTGCTTGCTTGTGCATGCAGAAATCTGTTCTCAAAATGAACATCCATTGTGATAGATGTAAGCTGGTAGTGAAGAAAATCTTGCAAAAGATTGATGGTATAAAATTCTGAATATTGTGGTACCAAAATTGTGATGGGATTCCTTTGTAATTTTTAATAAAACTTTTGTTTAATAACTTCTACGTTGTTTAGTGTTACTCTATTTTTCTTTTTACCCTTCATGTGGAAGCACATAAAGCAGAAATGGGAATGAGCAACATCACTTTTTGAGATTGTTCTTTCCAATATTTCAGATTGGTTGGGATAATGCAATAATATATAATATTTTAGTTTTTGTTGTTGTTCAAAATTTATGTAAATTAAAAACTGACGATTCTGTGTATTTTGGTGGTTGCATGATCATATGGTCCATTGAATTATGAGCTTTCAGTGGATATGGTATTCAATTAGCTCAAAAGCTTTTGAGGGTTTTCCTATCCTGTTATGAAAGCTTGGGTTTTTATATATGAGTGTCTAATTTTGTGTAAACATTTTGGTTTATTGGTATTAGTCGGTTGGAGGGTTAGTTAAAGAGACGATTCATCATAGTTATTATGAGGAAAGTGATTCATAGTTCTTTTGCCTTGTGATAATCTTCCAGGATAATTTTGTCCTTCTAATCATGTTTACTACTATGGAGATTGCATTATGTTGTCACTGATTGATAATTTATTTTTTCTTTTCAGTTGTTTAGTATTCAATCATCACCTTAAAAGGTCTCCAAGCAAGAGGAGAGAGATAGATGTGTTGAAGTTGTAAGTTGCTCACCATTGTAAAATCTTCGTGTGAATATTTGCATGCCCTTCAGTTTGAGAAAGTTGTTATGCCTTCTACTTAAGGCTTAAAGCTCCAATTTCATATGCTTAAGTTATGAGTGATAATCTTCTTTCTAGCACCTCTCATATGTGTTAATGTTGTCTAGGATGATGAGTGATTACATAGTGGAAACAATAAACGATGGGCTCATTGATTTCAATTTAGAATTCCATGGTCCAAACGAAAGTATTTTCCTTATGCTCTTTTAAAATCCCTTTGGTTGTTTAAAATCTTTTTCTTTAATGATGTGTTCCTTATGTGATATGACTTTTGGTTTCAGGCCTTTATGAAGGAGGGCTTTGGAAAATTCATGTTGAGCTTCCTGATGCTTATCCATACAAGTCTCCTTCTATTGGGTTTGTGAACAAGATATACCACCCAAATGTTGATGAAGTGTGAGAATTTGTACCTCAAAGCAATCTCTTCACTTATTTTTCCAACAGAACTATTCCGCTCTCGGAATAAATAGCTGCAATGAACAAAGCATATGGGAGACTTGGTAATATAAAAGGTATAGTTTCATTGGAATTTAAAAACACTTGGGCTGCCTACTGCTTCTTTGAGAAGCGTGAATCAATGGAAATATGATTGCTTTTCTGAATTGATCACCAGCAGTTGCAAAATTGACTATATCCTTCTGAATTTGTTGTCAAGCAAGCTGACTTTGGTTTTTTATTTCACTAATTGCAGATCTTGTTCTGTGTGCTTGGATTTTATTAATCAATCTTTGAGTCCAATGTTTGGTAATTATTAATTAACAGTTCTGATTTCTTTTAATAAAAGACTCAACTAGTGTGTAGTTTATATATGTCTCTATTAAATTTTTTTAAAGGTTAATACCAATTTATTCCTCCTTGAGCGTTTATAGATAGAACAAAACGCATAAATGGGTTAATACCAATTTAAAGTATCGTGACTGGAATTTATTAATGCCCCAAATTGTATCCAGGCTCAAAACGCATAAATGATATTGATTTGCCCACTTCTGCTCCACAAAAAAGGCAATGAAACATTGATGTAACACATTTTCAGTTTTTGATTTTCATTTTTTGCTGAATAATTCATTTTCCTCTGTTCTGTAATATGAGAAATCAAGCTCAAATTAGTCAACTGGAGGTAGGTATACATTTGTTTTTATTTCTTTGTTTCAAGAATTTGTTGCTTTTCATTTTTATTTCTTATGAGGTTTGCATCTATACAATGATTCTAATTTTTATATATCAGTTATATTTGTTCTAGTTTTAATTATTTACATGGATGATTGTCTTGAGTGTTTGTAATGTCTTGCAATTAAGAATTCCTATACTGTTGATGCTTTGATATACATGTTTTGCATCTGGTTGTAATATGTTTTGCTTTGGTTTTGATTCTTATGGTATGACTTTTGTCAGGGGAATTTTTATCCAAGGATAGTTAGTGATCAAAGCAGGGTGAGCATATGTGAGTTGTTACCACTTAAGGCTCAAATATTGCAAAGGAGCGCAAATCAAAGCACGTTGTACGTTTTTCTTCCTCATCACCCATTCTGTAGTCATATTCCTTTGTGCTATAACTCCTTAACCTTGACTTGGATCATTCTAACTGCAATGAATGTGATAGACTCTATGGGCTCGAGCCTTTTTATATTGTGAATTGGTAGGGTCCACGCCAAATCACTGTTAAAACGTCCCTAGATGTAGGGTATGCCAAATCACCTAGGTTGATGGTGCACAATTTAAGTTTGGAGGTGGTCTATGTTCTGATTTTTGAAACAGACAGACTTTATCATGTCAAATACATTGAACACCCAGTAAACAAGGACAAATTATTTCATTTGTACTAGAAATTTCGAAGTTACACATGCATTGTTATATGCATTTTGTTCCGCTTGCTATAGGATAGCAATGTTTATGTTACTTGTGTATTCATTTGAGCACATAAAATGTTACTTGTGTATTTTGGAAGCAAATAATATATGGTTGGCTGAATAAAAAAAAGCTTGAGGTTAGGAGATGAAGAGGAGACCCATAGAATCAATTTTTAATGTTTTTGTTGTTCCTTTGGAGGAACAACAAAATGATTTAAGTTAATTATTGTACACTTTTTTGCATCAGGATTTTTACCAGATTAAAGGCCAAGATTTAATGTTGATCCAAGATGCTAGTTTCTGAAATGGTAGATGGACAAAGAGTTTCCCGTATATGGAAGAAAACCAACATTCACGACAATATGCCTCACTGAAGTAGATGCAAACCTGCATATCAAAGCCAAACAGAAACCTGGAGTGCTTATAAAGTCCAACCAGAGTTGTGGAGGGTATAATTTCACTTGCTCAATGGCTGCCATCATTCTACATGTTTTATAGATGGAAAAAATGCACCATTGTAGTAATTGTCTTGGGACCACTAGCTTGTTAATCATGTACTTAAGACGTTTGGATGACTGAATGAATTTCCATCTATGCTTTGCAACAGTACTTTGAATGGTTTATTTAATATAGATCCAGTCGAAGGAGTGCAAAATAGATGTGTGGGTGCAAAGTATTTAGTTGCTTGCCTTGGCTATAAAACTGCAATAGGTGGGGAAATGGTCAAAAAATTCTTTAAGTTGCACATATAATATATAGTTATTGATTCCAGATTATAAATGCATTTTTTGGGTCTAAATTTTTATGTTAGTCAAGTCACAATATTGTAGACAATTAATGAGTGATTTTCTAGTATGGTTTTATTATTGGAAAATTCAAGTTGTGAATAAATAGGAATTATAAATATTTATTATTATATTTATATTGGTACACGAACTGATCATGAAAAACAGCAAAAGTAATATTAATGCCCCAAATTGTATCCAGGCTCAATTATGAGATTTTAGCATTTCACAATAATAGATGAATGCATGCCCAAAAAATAGCCCAGGAAAAACAAAAAAGTAATATTTTAAAAAAAAAATGCATGTTCCGGCGAAATTAATATTTTGATGAGATAGTGCAGTTGTAACGGCGAAAATTTGGTGCTACAATAACCTGTTAAAACGTAGTAAAGATCTATTGCGGCGACTTCACTTCGTCGTAATAGATCTCGAGAAAGGGGTCACTTGTTGCAACGATAATCAAGCTTATTGTGGCGAAAATTGTCAACGTTACAAATATATTCGAACGTTTTACAGGGTTGTCTGGACAGCCATTTGCTGCGAAAAATTGTACATTTGCGGCGAACCAAAATCGTGCGAAAAAATGCAATAATTGCAATGAACTTGTAAAAACGCTAGGAAAACCTTTTCTAATCAATACTTTTCCAACGATGGTGCGGCTAATTAAAACGAAGAAAATTAGTTTTTGCAGCATTTTTACTATGCTTTTGCGGCAAAAACAGGTGCTGCAAAAAATGTATTTCCTTGTAGTGAGGTTATGGCATGATATAGAATGATTTCTCTTTCAAAATTTAATACTTTTTTTCCTTAAAAAAAATGAGAGACGGAGGCAATCAACATAGTAACATTTTTTAGATGTGATTATAGAGCTTTTCTCTACTGTAGAATGTCTGTTTAAATCATAATTATTGTCCCAATAGCGAGAACATCACCACACCACACAAATTATATAACTCAAAACTTAATACTTTACTTCCTATAAAAATTTAATACTTGATACTTTTATAGGAAGTAAAACTTAATATTTTACTTCCTACGAAAATAAATAAGGGCTTATTTGAAAAATGAGATAAGGTGAAAAAATTTATGAATAATAATAAAATTGTTTATGAATAGTAGTAAGATAGTTTGAATTAAGTATTTTTTGGAATATGGAAAAAGAGAAAAAAGAAATTGAATAAAAATTATTATAAATGTTAAATATTGTAATAATATAGTTTTATAATATTATTTTTGTTTGAAATTTAAAAAAAAAATTATTATTATATTTTATATTTTATTTGAAAGTTTAAAAAAATTGTAATGATTAATTTAAAAATTATAAATTTAGTTTGAGAATTCTTTATTTAAATTATGTTTAAAAATAAAATAAAATAAGATAAAATAAGATAAGATAAAACTTTTGTATCATCCAAACCTGCCAAATGTTTGGGTACGTCCCAAGCATTTATATCAGCACACCCTCCTGTTAGATAATGTGCAAAATTAAAAACAACAAATCATGTAGATGTTGGCACACATGTTTATAGAACTTGGTCTCAATAATCATATCTATCAATTTCTCAAGATTGTCTTTTCATTCATTGATTGATCTATATGACCAGCAATTTTTGATTCTACTCAAACTTCAAAAGTGACAACTGAGTTTGCTATGAACCAATCGTGCATATAAAGATGAAATTCAATATCTTAGTATGAAGGGTGTAAGAGGGTGGTCAATTTAAAAAAAGAAAGAAACGTATAACTTTAAACCGAATTTGAGGAATTTAAGTGAAAGAGATAAATGTTCTCTCACTTAAAACCTTTTAAGATCTTGTAAGAATTTGAGAGGATTTTGATCCATCGATTTTCAATGCAAAGTCTCACATATGGAGATGTTTGAATTGATAAAAACTCTCATGAACACATCAGATCTTAACTCATTATTATAATTTTCATATAAAATATAAAAATAATTTAATATTAATTTTTAAATCTTAATTCAACTTTTTCAAATTTAAAATAATAATATTAAAAAAATTATTTTAATAATATTTTATTCAATTTTTTAATTTTTATCTAACACTATCTCATCTTGTCTCATTCGTCTCACCATCCAGACATCTCATAATCTAACCTTTCACACTACCAAGGTTTAGCATTGCCATTATCTTCATTAGAATAAATTCCCATGACCATAAAGCTATGTTAGGTAAAACTTTTGACCTAAAAAGAGGGAAAGATATAATAATGCAATGCATGGTGGGTCTTTAGTTGGCTTTGGCTCCATCATCGTTACTTTAAAATCATGTCATATGCCCTAAAGTCCCCGTAACTCTCGGCCTCAAAGCTTCTTTACTATCACGAATGTCTCTATTTTAACCACCAAACCAACCACCCTCCCTCTCTTTCAAATCAACTCAACACAATAGAGATGAGGTTAGATGATTAGAATTTAGAGTAGAACAATGGAGATAAGCACTGCATTTTGGGGTTATGGAAGAAAAAGAAAAAAAAAAAACATTAGTTTGAACAGTCAGCTAAGATGAAAATTAAAACTTAAATAAAATATTATTAAAATATTTTTTAATATTATTATTTTAAAATTCAAAAAATTTAAATTTTATTTATTATATTTTATATTAAAATTATAAAAAAAATGTAACATATGAGATAAAACACTTTTATTATTCAAACAGAACCATTTTTCCCATACCTATAGGCTTTATTTGTATAGGTCAAAAAGTTTTTGACATTACCTTGAATTTTGTACTATATCGAGTGGTATGGTCAAAAAATTTCATATTGGCCAATTAATCGGTATATTGTATGAGTATGTTTCATATCAAAGTAAATACTGGCTGTACCAGTGGGTATTGGTCGACCGATATTTCAATCTTATTGACCATCTGTGTTTAGGCCCTATCAAATTTAGGCCTTTTACGACCTTTTTATTATTATTTTTTTTATCTCAATTTATACTAAATTATTTACATATATATTTATATATACCATTTATTCATATATTGATTATCATTTTGAAATATATATTTATATATAATTTATTCATATATAAATTATTTTAAAATACTATTAATAGTGAAATATTTTATTCAAAATATTAATTTTTAAACCTTTGCCCCTCGCCCTCTCGCATACATTCGTTTTGGGCACGTTCCCCTCCCCTCGGATTTAAGGCGTAGATTTTTCTTTCCATTTTTTTCCTCTCTATTATGACTTCTATTTACTAGTGTTTCTCAAGAATATAATGATGAGAAAGAGAACATAGATACCAGTTACTTGAGAGTAGATACAAAGGCAATGAGTAAAAGAACATAGACATGGGCCCACCCCAGCGCAACCGCACAAGTCATGCCTTAATCGAGCACTTATAGTTAGTAATTGCCCTTCCAACTTAAAATGCTTCTTCATTCGGAAACTTCGTTGCAAGCCTCTCCTTGGCTTTAATGGCTAAACCAAAGTTTCATCTCCTCTCCCTGTTTTTCTTCCTCAACATCTTCCTATGCTTCTTTCATGGTGAATGTTCATCGCAACTTGACCTGGAGGATGAACCATGGCTGAATGAAGAAGATGATGAAGTGGTGATAGTGCAAAGCCACCATGATTCAAGAAATAGATGTGATTTCTCTATCGGTAAATGGATTTATGATCAATCCTATCCTCTCTACGACACAAACTGTCCATATCTTAGTACTGCTGTGACTTGCCAAAAGAATGGACGCCCGGATTCTGACTACGAGAAGTGGAAGTGGAAACCCCAAGGTTGCTCTATTCCAAGGTACATGTAAAAAAAAAAATGTATTTAGCTAGTTCTCATGGTTTAATATATGCCAATGCTAAAAAGCAAAACACATACGATATTTTGCGTTCTGTCTATATTCTTGACATCTCAAATTTGCACTTTCTTTCTGTGTTACAGCATGAAAAGGAAAGCAATCTAATTTGTTATTACCCAAAAAAGATTATTCACTGCTGAAACTCTGTGGAATCACTTGCATGGCTGATTACAACCAGCACACAACCAAGTCTTGTACAATAAACAATGTGCCCCATCAAGAAAAAATGAGTTTTTCATACTTTTTCACGATGGATCCATTATTTTATAAAAGACTTACGTGAGACTCACACATTTAGACTTGTATATATTATTCTTATATACTAATGCTTTGCCTCCATGGTACAGGTTTGATGCATTGGATTTTCTTGGAAGGATGAGAAAGAAGAGAATAATGCTGGTAGGAGATTCTATAATGAGGAATCAATGGGAATCCCTTGTCTGCTTAGTGCAAGGGGTTATTCCAACTGCTCGGAAGAGGGTGATCTACAATGGTCCTACCATGGCCTTCCATGCTATGGTAATTATGTTAATTAACCTTTTGAGTTGGTACATCTAAGCCTATGATACAGCATTGTTGTAGAAGGTTCAACTTAATTAGTTATTCAATTTTACCTCAAATTAGCATAAGTATAAAGTAGCATAAATCTTCACATACAGGATTTTGAGACATCAATCGAGTTTTCTTGGGCTCCACTTCTAGTGGAATTGAGAAAAGGGCCAGAAAACAAGAGGATATTGCATTTGGATTTGATTGAAGAGAATGCAAAGTATTGGAGAGGAGTTGATGTTCTTGTTTTTGATTCAGCTCACTGGTGGACTCATTCTGATAAATGGAGTTCGTAAGACAAGTTTTGCAAACATTCTTTCCTTTTCTCACTTCACCAAACTCTTTGTTCATCTG
Organism: Platycarya longipes; assembly: GCA_036559045.1. Lineage (NCBI taxonomy): Eukaryota > Viridiplantae > Streptophyta > Magnoliopsida > Fagales > Juglandaceae > Platycarya > Platycarya longipes. The sequence goes on from CM071801.1 coordinate 33,405,235, forward strand.
TTGCATTGATGGAAATGATTTATAAATATAATTTTAGGTGGGACTATTTCATGGAGAGAAATAATCTATTGAAAAGTATGAATCCAATGGTTGCATACGAGAAAGGACTCACAACATGGGCTAAATGGGTTGATCTAAATCTAGACCCTCACAAAACCCAAGTCATTTTCCGGAGCATGTCACCTAGACATAACAGGTACAATGAAAATTCTACTCCAAATATACGACTTTCTTTCTTCATCTTAAATGTCATTTTGAGCAGAGGTGTCCTTTTTTTTGGCAGAGAAAATGGATGGAAGTGCTATAATCAAAAGCAGCCTCTACCTTTCTTTAGCCACCAGCATGTTCCTGAACAGTTGCTAGTCTTACAAGGGGTGCTGAGAAGGATGAGATTTCCAGTATATCTGCAAGATGTTACAACTATGTCGGCTCTTCGGAAAGACGGGCATCCTTCTGTGTACAGAAGGGCAATGACCCAAGAAAAGAAGCAGCGTCCAAGGGACTTATCCTCAGGATCTGACTGCAGCCATTGGTGCCTCCCTGGGGTGCCTGATATCTGGAATGAGATGTTGAATGCCTTGATCAAACAAAGAACTTTGTAAGAAAAGTTAGGTAAAGTCGTTAGAATGACTGATCTGCATATAACTTGGGCTTGTTTTGTAATCTCTGAGCCTGTCATGGTTACTCATGGCATTGTGCCTCATAGTCTTTTATGACAGTGTGTTAATCCGTGTGATGGAGGAACTTCCTCCAACCCAGTTTGAAGAAGACTCTAGTAATGTGTCTGAAAAATGTTATGAGACACTAATTTCCAGTTTGACAGTGTGTTAATGCTCTATTTGTCTGAAAAACGACACTAATTTCCAGTTTGACAGTGTGTTAATGCTCTATTTGTCTGAAAAACGACACTAGTCTTTATGAATGTAGCAAACTTCTGTGCAGTAATGTATAAAAATAAACAAAGAAAATAAAGATGTTTTAAATAAAACTTTTTCAAGGCTTATTCTTTCCAATAAAAAAGGCTTGAAAGAGGATATTTTGGAGAATAGGATACCAGCTACCTAAGTGTGCCAGAAAAGGAGAAAAGGGGGACATATGTATTAATAGTAGGCCATTTTGCTTAAAAAAAAAAAATAGTAGGCCATTTTGCAATCATATTTTTTGGCATTCACTCTTTGCAATGATTGCTTTATATATTTCTTAGGCCTCGACAGTACTATCGACGAGATGAGATGATTTTAGATAAAAGTTAAAAGTTGAATAAAATATTAATAGAATTTTTAATATTATTATTGTTTTGAAATGGGAAAATGTTGAATTGTTTATTATATTTTGTACATAATTTTAAAAGATTATAATAATGAGATGAGATAAGATAAACATTTTCTACATCAAACGGAACGTTAGATGCCCGGGTACCTAATACAGTGCACGCGAGAATGATGGTTAGTAATGAATTGGAATGTGCGCATGCTCCAAATTGTCTTTGAAAACCATGGCAGGAGAATTGGTTTTTCATCATAGCTTTTAAGAGGCCATGACCAAAGTCTGAAATGATGATGTCTGGTCTCTGGTGGTAATTGGTGGTGCTTTTTCCTTTATTTTCCCACTGTGGGAAAAATTTCCTTGCCTATGGTTCTAAAGACCAACCAAGTTACCCCCAAAACACTCTTAAGTCTAACATTTTAGCAATACTGTTATAATCCATTATTGCTATTGAATTTAGAACCCCTACTCTTATGTTGCTGAAAGATCTGCTGGAAGTCTTCTGTGAAAAGAATCAAATGTAAAACAGATTTTGAAAGCATAATACTTGTTGTGATCGTAAGGAAATTACGATGAATAATATAGACTTAATCAAAAGAGAAAAGTCGCATAGAGATTTATGTGGTTCGACTATATGCTTACATCCACGGGAGCGGGTGGCAGAAATTTCACTGTATCAAAAGTTTACATCATATTTATTTATACGAACCTTAGGTGTACAGACATATTTAAGAAAATTTATAAAAATACCCCCGTACCATCGCACACCCGCTCGCTCTGCCATCTATCATCTTGCCGTTGTACACACATCAGATATGAGTCACATAATTCAACTTTTAATGACAACATAGCTATCTATTTCCCTTTTCCCATGGTGAATGCAAAATCTTGTTCCACAAATTCAGCCTCCTGAACGGATGCTTTCTACAATATTTGTGTGATAGAATTGTCATGTACTCCTTATCAAGGAGAAAAATCAAGCTCGAAACTAGTTGAAAGAGCATGCACTAATGGAACTTTATTATAAGTCAATGATAAATATCTTCATTACATGTATGCATAAATTGCTACAATCTATCTAACTTAGCTCATAAACCATGCAGTGCCACACTTTTATCAATTTTTTATCAAAAATAAGTTGACACAACTGCATTAATCTACCCTCTAGCTTAATCAATAGGGACAAATTTCCTCCTCAATTTGGCGATCTCTCTAGCACTCAATCCAAAAGCCTTCTCCAAAAGCTCTTCTTTGATTCCAGACCCAAAAATTGCAGTTGGGATTTTCTGTAACCCCGGGTTTTGGCTGTTGAAACTCCCCAAAATACTAGCTGGGGTATCTCCAACATTCATCTGGAAATGTAGCAGACCTCTAGGGAACACCATAACCTCTCCTTTCTCAATCACTTTTGCAAAGATCCTGTTACTTGTATCAACAAACCCTGAATATATCCTCCCCCCAGCACAAACACAGTTTCGGTTGCTCTAGGATGGTAATGTGGCACGTTGATGCCATCAACATCAAAGTCTGCTCTCACAAATGACATGCCAAGAGTGTTCAAACCTGGAAAGACATTTGAATTCACTGGCATGGCTGAAAAGCCTGTTTGGCTGTAGTTTCCGGGAAATTTTATGCCTGAGAATGTGAAATCTTCCACTGTAACGGCTGATGAGTTCTTGCATGAATGGTTACCGTTTGCAGTTGCTTTGGGGGCTACACAGAAATCCAGAACTGGATCTGGGTCTGAAGCAAAGACTACATGGATGTGGAGGAGAATAACAAGTAATAAAACTGCCCTTTTCTGCATCATCTTCTACTCTGAGTTATTGGATCCAAAGACTTCGATTTGTTGGAATTACAATAGCTCTATATCACAAACTAAATACAATGGTAATGCAACTGTAAGAGCAAGATAAAACTTGTGTAAACGGATGCATCAAGCAGTGAGAATTTAAGGCTATAGCTAGCTGAAGAAATAGAAGTTATTCTTTCTGTATTTATAGAAGTGAGTTTTCATGGTGTACTTTGCTTGAGGATAAAGAGAGGTTAGGTTCAAAAGATAGCATCTATTAACACTGGTTTGCTTTTGCCTTTTGGCTGTTTCTAGCTAGTGGTGGAATTGGTTGAAGTGAGGTTCATGTTCAAATGTGCTCATGGCTTAGATTATTGCATAAGGCGTATAGTTAAAGACAGAAAGCTAACAAATCCCACTCCCCTAAACACTTTTCAATTTTCAATCACGTTGACACTGTTAAAAGTTCATAAGAATATGAAGGCATCACGCGAGTATATATACAGCTCGTGCACATGGTTTGGTTTCGACTTTTGCGCTATTTTATGAGCTCTAGTAAACATACATTATCCCAAATCAAGAATAGAGAATATTTATTTTCTAAGTATTATACGAGTAATATTACATACAATCATAAAATGTATAAACGTTACGTAATTACCATGAAAAAGAGTAACACTCCCTGTTAAAAAATTAATTTTTTTTTATATAAATTTCGTATTTATTCACTTTTTTCAAAATAATTATGCGACACTTTCCCACTTTACCACTGCAACTAATAATAGCTGTGTTGTACATGTAACATTGGTCATTCTTAAAGCTTCTTTTTTATTTTTTGGATTGTTTCACACGAGGATGAAGTTATATTTTGGTTAGTAGGAAGTGGGATCAATGATTATTAGAAATTGTTTCAAAGGGACTCCATTCATCCAACTTAGAATGATTGCAAATGACAAATAAAAAAACCCAAGGCCAGGTGAAGGATTTGGTACCCTTTATTCCCTATCAGATCACTAATTAGAACATTCTCCTTAGATTGTCTAAAGCAATTTAACTTTCGTTAGACAAAATTTTATCTTTACCATCTACAAAAGTATTTTTGATTCTCTTTTCTCACTTTTATCTCCTTACTTTTAATCAAATATGACCAAAATTTTTTAAAATGTGCAAATTTATACTTTTTGAATCATAACTTTAAACAATCCAATGAGAATGCTTTATATACCCAAAAAAAATAGTAAGGGGAGAAATAGAACAAGCATTCGGGTAGGGCATTAGAGATAAACTGGATGGCACTTCCAAAACTTTTCCCTTCCAACGAAGTTCTAATTTTAAATTGAAAAAGACAAACAAAAACAGAGACTTAAATAAACCGATTCTTGCTGGCAGTGTAATTGAGCATGTATCCAGCAGAACATGTGCAATGAAACCAAGGGTCCAAAAGTAGCTGTCTTTCATATTCCCCATTTGATTATTTATACAAGTTATTTCCCAGGTAACGTGAAGGAGTCACTGGCATCTGTTACAAAAGCCTTCCAGAATGCGAGTAAAGAACCATAGCGTCTGACTTTTTTGAGGATTTTTACAGCTCAAAGATGATTTGATACTAGAAGAGTTACACTGGGTTTACAGACACGAAAGCGGTATTCCCGACAGAAGGTATTAGTAACTATCTATATCTGTTTCTGGCCTTCGGAGATAATAGCGTAGACAATTCACCAAGACCTGTACACTCAAATAATTCAATTACGAGTGTGTATAAAATTGTCTTGAAAATAGCTTAATATTAAGAAGATCTGCATAGGAAACTTGCCTGAGACAAGGAGGTGTTTAACGCTGCCCCTCTGTAGCTGACATGAAACTTATCTTTGGCTACCAGTCCCTGTTGAATGAGAGATGAGCACTTGATCATAACATAATGTGTATATGAGAGAGAGAGAGAGAGAGCATACTTGTGTATCAATCTCAGCTGATTCCACATCAATGTTAATATCAGCAATAATTTTGATGATTTCTACCAGTAATCCAGGTCTATCTGCTGTCTCTATATAAAGTAAACTGTAAATTGCAAAGCAAAATGCATACTTGAGATGATAGATCGTGCAAACAGGGTGGGTCGTGCAAAGGTAGGACCAGTAGAGAAAACACAAAATGACCAATAAATTGTAACGGTAAAAGACAACAAAATTAAAAGTAGCAAACCTCCTCTTGGGTCCATCTTCCTTCACTTGTACATGAGTTGCAATATCAACATCAAGCTGCACAACAAAGTCTCCAAGGTTACAAAAAGAACACGAAATGGAACTCAGTTCACAAACTAGATCCTGGCCATGTAAACCCCCCTAGATCCCCAATCTATTATATGTACATTATTTATCACTGTTGGCCAATTAAAATGAGTTCACGCATTTGGCTACTTCAATAATGTTGACATGTTCCAAACGCTAAATTTGACATGTTGTGGCTGACAGCTATTAGCACAGATATTTAGGGCTGCTGTGCTATTGCCATAATGGAATCAACATATGCTGAGACTCAGAACATGCAATCCAAATAAATGCAAGGTCAAATAAGAGTCTGCATTTTATGTTCAATCTCTGAAAAGTATGTCCCAATGCAAAGAGAAGGGAAAAATAAATTATGCCAAGAAAATTAACTTAAAATAATTCGAAGGATCTTCAGCACACCTTCTTCTCTGGTGCTTTTATTCCAAAAGCCTCACCCATAGCAAGTTGGGCACTAGATTCCTACAAGAAATTTAGAGAAAACATGATATTTGCATATGACAAAATCTTTTTGTAAGAACTAAAGGTAAATGAGAAAGAACTTTCTCCAACTTTCATCCATAGAAACTTCAAAAGAACGAAATAAAACCAAAGTAGAGTATTTCAGCATACTCACTGGATGATACTTCAAAAGATTGTTAATGATGGTCAGTCGAATTCTCTCTAACGTATCAGGATCTTCAACTTTGCGCCCTGTGTCTCTAGCATAACCAAACTCAATCTGTAAATGCTAAAAACTAGCAGTAAACAAGTAACAGTACATATTTAGACCAGTTGGCTGATGTAATTTTTTCAGAATTCTGATATCTAGTGATGGAAACATTAACCGATTAGACAACTATTTAAAGCATCTCATCAACTTCTGATAACTAAAGGATAAAGACTCAGAAGGGAACATTAAGCTAAGTTTGGATGTTGAGATAAGTTGAGTTGTGAATCGTAATATTTTGTGAGTCCCATTGAGATGAGTTTAAGTTTTATGGGTTGAGATGGTTTAACATTCATTAGGTTGAGATGGTTTTAACTTTTTAGGTTGAAATGTATGAAGTAGGTTGCGAGAGCTTGACTTTTTTTATGGGAAATTGAAAAAATAGTGGGTCCCATCAATGATTTGTTTGAAATGAGTTGAGATAAATTGAGTTTGGCATAACAACCAAACACAACCCTAAGACAGTGCAACTAGTTGCAACACTCTTGGCTTCAATATTGGGGGTTTGCTTCAATGCTTGTATCTTCAAAATGAGCAGACTATAATTAGATATATTGCACTAGGACCAGCTTTGTGAGGTGTCTGGCAATAATTTTATCACTGAAAGACATCAGTTTCATCTTGCTGTCTGCAGCCAGTGGTTCATACAAAATATGCACTACTACTGCCCAAGATTTTGGACATACATTTTGGGGTCCTTTAGCCATGGTCTAAAGTTGTGTGAAAAGCAAGTATGTTCGGATAATTGTTCAGGACAGGTATGCCTATTCTTATTAATACAATTGTTTACTTATTAAAAAAAAAAAAATGTTCAGGGCAGGGTAACAGGAGCAAGTTTTCAGTGGTTTTGAGATAAAATACTTGCTTTTTTCCTCGCTTAGTAACTGAAACACTGTCCTGCTTGACTAAAAGGTAAATGTTGCTCAATAACTACAAAAAACTGGCATCAATCTCAGAACAGAGCTTTAAGAATTTCTCTAAAGGTAGAAAATGTAAAGGAAAACGTACACTCAAGATTATTATGTTGCAGATGAAAAATTAGCACCAGAAAACTATACAAAACTTCATTTTTTTCCCCTTCAGAATCATGTATGGGATATTAAAGCACCATTAGCGAGATGCCAATAGAATTACTTACAATCGTGTGATGAAAAATTTTGTTTGCTTGACTGAACCCTCAGTGGCAACAGTTCCCTTTGACACATCCAGTCCCAAATCTTTCAATGCTTTCATCTGCCCTAGCATAATAAAAAGGGCAGGTCGTTAACTATAATCATTTAAAGAACATACTGGTATTAAAAAGAATCGAGGGCATTTGCTCAGCTCTGACCTCCCATGGCCTTTTTACCTAAAGAATCAACACCGTTGTAATTATTTGCTCATAACTAGATAGAAGGAAAGGAACAACAAAAGTGGAAAAATTCCCAACAATCCATTGGTGGTTTTGAGTTGCTGAGCAAAACAGCACAGTCAATAATCAGGTTAGTATGTTTTCACCAATAATCCCTACCTGTACTTATTTTCTAGTGATCCCTTAAAGTTGCGGAACTCCAGAATCAAATGTAGCCCTACTTGAGAATCGGCTAGTAACTTTATCAGAAATTCAACAAGGAAACTTGTTTCATGAAGAGAGTGCCTCACGAGAATACAGAAATTCAAGATGTATTAATCCTATGCAAATGTTTATCAGAGAGGTGAATGCCACATGTTGCCAGCAACCACTATACCGTGTCAATGAGAGCTCCCAGGCGATCGCCAAAGCTGAGCTGTACAATTGTTGCATCGGAATCAGAATCTTGATCTATCAGAACTATTGGCATAGGGACATAATCAGCATCTCGATCAAACTTCTGCATTTACAGTTATCCCCTTAATCAGTAAGTATTTTTTTTTTTTTTGAGAAAAAACTTAACTGTACTGGAGGGATATATGATGTCACTCTCATAATCTGTGTTAAACCAACTTCCAACTCCCCAGAATTGTAAACAAAAAGAAAAAATGCATAAATATTTTTTTGATAAGTAACAAGAAAAAAAAATGCATAAATGTCAGATATTAAAACCATAGATTGTACATAATTTGGGCCACTTGGACCAGACAAGCATGTTACAAGTGAACTGTGGTCCAAATTCAAATGCTTAGAAGTAAACAGTCATTGGTAAGAATCATGTCAAACCAGTACTTGTGATTTAGAAGAAAAGAAAAGGAATTCAATGCAAAAACATCCAAAATTGCATATGTCCACTTACAAATCCCTATCAGTTATGGATGGAAAAGCACATGTCAAAAAAGGTTTAAGACACAAAAGCACTAAACATATAATACTGTTCAAAGGGAAATTGTTCAACCACCCTAAAAAAAATAAAATAAAAAACTGGCAATCAAGCATCTCATCTAGACCATCTATTCATGCAATTGCTCAAGAAGTCTTTGAGAACCAAATCTAAATCACTGGTTTATAATTTTCAAACTCAATAACCAACCAGTCTTTGAAGGACCAAAATATGCATGATTTTCCATTCATTTCAAGAGCGCTACTGTTAGTAAAGCAATACTCAATATCTTCAACATATTTTATTCTCAATTTTTCTTAATAAAGAATGAAACAAATAAACTCATTTTTTCTTAATAATCAGTTAACAAATAACATATAAGGTAGAAAGAATCATTTTACTGACCAATGAGGTGGAATCAACTGCATTCAAACCATCGCTAGATGCATGCAAAATATTCCTGCATAACAGTACAAGCAACATTAGACAACAAAAGATTCAGGGTTATCCTTTCACAATATTACACGGAGAATCGGAATTGGACCACATAACAATAACATACCATACACAAAACTAAAGCAAGTGATTTAAAAAATTAACAATGACTGATGCAGTCACAAACCGCGAAGTCGGACGACAAAGACAAGATTAGTGAACAACATAAAGCAAAGCCGCTAACATCAAATGACATAAATGAGCGATTGTAACAGTACGAGTGAAGAGAATCATTAAGAACCTAATGTTCTGTTAGAAAGTAAACAAATAAAATACTTCAGCCATCTCTTTAGCCTCGTACAAGCACCGTGCACCACCTTCTGAGATCACTTTATTTTTGACGACTAAATATGAGCGTGAAAACAAGACAATTTTGAATAGAATAAGGCTTACACCATTGGCTGTTAACAAATAGGTCTAAAAAATCACCCTCTTTTATAGTGATTTTTCAGTAACTGTATTAAGATCGGTTGAGAATGGAGATGGTCTTAAATTCTTTGGGGGCCAAAATCTAAGATTTAAGATACAACCCTTTTGATTGCTGTAGAGAACATAGTCAACAAAACTGAATGAAAAATGAAAGTTCTGATCTGCAAATGGTTCAATCGATTAAGACAGGCTAAAACATCTTTTTACCACAGCTGACTTAAGGCTTTCGTTTTCTCTAGATGTTTAAAGAGGACAGAGACTCCAAACGCCGGTGTTCTTTTCTTATCCACATCTCCACCACACGGACAATCGAGTAAGCATTTTCTCAGAAGCCAAACACAGCACCAGCACATATTAATTTATCAAAAACAAGCTTCCAGATCCATGATGTTTTTTACAAGGAACCAAATCCTATCGAAATGTAAGGTAACTACTTTGAACAAAAGTGAAATTCACAAATAGAGTACAACTATCACAGCTGCCTAGAAAGTATAGAAATCCACGGAAAGATAAATTCAAAAGAGAATAAACCAATAGTTTTCTCCTGAAGTAATTCAACAGCAGGTTCAGTCTTGCTGGGGCAAGACACTGATATAGTGATAATTACCACAAACAATACTTCCGATTTCTACTTTTTAATGCATATAAAAGCTTTCTTTTTACTTTCGAATTGCGCACGAATATTTTCTAGGCAACCGAGCAGCGCGTGAAGGAAAAGATCGGAGGCTGCATCTTACTTTTTTCTCGAGAAAGCGAGTGCAGGTTCTGAGCACTTGTAGCGAACCGGTAAAACTGTGAGTGGGTCGCGCGGTGAGAGCTGTGGAATGAAACCGAGACCAGAAACCCTAGATTGACGGAGGGCAAAGGACGATGAGGAGAAGGCGGTGTTTGCGAGGGCCATGGGAGTGCTGGATTGACAGTACACTTGGATTTCTAAGCAAATTTTTGGCTTTTGAGACTTCGAGTCTTTGACAGGGTGCGATATTTTCACTGTTTGGAGGGTCGTTCGCTTCTTGCGTCACTCCCCGGGGGGGGTTTGACGGTCAGAGCTGGCTGGAGGCCACGTCAGGTCGCATGCGTAAAAGGTACAAAATTTTGTTCTTTTGGAACCAAGAAGTGGGGGGGAGCGAATATTCAACTTTTAGCCATCTTAGATAATGAACGTGTTTTATTTTATTTTATTTTATTATTATATATTTTTTAGAATTTTTATATAAAATATAATAATTTTTTTAATTTTAATTTAATATAATTTTTAACTTTCATTTAAAATTATCTCGTTTCATCTCATTAAACCTATACATTATCAACATCGGTGGTGATTTTGCCACCGACCATTTATTTGGTCTACATCACCCACCACCACTAATCTTTCAATGGCAGTGGCACATCGACGTTGATGTGGTGGTCAGTGATGCCCATCAGTTTAGGCCCCTTTTGGGCCGGCCATTCAATTAGCTTTTTTTTTTTCTCTTAATAGCTTATATTTGTTAATTTTGTTATGACTTTTTTTCATCTATTTTATTAGTCAATTATTAATATTCATAACATTTTAAAACAAAGAAACTAGTAATTAATAAATAGAAGTATAGAACAACAAAACTAAAAAGTTAAAAACAATAAAACTAGTTAGCAACTACTAACTCAAAAGTTAATAACTATTACATTTTAGCTTCTAGTTCTAACTACTAAGTAAACAATAAAAATGTCCACTAGAAGATTTGATATTTAATACAATTACACATAAAATTAAAAATACAAACCAACATGGCAACACAAATTGTTTTAAATAATAATTATAAGCAAGCAACTAACACATAAGTATAATTATTTTTGGCTAAAACAAAAACAAACTAACACATAAAATAATTATAAAATTATGCCAAAGGACTAAGAGCCAAAAAGAGTCTTCAATCTTCACTTTTTAATCTTCAATACTTGTGACGCCGGATTATTCTTCCAACTTTATAAAAAAATGAAAAAGATTAATAAATTTAGATTATAAAAACAAATTAAATTAATTTATAAAAATAAATTAATATTGAATGAGAAAAACATTATCAAATTCTACCACAAAATTCTCAATATTGTCCATGGCATCTCGAAGATAAATTGTTGTTGACGGATGTCATAACCAATTCTGAGTACAAATAAGTGCCTCAACTGTTTTCGGAGCCAATGATCTCTGAAAAGGATTGAATACACGCTCTCATGTACTAAATGCTGACTTTGATGCTATAGTGGAAACAGGCATGGCTAACAAATCTCGTGCAATTCTTACAAATATAGGATAGTTATTCTCATTACTTCTCTACCATACAAACAAATCAAAAGATGGATTGCGTGCCTTGCAACCATTTGATAAATACCGGTCCACCTTTGTTTTGGAAACTGTAGCTCCAAACTTTTCACTTACCTGATACCACTCATCCATCAATTGTATCTCATGACTTTTTTCACTATCTTTTAAGGATGTAGATGTCGGAATGGTCACATGTTCTCCACTATTCGAGGTAGAACCAAATATAACATTATTCTCGTCGTATAAATCTGATAATAATTGTTTCACACTAGACACCAACGCCTTAGCCCAACTCTGAACTTGTATTTTCCTCAAGTTTAAAGTAAGAATAATTGTTTTATTTCGAGGATTATGCACAATGACAATCAACAGCAACAAGTTCATCTTATCTAATGAATCCCAATACTTATCATATTTTGTTCTCATGACTGTGGTCATAGTCTACAAACACTCTCTAGAAGCCTCACTCAACCTAATCAACTCTTTTTAGAGCATACAAATATCCACAAAACTTGTATTTGTCGTGACATGAAGGGACCCAAAAAATCGATAAGTGGCATCATAAAATATCTTCAAAAATCTCACAAAAACCTCACCGTCTCCTATTCATCAGCTCTAATAGGCCCCTTTTGATCATCATTAAAATAAAAGAGAAAATTGTAATTCTTACTCTCCATCCATCTAAAGACCTTCTCAAATCTCTCAGCCGAAACTAATATCAAGTAAGTTGAATTCCATCGAGTTTGTATGTCAAGGCACAACGTTTTCTTACAATCAAAATTTTCATTTTCTGCATATTTCTTAAATTTAAATTATCTAGTAAGAGAAGAGCACACATATCTACGCATTTCTAACCATTGTGATGGTGTCACTGCACTCATTTAACCCCTCATTCACGACGTGATTTAATATATGTGTATAACACCTAAAACGTATATATTTATTTTCGAACACATTCCCCGTCAAATAACACTTCAAGTAGGCAATAACATTATCATTGGAACTAGCATTGTCAATAGCCACAGTAAATATTTTATCAATCCCCCAATTAAGTAGGCACTACTCAATATATCTCTCAATTGTGTCCCCTCAATGATTAGGGAGTAAACAAATATTAATTATTTTCTTTTACAATTTCCAATCTCTATCAATGAAATGAGCAGTTAGGAACATATAATTTAAATTCTGTCCCGATGTCCACGTATCAGTAGTCAATGAAACTCTCATGCCTCCATCTTTAAACAACTTCTTAAGTTTTTTCTTTTCAGATGCAAACAATTTCATACAATCTCTTGCAATTGTGACTCGACATGACACTTTAAATCTTGACTTAAGCGACCACAATACCTTGCTAAAATCTTGTCCTTCAACAATTCTAAATGGCAATTGATCAAGAATTATCATCTCTGTAATGGCCAATCTTACTACCTCTTCATTATATTTGTGAGTTACAATATTCCTCGCCACACTATTTTCACTTTTTTCAATCCCTTCTAAGATTGTTGTCTCACCCACCAATATTTGCTGGTACTTATCTAGATATTCATGTTTATGAGGATTTTTTTGACATGTTACTAGATGTAACTTCATTGTTGAGGTTTCGTTCCTCTTTAAGTGACAAGGGTAAATCTTGCCACAATAAATACACTTAGTCCGAAGCTTGTCCACATGACAACCTTCCACTTTCTCAAAAGGGCTTCAAACTAAGGATGGCTCTTTCCCCTTATGTTTCCTAAGAAGTGGACAAATACTACTATCAGGGACACTTGGGGGATTTGGTTTTTGGATATTTTCCAAATTAGACATCCTCTCATCATTATCAAGATCAATTAGAGTTAACGAGAAATCCATCTAAATATAGAAAAATTTATTTCATAATTAATTAACAATCACAACTAATTAAATAAACAAATCACAACACAATTAATATAGAGGCAAATAATTATGAATTCACTCGCTATGGCACACGGGGATAACTTGGTTTCAGTTTTTCATAGAAGCATTCCAATTATGCTTGAGCATATTCTCACACAATTCACTAAAAGAACCAAACTCACATTCATAAATAAAAAGCATGTCTTGACTCTTCTCTACTAAATATTCATAAAATAAAAGCATGTCTTCTCCACTAAATCAATAAATCTTAAGCAATAATGTATTCCTTCAATCAATTACAAAACACGAAACAAAAATGAAAATATCCAAATAACACAATCAAGGGAAAACATCTGGATTCTATTTTATTTTGTAAGAGAAGAAGAAAATAACACATAGAGAAAATAAATATGGGATACCTAACACTTGAGAGAGGTGAAACCACCGCAAGCTCACAACACAAGCTTACAATTCGATAATTTACAACTAACATGTATCTGAGCAATAACAAATAATAAGTTAACTAACATACTAGAGACAAATATTGAAATAACAAGTCAAAAATTGGAAAAAAACACAAAACCCTAACCTTAGACGTTGTCAAGGGCTGAGATTGTAAAAAGGTGATGGAAGGCAGCGGCACTACAAGCCTGTGAGAGTGGCGACACCACGAGAGTAGAGAGGTGAGGTTTAGGATTAGGCTGAAAAGTGGAAAGGGAATGGGTGATGGACGACATGAGAGAGAGGAGTGGAGACTGGAGAGTGAATGTCTAAAGTCTGACCTAATAACCAAACAACGCTATTCCCATTTAAATGAAACAACGTGATTTTAAATATATATATATATAATTTTAAAAAAATAATATATGGTCGATCGATTTACTAGTTTGAGACAAAGTCGAGCCGGTATCGCCGCCGCCTGACGTCAGTAGGAGGGATTTCAGATCGCCTCTTGACTCGTTTTTCGCTAGTGACAGCCGATTTCAACGTCGGTAGTCGATTTTCGACGATTATGGGCGGTCATTCAATGATTTGTACAGCCTTACATCTCATTATTTAAATTGTATCTTATTATTTTATTTTAGGACAAGTTTGGAAGTGAGATGATTTTTATTTTTTTTTAAGAAAAATTGTGAATAGTAATAAATAGCTTGTGAATAGTAGTGAAAAAAAAATTTTGATAAAAGAGATATAAAAAGTTAAATAAAAATATTATAAAGTTAAAATATTATTAAATTACAATTATTTAATATTAATTTTGTTTTAAATTTTAAAAAAGTTGAATTATTTTTTAATTTTGTCTGAAAATTTCATAAAATTGTATAATAAGTTTGAGAAATGTGTAATAAAAATATTTGTATTTGAGTAATATTTGGAAATAAAATATGATAAGATGAGATGAAAATTTTTAAATGAATTTTTTTTCCAAACAAGTCATAGTCTAAAGTTTTAGGATGGATTTTTTTTTTTTTTTACAAAAAGAGTAAGATTAGGTATAAATTTCAAATGTACAATTTTTTTTTTTAATTTATAGAAATTGCCGATCTCATCAAGAAAAAAGTGAACTACTTACACTTTTCTATGATGAGTCTACTTTTTTATAAAGAGTTTATGCGAGACTTCTGCATTTAGAAGTTATACATATCATTTTTTTAAAGTTATGATTTGTATATCTTATAGTAATATGTAAAAAAAAGTAAATTCTATTATAAAAAAATTTTAAAAATTATAGTTCTTTTTTTTTAATGGGATTCCCTTGTTTACAAAAGAATTTATATGAAATTTATATCGAACATTACCTTTTATTAAAGTTCAACTCTAACCTCTTTTTTAAAATTTAGAAACCATATAATATCATTATGAAATGCCAATTATGTAGAAATTAAAGTGAGATGTAAGTAAATTTTATAGTCCAAGTGACTTTCCTATCGCGTATATTCTGTGGTAGGACAGTATTTGACAAATGTTAAGAAAATATAACAATTATTTAATTAGGATTTTAAACTTTTCTGTCCAAATTATAAGATCTAAAGCTTAGACAAATATTATAGATAAGGTTATTTTGTGAATACTGAATACAGCAATTATAAGGACAGTCGAGGTTGCGTCCCCGTCACAGCACTATCAACCGATAGTATTAAAAAAATAAAAAATAAAAAATAAAAAACTAAACAAAGCTTTGGTTGTGGTCGAATTTGATGATCCATGGGCTCAAGAAATAGAGTTAAATTACTGGGATTAGGGTCGGGCTTTTAGCTTTCCTTTAGGTTTCGATGATTTCGAAACATCAATTTCGTATCAATGACAGAGTGGATTTCAAAGCCAAGGGTGAAATCAGAATCCTAGATTGAGTGGTTGAAACCTGTTGACTTTGCTCATTTTCTTAATCCCACATCGGTGGGGTTTGTAAAATGGGGCAGGTTATGGGGTTATAAAATGAGGCCTAATCTTCTTAGTTAATTACACCAGTCAGAAACTTATCTAGTAACTTTTGATTTTAGTAAAATTCCTCTATTATCCTTTTTGTATGTAAAAGGAAGAGATGTGAAAGTTAGAGTTTTACTAGTGAGAGAAGTTTTTTGTGGGTGTTGTTGGGGTAAGAAGAAAAATTGTGTGATTGTAACAATTTTTCACATAGTGTATTTTCTTCTCTGGGTCTGGTGGTTTTTCTCTTGTTCTGGGAGTTTTCTACGTAAATTCTTATGTTGTGTTTATTTATCTATTTTTTTTTTTGTATTCTGTCAAAAACAGATCCTGGTGGGGGGAAATTTGGGAGGTCCAGGTTCCCAATAAGTGGTATCAAAGCCACTGGGTTCTTTGGGCAGGGTGGAGTTTTGGTATGATAGTGTGGATAAGTATGGTCTAAGAAGATTCTGTCTAGGAGATTGGAAATTTTAAGTGTGTCTGTTGTGACCCTCCAATCTTTCTTGGGAATCTTGAAATTCTGTTTAAGAAAGATCAATCTTTCTTGGGAACTTACTTAGTGGGTACTATTCATTTCTATGGTAAAATTCATCGAAACTATGTCAGGAGATAAGGCTTCAAATCCTATCAGATTTAAGGTGGAGAAATTTGATGGAAGAATCAATTTTGGCTTGTGGAAAGTGCAAGTCAAGAATATCTTGATTCAATCAAGATTACACAAGGCGTTGAAAGGCAAACCAATCCCTGAAATCAATAGCGGTCCAAGCGCTACTGGTGAAATAAATAACAGATCTGGAATGAGCGATTAAGATTGGGAGGATCTAGATTTGAGAGCGGCAAGTGCGATTCGTTTGTGCCTGGTCAAGAATGTTCTTGCAAAGGTGCATGGAATATTTACGACAAAGGGACTCTAGGAAAAGCTCAAAGAGTTATATCAGACGAATGGTGTTTCAAATAGAGTGTATCTGAAAAAGCAGTTTCATTCACTGCGGATGAGTGAAGGTACAACTATTTCAGATCTTTAAGTGTTCTCAATGACATTGTTTCTGAGCTGGAATCTATTGGAGTTAAAATTGATGATGAGGATCAAGCCTTAATGTTGATTTGGTCTCTTTCATCTTCTTATGAGAATATGAAGCCTATTTTGATACATAGGAATGAGAAAATATTTTTTTCAGAGGTTATCAATAAACTTTTTTCTAAGAAAATGAGGTTAGGTGGTAGAAGTAATGGTTCACCTGAGAACTTAGCAATGGTAACAACTGATAATTGGAAGATGAAGAACTTTATGAATAAGAAAGTAGTCTGCTGGATGTGTGGACAATCTGGGCACGTCAGGAAAAATTGTCCAAGAGGTTGAGCAGGTTCGGCAAAAGGCTCAAAGTCAATAAATGGAGATACTGATAATGAAACTAACATTGTATCTCTATTCACAGAAGATAATGTCTGTTAAAAGAGACATGTACATCCTCATGGCATGTCGCTAATCCCAAAAGTTGTCATTATAGAGGATGTGTTAATGTTAGTTGTTTCACAAGTTTGTACACGGGCATTAATTTGGCATTAATGCAGGGTGTGTGGTGGAAATTCATGCTGATGAAATGTTTCAGTAAGGTTATTTTTTGACATGGGCCGAAGTGAAATGTTTGAAATTGGTTTATTCTGAATGAGTATGCTTTTATGGTGGAGCATGATAGCGAAAGTTATGAAGATCTTCATTGCGGTGGAGGGTGATTGTGGGATCAGTCAAAGTCGTAAGGTGGAAATTGTTGACTTTGCTCATTTTCTTAATCCCACATCGGTGGGGTTTGTAAAATGGGGTAGACTATGGGGTTATAAAGGAGGCCTAGCCTCCTTAGTTAATTACACCAGTCAAAAACTTATCTAGTAACTTTTAATTTTAGTAAAATTCATCTATTGTCATTTTTGTATGTAAAAGGAAGAGATGTGAAAGTTAGAGTTTTACTAATGGGAGAAGTTTCTTGTGGGTGTCGTTAGGGTGAGGAGAAAAATTGTGTGATTGAAACAATTTTTCATATAGTGTATTTTCTTCTTTGGGTCTGGTAGTTTTTCTCCTATTTTGGGAGTTTTCCACGTAAATTATTGTATTGTGTTTATTTCTCTATTTTTTTTGATATTTTGTCAAAAACAGATCCTGGTGGGGGGGAAATTAGGATGTTCAAGTTCCCAACAAACCCAAGAGGCGAGAGAGCAAACGGCGCATCGTCAAAACCCATTGATGAGTAAAAAGTACTCCCAGTGGGATCAAAATCGCCAAGAAGATACTTTCGAATGGATTCGAGGACAACCAAGTTGGAATCAATTGAAAGATGCTTTGTTTATGCATCTCCATTTCTCCTCATTGCTTGCAAGGCGTCCAACAAAAGCTCCCACCGGTTGATCACACCTGGTATCATATCTTCAGTTTCAGTAGCATCGCTCTCTTACGCTCCCTCCGATTCCACTCCTCTGCCTAAGGATCCATATTTGACGGGGTCTGTGCAGCAGCTCCAGGGTCGGGGCGCTGTGTCTCACGCTTGTAGAAGAAGTCATCGTCGTTATAAAGATCCCACCCTTTTGAGATTTTTTCAATATCTTTGTTTGTTCTATAGTCGATCTGATATTCGAAAGTGAATTTGGAATTGTAGAAATCTATGTAAATCAGTGAAGTTGATTTTCTGAAATGCTTACTTCGTGGGGAAGGCTGATGAATCAATGGCTTCGCTCTGTTTGGAAATTAAATAAAAAGGACGTCATTTTATAATGTGCCACGTAGGATACGATGCCGTGACGGAAAAATAAATTTTTTCTTTTCTATTTATAAGGTAATATATAAATCATATCAACGTCATCATTTACATCATAATATTTAATTTATTAAGATAAAATGAATTTTTAAAATCAAATAATGCCGCATAAGCATTTATGATTTTTTTCTTATGAATTAAATGTCTGTTTTTTCTGGAGGAGTAAATAGTTTTCATTCAAATTAGGTAGTTACAGTATATAATATTTGTTTATATAACTTTCATTTTTTTTCTTAATTATTTTGTTCTTTGTTTATTCCTCATAACTTTATTTATCATATCTTATTGCATAAGTTGAATATGAAGAAGAAAATGGAAATGAACAAAAACACAAAATGGAAATCAAAAAATAAATTTACAAAATAACAAAGGAATTTGATAAGCCAAAATGATTACATACAATGATTATTATGTTTTACTTTAGAGAGACGCTGGGGTGCGGTTGGGCTGCACCCCAGCGTTTTATAGCCCACCCCCTCCCACTCCCTAAATTCCTATAGTTGATATAAAAAAATAATAAAAAATTAAATTAAATTTAAAAAACACTATAAAAAAATAAAAAAATAAAAATAAATAAAATGAAAATGAATTTTTAAAGAAAATTCGATCTCACTTAGTCCCCGACGTCGACGGCAGTGGTGGGCGACACCGTTCACTCCATCGGGACAGGAGGGAGCCGGACCTCACCCCTGCGATGGAGAGCTCTGGTGACCTCTAATCTCGATGAGGTGGGCGGTGTCGCCCACCGCCGTCGAGAACGGTAGGGGCTGCAATGGTGGGGGGGTTCGATTGGACCGAACCCCAACTTTTCTCTTTACTTTATTAAGAATTGCTATGTACAATCTTTTATGGGAATTTCTTTGTAATCTTTTTATTAAATAATTAAATTATTGTCGTTTTAATTTCTAAATTGACTAAATTGTCCTCACTTTCAAAAAGATTTGTTCCTTTTAAATGATGTTTACATATGCAATCACCATTTTAGAATTGTAAATGGAACTTTTTTATTTTAATGACAATAAATTAATTATTTTTTGGGAGAAAAAATAATTGAATGGATAATATTTTGTGAAAAATAAAAAAAGGTTATGTGGGTGGGTGGGTCTATACAAATATTCTATCTAGCAATTGATTTTAATAAGTGCAATGATAAGGAAATTGATAACTTTTATCAATTCTTCTACAGGTAAACAACATATTGCAATCACCATGCCAATGGCTAATGTGGCATTGTATGAAATTTTGAAAAATCAATCGAAGTAAAATGAAATAAAACTGGAGAAGCATACAAAAACAAGTGGTGAATTATCGAGAAGGGAGGAGAATAAGAATGGTGGACCAACTCACCGACGACTAGATCTCTAAGTTCAAGGAGGCCTTCAGCTTGTTCGATAAGGATGACGACACTTGCATCACTACCAAGGAGCTTGGGACTGTGATGAGGTCGCTGGGCCCTAACCCAAATGAAGAAGGAACTCCAAGACATGATCAATGAGGTCGACGCTGATGGTAATGACACCGTCGACTTCCCTAAGTACCTAAACCTCATGACCAGGAAGATGAAAAACACTAATTCAAATGAGGAGCTTAAAAAGGCATTTCGGGTCTTTGACGAGGATCTCAACTTATGAGCTATGCCATGTGATAACCAATCTCGAGGAGAAGCTCACTAACAAAGAAGTAGATGAAAGAGATAAGAGATAAACAAAAGGGATAAATGAACAATCCAAAACCAAGAAAAGATAGTATTTGAAGTAAAGCAAGTAAGGAATTTTTTTCTAGAAATACTCTCTCAAAATTATATCAATTGTAAACTTATAATCCTCCGCTCTCCATCTCCCTCTTTGATTTCACTCATTCTCCTCTCTCTGTGTCTCTCTTTCTTCATAACTATCACCCCAAGCTAATACACCAGAGTTATCTAATGTTGGAAATTTTTTATTTAAAGGTTTGGACTTTACAATAGGTTAGATCGTTGAGAGGGAGAGATTGTTAATTAGAGATGTGGAAGAAACAATGTTTAGAAAAAGAGCAATGCTAGGTATCCCTATGATTTATCCTTACCGCGACATTGTGTCTTACGTGGCACAAAAACAATATCGTTTTCATTTTTCCCTCTTTTTCGTTCCATTGCTTTTTTTTCCTTCTAAGTTATTTTCCTTCCTCATTTCCCAAGATTTTTTCTTCTGTGTTTTTCTCCTCACGTGAATGGTTGTGAATAGATTGGAGAAGGAGTTCAATCAGATTTTGTCAGCCAACCAGGTGTGCTTGGATCCCAAATCAGTTTTGGCAAGGATTTTCTAAACCTTTTTTGAAATCGTTTAGAATTTTGAGATCATTAGGATCTCAAAAATTTTGAGAAAAACGTTCAGATTTTCTAAACCTTTTTTGAAATCGTTCAAAAATCGATCATAATTTATGTGGCAGCATAAGCCGCTGTAAATAGGAAGAAAGAGATGAAAATTCAAAATCTCCTCTGGACAACGTCCATAACTACTTTCTTAGAGAACATCTCATTTAAATGCAAATAGCAAATACAAATATACCCCATATGGGATTTTGGGGCGACGTCATTTTCCAAAGGGCTCCATATGGGATGCGAGGCCATGTCAGGATTATTACCTAGATTTCTTATAGATTTTTCGTTAGAAAAAAGAAATTTTTAGAAATTTTAAAAATATCGTATAATATCTTATTTTCCAGTGGGACGAAACTTGAAAGATCGGTGTTGATTTTATACAGCAAATCCCAATAGCAAAAACTTCACATCTTTTGATAGAGAGATCATCCTCTCTACAATTAACAAACAAGATCTCTCTCTCTCTCTCTCCTCTCTCTCTCTCTCTCTCCCCCTCCTTCATAACAACTGCCCCAAGCTAATACACTAGAGCTATCTAATTTTGGAAATTTTTTATTTAAAGTTTTGGACTTTACAATAGATTGGATCACTAGGAGGGAGAGATTGTTAATCAGAGATATGGAAGAAACAATGTTTAGAAAAAAGAAATTATCAAAAGTTTTTAAAATATCCTATAAGACCTTATTTCCTACTGGGATGAAACTTGGAAGATTTGTATTGATTGTATATAGCAAATCTCGATAGCAAAAACTTTAGATGCTTTGATATAGAGATTATCCTCTATATGGTTAGCAAACAATATCTTAATCTCTCTACACTCCAAAGTTTTCTTTCTACATTTTACTGTCTTTAAGTATATTATCCTTACCATTTCATTCTCACTCTTTCTGTGAAGTCCCAACAATGGCTCCCCTCTTTAGAGAGCTATCTTTGGGATAGTCCAAGAGGGAGACAACACCCTCACCATCTCCAACGCCTACATTTTCCATTAAGGATACTACAACAGTAATGCCACTTCAGAGGTCTAACTTGTACATCAAAACGGTGCGTTTCCAATTTATTTTGCCACATATGCTGCGCTTGCACGGCTCTTATGTCTCCTAATTGAATCTAGAGTTTTCAAATTTTTATATAGGATTTGTTATGTACAAGAAAATTCGCATATCCATATGCAAATCAATGCTACTGCTTGTATATTCAAAATTCAAATTCATTATGTTTAAAAGTTTGAATTTCTTATCAATTATGTTCGATGAGTACACATATTAATGAGTGTAATCGCTTACAACTAAAATTTTATTTGCTATATTATCGTTCAGGCATCTAAATGCTTTTTAAAATTATACGACGCTCTTCCTTATACCTTATTACATGCATCCATGCACCCTACAAAACAAAGCAATGTTTGGTTAATATATTGTTTTAAGGTTTTAAAATACATATTTCAAATCTAATCCAAAATTTTTAAAGTTTCCATTTAATCATTTATCTATGCTTCATTGAAAAGTTAACAAACTATAAAAATTAAATCAATTTTTTATAAAATTAAAATAAAAAATTATATTGAAATCATTTTTTAATTAGATTTTCCTTTACATGCACATAGGGATACCACCTGCACTACATGATGTGAGATAGTCCCCTTCCTGCACCCTATCCTACATAAGTTGGGTGGTGGGATATTTATCTCCAGACACTACTCTCGCATCCTGGGATCAGGTTATCTCATCTCGATGGGCGGGGGGTTGGGCATCCCACACCCACTTCAATAATAGATTATAATCTATTAATCTTAAAGACTACTCAAATGTCTAAAAGTGATAAAAAAAAAACATATTTTTAAATCCAAATTATAAATTTAAATTTATAACTATGATTATAATTAGTTTTTAAATTTGTTAATTTAAAAATTATAAAATAAGACTTGTATTATAAATGTAATCTATAAAAAAGTCACCATATAATATATTATACTACAACTTATATAAAGTATTAAATAAAAGGAGCATCCTATGCAGTAGCCCTTGTGCTGCTGCAGACGCGACACACCACGTTCAAACTTTTTTTTTCTTTTTTTCTTCTTCAATATGCAGCAGTTGGTGCACAACGACTGTTGCACATCATTTTTGTAAATAAAAACATTACTTAATACATATTATTATATTTTTATATATAGTGAAAATAATAAGTATTATATACATTTATACAATTATTTAAAATATAGATATATATTAAAAAAATGGGTGACGCTGGGGACCGGTCCGGCTGTCCCCAGCGTCCAAAGCAGCCCAACGTTAGTTGGGCTGCTTGATGATGAAAAACACATGAAAATAAAATAAAAAATATAATAAAATTAAAAATTAAAAATTAAAAATATATTAAAAAAATAAAACGAACAAAACATAATAAAAAACACAATAAAAACATAATAAAAAACACAATAAAAAAATAAAATGAAGATGAATTTAAGAGGGAATTCGGCCATGGAGCAAACGGAGCCGCCGCCAGTGGCGGTGGGGCTGCTTTGATGGAGGGGGCAGCCCGTCTGCCCCCCAGGAATTCTCTAAAAAAATTGTGTGTGGGGCTGGGACAGAGCGGGCTTCTCTAGGGCCATACTGCCTATACCATCTTGACATGCTGGACTGAACAAACAGGGTGAGGGGTCCTACTATCCACCCTACAGGCACATGCATTCAACACAATAAATTTTTATTATTGTTCATATAATTCTAAATTTTAATGATTAAGCTTCTATTGGAATTTAGATTGAACTTAAATAAACTCAATTCAATCTAATCTGAGCAGAGTTTAATATATAAACACATATCTTTTAAATCAAAAATTTTTTACATACGAAACTTACACTTTTTTTTAATTTTTCATAAATATATTTAAACCCATTTTAATATTTAAATACATCTAAACTAATTTTAAATAAATTTTACAAAAATACTTTTATTATATTAACTCATTATTATTTATAAAAAATTAACTAATTTCAACTCAAGTTTAAAATTAAAAAGTAATTTTATATATAATTGTGTGTGCACAAATGTTAGGTAATCATTTTGATAAAAAGTGGAGTCTATTATTAAAAAATTAATTTATGTTTTCATGTAGATTTTATATTTATTTATTTATTTTCAAAATAATTATACAATAGTATTCCAATTCGTGATTATATATATATTTTTTCAAAATCAAAGGTGTCCTAAAATAACATGAATAGTATCTTTCTACAGAATTATACTTATATTAACTCATTGTTATTTATGAAAACATCAACTAATTCAAACTCAAGTTCAAAATTCAAACGAGTCCTAAAATAACACGAATAGGATCTTTCTATCAAATTCCTGACTCAAATCCCTACAATTAACAGGTGCTTTGGAGGTGCCGTACGATGCCGTTTAGGAGAGTTTGCTTGACGTGGCTTGTTCTTATTTGGCAACTGGTCGGTACTATAGGGATTGTACGTCTCTGACTCTCTATAAGTAGGCCCTATATTCCAATAACCTAGATGTACAAAACCTGATTAACGGCCCTGATCTAGCAGGCTGTCCTCTCGAAGCTCTTCAGTCTTCATATATTTCTGCGGGACCCCCAAAATTCCTATTTCGACGAGAATCTCCAATACGACAGCCCTAGAGCCCAAAACGAACCGAACCAGCCTCTTCGCTTCCTCGTCTTTTCTACAATTTGATGTCCAGTTCGATCGGTCAATGCCGGTACGTCGATGTCGTGTTATGATTATCTTTAACTTCGTTCTCTAGAATTTTTCCATTTTCTTGGATTTTTGTGGTGCAATTGAAGATTTTTTTTTTGAGAAACCCTAGATTTTTGCGCTCAAGGTAGGGTTCAAAGCTTGCTGATTTTGTGTCGTTTGAATTCTTCCAATCTCTGAAGCTTTGTTTCTGCTGAATAATACGAGTTGTAGGTTTCTGTTTATTTGAAATTCTGTGTTTATGTACAAAGTTCTGGCTTTCTGGCCTTTTTTGCGGGTTATAGTTTCAAGATTGCTTCGTCTTGTTTTTATGAGAATGTATGAAAGAAATAGATGGATAATACAATTCCGATTTGTCGATTTTTGAATTATGCGAACTTTTACCTGACTGTACTTACCTATGTTTTCGCTGAGTTGAACTAGATGTTCATTTGGTGGGGGTGGGAGCTACATTTGAGGTTTATTTATTTATTTTTAATTTTGAGTTCACCTACCTGACGGGTTGAGTTAATTAGAAAATTGTTTTTTTTCCTCACGGGCTCCGTATTAATGCTCCATTCTATAAAACTTTTGCCCTCAATTGATGATTTTATTTATTTTTTGCTAGATGATGCTGAATCGTCAGGTTCAATTTAAAAACTTGAGTGAACAGTGCGTTCCAGACTAATTATAGTTCCTTGCATCACTAAACTAGCTAGCGCGCATAGGTGTCCTGTATACTCAGTCCTTTGTCTATTTTATGCTCAATAAAAAAAATTTTACCGATAAAAAAAATTATAGTTCATGCGGTTTGAATTTATACTGGTGCTTATTTCTGGATTGCTGACTTGTTCTCGAACAGGTTGCATTAAGTCACTGCTCTAGTTTTCTCAAATCACTGGAATGTGTTGTTGAGGGAAGCTCTCTCTCAATTTGAGTTGTTTCAATTGAATCTGGGTAATGGCTGGGAATGTGAGGTTTGAGTCGTGTTCGGCTAGTTCCGAGGAAAATGAATTTTCTTTAACAGGGAGCTTTTTAAATGGTCAGAGGGGGAGTTATAGCAGTGTTAGTCTGGATAGGTCTGGAAGCTTCCGTGATGGTGGAGAGAGTCGTGTTTTTGGTTCCAGCTCCCGTGGGAGTCCTACATCAACTGGGGATTTGCCCCAGTTATCTGATTGTTTAATGTTGGATCCTGTTAAAATGAGGGACCAAATTTATTCTCAGTCTTGTGAGTTAAGGAGGGTATTGGGAAGCTCATTTGGGTGCACTGTGGAAGATAATTCTTTTGGAACTTCCCATTCAAAGCCTCTACCTCCAGTAGCTATAGAAGAACTAAAACGATTTAAAACAACTGTGCGAGATGCTTCTATCAAGGCCAGGTAGTTCAAGTTTTTTTTTTTTTTTTCAAAATAAGAATTTTCTCATTACTGTACTTTCGTATGAATCCATACATATTACCAGGTTCTATACTACTTTAAATAGATACTCGAAGTTATGCACAGTTCATATTTTTTTGGTCATAATTATCTTGGAGACATATGCCACATATATCATGCTGTAGGTGCTTTGTAGTGGATAAATTGAACTTGGTGTGATTGGTAGAACTTAAGAATGTAATGATCTTGGAATTTGAATAGTCATTCTCTACTGAAGATACCACAATTTTTTTCTCAGGGGTAGGGCAAAGAAGTTTGCTGATTCCATTCATAAGCTGAATAAGTATGGTGAAGCTTTAAACTCAAAGAAACAACAACGGAGTGATATGCTATCAAATGAAAGATCAGTGGGTTCAAACTTCGTGAAGATGGGAACTCAAGCTGAGCGATACCACTTGGCTCAAAGATTGGATGACAAACCAAAAAATGTTGGTCTAAATAAGCGAGTCCGCTCATCTGTTGCGGAGATACGGGTTTGTATACTAAAATATATTGAGATTTATTCTCTATTTTCAACCTATAGAATTTATTATCCCATTTTTCAAGAGAACTGTTTGTTAATAAACAATTGTTTCCTTTCATGTTATTCTTTAATGTTTAGGACATGTTTTACTTGTGTGTTTGTGGGCAAATTTTCTTATACATGTCATTCTGTGCTATTAAGTGTTTCTTATCCTAGGATTACTCTTGCCCTATCACTTATAAAAAAAAAAAAAAAAACTCTTGCCCTATCATGGTTAATGACATTTTTGTGATGGATTCTGGTGCTTTGGTGTTGCTATGATTGCACACAAAGGCTATAAGTGCTTGGATGGCTGTTCACAGTAGGTTTTTGCTCATTTTCTTCATTTTGCTAGTTGGTTATAAACTTCTGTATATTTTTTACGTACTTGGGTTGCTCTGTATGCACTTCTAATAAAATTGCATCATCTAGTAAAAGACTATTTAAAAAAATAGAAGTAAGGGACAACGGGGAAGAAATGTTATTTTTAGAAATGAGGGAGGAGATAATGGGATAGGAGGGGGTCATCTAACACTTGCAAGCCAAAGGGCAAACACAGCACTATAGAATCTGATGTATGGTACCTTGTCAGGTGGACAATGAAGAAAGAGTAAGAAAGGAAATTAGCGTGAAATTCCATTAATTCTTCTTTCGAGGAAACAATCTTTCATCTAAACCTCAATTAGATCTACAAAATCATACAGCGATTTGTAATTTTATACATTTCAATAATACCTTTGATCTTTTAAGATCAATAAATATATTACAAAATGCAATACTATGTACAGTAATTGGTTCAAAGTCCCTTTATAATGCAAACTGTGGATTTATTTTGGAACTTTTTTGCAACATATCTTTAATATATCATTGACCGCCATTAGTTCTCATTTTCTTCCTGTTTCTACTTTAGGCTGAAGGCCGAACTAATTTCTCTTTGAGGCAACCTCTGCTTATGGGAAAAGATAGAGATATGATTATGGATGTTGTTGATGGTTCTGACATTGTTGAGGAAAAGATCCGGCGACTGCCTGTTGGAACAGAAACGTGGGACCGGAAAATGAAAAGGAAGCGTTCTGTGAGTGCTGTTTCTACCAGACCCATAGATGGTGATGCAAAGCCAAAACAAGTTGTGCTTCATAAGTTTAAAAATGAGAGTGCTTTGCGGTTTTCTGATGTCCACGATTTTAGGTATGTGTGTTTCTTTTTTGGCATCATGTCTTCTGCTTCTAATTTTCTTATGAGGTATCGATTATTGTTTATGAATGTCAATGGGATTCGAGAAGAATGATATAATTTATTATATGATTCTACCAGATTTCTGGGAGAAAAGAATATTCCTACATTAAGCTAAACCTTTGTTTGTGATTCCCAAATCAAGGTGCACAACATGTTGCTAAGACAGTTCCCTCCCTCCCTACCCTTCTCACATTGTATGTTTTAAGGTTTATGTTCCACACTACCTGCAGTTTGGCAACTTAAATGAATTTGAGTGCCATTAAAGTGAGTTTACATCCCCAGTTGTAAGCCATAGTTAGGTACTTCTCATACATACATTCTGTGACTCGGGCTATGCCTCCTTTTCTTCTGAATGCAAATCTTGATTATCTATAAAAAAGTGAGTTTACATCCCTAATGTTGGTATGCTTAACTTGTACCATTTAGTCTTGTAGATAATACCAACATTTTAAAAAAGAATGCAAGGATTAAATATGCAAATAACCTGATCATGCATGATACTTAAACAACTTCCCTGTGGTGGATTTTTTTTTCTTTTTGATAAGTAAGTGATAAATTTTATTGATATGAATGAAATAGGCCTAGCCCTGATCATGCATCATTTCTTATCTTTAATTTCCAGATCCTAGAATGTATTTAGGTGCTCTTTAGTATACTTCCCTGTGGTGGATTAAGAGCAAATCTTAAAAAAGAACTCATAAGGGTAAAATTGTAGAGCAAGTGAGAGGCAACCTGAACTATATTTCATCTAGTCTCTTATTGTTTTTAGACAGGATTTATTCTGGAAAATGTTGCATATCAAGTTCATCATTTTAGCCACCCAAACTCGCCACTTTTTATTTGTAGCTAACAAAGTACGAGGAAACTCAATTAAATGAACCAGATTAATTGTCCTAAATTACTTTTTTGATAGTGTATAATGTTTATGCTGAATTTTTTACTTTAGACAATTAAATTCATCAATGTGTCAAATCATTGTTATCATTATGGCTGTAGTGGTTTCCTTTTCATTTGATGCAGTTGCCTACTTGTTTGCAAGTGTATACTTCAATAAAGTTTGATACTGTCAGTTATACTAGTGCCATTGTATCGGAAATATAATGATAATTGAAATTTTTTTGCCTCAGAAAAACTTCAGTTCCGTTCTTCATTAGGATCATGTATTCTGTTTTTATGTATGGACTTGACAATATTAGTATAATTTTCATGCATTCTGGAAAACTTTATATCTTGCAGAATGGGATCATCTAATGGTTGTAGTGGCATTAACAAAGATGGTACAACCCTTCCTGTTGGTTTGAATGCCCGTGCGACTTCCAAGAACGAATCTGAAAGAGTCTCTCTTTCAAGGGATTTAACGTCTGCATTGAATAAGGAACGAAGGATGGCAAAGGGAAACAAGTATGTGTACACTGCCTAGTGTCAATCTTTCTATTACTTGGTACCTGACTTGACAAGTAGTTTGAAGCTTTGTTTGATTATTTTATCTGAACTCATCCCAAGGTTTTATTTATCATAATTGTGTTTAGGTTAAGTTCTTGTGAGGATAATGCTATGGTCAGACCTAATTCATTATCAAAGGGGAAGGTTCCGCAAGCACCACGATCTGGCCCTGCAATGTCAGAAACCTCATCTCCTAATCTTCCTTGCACTTCTGGGGCACTTGAAATCTCTGAGCGTCCTCCAAGCATAAATAAATTTCATTCTATGAGTGGGTCTAATAATCGCAAGCGTCCTTTGCCCACAGCATCTCCTTCCATGGCTCAATGGGTTGGTCAAAGACCACAAAAAATCTCTCGTACCCGGAGAGCAATTCTGGTGTCTCCTGTGTCGACCCATGATGAGGTGAAGATGTCGTCAGAAGGGTGCTCCCCTTCTGGCTTAGGTGCTAGGGAAACTTCTATTGGGACCAATGGGTCACTTGCCAGAAATGACAAACATTTTAGAGTGAAACCTGAACATGTCTCGTCTCCAGCCAGATTTTCTGAAAGTGAAGAATCTGGTGCTGGTGAAAATCTTGAAAGCAGATTGAAGGGTAAAGGATCGGGAAGTTTTGTAGCAGATGAAAGAGGGGTTAACTCTGTTCAGAATGCCGTTCCATCTGTATTGTTTACAAAGAAGAATAAAGTAATCAATAAAGAAAAAACTGGTGATGGCGTGCATAGACAAGGAAGGAGTGGTAGGGGATCGTTAGTTTCTAGGACTAGCATTTCACCAATGGGGGAGAAATTGGAAACTTCGGCAAAGCCACCCAGAAGTAGGCTTGCTTCTGAAAAGAATGGAAGGTATAAAAAAAAATTCTGTGCTGTTTGGAATAGAAGTCTCTCTCTCCTTTAAAACAACAAGATATCATTATTGTTATATATTCAATTTGTGTATATACATTTTTCAGTAGGTCAGGGCGTCCTCAAAAGAAACTGTCAGATCGCAAGGCCTTCAATCGTCTTGGTAATGCATCAATTGGCAGTTCCTTGGATTTGGTTGGTAAGCTCTCGAAGTAATCTATTTTAGTTTGATTTTTTGTTTGTGGAGGTTGGACTAAGCATTTGTACTGTCATCTGTGTTTTATATTCCTACTAATTATCCCCAGTTTTCTTCATCATATTATAGCTTTTCAGATTTAGTCATATGTGCTTTTATATTTTGATTTGAATAAATTGACAAATGAATATTTAACCCAAAAAATGGTGAGCATGTGGCAATAATAGCTGAAGTAAAGGAACTGGGACATTTTTTTTTACAGGGATGGCGAAAATCTTGTTTACTGATAATAAATAAATAAAATTACAGGGATGGCTAAAACAGCCACCTGCCCAGTGTCTTGCCACATCTTGTTATTTTCTTGGAAGCACGTGAATGTTAAGTTCCCATGCAGCATGCCTACAAAAAAATTGCATTTTGAAACATTCATGCCAGTTTTTAATGGGATATATATAAAACTGGATTTAGGTACATGTTGTTGTATACTTCCTGTGTACTTGGCTAAGCTTATTTACATGGAATAATTTTTTTTATTACTTATCAAAAAAAAAATTGGAAGTATATTTGTTTCAAAGTTTTTCTGGTTGGACTTGGGTGCTCCAGTTTTAATAACACCATGGCGGGGGAATGCTACAAATTTTTTTATTTCTTTTAGATGTGCAGCCATATTGTCTCCATGTATTATTTAGACTTGGTTGTGGCCTACATTTTATGCAGATTGCATCTTCCCCTCTCTCTCTCTCTCTCTCTCTCTCTCTCTCTCTCTTGTATGGTTCCCACAAATATTTCAAATAACAGTGTACTTATCATTTGCTGTGATTTGCTGTTGAATTATAAAATAATGGAATGAAATAAGAGACGGAATGCTTTCATAACTGACCTTTTGTTGCCATGGTATACTTTTATTTATAACCTTCCAGGTGAATCGGATGATGATCGTGAAGAACTTTCAAAAGCTGCCAATTTTGCGTGCAATGCCAGCTGTATGTTTTTTTTTTTTTTTTAAAGATATACCTCAATATATATCTTCTTGTATATGAGCATTTTTATTTAGAAGAAGGCTGCTTACCTTGCAGATCTTGCCTGCTCAAGTTCATTCTGGAAGAAAATGGAACCAATTTTTGGTTCTGTCAGCTTGTTGGATGCATCCTACTTGAAACAGCAGGTGATAACCCAAAAGCAGATATAGAAAGATATCATACTTCAAGTCATATAATGTAGTCAGTCTTGAATGGTTCCTCATGTATACTTTCTGTTGTATGTTGTTATTGGTTCAGCTGAAATCTA
Source organism: Platycarya longipes (assembly GCA_036559045.1). Taxonomy (NCBI): domain Eukaryota; kingdom Viridiplantae; phylum Streptophyta; class Magnoliopsida; order Fagales; family Juglandaceae; genus Platycarya; species Platycarya longipes. Next base: position 33,436,896 of record CM071801.1, read on the forward strand.
CTCAGGAGAATAGTGAAAGCATGTTTCAGTTGCCCGGCCATGGCAAAAAAGTTCTGGTAATAGCTAAGGGCATATTTACTTGTTTTTATCATCTTTTAATAATAATTAAGGAAACATTCATGCCCATCTTAACCTCCCCCCCCCCCAAAAAAAAAGGGCTTGCCCTAAAAAGAAAAATCTGTCTTAGCCTATCTTTGATTTAAATTGGCATCGGAGATCATTTGGTTGAATTTGGATCTCTTGTGGTTCTTTACAGGCACATATAAAATGAGCCATGTGATTGGTTACCTTGTTGTCCATTATTAGGTTTTTTTGATAAACATCTTCTATGATTTCTAACCGCATGAGATTAATTTCATCTTACTGTTCAATCGATGCCATTTGTTCTATCCATGCTGAGTCACCTTGATTGTCTGTCATATTCCAATCGAATCGTTTCTCCATTTCACTAGCTTTGCTTGTCTATCTGTATATACTAACCTCTTGGACATCACAATTAGTCCTTAAAATATGATGCAAAATACCTTCAGAGCACAAGTATTCTTATTCTAAGAAAGTTTATGCTCATTCATCTAGTAGTTCTAAATTTATCTTGTTATCTCAGAGCGAGGTGCCTGGAAATAATTGTTGGTCTCAAGCTCTTGATCCTGGACAAAGAGAGAGAAGCCTGGAAGAGAAACCTGATTTGGATAATCAAGATTGGGACAATGATACTTTTGAAAATCTTGATGTGGAAATGAAAACAGAAGGTACTCCATTTTATCAGAAAGTATTATCAGCTCTGATTGCGGAAGATGAAACTGAAGAATTTGAAGAGTACAATGAAGGAAGGGATATGTCTTTCCAATATAATAGAGACGATTTTTCTAATGAGACTTGTCTCCCTATTGATGTTGAGAACACAAACCGGATGAGGACTGAATCCAAATCTGAGTCCTTTCTGGGTCTTCATCAGAAGCAATGTGCTGTCAACAGATTTTCTTGTAATGGGAGGACTAACTTCATAAGGGATACAAGCATCCACAACAAATTATATAGTGAGGATCCGTTCCAAGAAAATCCTGGATTTATGCATTCAAAGAAGGGGACGTTCCCATCATTTTCTGAATATGGTGTTGGTGGGCAACTAGCTGAATATACAAACGCTTCTGGGATTTTCTCTGTTGACTGCCTATATGATCAAATGTCTCTGGAAGATAAACTGTTGCTAGAACTGCAGAGTATTGGCCTATATCCAGAGAAAGTGGTGAGCATTTAATTCACACAAGTACTGGCATAGCAATGTAAAATTTTTCCAACCAATCGGAATAGATTTTTCTTTTAGTTCCTTAAGCCCCTTTGTTTTCTTGTGTTTGGATTTATGTACAGATGTATATCGCTTCTCTTAACTACATTCTTGTTAGGGCATCAAACTGTTATATGTTTCCATGTGAGCTTTAGTTAGAAGTGTGGAGTTATTTTTGACAAGTGAAGTGGGGTTAAATTTTTAATGGTGTCCTTTTGTGTGTATGCATGCATGGATATTTTCTTATAAAGAAAATTAAGCAAACTATTTATATTTTCAATCCCTCATATGGGTGTCTTGTCACAGCCTCCCCTGGCAGATGGAGAGGATGAAGCAATTGATCAAGAGATAGTTGATCTACAGAAGAAACTTTGCCTAAAGGTTATGCTTCCTAAACATTACTCTTTTTGGATCTCTGAATATTTGAAAATTTCATATTGTGACTTCCAAATTTTATTGTATAAGTTGAAGAAAAGTATTAAAGCAATAGTCCTGCCCCAAATTGTGGCTTGGTTGAGATGACACGATTCTTAATTGCAGTGGCAGAGTAAGGGAGCTCTCACTGGCTTTGGGAAACTAGGTTAATATTGTCAGTGCAAAGCAGAGAAAAGCATTGTGTTGTCTTAACTTGAGGAACTAGTTATTACCCTTAAAAGTTATTATTTTCTAAGCTTAATAGCCAACTGCAACTTTTAGGGTTTTCTTATTTTATTGAGAGATTATGCTCCTGCAATCATCTATGGAGTATGTACAATGCTTTTGAATTTTGATGGTTTTGGCGAGCAACCCCAAAAAAAGAAAAAAAAAAGTATAACTAAAACCTTGGTTGTGGTTCTTGTTTAAAAATTTTGAGACGAAAGTTGGAATATGCGAACATAACACTTTTGGTTTTGTTTCTTATTGCTTTGTTCTCTTCTTGATTGGCTTATCAATTTAATTAATAGTTATAGCTGAAAAAAAGTTGTGGGGCTGCACCCGTTCTAATGTTTAATTTCTTGTTTGGTTCATGATGATTAAAGTGATGTAAACATTATTCTTCTGGTATTGTTGGAATGTTATTTGGAAAAAAAAGGTATTTGTTGAGGTGTAAAAATTTGAAAAACTTTTAAAGATAGTATTCTTGTTACTTATAAAACAATTGAAAACATTCAATTTTTTCTAAACCCAAAAGTTTGACATCAATAAACTTTCTTCAAGACTCAATAGTTTGGCTGCTAAAATTTCCAGAAGCCAAAAGATGTTCTTTAAAACCCAAAAAAATTCGTGTTCTGGTGTCCTCTCTTACGTCCCTACAACTTCTCAATCTAATTTGCTCCCTTCTCCCTTTTAGAGAATGATCTTAATTTATCTGATGACCAAAGATAGCACAAAGATTTCTGCCCATGAGAGATCCAGCAATTTTGTTTGATCAGTTATATTCTTGGGATTTTAGTTGGCAGTTTTCTGAATTTTTTGGGGCCATGTTCTGCAGGTTGAGAAAAAGAAGGTTCACATGAACAAAATTATTAAAGCAGTTGAGGAAGTCGGGAAAATGGATGAACGGTAGGATTCTTTTAGTAATTTAAATGTACTTTGGATATGAGACTTTTAATTATTTCGGTATGGGCAGCTATTTTTGCACCTGTCAAAACAGAATTCTCGTTTCTGTTGAAAGATGGTAATTTGTGGTTTATTTTCAGGGGCCTTGAACTGGTAGCAATGGACGGACTAGTTGAGCTGGCTTACAAAAAGCAGCTGGTAATATTTTTTTGTTCGTTTGGTTATCATTCCTCAAAAATTGAAAGCTACCTACATATGCTTTTTTATTCTTGATACCGTCTCTCAAGGCAGACTTCTTCAAGTATGTAGGGTGTATGCGAGTGCTGCCCACCAAAAATAATAAAGGGAAACGTAATAGAAAAACTGAAGATATGCACCCAAAGTCTTAAGCTTAGACACTTTGAGAAAGGTCCTAATGCTGCAAAGACACAAGTCACGCAATGAAAGAAGCATTGAGAAAGCCATTTTGATAACTCCCATAGATTCCTTCTTTCTTTGAATGCCCTGTTGTTCTGCTTAACCTAATGCTCCACGTCAAGCAAGTGGACGCGGGTCTCCATTCCACTAAACCCCTCAATTTTCTAACAAAACCGGCAAATCAAGCATGGATATTCTCATGAAAAGTAATTTTGATTATTTTTTATTACCTTGATAGGAAGTTAGATATTGATAATGGTATGGGAAGCAAGAATATTTTGAGTGCTTTTCTACTAGAATGCACTTTGCAAGCAAATGATCTCACATATAACTTTTTTGTATGATCTTTGTGATTGACCTATAAACTTTTTAGTTATTTATTTATTTTTTCGTTAATGAAGTACCCATGTCAACAAAGATAAAAAAACAAATCCTCTCATTGACAACTTTCACACTACAAATGGTTGTGGATTTAAACAAATATAATTGGTTGTGGATTTAAACCAGTTGGAAAACTTCCATTGACATTTAGGAAGGGTTGTTTATGAATAAAATAAACGCAGCAAATGGTGCTACTTTGAAGCAACACCAGAATGCAGAATGCGAGTGGAATGCACTCCTACTCATTAAGGTGGTGTCAAAGCACCATATAATCCATGAGTTTATGCATGGATGATGTTGGGTGGGGCAATGATAAAATACTTAACCCTATTTTTTAATATTTTTTTACAAGTAGTAAGATATTTTATTGATATAGAATATGCATAGCCCAAGTCCACAAGAAGTATACATGTGATTATACCTAGTTATTAATACTTTTTAACATTAACGGGAGCAAAAAAGGTTTTATTTCACACATTTATACTTCCTTTCATTTTGGGCATTGAGTGGGGTGGGTGAGTTTCCTTTTAAACTTAAGCTTCTAGTAATACTTGGCTATAAGCAGTGTTATTCCAGTCCAAAAGTTCTTTAGAATATGCCTTCTGGAAAATCTAATTATGAACAATGCATTACTGATTATTATAAATTCCCTTTGGCTAATATTGACAGGCTACTCGAGGAAGTAGTGCTTCAAAATGTGGTGTAACTAGGGTTTCAAAACAAGTTGCCTCGGGTTTTATGAAGAGGACTCTTTCTAGATGTCGGACATATGAAGATACTGGAAAAAGTTGCTTCACTGAGCCTGCACTTCAAGATCTCATTTTTGCTGCCCCTCCCCATTGCGATGCTGCTATAAAATTTCCTCCTGAGACTCAAAACTTTCAACCAGAGCTTGGGATATCAGGTTTGTGATGCACACTCGCACGGGTGTCAAGAGTGTTTTTGATTTCAAGGAATACGTACTTTTTTGTCTAGTATGGACCTATGGTCATCCTATTTTGCCACACATAAGACTGGAGGAGTTTGATTGGTGACCATATTAGATATAAACCCACCACCCCTGCTGATGTGGGCTTAGTTTTAAGTGACTCCATGTGTTTTTAGTATCTTTAATAAGTTTCCTGCTCTATCTTAACACACTCAAATGGCTTCTGTCCCTACAGGGTCCTTCCCTAATAGAGCTGAGCGGCATGATCTTCATAATGATAAAACCAGCAGTTTGGTTGATGTTGGGAATCTTAATTACCCATCTGACCAGGATTTTGCTAAAACTGGCCCCATATTTAATCGAGGGAAGAAGAAGGAGGTGTTGCTTGATGATGTTGGTGGCACTGACTCCTCAAGAGCCAGATCAACCCTTGGTAATAACCAAGTGGGTGGAACAAAAGGAAAAAGAAGCGAGAGAGAAAGGGACAAAGACATGGCTGGCAGAAATTCTGTTGCAAAAGCCAGTTATGCATCAATGGGTGGTAACTTTAAGGGAGAGCGTAAAATAAAAACAAAGCCCAAGCTGAAGGGAACTCGACTACAACCTTCTGGGGATGGATTGGTTAACAAGTTTACAGAAACAACTCATCCTGAATATCATTTAAGTAGAGGATCTAGCGAAGTGGTTGCCAATGGCAGCAGTGCAAAAGGAGACACAAGGTTGATGTCTTGTGGTGACATTCCTCAGGATTCATCTAAAGAGATCAAGGAACCGCGAGATGATGCAAATTTGCGGTTGAATGAACTAGACAATATAGAACTTCATGTAGCCAATGGCTTTGGTGGGCCCGATGATCTAAGTAATTTGTTGAACTTTGATGATGACGGTTTTCAAGATGATTTTTCAGCGGGCCTTGACATACCTATGGATGACCTCTCAGAGGTGCTTCTATGAAGACAGTACACTGTATATTCCCAAGGATTATACAACTATTTAGATACGAATGATAGTGCTGTTGCTGGGGGAACCTGCCAATATAAGTTATGCCTCTAGCTATTAGCACTTGTAATTAAGGCCATTCTTTTTGTACACTCATTGAAAGAAATTAGTTAATGAAAAAGGAAAATCTTTTAATTGTTTAGCTGAAAAGTATAATATCTCAACTTTTAGCAGTTCTGCAACTTACGTTTACCTTTCATTGCCTTCTGTTTTATCTTGCCTTTATGCTTTCTGCACTGCATCACATTTACTTTGTAATGCTTATTAGAATCTGTGCAAGTGAAAACTTCAGACACTTAAAATTTCAAGTACTTTAAAGGCGCCTTCATATGGCACTTGGTATGGGATGTGCCCTCATTATAGTTATGTTGTTCCTTTATTAGGTGAGCAATCTAATTGCTATTTCGAAAACTAAATTGTAATTTAGCAAGTTGTAACTTTTTTCTTTCAATACAAGCTGTAAACTTTTGTTACCATTTTTGTAGTACTACTTCTGCTGGATATTAATACTTCTCATGCTTGATAGGCACAAACTGGTACCTAAGGGCGAAACTTAAGTTTGACGTATTTTTCTTAAGAAAAATATGCCGCGAATATGGATGTAGGACCTAAATTATATTCTTGCCAGAATTCATATCTCCATGTTGTTCTGAGTGTCTTGTGGGCCTGAACAAAATTTTTGTTACAATTGAGTTGCATCCCTTCTGGGATCCGTTTTAGGGCTGCTTTAATCTTGGAGACTGGACATTTGCTTCACTCTTTAAACCCCTTTTTAAACTGAAACTTCTGGTTCAGAAAGGGAATCTCTCGAGGTATGTTTTTATTCTCACATTTTGTAGTAGTTGTCCATATCATTGTTGTCTGTTTTCTTTTCCGTTAGTTTCATTCTTTCTTTTTAGTAATCAAACTGTTGGTTGGCTTGCTTTCTTGGATATGCTTGTCTTCTGTCTAGTCCTGTGCTCTAGTGCTCACCAAATTGGACTTCCCTGAGTTTATTTCATAATAGTTTTGTGCCTTTGCTGTGTAGCCACGCAGTTAAGATCTTAACCAGTAATAGAAATTTATCTTTCAGAGGCAACGGCATCTTTGCTTTCAATATCAATGAATTTATTATTATCTTGTTGATTGCTTTTTCTTTCTCTCTGTGTTCTTTTATTTCTTTATTTGATTGTAGAAGTTTAAATGTTTGGGTTTTTAGATGTGTGGTAGATAAAGCACGAGATATACTGATGGTATTCATCACCATCTGGTGTATTTGAATGAAAATGAATGAGCGGTGTTTTAATGACAGAGCAGTCTCTAGAACAAATCTGTAACTTTTTTGATGTCACTTTCCCTATCCTAGAATGTATTGAGTTTTTTTTTTTTTTTTTTCCTGTATATATGGGCTTCACCTATACATTCGTTTCAAAAAAAAAAATCTCTTATTACTTATAAAAAAAAGTTCTAGTGAGAGAAAAATAGATTCACCCTGGGAACTATATATGAAAACGTTTTTTCGTTTCAGCAGAATATTTGCTTCTTAACGGGCATGACGTGTTTTGGAGAGCTCTTATGAGGGCAGAATAATCTAGTTCTGGGGAGTGGGGATACATAAAGTTAGAGAAAGGAGCACAAATCATTTCAGCTTGGCAAGTTTATATTTTGGTTCTGACTGACTCTAAAGCTATAGGAGGAATTCTCTACGATTTTTCTTTTATTAGTGAATTCTCCACGAATTACTTTGTATTATCTGTTGCTGTATAGTTCCTCACTCTTGTCTGTTGGTTTTGGCAATATCTATACTAGTCACAGGACTAGCATCTGTTGTGGCTCTATTTGGATATATGTGGGTTGTAAGTCTATTTATTCTGGTCATACCAACTTGAGAGCAGTTGAGGCGTGACCGGCCGGCCTTCTTGGTCCTAGGATTATATATGTGGTCTGGCAAGTTTTAGTTTTATGATTATTTATGTGGTTTGGGAAAATTATAGTTTCATAAAACGAGACTTCAAATTTCAAGCTAGTCTTTCAGATTGTCAGTTGAGGTGATGCACAAGGAAATACAAATTCCTTGTTACAAAAGACTGCCGCTGGATCAAGGGTCTTGATGCTATTGCTGGTTACTACTGCCTGTCTTCACCATGGGTCATCGCCTTGATATTCTCTGAAAGTTTAAATGGTGCCTAATTTATTGAATTCTGCATTTGGTAACAGCTGAAACTCTTATTTTTCTATCGTTGTTGTTGTTGAATTCTATAGTTGAGTTGAGACTCCTGAGCCTAAGAGAAGAGAAAGGTGGTTCAGTTGAATGCAGGAGAAGCGCTTATTCAATGTAGGCCCTGGAAATCTTGGAAAATAGGTATTTGATATTTGATAATTAATAGTTTAATACACTTGAAAGATGGACATATTAGAGGCTATTCATAGAGGCATTCAATTGATTATGGTTAGACTGAACTTCTGCTTTCCTTTTTTTGGGATCAGTACTAGGAGGAGCTTTTTTGAGATCTTAGAGAGATTTTTGATGATCATAATGGCGGAGGCTTTAAGGCCTCATTTGTTTTTACTGGACATCTCAACTTATTTCATCTTATATAAGATTGCAAACGATTTGAATCAAGTAAAATTCAAGTATGGGATTAAAAGCTCGTTTAGCATATTTCACTGCTCAAACTGAACTCAAATTTGAAAAATTTTGAAAATTTCTCATTGAGTTCGACTCGATTAACATTTAATATGATCAAACGTGAGTATCAAAAACATTTGAGTTGATACGAGCTCGATTTAATCTGATACACAAAATATATATTTTTTGGTTGGCAGAAGCACAAATGATTTTAAAACATAATAATAAATTATTAGTCATTTTAAAACATAATAAAGTAATTAATTTAATATTAAATTAATAATTTTCCTCGAGATAATATTGAATATGGCCGAATAATCAAAATGGAATTAGATAAGAAAGTGGGTTAAATTCGTAATTAAAATAGAATTGCTTACTCTTTATAAATATTTGACTTAATATTTTTTTATGAACTTAATGCATTATTATTGTAAAGTGTATAACAAAAGTAACAAAATATTTTACTTATACAAAATACCAAAATTAATAAATATAACTCATAAAATATATACTATAAAAGATTATAGGTAAAAAATGAAAAATATATGTATGACTGTATATATATATATATATATAGAAATATTACGAGTATTGTGATGAATTCAAAATGAATCGAATTGAGTTTATACAAATATTATTCATGAGCCTAAATCGAATCGAGTCGATATTATACGAGTTTTGCTTATTTAATATTTGAACAAATATTAGTGTTCAAAAACAACTTGTTTATTAAATAAACCGATTCGAGTCTAGTTTATACGAGTCGAACTCGAATTGTTCATGAGCAGTTCTGTTCATTTGCAGTCCCTAATCTTATCTAATAATTACAATTTTTTTAAAAAAAATTTGAGGATTGCTATATACACAAAGAAATTATACAAATATAATTTCACAAACTGACTTGGTTTTATCTAATCTGTTAGATCTAGTTTAATAAAAATAATTTTATAATCTGATAAATCATATCAAGTCATATCAGTTTGTGTGATTATTTTTGTAAAATCACTTTGTGACTAGAGTATTTTTCTTCTAATAATATTTTATTTAACTTTTTACTTTATATTTAATCTCGTCTCAAAAAAATGAGTTCTAATGATGCAGGATACCGGCACTTAGGCTTTAAAATCAACGTGTTGCTTAATTTGCGTGAAGCCATTTGTTTTTGTGGCGTATAACGCTGTAAAGCTAAACAACACTGCCACAACAAAGTTACCTATCCTCTCATCTCGGACTAAAGAGAAACGAGACAGTTTCATAGCTTTTTTTGGTGGGTAATTTGTTATCCAAACCAATGCTGTTATTCTCTTACACATTCACCTATAAACATGTTGTGTCTAAGGCATTAAACTTTCTGAGAAAAATAGGTTGTCGTCAACAATGATGAAGTTGGTAAAGGGTCAGAAGTACAAGCCCCAGCAAGATGAAGCTAGCCGGTTAGGGAGAACAGCCCAATGGAGTGGAACTAAGGGGTATAAAGATATGGGAGATGGCATTCTTAAGGTGGCAAAACTTTTGGAAACCATGCAAATGGCCATTGTTGTTATAAGGGAGCAACAACATCAATCTTTCAACATTTCTGGATAGGATTATTTTGGTAGAAAAGAACCATCAGAAACTGGGGGTCTCATTAGGTGGAATTTGGCTTCTTCAATAAAATAGATCTCTCTTTTTTTTTTTTCTTATGTGAACGTAGTATTTACTCAATTTTTTTAAAAATTGAAAAATTCTTGTACGCTTCTTAATTGTAAATATCATTTCTCGCATTAAGAGAGTTCTTTTGAGTTTCAAATTCTTGTAAATTTCCTAAGTTACGTTTGGATACACGAATTTAAATTTAAACTTCATTTTATATAAAACAATCGTAATTTCAGATCTCTCCACTTTAAAACTTTTTGTTTGGATGGATTAAAACTTGAATTCATTTTAACATATTTGTTAGAATGATTTGAAATTCCTTTTGAATAAATAAAAATTGAAATAAAAGATTTTGATGATTAAAATCCTGCTTGGAATTGATTAAATTCAAATCTCATCTTTTTACCAAACAAGCGATTACAATTTTAAAGGGCCAAATCCGAATCCTCTCTCCCAAGTTCATCCCAAACGTTCCGTAGTGTTCGATTTAGCTCTAAGAACTTCCTCCATGCCCAAAGATTTCAGCTTCAACTCACATGCAAAGAACTCCTAACCCAAATTTCTGTAGAAATATATGAAAGCAAGACTGAATTCAAATAATGTCAATTCAAAATAATACCACTTGCCCCTTTATATTGCAAGGAAGTAAAAGTATTAACAACTTTCGGTCTCCAAAAAAGATAAAATGAAAACGCTTTTAGCAACAACTACTAAGAAGAAAAATAAGAGATCGTCCACCATATAAGACTGAATTAAATACATATCCACAAGCAAGCCCAACCTTAGTGAGAATTATCACCTTCTCTCTTGTGCACAAAGTGTGTAACTTTGTACATTCAAGATGTTCTTATTACTAAACTCAAAGTTTTGACATGGAGGAGTTGTGCACTGAAAAGACTATACAAACTCTGGTTTGACATCACTGTCTCTATCTGGTACACTCAGAGATCCTTTCTTCTTCTTCCAAACGATGCTTTGATGGTAATCTCTACATTTTCACATTTGCAATATACAACATATTTCCTAAAGGTAAAAATCTTTTAGCTGCCTCCTCGCTTAGCAGCTTCTGCACTACTTGTTGTCATGAAAGACTCTCCGCAACCACACTGTCCTTTTGAGTTTGGATTAATGAAAATGAATTCAGATCTGTATCAAAAAGGAGAAACCACAAACAGTAATTAAAGAACAAGGAAGCTCCACAGAGAATAGTCAGGAAAGGATCAAACTTTGGTTATGGGAAATAAAAAACAAAGAACAAAAAATCGTGAGCAGGTCCAAAAATTTATTCGGCAGCCATAAATTTTTCAGCATCCAAGTGCAGCTTGACACTACTTTAATGCAAGGGCTGACAACTAATCCGTTTTGTTCATTCACATGCATGCTGGAAAGTGGAAAGAATTTTAGCCACTTAGAGAAGAGAGGAGTTTTTCTAATCAACAAAACCTCAACACGTTGAATTTTGGTTCTTTTGTCCGTGGAAATACATCTTAGAACATTATAAGAGAGGAATCCCAAATTATAATCATCATTAGAAAAAACCAAATGATGAATCAACACATTTTTTTCCCACCTTCTCTATGTCCATAGATAGGAAACTGATAAAATTACCTATTCTAATGTACCATAACTCATGATTCAAATAGAATTAGTCCATCCATATAATGCAGTGCTCAAAACAAGATTGCGGTGTTCTTCATGTAATGTTTATTTTTCCTTAATATGGAAAAAGAAAATCTAGAACATTGTAATTAATAAGAATGTAACACCAGCTCAAGGAAAACGCGGATGCTAAATCAGATGTGTTCATTAATAATAAGTAGGCATATCTCAGTTTGCGTTCTGTATGGACTACCATAGAACTTGAACAACCGTGTCGAATGCTCTCCGTACCTGAGTTTGTCATCTACGAAATCCATCTTGGTTCCTATTACATGCATAAGTGCTTTTGGATCAATCAGTATCTTCACACCCTTGTCATCAACCACCTCATCGAACTTGCCCTTCTCGTCTGAACACACAAATCCACCAAAGGTCAATAGCTTTAATATTACGCAAAGGATTGCATCTCTCAAATGCTTCAAAAGAAATATATATCATATGAAAGAAAACAGAAAGTTCGAATCTCCAAACCTGCTGTAGCTTTCTTCCTAAATCTTTATGAGCCGTTATTCATAGTTCAACCAATAACAAAGAACTTTCTAGAACTCAATTGAATTTTCTAACGGAAATTTAAATTGAAAAAAGAGGAAAAAAAAAATTAGGCTTCAACTAGAACCTGAATAGAACTTCAGTCGAAAGGATTTTATGAATTACAAATTCACATATTTGGGGAGGTGAAAACAAATAAATTGAGGGTTTAGGATAGAGAAGTGACCTGAGTAATTAAGGGTGTAGGATAAGCCGTTGCAGCCGCGAGCCTTGACGCCGAGACGGAGGAAAGTGCGCTGCCGATGCTCAAGCAGCTGCCTGATTCTAGCAGCGGCGGTGTCCGTCAACGCTAGGACTTGGCGCCTGAGCGCCGGCCCGGCCTTCTCGGCCGATCTCGCCAAGAAAGAAGATGAAGATGCTGCCATTTTTGCTCCTCTCGTCTTCTTCCACTTCTCCGTTTTTTCCTCTTTTTTTTTTTATGTTTTTGTTTTTGTGCCAAATAACATGTTTTTTGCCATTTTTTGGCCTATTAATAAGTGCTCTTCTGCAGAGATTTCCGGTCACGCGCCATCTAAGAGCGTGGTGGACCCTCAGATCGCTATTGATTTTGAACACGGAAAAAAATAATTTTTTTTTTTTTTTTATATCAAAATTATGTATATTTTTTAATAAAACTAGGGACACTGATTTGGTTTTTTTGGTGTGCACCATTTTCCTTTTTTTTAAGATTAAGAAAATATTATTTAATAATATTATAGATTTTTATTCTTTTTTTTAGATTTAAAAATATTAAAAAATAATGTAAAAATTAGGGCGGTTCATCCGGACTGGATTTTTTTCCGGTTCAATCCGAAACCCGAGAAAACCGGATTTTAAACCCGGAGTCCGGTCCATAATACACTTGGAAACGGTACCGTTTTTTAAAACCTGGATTTATTTATCTCGGATGCAGATTATAAGATCTGGATACCAGTTTTAAATCCAGTTTCCGGATTTAATATAAAATCATCGCATCTCAACATGCCCTAGCCCCCGCTCCTCCCCCCGATTCACATCTCATCTGCTTGCTCTCTCTCTCTCTCTACGAAGTGCCCTAGGCCTCCCACCCTCCCTCGCCCCCGATTCCTTTCTATCATCTGTTCTCTCTCGCTATGCTCTGCATTTGCGTTGCCCTAGCCCTTCCCGAATCACAGTCTCAAGTCTCATATGCTCTCTCTCTCTCTCTCTCTCTCTCTCTCTCTCTCTCTCTCTCTCTCTCTCTCTCTCTCTCTTGTGCTCTGCAAAATCAGTCTTAAGTCTCATTTGCCATCTGCGATGCCGACCCGTGCTTGAGCTTGGGATCCAAAAGATTAGAACGTATTTACGTTTGGGTATGTTTTCTTTCTTCCCTCTCGTTTGTTCTGTCTTTGTTGATTTTGGATTTTTTAATGAGAATGTTTGAATGTTTAAGGTGTATCTTTATGGGTTAGATCTATTTGAATGTTTAGATCTATTTAGATTTTTACGGGTTATTATTATTTGAAAGATTTGTTTAGATCTGTTTAGGTGGATTTAGATCTGTTATATCCAAATACATATGCATATATATAATGAAGATATTATTATTTGAAAGATTTATTTAGATCTATTAAGATGAGTTTTTAGATCTGTTATATCCGAAAACATATACCCATTTATATATAATGAAGATATGTTATTGTTTGAAAGAAATGTTTTATTTTTCTCTAGATTATTTTTTTAAAAATTAGTTGCATTTTTGGGTGAAGTTTAGAAAAAAATTGGGGCCTTTGGGTTCAGTCCAGTTTCAAACCTTTAGAAGTTGTAGCCTTCCTCTTGTGGTCCATTCCCATTGCTATGTTCTGGTTCATTAACCCCGGTAGTTCTGTTTAGGTGGGAAGATCTATATGGCTTACATTTTTTAAAGTTTCATGTTTCCATCAAGCTGTCATTATCTTTGGTGAAGCAGATAGTCTTCTAATCACATTTCTTTTCTGTGGGAGCATGGTCTGTTCACCTATGATTGGTCATGGTACTGCACCAACTCGTTGAACTAGAGTTTAGATAAACATACTTGAAAGAAAAATAGGGAGAGTGTGATTTGTATTAGAATTGTTATTGGTAAGCATAGTTTATATTTTTGTGTTTACTCGAGTACATCTGGTCATCTGCTTTTGTTTTGTTTGTTCCTTTGATCCGATCATGCTTTAGTTTGATGTACATATCTCTTATAGCGAACTCATCCTACTCATTATGCTATATTGTTGGAAGTTGTTTATGATTTAGTTCTTTTGTTGGGCTGTATTTTCATTTTGTAGTGCATAAGTGGCTTTTCAATTTGATTGTATCAATAAGATAACTTGCTTGCAAAAATATAAATAAGATATTATTATTTTTTTAATGCGAACTTTGGTTTTTGCCATTTTCAAGCTGTTGTTGTGTTCTATGAGTTTATCTTTGCTTTAATAATCAAGTTTATCTTTCTTATTAGTGCAGTTGATAATTATTCTGTGGGAAACATGATTGTTGATGCTCTTCGACAAATAAGAAGGGAGAGAGGAGTGACAATAGAAAAAGATAAATGCATCAAGGATGATCTTATAAGATTGGAGTTTCAAGAGTCATTTCTTGTATTTTTTTGTATATTGTATTGTAAAGTAATGTGTAAATAACAAAATAATGTAATATCTAGTGGATTTATGCATTTAGTTTTTCATTTTTATATATTTTATTATTCTGGAAAATGTTAATATTATGCTTATTAATATTTTAGACTTTTCACATAATATAGGCTTTTATAAAGGAGTATGATTTTTATAATTTTTAAAATAAATATAAGAGAATTATGCTTTGCAACATTTTTATATAAAATATGGGATTTTATTAATATTAGAGGCAATGTTTGAAGCCAAAAAAAAAAATGCAGTTTTAAATCCGGTTTTCGAATTTCCGGTTTTTAAAAAAATCAGATTAATCTGGATCCAATCCGGATTTCAACTCGGGTGAATCCGGGGTTGGAGTCCAAACTGTTTTTTGACCTTTGGATCTAGGCCGGGTTGACCCAGATTTGCGGTTCGAAATCCGGTTGAACACCCTTATATAATATTTTTACATACTTTATGGTTCCGTTATTTTTTAATATAAAATAATTATCTTAATATAAAATAATTTTAAATTGTAGCTACAAAAAATAAATACATAACAGTTCTGCCATACAGAGTCGGTTTAAAAGATTTAGATCCCTTTTAGATTCACTTATATTTTATCAATATATTTTTATAATTTTTTATATAAAACATAAATTTCTTTATACATTTTTTAAATCTCAATACACATTTTTCAAATCTCAATACTCATTTTTTAAATTCCAATATATTTTTTTTAAATTTCAAAATAATAATTATATTAAAAAATAAATTAAACTCGTCTCAACTCATCTAATCTCTGAATCTAAATGGAACCTTAGAATGTAATCGACTGACGTAATCAACTTTTAATTAAAAAAATCAACTATACATTTTTATTTCATCATTTCCTTCTCATTTTCTCTTATTTCCATTTTCAGGCGAACATTTCTTTATTTCTATCTATGTTCCTCTCCATATTTATTTTTTTCTTGATTACATGAATCAAGAATCTTGATATTCACGCAGCCAACGATCTTTTTTCTGAACAGTTCCAATACTTTACAATTCTAAAAAAGTGGTGCTGTGGTTCGGATTGGTGCAAAACTGATTGATCTAATAATATGCAGCCACGTGATTGATCTAATAAGTAAAACTATGCACCTACACTCATCAAATACTTGAGTTAGTGAGAGTCGTGTGTAAGAAGGAACTCCCGAATTCCCCTACTGCTAGTTCTGTTCGTTCCCCAACAACCCAGACCCGACGTCCATCACTACAACCGCCTAGTCAAGGTCTCTCTTGTTCTCCCTCTATAATTTTCTGGGTTTTTTATGGTTTGGGTTCTGATAAATAAGGGAAAAGATGCAGAAAATGCATGTGACAGATTTAGAATTGAAGAAACAGAGGTAAGAAGAAATTAAAAAAAAAAAAAAAAAGTTCAAGAATGAGAAAACAAAGATTCTCAAAGATGAGAAAAATGTTCAAAAGCACATACCTAAGATTGAGAGATGGAATAGTTTGGTGGGTGGTTGGTTGTTGGCTATGAAGAAATTTACAGTGTCGCTAGCTTTTCGAAGATTTCCGTGGCAATACACTTGTGATTTTCTCTTCAACAATTTATCAAACACATTGCATGTATTCTTCACCCCCTCGTAGAATCTCTTCGACATCTATACTGTTTCTTCCTTGATACAACCCAACTAGCAATAAGTTTCAAACACTCCAAACCAACAACATTTACACCATTTTTGCAAGGAAATCATGTTTTCAACTTTACTAATGTTCTTGTGTTTTATTTTGGTTCCCTTTGATCTATCTGCTATCATTTTTTTTTTCTCAATCTAAGGTGAGTGATATGCATTGGATGTGTCGAGGTTTTTGTTTTTTATATTTTTTTTTATTGCCGGTCTTCCAAGCCAAGAAATTTGTCTATGACAACGGAGCTTCTGATGAAGAAGAAAGGGGGTGAGGTGACGACGAAGAGAAAATCAGTGGTCATGGGCGTGGCTCTGTGGGGAAGACGAAGAGACAGACTAGAGGTGAAAGAAAAGGTTCAAATGGATTAGGTAGGTGCAGATACATGGTTTCACTTTTTGGACAAATTACGTGGTAGCATGTTATTGGATTGGTGCAAAATCCAGATCCGGACCGCATGTTCACTCTTCTAGGAATTCTCAAAGAAGCAATCTCCATCTCCAAGCAATTGTAGCTGGTGTTTTAAGTTTTAGAATCTTTAGATTACTTCTTCGATTTTTTCATAGTTTTCTTAAAAAAAATATATTTTTCTGTTAAAAAAAAAAATCTATTTTCTGTTTGGGAAAATCTGTATATGGATAGATTAGAAAAAAAAAAAAAAAATCAGAAGAAATCGAAAAAAGAAGAAGAGAAAAATGAGAAGAAACCAGAAAAAAGAGGAAATCAGAAGAAATCGAAAAAAAAAAAGACAAAATGAGAAGAAACGCAGAAAAAAGAAGGAAGAATTAAAAAATATATATATAAAGAAAAGAAGAAGAAAAAGACAAAAATGAGAAGATGAAAATCTCGTAGATAAAAAGGCAGCTTCTTAGATCTCAAATTGTGTCTGACATTTTTGGGAGTGCATTGGATTAAGTTACTGTTTATTTTTAAAAAAGAGATGAAATAAAATAAAAATAAAAATGAAATAAAATATTATTATAATATAATTTTTAATATTAATTTTATTTTAAAAATTAAAAAAATTGTATTAAAATTTGAAAAAAATAAATTATTTATTTTATTTTGTATAAGAATTAAAAAAATATAATAATAAATTTGAGATGAAATAAAATGAAATAAGATAAGTTAAAAAATAAATAAAACCTAAAATTGCATTAGAATAAAGCATTTTTGAATCTCAAATCTCATAGCGTTGTTTCATTTGTTTTGTTTTTGTTCTTTTAAATAATAGCTAACATTAGTGGACTATATTTTGACTCTCTAAAATCGACTACATATAGTATTTTTTTATTATATATTTGCACAAGTGCTAAATTAAAAAAAAAAAAAAAAAATTCTCATAAAAAAATTTATAAATTAACAAATTAATATAAACAAAAACATTAGAAGGTGAGAATGTAAATCCTCTTTTATTTTTATTTAAGGGTGATTTGAATTGGGAGATGAAATAAGATGAATTAAAATAAATTTTAAAAATTAAATAAAATATTACTTTTTTTAATATTATTATTGTTTTGAGATTTAAAAAAATTATATTAGAATTTGAAAAAATTGTATTAAAAATTATATTTTTTATAAAAATTAAAAAAAAAATAATAATAAATTTGAAATAAATTTATCTTAAGCACGCTCAATTATATTAGTAACAGCAATTTCACCGTCACCAAAATGTGAAGCAAAAACCCCTCATCACAAAATCGAGCGACAACAACTACTCCATTGCCCTCGTTTGGGTTCGAATCGGTTTCATCTCATCTTAATCTTAACATTATAATTTTTTTAAATTTCAACACAAAATGTAATAAATTATACAATTTTTCAAATCTCAAAACATTAATAATATCAAAAAATAATATTCTATCAATATTTTATTCAACTTTTCATTTTTTATCTAAACTCATCTCATCTCATCTCTAAATTCAAACGGGACCCACCAACAATACCAAGCATCATCTCCAGTTCCTACTATAGATTGAAATATGAAATGGACCTATGCCACCAAACATGGCATCCAACAGAGCAAACTGTTGCATCTGAAGTTTTAAATTGGTGACCTGTATAGCTTCAAGGCAAACATGTTATCCTATGCAAACTTACCAACAAGTAGATACTATAGTGACCAAAACTATTCAGGTTTAAAGGATTCCTCAACAAATGCAAATCCAGGTAGCACCACCAGCCGAAATTTCACCCGGTTCATCCCACAATCCCATCACATCAATGACACTCAAAGATGTCCAATAGTTCTTGCATTATTCAGGTATTTATCCACCCCCTCTTCAATAATATACTCCTAATCTCTTCGGCACATAAATTCAAGGAATTATTTTTTGCATTGAGGATGACCAATGTGCTTTTGAACAATTCAGGTGAATGTCAATATATGCCGCACTATCTCATTAACACATGCTGTCTCTCTCTCTCTTTCATTGAGTCACGCTGCCTCGTATAAACTATGAGTACACGGCTTCGTGTACCTTTTGGAGAATCAGTAATGTGACAATAATAGTGAGCCGAAGGATTAAACAAAATATATATATAAAAAAAAAAGATAAAAATACGATGAGAGAGAAACAAAAATAAAAAAACACGAATGATTAGATCAGATGATGCGTAAAAATAGCATTTTTGTACGGCGTGTATACAAAAGGTACAAGAGCCGTGTACAAATAGCATTTTTGATAAACTATAAACCCCTCCTTTCTTACAAACACGTACATGCACATACTCCTCCCGCTCACAGCATATGAACTCGATCTAAAGCTAAACAAAGACACATTGAGAAGGTCAATGATAAAAGAGTAACTTAACCATCATTATAGCTTAGTGCATATGGACATACAACAAGTAAGCAAAAATCAGAGCGTCTAATCAGGGCTTCACGCATATAAATTGTGAATCAACATGCAATCCAACGCCTATCTAAATGGTGAATTACGTGAGGAAAATTATCCTTTTAGTTTCACTAATATCAAGGGGAGGGAATCCACACTCTCAAAATGTAACAGCAGGCTACTAATTCTAATGGAAGAGCACGAACGGGAGGCCACTAAAACATGACAAGATATGGGCATCGATACGAGGCCATATTGAATTTTCATCTCTGCATTATCTTCCAGTGTATGTGCAGCTTCTTGCAGATAATGCAAGCGGTATAACTTAAACAGCAGCGCTCATGCCAACCATAAACACAACGACAAAGAATTTGCCTCTTGCATCTGATTTATAATAGTATTGAACAATCTAGGATTCAAACTACAATAGAAAGAAATTCCAAATTGGCCAGCACAAACCCAGAAAACAATTTTCAACCCCAATCCAACTTAAAATATCACCAAGAGCGAAAACAACATGTAAATCAAGAAACAAGCATAGGCAATCAAACCCGGGTGTTCGTCCCACCTCGCTGCCTCCAACAAAAGCCTTGCACAAACCCGCGTCGACCAGGCAACGAAAGCTGCCGCCGTAACAAGAATGACCGGTCCGCCTTGCGGTACGAACAGCGCGACCGCCGACAGAATCACCATCGGCAGCATTGAGTAACCGACCAGACTCAAGCACCTATACAAATCCAAGCTCCCGTTCCGCCCAGCCAGCATGTTGAACACTGTGTACAAAAAAATAGCAGAGATGGTGGCCCACCCGAGGATTATCCCGAAATGGATCTTCCCGGCGAGCAGCTGGAAAAGCCCGAAAGCTAAAAAGAACAGGAACGGACCCGAGAGGTCCGCCTCGGAGTGGAGATTCGGGTTTGGGCGAAATGGGTTGAGTATCGAAATCGTTTTGCTCCAGATTTCCTTTGTGTTGATGCCGAGCTCTTCGAGAAGAGGCGGTTCCTCGTCGAAGTTTGAGCTTGCGGTGGTGATTGTTGGGCCAAGATGAGGGGCGGCGAAGGAGGTAGATTGAGCGGCGGAGCCCACATCGAAGGATAGAAAAGGGATGGGGTTCGTGGCGGGTGGGCGTGGCTGAAACGGCGCCGTTGGGCGCCGTAAGGCTGCGGATGTGGGCCCTCCAGACGTGTCTCCACCGGAGGGGAAAATGACGGGCGGGACGTTGAATTCCTTCGACATTTTGGGGGTAAGGATCTGGGTTTTGAGGAAGAATTGGGTTTATCGGGAAAGTGGATTGTCTGTGCACTTACATTTTCCGAGATCCGGGATTGTAAGAGGAAGCGCACAACTATTAAAGTCCTTTTTATTCGAGACGAATTTATCTTAATTTATTTTAAATTTATTATTATATTTTTTTATATTTTATATAAAATATAAATTTCAATATAATATTTTCAAATTCCAAAATAATATTAATATTAAAAAATAAATTTAATTTAACTCATCTTATCTTCGAATTCAGACTCCGTTTATATTAAAAAACAAGACGAATTCGTCTTAATTCATCTCAAATTTATTATTATATTTTTTTTTATATTTTCATATAAAATACAAATTCCAATACAATTTTTTAAAATCTTAATACAATTTTTTTAATTTCTAAATTAATTTTTTCAAATTCTAAAATAATAATAATATTAAAAAATAAACTCAATTCAACTCATTTCAACTCATCTTATCTCGTCTCATTTTTGAATTCAAACAGATAAAAAGGGCGGAGTGACGACTACTAAACTGAACCTCCTATATTATTTTAAAAGCTATTATGTATCATTATTTTTATGTATTATTTTATTTATAACCATAAACAATACAATAAAACATTTTAATGCTCAAGAATTTGATAATTTGAGCATCATAATATTAGTTCAATACTTTGAAATGTGATTTTAAAGTATAAATAATAGTTTGAAAATGTAGGCCTCTTCATCCGGTCAGACTTTGCTCAACTTGATCCTAAAATTTTTTTGATGTTGTTGTTGACTTCTGCCTTCATTTACAAATTTCAAAAAATTATTCAATTTATTCAAAACTTAAAGATTTATAAGACTCAAAGTTCAATTTATTCAAAACTCTAATGCTAAATACAAATCTTAAATATATAAATAACAATATAAGTGCTTTGTTGGTTTCAAAAGAATTATATAGTTTTTTATGATCATTTTTAATAAAAAAGAAAATTAAATAAGACTTATATATTTAAAGGGTTTAGAATTTAGAATTTAAAGTTTTAAGATTTAGAGTTAGGGGTTTAGAATTTTGTACAAATCATTGTCCGGTCTTAAAAATATCTCTATTTTACACATAAATAAGAGCCATTTAGATATGAGCTTTGAGGAGCAATACGTACAGAACTTAAGACTTTATCCTATAAATATCGAACCGTTTCGGAAGAAGTGAGAGGGGAGCACTACATAGTGGCACACTGGCAGTAGCTAGCCAAAGAAAATGGCGGCGATATCTCGACTACAACTCCTCCGCCACTCATGTCCGACTCTCAAACCCTTCTTGCTCATCCCCAAATGCCCTCCCTCACCCTCCTTCTGCATCAACCCCAATCTCCGTCGCAAATTCTCGTCTACGCCTCTCTGTTCCACCTCTAATTCAACCCACGAGGTCCCCAATCTCTCTCTCTCTTCTCTCTCCCCACATATATGTCTATCTGTATGCATGTGCATATGGTTCTATTTTTCTTTCTAAAAGCTGATTTTTTTGGGGGCATTCTCAGAGTTCATCTTCAACGGTTGGATCGGGAGAGTCTATAGTGGGGGATCTTCTGGACTATCTCAACGAATCCTGGACTCAGTTTCATGCGGCGGGTACAAAATGCTCTGTTTTCTTTTTGGTCTATGTTCCTCGGTTTTTCCGGATTTCTGATGAATTTATTCGTTCTTATTACAAGTCTATGTTTCCTTATACATATATTTATTCTGTGCAATTCAATTTTATAACTGGGTTCAGGTTGCAATGTTTTGAATAAAACAAATCGAAGCTTTAGCAAAACTTGGCTTGAAAAGAAGACATACCGCTGAGTGCAGGACTTGTTAGTTAGGTTCCGGACAACTGAAAATGTAAAATTTAATAGCTCACGGGTAGATTATCTTTTAGCCAAGTATGAAATGAACGAGCTTTTCGTGTGAGTACTTGTCAACTTTGTGACATGATCATGAACTTCAACTTTGGAACGTCGCAAAATCGGGTGGCTTCAATAATAAGTTTTGACACTTGTTATCACTAATATTATTTTTGTTACTGATGGAGTTCGAGCATTATGGAAAAAATATAGCTCGAAGCTAATATATTGGTACTAGATTATGCTGAAGTAGTTAGATATTCTTAATAGCCCCGCACAAATTCTGTGTGGTGACACTGACATTGTTGTCAAATAAGTTTGCTCAGCTCTGAAATCTTTTATATTCTCTGATCATCATGCTTTATCCTCCAACTTAACTTTAAAATAGGATTTTATTTATTAAATGGTATGAAGTTTGTCTAAATACTGTTACTGCCATTTTTACTGATAAAAAAAAAGTTTGTCTGGATATTTTATATTAGTTGCAAGTACTTATCTCACTGTTGTGGCTGAATGATCCATATATCTTGAGGAGGAAATATGGAGTCACTTTTACTTTATATTTCAGGTGATCAGGTGTTTGGTCTGATCTTTTCTCTCATTTACACTATTCTCATCTGCAGCTGAAGCTAAACGACAACTAATTGATGCTGGTTTTCATTTGTTAAATGAGAATGACGAATGGGACCTAAAGCCTGGTGGACGATACTTCTTCACACGAAATATGTCTTGTTTAGTAGCTTTTGCAATTGGGGAAAAGTGAGTGGAATAATTCGTCTTTTAAAATTTATACTCAATTCAATCTGCATACATGTTGGGTTTGTACAATATAAGACTGACTACTGGGCACAAAAGAGGTTGTAGACTGTGATCACTGACACCTTTAGGTTGGAAATTTTGAATAACTCTCATTTCTTGTTGCATAGTTTTTCAACCAGTTCTTTCTTTAAATAGAAGTTCATTTGTTACTGCTGCTTTCTAGCTTGTCCATACACAACCATGGAAATATCCTGTTCAGTTTCTTCATTAGTTTTACCCTTCTTATGTGACATTGTATTAATGGAAATTTTTTAACAAAAGGTTTCTCTTAGTTATGTAGGTATGCTGTTGGAAATGGTTTTCATGTGATTGCTGCTCACACAGACAGCCCTTGTCTAAAACTAAAACCAAAATCTGCATCGTCCAAGACTGGTTATCTGATGGTCAATGTGCAGACCTATGGTGGTGGTTTATGGCATACTTGGTTTGACAGAGACTTGAGTGTTGCTGGAAGGGTGATAGTGAGAGGTGGTGACGGATCTTTCATGCACAAGCTTGTTAAAGTAAAAAGGCCTCTGTTACGAATACCAACACTGGCCATTCATCTTGACAGGTTTGCGACTGTCTCCTTAAAGTCTATCTTCTTTTTCATTTAATTCCATTGGTAACATAAAACACATGAATGATTGTTACATAGCCAATGTATTTGTGTACATTGATGATAATATATGAAGATTAAAGTATAACATCTTCGTGAATTGATCAATTTTAGAGTAAGTTTAGACTCGACTAAATAATGGTCGTTAACTTGACTTGCATAAAGGATGCATCTTTTGCTGCATTTTGAGGCATTCTAATATAAAGCTCAACTTGACTGTCTGGTTTGAAGGGAAGCTTGGTTTCTGAAATGTGGCTAGTAGAGAAGAACTGGTGATTGCTAAGGACCAATTTTATGGAACCACTTTAAGATTTTTTTTTTTTATATATAAGTAAAATTTTATTAATATCAATAAGCGTAGCCAAGCACACTGGATGTATACAAGAGAAAACACCTAGCTAGGAAGCAGAAATAGATACAAGGAAATCATGAACATCAAGCCCATGATAGGGAAATGATCCAAACAAAGTCCAAGAGGCTTTGTCGATCATATGAATGGCTCTATCTAGAGTCTTTCTAATATAATGCAATGAGAATTGATCTTGGCTCTGTTTAGAGTCTTTATAATGGAAAATGTTATTTGTCCCTATTTGGGATCCCAATTTGGACTTTTTTTTTAGAACTTTATAATTAAGTAAGTATTTTTAAATAATGTTGTATTTTTAATTAAAAAAAAAAAGTGTTTTAAGATGTTAAAAAATCATGTAAAAAATCATTAAGTAAAAAAAAATAAAACTAAAAAAAAAGTCCAAATCGGGACGTGTAGCACGGCTCCTTTATAATATAATGCAATGAGAATTGATCTTGAACTTTCTAATATAGTCAGAAGATAGTTTGCTGTGGATACACTTTAAAAAATCCAGATTTTCAGTGAGTTCTTATTTCAAGGCCCTAACTAGTCATGGGGTTGAGGATTATCCATGGAAGAGTATTTGGAGATCAAAGGTGCCTAGTAAGGTTGCTTTTTTTTGTTAGCTAGTGTCCATTGGGAAAATTCTGACTATTGATAATTTGAGGAAGAGAGGCATCCAAGCAATTGAATGGTGTTATATGTGCAAGAAAAGCGGTGAATCTATTGATCATCTTTTCTTGCATTGTGAGGTTGCAACATGGTTTTGGAATGCTATCTCTGATTGGGCTGGCTTTTCATGGGTGATGCCCATGCGTTTGTCGGATGGTTTTGCAATTTGGCCAGGAATTGTTGGGAAAGACATTGAGCCTGCTGTTATGAGAATTATTCCCTTATGCCTTCTGTAGTGCTTATGGGTTGAAAGAAATAGAAGATGTTTTGATAATTGTGAACGTACTTTAGAGAAGTTAAGGGATTTTTTTCATAGTACTTCTAGTTTTTGGGTTTCAAACCTTGTAAGGGATGGAATGAATGTTCAGTTTTGTTTTAATTTTTCAGTTTTAGCTTGTAAATAGGTGTCTTTCATTTGTATACTCCCTGTGTACTTGGGCTATACCTATTTACTTGGAATAAAACTACTCTTATTACTTATCAAAAAAAAAAATTGATCTTGAACTTTTTAGGTTTCAAGGTTGATGAGAGGAGAGCTTAAAAGGAGGTGGGAGAGTAAAAGATAGGAGAGGAGGAATTGTTATCTGTTCCTTTGTTTGGATGTTTTTATAATATGAGGGGAACCAGGAATAGTTTATATATTCCTTGCTTTGGTTGAAAGGTGGAAAATTTAGAAAAGGATAAGGTTTTTATTTTATTTTATTTTTAAATTTGAGAATATTGTGAGACAAGTGATAAGGGTCTGTTCAGGCACTGCTTATAATTTCAATCAATGTTCAATGGATAAAAAAACTAACAGAAATTTGTGAACCCCATATCCTCTCCCTTCAATTTGAGAGAACTAAAGAAAATACCTACTAATAGGTGGAAGGGTAACCCTCATCTCTTCTCCTCTCCTCTCCTTCCCTCTCCCTCCATCTAAGCATACCCTAAAAGATCATTCATTTGCATAGATGCATGTGAATGATCTCTGAGTGATGCTTGAGTTTTAAAGTTTAGAAAACAGCTTCTTATTATGTGCTGTGTAGTTTATTATATGTATGATGTACCTGCAACATGTGATCACTGAGGTTATCTGCTAGCTTTCTTTCTGATTCAATATTTTGGTTATTTAGCACAGTGAATAAGGATGGATTCAAACCAAATCTAGAGACTCATCTGATTCCCTTACTTTCAACAAAACTAGAAGAAACTTCTCTGGAGTCAAAAGAGAAAAGTACAGCATCTTCTTCAAAAGCTGCTCATCATTCACTGCTTATGCAGGTATCCCATTCACTTTTCCTCCAGTTATTAGCAAGTTAATGAATGCATACCATTTTTTTTATGTATATAAGTAAAGGCATACCAATGCTTCAAGGCGAATTGTGAATTGAGCATACTCTTTCTATGAAAAGGTAAAATGTTCAAACAGTCACGTCAGACAATCAAAATTGTCACATTTCAATATCATGAACAACAGAAATTCGTTGAGAAAATTCTTTAAGATAATCTAAGATGACTTTATTTACATAGTTTTGGGAGAGTCGTATAGCTAAATCTCTAATATTGTGCCTACTGTCTTTGAAACACATTATTATCCGATTAATTCCTATTATACCTTTCTATATAATCTTTTTAATTGCCCAGGAAAAAAAAATTACCTACTTGTTGAGACAACTGCTTAAAGTAATGGAGCAGTATATACATTTCTAGGAAGTAGTTGAAGGTGTCAGATCATCATTCTTGAAATTAATCTAAAACTTCAATTCCCAGGCTTTATCAGATGAGCTCAACTGCGGCATTGATGACATAATGAGCATTGAGTTAAATGTTTGTGATACCCAGCCTAGCTGCATTGGAGGTGGAAAGGATGAATTTATTTTTTCTGGAAGATTGGACAACCTTGCTTCCAGTTATTGTGCATTACGGGCACTTATTGATTCATGTAAATCATCTAGCGATTTATCAAGTGAACATGCAATTCGGATGGTTGCTTTATTTGATAATGAAGAGGTAAACTTCTTCTACTGGTTCCTAAGTTTGCATGGATGCAGTTTTATATCTAACTTGTATGCTTATCAAAATAACAGTTATGCTTCAAAATCATATATCTTTTTACTATAGAACGTGCTATATGAAAGAATATGTTATTTAAAAGTTTCTTTTTGCTATCGGAGCTAGTTCCTATTGGTTGAGCATAATTTACTATTGACTCTTTTATACTAGATTGAAGGAGCTAGAAGGATCACAATTATTACGTATGCGTTTTTATCCATTTTCAAATATTTGAGGAGATGAGTGGCTAATAGACAACCAGCTTGTAAACAACATACTATTTTTCTAAATTGGTTGGCAGAATCAGACGGCTTCAACATTTTTATTTTCTTTTGTTCTACTGCACATTTCCTTGTTACTCTTAATAGATTTACAAGTATAGATGAGCTTTTATCTGCATTGGCTCTTGCTACGTTAGCCATATAACAAATGTTCTTTTAAAAACAAATTTCTTTAGGTGGGTTCAGATTCAGTTCAGGGAGCTGGTGCACCAACCATGTTTCAGGCTATGAGGCGCATAGTTAGTTGCTTAGTTAATGAGTATGTTGGAGAAGGTGCTTTTGAGCGTGCAATTCGCCACTCATTTCTTGGTATGATTCAATTTGTACAATTTTGACTTTGGTACTAGCTGCACAAATTTGCAGAAGTCTGAATTTATTCCTATGCTTCTGTAAGTTGTATTCAGTTTTTTTTTCATTGGTGCACACAATTCAATTTCCAAACTATATTTTTTGGAATGCTTTCTCTCTTTAGTGTCAGCAGACATGGCTCATGGAGTTCATCCAAATTTCATGGACAAGCATGAAGAGCACCATCGCCCAGAAATGCAAAAGGGACTTGTTATCAAGCACAATGCAAACCAGCGCTATGCTACTAGTGGTGTCACGGCTTTCCTATTCAAAGAAGTTGGCAAAATTCATAACCTTCCAATTCAGGTGATGGTCATTGAAATTGACTGTGTCCATGGATTATTCATATAATCTTATATTAGATATGCCATTGGATTATTCTTATGAGATATATGACAAAATAAATCCATTTCAAAACAAAAGATAGTGACACAAGGGATTCTTTATAGAAAGTAATAGATGTTTTCTTTTCTTGTCACCGAAGTTTTTTTTCTTCCTTGTAGGTCATAACTCGAGGTCTCTTTTGTAAACATAAACTCGATGTTGAAGACGGAACAACTAGGTTGTATTAAAGATGTTTGAAACATCTATGATCCCCATAAGATTTAACAATATGTTAGGATTACAAACATCTATTCTTCAAGACTAAGGGTGTGTTTGGAATTGGGGGTAATGAGATGAGATGAGAATTATGTGAATAGTATTGAAATTGTATGTGAACAGATGTTTTATTGGGTCTTGAGAAAGGAGAGAAAAATATGAATAAGAATATTATAAAGTTAAAATATGTGTATAATTTTTTTAATGGGTTCTGTGTACTTGGGCATTGCCTAGTTTCTTTCAATAAAATCAATTACTTATCAAAAAAATAATATTTTTTTATATTACTTATGTTTTGAATTTAAAAAAGTTGTATTGCTTTCTATGTTCTGTTTGGAAGTTTGGGAAAGTTGTAATGTTAGATAATGATTAGATGAAAATGTTGAAAATTTGAAACTGAAAAGTGTTTTATGTTTGAATGATGTTTAGGAAGGAAATTATGAAAAATTTAGATATGAGATGAGAAAAAAGTGTCCAAACATGGCCTAACTCTACTTGTTTTGGAAATAATTTGTAGAATTTAATGTGATGGGGTAGCATAACTTAATTGTCATGTTTTGCATACTAAAGAATATTAGCAACATGTTTTATTTTTTTTATCGGTAGAATATTAGCAACATGTTACATACCACAAACCTTGAGGCAGCAGGAATGTTTACCAAATTATTTGCTTATGTAGGAATTTGTGGTGAGAAATGACATGGGATGTGGTTCCACCATAGGTCCAATTCTGGCTTCAGGAGTTGGCATCCGGACGGTTGATTGTGGCATTGCTCAACTTTCCATGCACAGGTAGCAAATTAGATTACTACTTCTAGATTTACCTAATATTTCCTAGATATTACAAGACAAGAGCATAAAGAAAAAAAAAAAAGGAATTATAAAGTTTGGATGTCAACTGGTGAGAGGAAAACATTAGGTTAACTAAATTGTTCATTGGGAGTTATATCTTATTTGTTAAATATACTTGTTCTTATGAGAAATGTTTTTTTTTTTAGTTGGATTGAGAGTTCAAGCTAATGTTTTTGTATTGGCGTTTGAACACATAGCTAGAGGTTCCCCACCCTAGGATGCAGATGCTCAAATAGCTGCGAAGTTATAAATGTTTTTTCTTTTGAAGTCTGGATGGGAAAATTTTGGGCGGGTTTGAAAATATTAAAACTATATGTTTGGGCAGAGATTGTTAAATACCCCAATTATTTGAGTTGTTAAACAGCCGACACCAATTAGCCATAGCCAATATAAGTTTTTTTTTTTTTGCACGGGAACATCAATAGATTATTAGGTTTCCTTCTTTGCCCTCTCTGCTTGTTCTTGACTTCTTGAATTGGTGACCTGTAACCCCCCATCCAGAAAAGCATCTCTCTCTTTCTCTACTCAATGACCTAAAATGGTGAACCATGTCATATTCATGGCACTACATGGTGATTCAAGTGGTCTCTGTACATCTATGAATAAGCTCATCATATCTGACCATAATGCCATCAGTCTTCTTATTAGAAAATCTCTGCAGAGTTTATTTTTATTAGTGTAGCGCTTAAGTTGGTTTCTTGTTTTTGGTTCAACTGCAGTGTGAGAGAGATATGTGGGAAGGAGGATGTAGATATTGCTTACAAGCATTTCAAGGCATTCTACCAAACATTTTCAAGTGTAGACAGGAAGCTGAATGTGGATTTTTAAGATCTATGCCTACTGGAGATTATTTATTTGCTCAGATATATATATATATATATATAGAGAGAGAGAGAGAGAGAGAGAGAGAGAGAGGATTGTATTGAGTTCTTCATCAAATAAATATTCAGTTCATTTATTATTTTTCATTGCTATGAAAGAGATGTCGGAACTGAAACTGTAGCAAGGTACATAAACTTAAAAGGCAGGGATGTTATCAGTCCTTTTCGCTGTAAGGAGATCGAGGCAACTGTAATCATGTGTCAAGATTTGTTGGAACTAACTGGACCTGGGGCAGAAGTGGAGCTGATATTGTGGCTAGGATTGTTGGTATTTATTTTTGTATTGGAGAGTTTCTGCTTCAGTTCAGATAACAAAGCCTGGTTCTCCTGGTTTAGCAGTTGAGCTTTTTTCCTTAGCCTTTCATTTTGTTGGATTATATAACAGTTTTGCAAATATAGCTGGGAGTTCAGCTTCTCCATCTGGATCCACGTGTATTGCCCCTGAAATGATGAAACAAAAACTGGTAATCTTGGATAAATATCTTTAGTTTTCAGTACAATTAGACATATAGATAAACTAAAGCAAACTGTTGCAGGATCAGGGTGACAAGCTGAGTGTGACTAAATTGTTTGCACAGAAGCATGCATGTATGAGTGAGATGTAAGTGGCAGAACTGAAGTTGGTTAGAAAGTAATGAAGAATTATTAATGGCTAGACGGGACGATATATGCGTTTTGATGATGGGGTATATAGCAGTTCGCTGCTCATTGTATGGAAGATTCAATAGTGAGTAGAGAGACCAATGTTGTTGTTGTTGTGTGTGTGTGTGTGTGTGTGTGTGTGTGTGTGTGTGAGTGAGAGAGAGAGAGAGTTGGCATGAAACGAACCTTGGATCCTTCAATCTGGAGGAATTAGAAGAGGCAGTGCTGATTATGTGGTTTCATTTCAGATATAAATATATGGTAGAATATAGAAGACAGAAAGGAAGCATGCAAAAACCATAGGATTTTACTTGAAAACGGCAAACATCCACACACAAAGCCCCCTTGTCTCCCTTTTTCCTGTAGAAACAACTTGATTGTACACTACTTTAACCGTCAAACACGAGAGAGAGGGAGAGAGGTGGTCATCATTGGCACTCTCAATAAAAAAAAAAAAAGGACGCGCCCTTTTTATCAAGTTGTTAGAGCAGTACACGTAAAAGTGGTGAGGGTTTTGCACCAAATGAAAAGAAATGAAAAGAGAGAAGGAGATATTCACTTGAGTTTCTGGAATGGTTTTCGGGTGAATTTTTGAATTTCATCCATCGTTTGTAAATTAAGTACTGCAATGGTTCAGATTTTGTTATATTTGTTCTTGTCGCCAGGACATGTAACGCATTAAACAGGAAGTCAATTTCTCCAATGGGTTAATATTGAAGTAGCAAAATTCAACCCTGTATTTAATATTATCACAAGGAGTCATCCAAGGAACTTAAAAGATGCCAACTTTAAGAGAGTGGAATTCGTGATGTCTGGGGGTGAGAGGATGACAACTTTAAGCAAAAACAAGTGAAATTCGTGATGCAGATGGTACTAAGAATGTAATGGGAGAGAGCCCCGCTGCTGCCCCCAACAGACACGGACATGCTATGCATGTGTCGTGCGGTTTGCACGTCAGACAGCAGCACTAAGGAGAGGAAGTGAGGCCCTCGTTGTTCATGTGATGTCAACACTACTGTATGCTTCTACTGCAAATTAAATTTTTTTAATATGTCTAAATATTTTTAAAAATTAAAAAAAAAAATCTATCAATATACTAATAATAAAGAGTGACGCTGGGAACCGATCGGGTTGTCCCCAACGTCAAAAATAGCCCACCCCTATATTCCCTATAAAAATACAATAAAAACACAATAAAAATACAATAAAAAATATGATAAAAAAAAATTTAGAAAACACAATAAAAAATGCAATAAAAAAATATAATAAAAAACACAATAAAAAAAATGAAGATAATTTGATAGGGAGCTTTCGACCTCAGCCCAGACAGAGCGGTGACAGTGAGCGACACTACCTATGCCATCAGGACCGACGGACTCCGTCGGACCCATTTCGAGTTTAAGACCACCAGGAGAAGGTAGGAGGTTGAGAGGGTCGCTGTCGTAGGAATGAGGTCACCGAAACCCGCCAGCTCCGATGGCATGAACAATATCGCCACCGCCGCCGAGAGCGATGAGCTACTTTTTATGGAAGTTCGACCCAACCGACCCCAATATTTCTCTAATGGTAATATGCCCCTCTTATTTTAGACACCTCATCAATTTTAATTTTTTTGAACTTTATAATTAAAAAAGTGACAATTATTTTTTAGAAATATCAAAAATAATAATAATAAAAAAAATTTTGATCGTAATAACAGCAGACTGCTGTTGCAGCCCGAGTAGCACGAGCCATTCTTTTCTAATTTGACCTCTGAAAAACAAACCTTATTTATTTTTACAAACTCTCATCTTATTTTATCATTACTCTTTTTTCAAATTTTTATAAAATAAATTATACAATTCAGCTTTTTTAAAACTAAACTTTTTTAAATCTCAAAACAAACTAATATTAAAAATATATTTTATAAAAATATTTTATTAAATTTTTAATTTTTATCAAAACAAACCAGACCGGACTGACCATATTTATATTAACGGCTTTTGACCAATTGAAACATTGACACGTGGAATACCTACTCCATGCGATAGCGACATCCCATTGGCACGTGTAAAGCAGCACAAGGAACCGCTACTAAATACGACAAGGAGCCGATGCTATACAGCAGAACCTACATTGGCCCAGGAAATCCAGAGAGGATAAACATGTCCAATACTTCAATAATATTGTGCTAATCACAACTATCCGTAATATTATCCAAATAAAAAGATGATAGTGAACTCTAAAGATATAACTAAAGACCCAGATCGTTGTCGTGGTAAATGATGCGTTTTACTATTTCTTATTTCTGCAACAAGCTAGGGTTCAAGGAACGAATAAAAAGTGTGAACAGAGCTTAAAAAAATAAAACTCAGATGAACGCCAAAGCTCCTATAAGCCAAATACAACTAACCATGTACTTTCCTTCGCTTTGATTCTTGACGGTGCTGTTAACACAAAGAAAACATCCATATTAGTGTAAGCTTGAACTTTAAAGACTAGTTAAACAAAGGAGGCATTTTTTATTTTTTATTTTTGCACTTGGTTAATTAAACGTGAAGGCATAAAGAAGAAGATTAATAGGCTGACCTTCATCCAAGGTGATCAATTATATTACCAGCTCTGGTAAAATCTTCTTCTATTCTCATTCATCATCATCATCATCATCATCAATGGTAAATTGTAGCTCTAAGATACCTCAATTAAACAACGGGATTGGTCGAACCATTTGGCTTCTTTGTCGTTCATCAAAGATGAAAGAAGCTTCCATCAATGGAATTCGTAAATGAGACCACCATTGAACGATGGGATCCGTCCATGAGCAGCTTCATCATTCATCAAAGATGAAAGAAGCTTCCACCAATTCCATTGGTACAGCTTGGTAAAATCTTCTTCTATTCATCATCATCATCAATGGTAAATTGTAGCTCTAAGAGACCTCAATTAAACGACGGGATTGGTTGAACCATTTGGCTTCTTTGTCATTCATCCAAGATGAAAGAAGCTTCCATCAATGGAATCCGTAAATGAGACCACCATTGAACGATGGGATCCGTCCACGAGCAGCTTCATCATTCATCAAAGATGAAAGAAGCTTCCACCAATTCCATTGGTACAGCTTGGTAAAATCTTCTTCTATTCTCATTATTCATCATCATCATCATCAGTAAATTGGTCAAACCGTTTGGCTTCGGTCATTCATCAAAGATGAAAGAAGCTTCCATCAATGGAATTCATAAATGAGAGACCACTATTGAACGATAGGATTCGTCTATGAGCTGCTTCATCATTCATCAAAGATGAAAGAAGCTTCCAACAATAAATTTGGTAAATGGGGTGAGCTTCTTCATCATTCATCAAAGATGTAAGAAGCTTCCATAAAAACCAAGATGGTGGAATGGATCAAATATTGGTGTGCGTGATACATCCACTCCAGTCCACCTCAGTTTTCTATGCCTGCACTCCTGCCAGCTAAGTAATATATGCAACTGTGGCAGCCCCTCATATTTCAAGATTGAGTTCCAGCCAGCTGGCAGTGTGCAGGCATGGCCCATGCCCCTCATCGGGGCCGGGCTAATCCAAAATTCGCATCAGGTTGCTGTTGACGAGACTACACCAAGCAAGCAAAAAACAGTTAATAGAGTAATTCAAAGTCCAGATGGAAAGTGGGAACAGAGCAAGACCACCAAAATTCATAAGACAGACATGAGAAAAAGAAGGCCCTCAGACCTTCTAAAAGAAATAGGGTGATGTATACTTCCGGTCCTCCAACCTTCATCATTCTATTTGATGTTTATTCTTCACATTGCAACAATGTTACCCTCCGGTTTTAAGTATTGTGATTCAACATTTTTGCATTTACATTCAAAAGATACGCACAGAAATTTAATAGATGCACACGTGAACGCACACAGACACATTTACATATGCAACATGAAAAGCATATCATTGATTTTAGTCACATGTCTTGCAAGGGTCTAACTCCACTGTTTTAACCAATTTGGATGGAAGGGTAAATTTAAAACAATGCTGAAAAATTAAAGTGTAATATCATTGCATAAAAACATTGGGGACCAAATAGAAATATAAATGTTGGGAGGACCAAAATGTAGTTTACCTTCATCATCAAGACCCATTTTATTCATACGAGGTGCGCGCCCGTGTGTGTGTGTGAGAGAGAATGAGTGAGACAGCTCCACATACTCCATTTAAAAGCCAGAGAGAGTAACATATTATAAACCAAAGGTCTGCCAACTGTAGCCTCCACAAAAGAAATAAACAAAGATTAAATCTGCCAGAGATAAGGGATATTGCCTATGAGGGAGAAAGGTTTGTTAAAAAGAGCTGATGGTGCAATAGAGAGAACCCTATCTGTATATAGAGCATAAGCTTATTCCTAATCACTAGTGTATCAAAATATATAAATTTTAACTATTAGATGGTTTGTCAAATGACAAATGCCCTTTTGAAAATGGAAGAAACATCACCATCATATAAAGCTCTATTGTAGTTCTAAGTACCAAGTTTTCAACACGATTCTAAATGCAGTAGAGGTTAATTAAAAGGAATATGGATAGCAGGCCGGTAGTTGGCAGGAAGGGGTTACACGTCTGCCGTCATTGTCATCGTGATTAATTATCTGTGTTTGTGTATGTGTCTGAAAAGGAGGGTTTTCCTGTATTAAAAAAGAAGAGGAGGAGGAGGGGGGGGGGGGGTTCTTGTAAACAACCAAGTTATTATTATTCAATTTTCGCCTTTTTATAGGTAATTCGAATTTTGACTTCAAACAATAGAAACCAAAAGAAAAGCTACAAAAAGATATGGGAGAGTGCCCAATGCCCTTCAGGCAGGGCATCTCTAGAGAAGCAAAATAAAAAAAAGGTGCTTCCCCCAGGTTGAGATCAAATCAATATTTATATTTTATTAAAGAAGCAAGGGTGAACCACTGCAGGTGTCATACCTGTGAAAAAGATTGGTGAACTTGTTCATGAGGATGAATGAAAGGCATCCCCAGATGCTGACAAGGATACTGAGAGGAATGCAGGTATATGGCAGATGTAGAGCGGGCACCAACATGATTAGGATTGAATGATGTCATCATGGTCTCTGGATGGCCATACCCAATCCCTGTAGGTGTTGCTGGAGCACCCCATTGCCCAGGCAGGTGTTGAGGAAGCGGACGATGTTGGTGCTCAGGAGAAATATGAGGCCTATGGGCAGACCCAAGCTGTGGAAATTCAGTATTGTAATTCAGTGCGGGGCTGTACATAGGCTGCATGGTATACGGTCCCCCATTGAACCCAAACCCAGGATCGAATCTTTGCATATACCTGAAGAAAAAAGTTACACAGACATTTCGGTTCACCAACAGAGAAACTTTTCAGCTAAGCAGAGTTTAAATTATGCACAAGAATAATGTATAATGGATAGGATGTAGATCTTAGACTCTTGAACAGTTAAATGAAGAGCAGACCTGTCATAACTCCTGTCATAATCAGGATCCTTGCGATCAACTTCACGGTCCCTAAAAATAGCCACCCTACTATTTGGCTTGTTCCTACCAATTGGCTCCTCTGTTCTACTTCTAGCTGATCTACTGCTACTTGTTGAAGAATCGATCAGACCTATACCAGAATTTACATCAGTAATGCCGGGACCAGATTTCTCTTCCATCTTCGAAATCCCCAAGGAACAATGCAGGGGATGATCCTGCAGCCTTTGCTCACTTTCTGGTTTCCCACCCACACCACCACCAATATTAATATTTGAGTTAAATATTCTAGCACGAGCTTTGTTATACTCCTCTTTTCTTTCCTCTACGCTTTTGGAATTGCCTGTTTTTAAAGAATTTGAACTTCCACTGTTGACAAGCTGCGACCGTTTCTGTGGCCTCTGCTTGATTGCAACCTTAATGACACCACTCTCTTCTGATGGTAGATTTACAGGGATTTCTGCAAGGCGAATCAGAGGAAGCTGGCATTCAGAAGTTTTGCGAACAATAATTCTGGAGCCAGAACCATCAGGCAAACTATTGTCCAATAAAACCATTGACTGCAGTGAGTAATGCTGTGCCACCCGGTGTGCAGCCAATCGTAAATAGGATGTAGGCAGCTGTTGGAACTCTAGCTGTTGTTGAGTAGGATTGCGAATAAACTTCTCAACATCCTGCTCTATACGTAAAACTGGAGGAAACAAATTACAAATCTTCATTAGTGCACAAATGGAAGGCAAAACAAAAAGAATTCTGAGGCATAGAAAATTACTCTTGAATACTAAAAGCCCAAAACATTGACATGCAGCTGTTCAAACACACAACAAAAACTGAAAGCACTGGCAACGATGATGATGATGATGTTCCTTACCCAACTACTTGACTCTTCCTGCCCCAAGCATCATGACCTTATAACCTCACATCACAAACTGATTGAAGCATAATGATCCTAATCGAGCTACCTATAAACTAGAAATCGCCAAGTTACTCCCTATTTCAACTGATATCCCTCTCATTTGCATTTTCGTCAACAATGAAGTAACCATTAGAATACCACAAATTGTTTTTGTGGAAACTACATTAGAAGAACACAATAACTAGAATCAACCAATCAGCAGGCTGTAAACCATACACGACTGAGAAAAAACAGCCACTACCCAGCGTGCTTAACCACCAGAGTCGGCACACTGACATGTTTAATACTAAATGCTTGAGGTGAACCATCAAGAAGTATGATATAGCTTCCCACATAGAAGCGCACGGAAACTTAAAGAACTACTCTTCACCGTTAACATCATAATGAACTTACTACAAGAGCATAAAGAATGTCATAAATCCAGCATAACGGTCAGCGAGCATAATTGCAACTTACACAACAGAGATTAACTTTATGCTAACTATAGGATTAACTTTGAAGAACAAAAAAGGAAATAAAGTCGAAAGGTATGCATAAAATAATATTCATGGCGAATAACGCAGACCTTCCCGACCAGCAAACCAAGCCCTGATTTGGAATCATTGCAATAAATGAAATTTCAAAACTCTAAATACAGATACAAATACACCGCTACATTTACATGCGCGGACGCATACAGACACGTATCCAGATACGAATACGAAAACCAACACATGGCTTACTTGATAAGCGCTCACGAGGATTCTGTAACGCTTCGCGAAGAAACTGATCGACCTGATCGACAACATCGTCCAGCACGTTCTCATAATCATCACCACCCGTCGAGCCCAAACCTAAATTCAAAGCCGATGAAGAAACTAAAGCTGGAGCTGAATCGTCGTTTAGCTCGTTGGGCGGCCTGGAATCTTTCTTGGAGGAGAGCATCAGGCGGTTCATGGACTCGTCCAAATCGGCCACCTCCCATGACTCCGGGGCTCCGAGATCCTCCACAGAGCCCGCCATGGCCTTTAGTTGAAAAAAGAAACCACGGGGAGAAAAAAAGCAAGAAAAAAATCTAGGGTTTGGGTGGTGATGAAGAGCACATCAAAAGATTTCCGGGTCGGAGGCGGAGAGCGAAACCCTAAGGCCGTCCAAGCGTTTGAACTGCATCAGAATGATCAAGGTTAGGGTTCGGAATTTGGGGGGTTGGGGAGGAAGAGGATAAAGGACAGTGATCTAGACGCAAGAAGGGAGAGAGAGAGAGAGAGAGAGAGAGAGGCGGAGGGGGGAGGTACTAGATAGAGTTTGACGTTTTGACCGTAATTGGTTTTTGTATGGTGTGGGTGGGTGAGCGCGTGCAATTATTTGTAACGCGATTTGGTGCGTGTGGGAGTAGATCACTACAAAAGGGTATGTGGTGGGCCTGGGCGCTTTATTGGGTCGCTCCCGGTGGACTGTACGAGATTCTGGAACTAATGTACAGAAGTCCACAGCAAGAGGGAAGCGGGGGTCGGCTCGGCCCCTCACATAAAAAGCAGTCCACAGTTCACGATTCTTGGTGAAAGGGGTCTATACTGCCTGTATCATCAGGATTAATGGGCTCCAACGATCTTATTTCTACTGTGACAACTCTTGACGACCTCCTCCTCCTGACAGTTTGAAATTTAAAATAAATCCGTAATTTTAATGACATAGGTGGTGTTGCCCACTACTATCGAGCGGCGGCTCCGTTTGGTTGAAGGTCAATTTTTTCTTAATTTTATTTTTTTATTGTATTTTTTACTATATTTTTTTCATTTTATTATATTTTTAAAATCTTTTTTATCATGTTTATTATATATTTTGAAGTGAACTGTCTTTAACGCTAGAAACAATCCGACCAATTCCAACATCACCCCCACAGCAAATATAACTTCTCGAGAGACGCTCACAATCGATACGACTGATTTTTCTAAAAAAGCAGCCTGCCTTTTATACAAAATACAACCTTTCAATTATATCAGATATTATATAAAATTAAATTAAAAAAAATTTTATGAAATTTTATTTTAGAATTACTTTTAGATTTTTAATTAAGATTTTTACTTGAATTTTTTTTAAAATTTTTTTTATTTTACATTATTTTTATATAAGTATTTTAAAATAATATTATGATTTTTTTATATTTTTAAAAAATATTTTAAAATATTAAAAAAATATGTTTAAAAAAAATTAAGTATTTTAATATGTATATTTTATTTACATAATTTTTTTAACATCTTATTTTTTTAAAATATAAAAAAAATTACAATATTATTTTAAAATTCTTATATAAAAATTATGTAAAATAAAAAACTATAAAAAATATCTCAAATAAAAATCTCTAAATAGGAATCAAAAATTAAAAATCCTCAGCATTGCTCAAATAAAAAATAGATACATCCACACTAAATCACATCGCACCTCACCCATGGACTGCCATCTTCTTCATCTCTGTCCCAAATTGATGCCTCCATCCCCAGTATGTCCATCTCAATGCGAGATTCATCTTTTGATAAAATTGAATCAGACGATCGAGATCAATAATAAATGAACTATGAATAAATGAAAGAGTCAGCGCTTAGCTCAGCATTTGGAAATCAGTGCTTCCAACATCGAAAGGAAATGAAAAAATCATAAAGGAAAATCTTATTGCGAGGAGCCTCGATTTCTTGAACACTGCTCATGATCTTCTTCAACGTCTGAATCTTAACAGCTATAAAAATTTAAAACTTGGGCCTGGGTCATCTCAGTGAAGCCTGGGTAGCAAAGATTTGGGTCTTTCTCCTTTTTTGGAGATGAATCAAAGAGAGAGAGAAAAAAGCTTGCAAAGTGAGAGGAGAAGAAATAGAAGCATGCGAGTGAATGCAGTGGAAGTAGTGAAATATAGTAACTGCTATCTTGGCTGGAAAGGAAGGAAATGATCCAAATTTAATACTCTGTGGGAAGGCAAAGTGAAATGAGTCCTTGGGGAGAAACTTCAGGTCGGGGGTTAAGGGAAAAGTGAAGGTCGGCAAGAGAAGGGGGAGAGAATGGGGGAATGGTTGTATCTGTGCAATGTGGTCATATAGAAATTTGTGTAAATAGCATACGTGGCTATCTATTATTGGAGGGTTGTTTTATTTTTTTGGGACTTATAAGCCCAACCGGTCCTCTAAGTTCTTTTTATTTTTCCTAAATAAGCAAAACATAGATTAACAAATGGTTACAGAGATACTTCAACAAGAATAAATAAAAATGGTTACAAAGATGAGAAATTATTTGGGTAGGTAGTACCTATGAGTCTTGTTTATCGAAAACCAAGGGCAGGTAGCTACGGAATAAAGTCCACAAGTTGTAAGAAAAAATACATAGCAAGGAATTCGAGTTTCCTGTAAACCTATTTGCCTCTCAACCTGATATCCCTCTCATATCTCTCATCTCTCATCTCTCTCTCTCTCTCTAGAAGCTCATCACCGACACTACACTTCATCACCATTGCGTCTCTTCAACGTCGAATGAATGGTGAATTCAAAGTTCAACAAAATAGTAACTCAAAATCGAAATCATAAAAATATTGTAGAGATTATATCTAGATTTCAGAGATTACTCTCAGTACAATGCACACAATTGTTAAAAGGTTTGGTGGTCGCCCTTTCCTCAAAATTTTCTCGACCTACCTTATCCTCTGTTGACTGTTACCATGGCGGTTTTAATGCACTTACACACTTTCATTTTTTTGGTCCTGGCTTTCTCTTTGTTCACAGCAATTGGTTCTAACATTGTAACACTACAACAAAATCAGCTTATTGCATCCAAAAATATTTTGTCGATCATTAATGTGTCACTACAGACGATTTATTGCATTTTCAAAAACAATACTGCAAATAATAACACTTTTTGGTCAAATGAAGCACATAAATAGTGTCACTTTTAATTTTATCCTTTTTTAGCTACTTGCATCATTTTTTTGGTGTCACAAACAATACTGCAAAGAACATACCAATTAGCGTCAATATTGCATTGTCGCAAGTACCATTATTTTCTATTGCGATGCATTAAATTTCTTTTGCACGTGTCTGAATTATTGATGCAAAATAATTTCTATATTTACTGTCTTGTACCAATATTTTGAATACTGTATCGGTGGGCATGCCGGTCAAGTCATTGGAATGAAATATTTCAGTATTGATACCGTTTCGTGTACCATTTTGAAATAATTTATACATAAATAAATTATATATATCTAAATACATATATAAATTATATTTTAAAATAATAGTCATTATATGAATAATTTATAAAGATAAATATATATATGCAATTAATTTAGTTTGAATTGAGGTTAAAAATAGTAAAAAAAAAAATGAGAGGCCGAAACCGGTATGGCCGATACACAAATTTTGGCCGGTATCGTCCGAAATTTAGTGTATTGGCCGGTACGACCAAAAAATCGGCCGAAACGAAATCCACCATTTTTTGTACTAGACGATCGGCCAAAACTAAAAATTTCAGTCGTACCAGCCAGTATAGTGCGAAATTCACAACATTGCATTGTACACCATTTTTCTTAGCTGTCAAAACAAAAAGTTGAAGCAAAATTTTCACTTAGAACACTCTTATTGCCTTATGCATATGCAAAATATATTTGCATAATATAGGCTTAAAATCATTCACATTGGAATATGCATATCCAAATATTTGGATATCTATGAACACTAACTATGAAAATTTGAAGAGCCACTATTCAAGTATAAAAACATATTTTAGTATTTTTTCTCTCTCATTCCACTGTTCACCTATGAAAATATGTATTCTAGTTTTGTGTATACATGATTTATATATAAATCATATATATATATATATGATTTATATATATATATCATATATATGTATATATATATTTTGAAACTAGAATGATTTATATATATGCTTAAAAAAAAGATTTATATATATGTATATATATGCATTCCAATTATATATATATGTGTGTGTATGTGTGGGTTTTAACGAATTAATTGAAATTGGAGTAAAAAAATACTTTATTATTATTTTGTCTCAAATTTGCATAAGCTAATGTGAGAGTTTTGCTTGAATAACAAAATGAATCTCTAAAAGGGATAATTTTGCATATACATATGCATAAACCAATAAGAATGCTTTTAGATGCCTTTACTGCGAGCCTTAAATTTTCAATAAAATTTAAATTTCCCTCTCTTCATTTGCTCCCTCATTTTGTTAACTTTAACACATGGAGAAAACTTACTTTTTATTAACTTTTAGTATCTTACATACAAAATGAAATAACAGAGCCTTTTATACTCTAGTAAAAGCGCGGAAATACTTAAGTATTTAAATACAGAAAATACTTAATTATCTGGACTTAATAAAAATGATTTATTTTTATCTAATACCCCCCTCAAGCTAGAGTGTGGATGTCGATCATACCACATCCTGGAAACCAAGGATGAGAACAACAGAAAATTGAGAGGCTTGGTAAAATAGGCTGCAAGCTAATCATGCGAAGAAATATGAAAAAATTTCATAAAACCTGCTTGAAGTTTGTCACGAATAAAGAGACAATCAATTTCTATATGTTTTGTTCTCTCGTGAAACATAGGATTACTTGCGGTTTTTTTTATTGTAATAAAGATCAACAGGTTGAGGATGATGAATTTGCAGCTCTCGGATCAAAGAAAGCAGCCAAACTATCTCACAGGCAATAGTGGCCATCGCTTGATACTATGAGTCGGCTGAAGATCTAGACACAATACATTGCTTTTTGGATTTACAGGAAATAAGAGATGAACCAAGATGGATGCAAAACCTTGTTAAAGACTTGTATGTATCTTGACATGAAGCCCAATCACTGTCGACAAAAGTAGACAACTGAAGACATGAAGTTGCAAAGAAAAATAATCCCTTTCCTGGAGAATCTTTGATATATTGTAGAATTCTTTGAGCAGCATGGAAGTGAGGTAAACGTGGGGAATCCATAAACTGACTCAAAGTATGGACATCAAATGTTATATCCAGCCTGGTGATTGTTAGATATAACAGTCTTCCTACTAATCTTCTACATGGCTTTAGATCCTTCAAAATATCACCATCAACCTAAGACAATTTAAGATGTTGTTCCATGGGGGTTTTAATATGTTTAGAACCAAGAATTCCAGTATCTAAAAGTATCTCTAAAGCATACTTCCAGTGAAAAACTGAAATTCCTGATAGATTTCTTGCAATCTCTAAGCCTAAGAAATATCTCAATAACTCGAGATCCTTGAGCTTGAACTTCTGATTTAGAAACATTTTGAACTGATCAACAGCTTCCAAATATCATCCACATAGACTAGCATAATAATGAAACTAGTACCCTGCTATTTTGTGAAGAGAGAATAATCTGTTTTAAATTGGTTGAACCTGAGATGAATAATGGTTGAAAAAAGCTTATCATACTATTGTCTTGAGGCTTGCTTTAAATCGTATAAAGACTTGTTTAATCTACAAACTCTCTTAGCATTCTTATCCCCAAAACCAATAGGCATCTTCATATAAACCTCATCCAACAAATCACCATGTAAAAATGCATTATTAACATCCAATTGTGCAAAATGCCATCCTTTGGCAGCAGCAACAGATAAAATGTATTTAACAGTGACCATCTTGGCTACGGGACAAAAAATATCAAAATAATCTACTCCTTCTTGTTGAGTAAACCCCTTGGCAACGAGTCTTGTCTTATACCTCTCAAGAGACCCATCTGATTTCAATTTCACCTTATAGACTCATTTGCAACCGATTGGACTCTTTCCAGGTGGAAGATTAGTAAGTGCCTAAGTGTTATTTAATTCTAAGGCATGAATTTCTTCAACCATAGCTTTCCTCCAATGGATAGATTTAATAGCTTGATGATAAAATTGAGACTCAACAATAGTGGTAAGAGCTAAAATAAAAACTTTATGTGTGGAAGACAAATGAGAGTAAGAAATGGATTTAGACAGAGGATAAGGTATACCTGCTATATCATCAAATCTGTCAGTTGGAGTAGAAGAATAGCAAGCTTTGTAGGTTGCCATTTGACAATGAAAATCTTGCAAATAACCAGGTAGTCTATGCACCCGAGATGATCTTTTGAGAACTGGATTAGAAACCTGAGGTGAAATAGAGTGATGTTCTGGTGATGAATTAGAAACAAAATGTGCTCAGAGGAAGAATTATGATCTAATGTTTCTAGTGATGGATTAGGTTTAGAAACGTGTTATGATGAAGGATCAAGATGTATAGCTGATGGATTATGTTTGAGAGATTGAACTGGAACGGAAACATCAGATTGAGTAAGAATTGGAAACATATGAGGAGACTTTGATGTAGGGACATTGGAATGGAATGGGAAAATATTTTCGTAGAATTTGACATCATGGGATACAAAAATAGTATGACTATCAAGATCATATAATCTATATCCCTTGACAACAAAAGGATATCTAATGAAAATGCATTTCTTAGCTCAAGGAGCAAACTTGGACCGATTGTATGCTAA
Source organism: Platycarya longipes (assembly GCA_036559045.1). NCBI lineage: Eukaryota > Viridiplantae > Streptophyta > Magnoliopsida > Fagales > Juglandaceae > Platycarya > Platycarya longipes. Next base: position 33,481,100 of record CM071801.1, read on the forward strand.
TGTAAATGCATAACAAAGAAAACCAAAAACTCTAAGATGTGAATAAGAAGATGGTTTACCAAAAAGTAACTCATAAGGAGATTTATTATAGAGCAAAGGGGATGGAATTCGATTTATTAGGTTAACTACAGTAATGATACAATAAGACCAGAAATAGAGAGGAACTTTGGATTGAAAAAAACAAAAGCCTAGCAACATTAAAAATGTGCTGGTGTTTTCTCTCAACCACTGAGTTTTGTTGAGGAGTGGTAACACATGAAAATTAATGTATGATTCTTTTAGAAGAAAAGAAATCAGACACGGAAAATTCACTTCCATTGTCTATTCGAACAGTTTTGACAGAATATGAAAATTGAGTTGCAACTAGATTGATGAAATGTTGAAAAAGACTTCAAGTTTCAGCCTTATATTTCATCAAATACACCCAAGTGCAACAAGAATAGTCATCCACAATGGTAAGAAAATACTTAAAATCATCTAATGATTCATGTTGAAGAGGGCCCCATAGGTCACAATGTATAAGCTAAAAAAGATGTGAAGAAACATGCATACTAGGCGATGGAAATGGCAAGCTACAAGTATTACAGAACAAGCTAAACATGGAGCTGTATTATTGAGTTTAGAACATGCTACAGGTATTACAGAAGATAACAATTGCATACAAGGATAGGAAGGATGTCCTAACCTCTTATGCCAAATGCTAAAATCAGAATTATTGAATTCAAAAGAAACATTTGCTGAAATAAAAGGTAAAGAAGACAAAAGTACAATAGAACCAACTAGCCTTAGCAGAACATAAAGACCTCCATAAGCTTCACCCTTCCCAATCATGCTCTAGTTGGTGAGGTCTTGGATATAACAAGTATGACCAAAAAATATCAAACAACAAGAAGCAGATTTGGTTAGTTGACTCACGGAAAGAAGATTGTAATGGAAAGATGGAACGCACAAGATATCATGAAGAACAAGATGGGAAGAAAGAATTACAAATCCTGCATATCTTATAGGAGCAAAAATGTCGTTAGGCACTTTCACAAACATGTTGTGAGCAGGTTGATAGCTGGAGAAAACAGGGGGTGAATGAATCATATGATTCGTAGCACCGTTATTTATGATCCAATCATCAAAGGTAAGATGTGATAAAGATGTAAGAAAAAATAGAAGAAAAAATACCTGAAAGTTGATCATTCAGAGAAACGACATTAGCTGTCTGTGAAGAATGTGATTCAAGAGGACTATCAAATACGACATTATTGTTGACATTTTGATTAAGGATAGCAATGAGTTGTTGGCATTGCTGAGGTGTAAGAGGAAAGGAAGACGAAATTTCAAATGCAACATTGTGAGCAAATGAAAGAGTGGATGTCTTCTGTTTAGAACGATATCCAGGAGGATAACCGTGTAACTTAAAGCACTTATCGATAGTATGTCCTGGAAGAGAACAATGGGAACAAATAGTTCACTCTTTACGTGAAGAAGACTTATTCTGAGGCTTCCTGGAAGCAGTTAACACAGTAGGTGGAATTTGAGATTCTAGGCTAGAGCCAATCTCTCTTTGGCGCTCCTCTTAGAGAACAAGCGTGAACACTTTGTTGATAGGAGGTAGGGGATCAATTAAAAGAATCTGACCGCGAACTTGAGAGAATGAATTATTCAATCCCATGAGGAAGCACATAACATAATCATGTTGATGCATCTCCATCAAATTATGCAAACTGCCACATGAACACACTGGTCAAGGACGATAATTCATCAACTCGTCCCACAGACCTTTCATCTGAGGGAAATAGGTGCTGACAGAGAGTCCATGCTGCATGAGGGAAGCAATAGACTTTTGGAGCTGGAAAATCCGAGGTCCATTAGCCTGAGAAAAAGGTTCTTGCAGATCGAAACACATATCCTTGGCAGATTCAACGTAAATGGTGCTAGTAGCAATATCTATGGAAAGCAAATTCAAGATCCACAAAAGGATCATGTTGTTGCATCGAGTCCAAGGATGAAATAGAGGATAATCCTCATTCAGCTAAGCAATTGATACATCCACAAAATCGAGCTTGTTTTTAGCTGTTAAAGCCATAAGCATTGATCGACGCCAAGTGTGATAATTATCACCTGTTAACGCTTGAGTAACAAGCAACAAGTCAGGACTATCGCCATTATAGAGATGGTAGGGACTAGATGAGCCAGAAAGATTCATTGTTGGCGAAACATAGGACTTGACAAAATCAGATGAACTAAATGAATCAGAGGATTTGAAATAAGGCATTTGCGCAGGAAGCTTGATTTCAAATTGATACCATGTTAACTCTAACACATGGAAAATAATTATTTTTTATTAACTTGCAGTATCTTACATACAAAATAAAATAACAGAGCCTTTTATACTCTAGTACAAGCACAAGAATACTTAAGAATTTAAATACTGAGAATACTTAAGTATCTAGACTAAATAAAAATGATTTATTTATATCTAATACATTTCCCCTCCTACCCCAACCCCAAAACCACAAAAAAGAAACGAGCTTTTCATTTGTTCCCTCTATTAAGTGGCCTTTGCCAAAAAAATTCAAATTTTTCACAGTGATCTTCTCCTTGCAGTGGCGATCATGACATTTCTATTCCATACAAAAGAAATGAGTTGAGAAGCTAGAAGTCAAAGATGCTGCATGTGAAGCTACTCTCTATGAGACCAAAGAGAGGATTAAGAAAACCAACGATGAGAAGAAGGCAAAGAAAGCAGAGCTGATGACGAAGACACATAAGACACGAAGCAAGGGTAATCATATTCCTAAGGGGGGGCGCTGCACTAAAGTACCCCAAGTTAGGAGGTGGTGGTGGAACTCCTTTTACATATTATTTCTCTATGTGGCAGTATGCCAGTATGAAAACCATTACAAATGTCCATCTTTCTAAATTTTATGTCTGGAGTGTTTTGTTTTGTTGCAAACCTTATTTTGGAATTCTTCACATTACATTTTGTTCAATGTACTAAATATATTAGTATAAGTTTTTCTCTACAGCCCCCAATGCTAAGTGTTCCTGCCCCTCTGCTATTCGGACTAACGGATACCTTGCTTAAATCCAATGATTCATGTAAAAAATTTGAGCAACTCAAATCTATTGTCCAATGGTCCAACACTCCAACTCCAATGTAAAAGCTGTATACTATACGCAACACTCTCAAAATCAGTGGTTCAACGTAATAACATTTTGATCTTTCCTATCGCACATTTTTAATAGAGCTCTGTAGTTTCTGTCCACCAAAATCCATTGTGTACTGCTGCAAATGTACTAGGTGGTGAGGTCTACTGCAATATGTACTAATGGAAAACGAAAACTTAAGATTGAATTTACTAACTTTACAGTATTTTTGTTTTGAATTTCAAAGAGGAAGAATTTTAAGACTGAAATGCAAAATGTAGTATACTTTTCTTTTTTTTTTTTTTTTACTTCAATAAAGTAGTAGATTTATGCTTATTTTCATTCCAACTGAAGAATCCGTTAATGTGTTTTCCTCTATTTTCTCATCAACCAAACGAGCACTTAAACTGGATGAAACTTAACTAATTCAACATATATATATATGTTCTGTTTTACTGAAAATGTTGCATGCTAGAAGAATTTGAACTTGGAAGGAAAAAACTCCAAAAAGATTATGGAGCATTCAATAATATCCTATTTCCACGTCTATAACATATACCACTAAATACATCGAAGGTAACAAAACGAAACGAACTCCACTCTTTGACTTTGAATCTCTCCACAAGTGATTGGGAAAAGCTTTATATTATCATTTTTGCATGAATAAGTGAGGATCATTGCAAAATATAATATCCTGAGTGACAAATAAGTTTGTAAGAATGAGAGAGGAGAGGAGAGACTGATAATGGGGTGTCCTTGATTCTAAGATAAATTTCTTACAAATTATTTATTAGTTTATAATAAGAAGGAAATTATCTAAAATTTCACTTTAAATATAATAATATATGAGTTTTATAGCGTGAAAGATCACCTTCGAGTTTAATTTAAAGAAAAAAGTTAGTATATGTTTTAATCACACGCTTTGTTGATCGTCTCGCAAATACCAAATTTTAGCTTTGCTCTTGACTGTAGCTATTTATGAAGCGCGAGAAATAGTCTAAAGGCACAAAAGTCAAGGACTTTCGAATGACATGATAATATTAAGAAGACATTTATTATTATTTAGTTAATTCAAATATTATAAATTAATTATGATTCACTCGTACAATTTTCTAGTTTTGAATTTTGTTTGGTGAAATTGACTAATTTGACATCTTCTTTTTCATATATTCTTTTTATTTTTTTATTCTTTTAAATTTTTAAATAAAAATAAAAATAATTTTAATATCATCCATTATAAATATCTTGTATTCATTCATTCTAGTTTGATTTGAAATTCATTAACTTTCATCTGCATCCTTAATTCAAATAAGAGTATTATCATTAAATTAATTAAATATAAATATAAATTTTAGTTAATATTACATGAATTTATATTTGCTTATTTTATTTAAATCTAATTTCTATATTAAATTATCGATTTACTCTCTTATATAATAATACATTTTTATTATTTTCACCATTTTTATTTAATTTATTTTTATTACATTTTATAATTTTGCCAATTAAAATGTTAATAATAATTATTATATTTAAGTTGAATTAATATTAATATTAATATTTATCATAATTATCAAAGATTAAGGCTAGAATTGAATGTTAAATATAATTTTAAAGTATTCAAATCTCAAATATGTTTTTTGAAAAAATACATAACTTAGCTTAAATAATAAAATTTTTTGAAAAAAATTACATGACATCAATTAAAGTAATTGATGGAAAGTCCTTGTGGAGTAGCCTGTAGGACTGGTTTTTGAATTTAATAAAATATCTACAATAGTCACCTCCATTTCCCATACAGAAAAATCATGGCAGGAAGCAATCATCACCATCTATCAATCAAAAAATATTTTTTCTTTAATTTTTTTTTTAAATTACATTTTTCTTCTGGCAGTGAGTTGAATTTTCTTATTTAAATAAAAAATTAAAATAATTCTAGCATTGGGCTACGACTCTGCATTCAACATTGAATCACTATCAAGCAAAAAAAAATTATGGGGAGTATCCACACTCAGGATACTCCCCCTCACATGAACAGTGCATGATACTGTTCATGTACTGTTCATGTGAGAGGGAGTATCCTGAGTGTGGATACTCCCTAAAATTGCTCTCAAGCAAAATATCATCCATCATGAATACTTTGTATTCATTAATTCTAATTTGGAATTCGTTAACTTCAATATGCAACATTAATTCTAAAAAGAGAATTCTCTTAGCTCTAAAGAAAAAAAAAAAAAAGAAAGAGAGAATATTCTTAGCTAAATTTAAATTTGAGTTTTAGTTAATATTACTTGATTTTACATTTACTTATTCCATTTAAATTTAATCTCCATATAAATTATCTAGTTACTCTTTATATAATAGGGAATTATTATTAATTTAATAATGTTTTATTTTTTGTTTTTATTATTTTATAATTTTATCAATTAAAATGTTAATAATAATTATATTTTAAATAAATTAATATTAATATTGATCACATTTATTAAATATTAAATTAATAATAAATATTAATAATATTTATATTTATATTTTAATTATATTAATAATTAATATTTTAATCGGTGTAATAACGTGAAAAGAACTTCCAAGTAACATTACACAATTATCAAACCGTAGACTTTTTTTTTTTTAAAAGAATCAAGCCACACTCATTTTTTTATAGAAATGAGTACCATTCCAACCATAGTTTTTAATTTCGTGTTGTACCGGTTGTTACGGTCGAAATATGTCGTATCGGCCAGTAATCCGGTCAAAACTACTGCTATTTCGTTTCGGTAGATATTTCAATCGTACCAGTCGATATATCAGTTATATCGGCCAATATTTCGGCCTATGTTTCGGTCGTACCAATTTTTATTTTATTTTTCATTTCTTGATATTTTTTATCCCAATTCAGAATAAAATATTTACATATATATATTTATATATATCATTTATTCATATATTGTATTATTTCGAAATATAATGTATATATATAATTTATTTATATATAGATTATTTCGAAATGGTACATGAAATGGCACCGATTCTGAAATATTTCGTTTTAGTGTCTTGACTAGTACGTTCACCAATACGATATTTAAAACATGGGCAATGCTACGGGGCTCGTTAGGGTGCCCCTCTGCTTTGCCCCGTTAGTATAAATTAAAATTTTTGTATTTTATTTCACATCATTTTTTTAATATGTTTAAATATTTTTAAAAAAGGAAAAAAATCATAATATTATTATAATATTTTTTTAATCATTATGTAAAAAATGATAATTAAAAAATAAAAAAAAAAAAAGAAAAGAAAACAGGACAATCTAAAGGGACAAATAAATGGACAAAAAGTATATCCCTTAAAACATTGATTTCAGCCCCAAGAGTGATATAAAATGATCATCCAAAATCCTTGAGAATCTTCCTAGGTCATGGGCCTCTTAGACGAGTACACCTTTATAAGCCATTAATTTAGAGCAGGATCACGTGCATTCTTAATTATTATAAATATTGCACTTTTAGATTTCAAAGAAGATAGCTGCAGGAAAGCCTCTTGTATAGCACGAAAGGCATGAAAAGTGCCAAGTGGATAAATACGAAAAAACAAAATAAAAAATAAAGTATTTTTACTCCGAACGCTGATTCTAGTATCGCTGTATTCAAAAGAAAATCAAAGATGGTATCTAGTATTGCCGGTCTGAGCTCTCTATCTTTTTAGGTGAGCTATCGACCTCTCTGGTTGTCTCCATCATTTTCTAAATATATAAGCTGCAATGCAGATATGATTGTCAATTTGAACTCGTCACAATCTTGGAAATTCTACTGTATCAGACCTACTTAGAAGCACATAGAAATTAGAGGAGATGATGAGCAAGTGGGATTTTTGGTAACAAATTCTAACCCCCTCAAGCCTCAGCTACTTATATCTATTCTTCTCACTTTTCTTTTACTCTCTCCAAATCTCCCTCATTCATCAGCTATTCTTCATCTCACTTTTCATTTTCAACCCATGGAAAATCTTTACTCACATTTGCTCTAAAATTTTGCTAAAAAAATGAATTTGCAAATCGTTTTCTTCTCTGTTCAAGGGAACGGTTATAGTTGATGGACGGTCCTATGAATCTCCTTCTTACTTTTTTAAAATGAATGAGGCTAGAAATGTAGTAGTTGAGGTGACTGTTAAGGCGCTTCTACCATATGGTTTTGATTCTGATTGCAAAAGTCTACTCAATGAATTTGCACAAAAAAAATATTATGATTTACCACAGTATACTACCGTTAAATTTGGTTAAGATCATGGATCGATTTTTATATCTACTGTTAAGATTGGTAGTATGACTTTTACTAGTGAAGAATGTACGAAAAAAAAAACGAGCTATCTCTCTCGATCTCAATTTTTTATTTATTTTCTCCTTTTTGTACCTACATCTTTTGTTTTTCTAATGTTTGGATTTGTACTGTACTCTTTATTATATTTACATAGTATGTTGAACTTCAAGATAATTTATTTTTAGGGTGTTTAATTACTCATTCTCTATAATTAGTTTTGCTTTGTTCTCCATTTCGACATTTTCATATTAGCTTGCTGAAAATTGGGTCCGAGCCGAGAAGAAGAGTAGATTGGATCCAGTGATATACATTTGGAGAACTGATTTTGACTAGACTTCTTAATATATTCTATTTTGCATTTTTTTTTCAATCGCTGGGAGGATGATACCTTGCTGTTTTGCTTTCAATTTACAGACTTTACTAGCTGTTTCTGTTATTTGAATATTATTCAGTCCAATCTTAACAGTAGAATCTCGATATGCAATTATATTATGGATATCGTTGGAAACTTTGGATTATTTCGATATGTTGTGAATAGTAATAGAGGGATTGATGTTGTCAGACACTTTGGATTATTTCGATATGTTGTGAGTAGTAATAGAGGGATTAATGTCATTGGCACTGTAGATTATTTCGATACGTTGTGAATAGTAGTAGAGAGATTTGAGGGAAATTTAATTTTAAAAAATAAGAGAAATAGATTAATAAAACTATTATAAAATAATTAAAATATTTTAATATAATTTTAATTTTAAATTCTGAAAAAATCTTAGACTTTTTCTGCTAATCAGTTTTACATATCTGCTAAGAGAAAAAATAAAAACAGATGGTTTAAAAGATGATAAGTATAAGTGTTTTTAAGAATTTGGTAGTAATTTTAAGATAAATAGTAGTGTTATTTCCAATAATATCAAAGTAAATTAGCTATAATGTTCCTAAAAATGTGAAAAGTGTGAATTAAATCTTTTTTACTATTTTTCGTTCATTGATGCGAAAAACATCATACAACTTGTTTAACTTGTTAGGGCACCATTTTTGTTGGAAGAAGTGTGGTTTTGTATCGTTTTTACATTTAGACATTGGCATGGTATCAGTTTTTTAATTAGATTTTAGCCCTTTTGTGAAAAAAAAAAAGTAAAGCAGGAATGATCACTACAAGTTGACTCTAAAGGTAAGGGAAAGTTTTTAATTCTCATCTTTATTTATTAGAATGTTGTCATGATCATGAAGAAATTATAATTAATCAATCTTTCACTTCATATACATATATATATGCCATGATCGATAGGTTCTTTGTTTGTTATCCAATCTAATTGATTGTTAAAGGCAGAAAGACATTTGAAGATCTCTATTTTAGATTGGAGATCCCTAATCGTACACCAAAAAATACACCTATTACGTCACAGTGACCATCAATTTGTGGTGGGTTTAATCGATACAAAAAAATAACTTATTGTGGCAACACATTTTATGACCATAAAATGAATACAGAATTAATCTTTCCCGACCATATTTATACATTTATTGACATAATGTATTTTACGCAAATGTATTTTTCCTACCAATGGCTTGTGCTTTTTCGACATGAGAAGTTAATACTTGCATCAAATATACTTAAATGTAAAAGCACATTTTTTGTGACACTTATCCGTTTGGATGGAATAAACATTTTGAGTCATTAAAGTGACCACCTTGTGTCGATCGAATTGAAATGACAAATACTATTAACGAAAATATGTGGATTTTAGATGCAATAAATTCTATACGCAATAAGTCGATCCTATTGAAGTGTTTTATGCGTTGTTTTTCATCTTGATTCAAATATAGTCTAAAGGCATCAGGAGTTTTGTAAACAGTAAACACCACAACATTAAACAATGTTCATAGTTATGGTAAATTTCTACATTAAATAGGGTGGTTTCTATATTTTGTCTTTTGGAATGCATGGTAGATAGGAACTACTTGAATTAAAAATAAAAGGGCAACTTAAGATGGATAATATGAAAGATGTCACTTTGATATTAAGTTATATTATTAAGATGAGATGAAAGTCAAATAATATATAATTTTTTATATTATTATTATTTTAAAATTTTTAAAAGCGATATAAAAAATTTTAAAATTCTTTGGTAATATTATTGGTTTGAAGTTAAGAGTATAATATGGTTCTTGGTGGTATTTCTAGGTTATAAATGGTTTAGGATCTTGATATAGATGTGGTGTTTGTTCTTTTCCTAGTTTTTCTAACAAATAGTGCTTCAAAGGAGAAAGCCTAGGTTTTGCTTCAAAACGAAAATGAATCAAAATCCAATATTGACAAAGAAAAAGAAACCAATCATGCAAAACTCACCCCAAGGATTAGTCTTCACAATAGAAAATACGAAAAATAAATTCTTGAGAGAGAGAGAGCGCAAGAGAAGGATTGTTAATGCTTGAACACCTAGGAGGAGGGAAGGACTACCGGCCAAAGAAAGATCTTTGGATCTAATAATTTGAGCGAGGGACTTTTTGAAACTTCACCTCAATTTGAGGAGTAAATTACTATCAAGTCTCTTTTGTCTACATTAGAGGTGTACAAAAAGCTGAATGACTGACCATAACCGTCGGAAATCGACCCCAATGTCGTCGTTGGCGAAGAACTGATCGAGAGGTGGTCTTAAATTCCTCCTACCGACGTTAGTACCAGCTCAACTCTATATCGAACCATTGAACCGACTGACTATATATCTTTTTTAAAATTATATATATATGTAAAACGATGCTGTTTCATTTAAACTGAAACGACGTCGTTTCGTTATTAAGGCTTACTTTCAGCCCTAACCCCCCTTCATCATTCACTCTCCAGCTCTCCTCTCTCTCACACACAGTGAACTTTGAAGCCTAAGGCCCTAAACCCTCGCCTCCTTCATTCTCGATACTCTTGCCACTCTTGCAGGCTCGCAGTGCCGTTGCCATCCATCACCCATTTGCAATCTCAGCCATCGGCGCCATCTCAAGTTAGCGATTTTTATTTTTTTCAATTTTTCGTTATTTTTAATTTGTTATTTCATTATTTTTTATTTGTAATCTTAGCCTTTAGGTTTTTAATTATTGATGAATTTCTGGTGAATTGAATTATCAAGGGTTTAAATTATGAATTGCTAGGTTTAATTATTGATGGTAATTCTTAGGTTAAGTGCGTGTATGATCATATGAAGTTCTTCCCACCATCTTCTTCCATGGCCCCATTTTGATACCATAATCATCCCAAATCTGAAACCAAATATACCCAAACCCATCCAAGCTTATGGAAATCCAAACCCAAGCAGGATTGGGTGCAAGCAAGCTCTTTTGCATTTGGTGAGTAGGTCTACTTCTATAGCTTCTTTGTTTATTGTTTTGGAATATGGGAATTAGAATAATGTTAGGTTCATTGTAGAAGGGGTTTGTTTGCATGATGTTGTAGGGTTAGAAGGGGTTTGTATTATATATATATGTAATTATTGATATATATATATATATATATGATCATTCTTGCAAATGGTGTATTGATATGCAAGATTGATGTACATCTATCTTGCAAAACACTAATTGTATTTGATGTGCATCTGTCTTGCAAAATACATTGAAAGTAGCTGTCAAATACGTCATCAATTAGTGCCTGTACTTGCTTTGATATTTGTTTTTGGTTCTTATATTTGATTCCTGGTTTGATTAAAGATTCAAAAAATGACTGGCCCGCGTTGTTTGTTTGTTTTAATTAGTTGTGATTGTTAATTAATTGTGAATTAAATTTTTTGCATGTTAGATGGATAAATTGTCATCTCCAATTGATCTTGACAGTGATAAACAAATGCCTAATTTTGGAAGAGACTTAAATATCCAATCCTCCAAGTGTCCCTAATAGTAGTACTTGTCTAATACCTAAGAAACAGAAGGGGAAAGAGCAGTCATTTGTTTGGGACCATTTTAAAAAAATGGAGGGTTGTCCTGTAGACGAGCCCAGGTTAGGTGTATTTATTGTGTCAAGACTTATCATTGCCACTCAAAGAGAAATGAGACCTTAACTATGAAGCAACACCTCGAAACATGTCAAAAAAATCCTCATAGACTTGGACCTATAGATAAGTACCAACAAACATTAGTGGGTGAGGCAAAAACCCAAGAGATAATTGGAGAGAGTGATAGTGGTGTGACGAGGAATCTTATAGCCCACAAATATAGTGAAGAAGCAATGTGATTGACCATTGCAGAGATGATAATTATTGATGAATTATCATTTAGAATTGTTGAAGGGCAAGGTTTTAGGAAGGTGTTTTGGTTGCTTGAACCAAGATTTAAAGTGTCATGTCGGATTACAGTTGCAAGAGACTGTATGAAATTGTTTATATCTGAAAAGGCAAAACTTAAGAAGTTGTTTAAAGATAGGGGCATGAGAGTTTCATTGACTACCAATACGTGAACATCGGTACAAATCTGAATTATATGTGCCTAACTGCTCATTTCATTGATAAAGATTTGAAATTGCAAAAGAAAATCATTCATTTTTGTTTGATCGCTAATCATCGAGGGGATACAATTTGAGAGATATATTGACCAGTGCCTACTTGATTAAGGGATTGATAAGATATTTTTTGTGACTGTTGATAATGCTAGCTCCAATGATAATGTTATTGCCTATTTGAAGCGTTATTTGACGAAAAATGTATTGGGAAGGAAGTATATACACCTGAGGTGTTGTGCACATATATTAAATTTTGTTGTGAATGAGGGTTTAAAAGAGTGTGGTGATGCCATCACAATGGTTAGAAAGGCAGTTAGATATGTGCGCTCCTCTCTTGCTATATTAGTCAAGTTTAAGAAATGTGCAGAAAAAAAAAATAATTATAAGAAAATGTTGTGCCTTGATGTGCAAATTAGATGAAATTCAACTTACTTGATGTTAGATGCAGTTAAGAGATTTGAGAATGCCTTTAGGCAGATGAAGAGTGAGGATTACTACTTTCTCTCTACTTTAATGATGACCAAATCGGGCCTTTTAAAGCTAATGAGTGTGAGACAGTGCGAATTTTTGTAAAATTTTTGAAAATATTTTATTATGCCACTTGTCGATTTTTTGGGTCCCTTCATGTCACAACAAATACAAGTTTTGTGAAGATTTGTATGCTTAAAAAATAGTTAGTTAGGCTGAGTGAGGCTCCTAGAGAATATTTGAAAACAATGACCAAGAGCATGAGAACAAAATATAATAAGTATTAGGGTTCATTGGATAACATGAACTTGTTGCTGTTGATTGCCGTTGTGCTTGATCCTCGAAATAAGTTAGGGTTTCTCATTTTAAACTTGAGGAAAATTCATGATGAGACTCGGGTTGAGGCATTGGTGTCCAGTGTGAAACAGTTACTATCATACTTGTACAACGAGTATAATACTATATTTGATTCTACCTCGAGTAATCAAGAACATGTACCCGTTCCGACATCTACAGATTCCACACCCTCAAAAGAAAGTGAAGAAAGTCGTGAGTCACAATTGATGTGAAAGTGGTATCAAGAAGGTTCAGAGATTGGAGCTACAGTCTCTAAAATAGAAGTGGACTGGTATTTATCAGATGGTTGTAAGGCACTCAACCCATCTTTTGGTTTGTTAGTCTGGCAGAGAATTAATACGAATAATTATCCCATACTTGCGAGGGTTGCACGAAATTTATTTGCCATGCATGTTTCCATTGTAATCTCAGAGTCGATATTTAGTACATGAAGGTGTGTACTCGATCATTTTTGGAGTTCATTAGCTCATAGAACAGTTGAGGCACTTATTTGTACTCAAAATTAGTTACAACATCCATCAATGCCAATTGATATTCGAGAGGTCATAGATAATGTGGAGAACTTTGTGGTAGAATTTAGTAATGTTTTTCTCATTCAACATTTATTTATTTTCATAAATTAATTTAATTTATTTTTTATTATCAAAATTTATTAATCTTTTTCATTTTTATATAGAGTTGAAAGTACAATCAGGCGTCACAAGTATTGAAGAAGTGAAGATTGAAGACGTTTTTTGGCTTTTGGGCCTTTGGCATAATTTTATTTTATGTGTTAGTTTCTTGCTTATTATTTCAAACAATTTGTGTTGTCATGTTGGTTTGTATTTGTAATTTTGTAATGTGCAATTGTATTAAACATCTACTTATTTAGTGGACAATGGGACATTTTTATTGTTTGTTTAGTAATTAGAACTTAGTAGTTATTAACTTATTAGTTAATAGTTACTATCTACTTTTATTTTTTTTTAGTTTTATTGTTCTATTTATTAATTACTAGTTTTATTGTTTTTAGTTTTAATTTAAAAATATAAGAAGAAAAGTTTAAAATATTATGAATATTAACTAATAGAATATATGAGTAAAAAAAAGTCCTAAAAAAATTAACAAATACAAGCTTAGAATGGCAGGAAGGGCCATTCTAGAGGTCGGTGGGGGGTCGGTTCGGTGGCAAAACCAACGCTGACACTGACCATGTACGCTTTTAGTCCGCATGCAGGCCTCCAACAAGGATTGTATCTAGCAGTTCTCTTCTCACTAAGGGGAAGCCTCGTTAAAGTGGTTATAATATAGTCTAATAAACATACTATAAACTTACGACTAAAAGTCATAAATGAGAGGAGTGTGCTACATAATTACATTTTGCTAGTCTAGTTCGGCTAAAGGAGATTTTCACGATCACTTTGTCTTGATCGTTGGTTAAGAAAAATAGAAATGTAGGAGAATAATGACCTGAGGATGAGTGGCGGTGGTGGCGCGCCCCACCGCCACACTAGGAAGGAGGGGAACCCTCGAATTTAAGAGATCCAAAGCCACTAACCTCGTTAATGTCATGCGTGGCGGTAAAAGACTCATCCTGGTTTGGCGGTGCATGAGTCTAATGCGTATTGTTATACGTGCACCACTAATTTTGGCATATTACTCTTTCTGTCTGACAGAACGACGGCTAGAAAGTTCATTGGTGGGGGCGCATGACAGTCAAAGAAGGCAAAAAAATAGAAGATCAAAACACCTTGGTGTTATTGTTGGAAAATCGAGAAAAAAACCAAAAAGAAAACTATAGATGGCACCGTCGAAGGCTAGCGAGGCGAAAGGAAGCTCCACCCCACTAGGCGAAGAGGCCGAAATGTTTGGGATGATTGGTAGAGGGGGAAGTTTCGCCTGGAAAGAGAAACTCTCGAACTTTTTAAATGTCTTTTCTAAAGTTGTTATAAAGAGTAAGTCATTTTCTAAATTTGTTGATTGATTTGTTAGTATAATAATTTGTTTATTTTATTTATAGGTTGTAATAATAAATATTATGAAAAAGATATTTCAATGCATTGAAAAATTAACTTCCTAGCTTTTTTGTTCTAAAATATATTTAATTCAAATTTCTTAAAACATTAAATACTATCAATTATGAAGACAACATTCTCATGCCCCATTTTATTCCAAGATTTGTTTAACACTCAAAAAAGTTAAAAGTGGTTTCCAATCAAGAAAAAGTTCAAAGAATCAAAAAAAAAAAAAAACCCAAACATACTTAACATCATATGAATACGCATCATCAAATGGATAATAATATTTGAAATGATTTCCAAAAATGGAAGAAAAACAAATTACCAAATAGATAGAAGTGGATTGTAAAGGGTAAGTAATTAGATGAGATCCACTCAAGATGCACATATAATATTAGGAATAATTCCCAAAAAAGGATTATGATGAAGCAAAACACAAATGACAGTGGATAGTTAAATACATGAATTGAGTGTGTCCTAAGGGCTGTGATTGTCGATCTCTTGATTCCATGGTTGTTATGGTCAAACTTCACCATGAAGGAGCGCTACTGTGGGGGATGAACGCTAGTGGGTAATGTTGCTTTGGGCATGATTGACTTGTATTGAAAATGGGGTATCAACAACAAATGGGTGAACATCAGTTGGATAAGATATATGAGATTTAATAATTTTACACGGGTTCACAATAGCAGAAAATAAAAGGGAGGAATTCACATTAAAGTTGAGTGTATACAAGAAGAGATCAGATTGGGCAAAGAAGTTTGCAAAGATTATCTCTACTGTTTACTTTTGATTAGGGAAACATGGGTTCAAATTCTGCAATTACTTTCTAGAGATTCTGCCACAGGTCAAGCACTTAGATTGCAGGAGTAAGAAGAGTTAACACTCGTTTAGCACTCGTTTAGACTGTACCTAGGGTTACAAATGAGCCGATCAAAGATGAGTTTAATCCGAATCAAGTTATTTATTGATCTTTTTACTCTTTAATGATCTACGTGATCCGAGCCGAACTGAATCGAGTAATTACTCGAGTTACTTATTTTTTATAAATATTTGACTCAATAATTTTTTGTGTGAATTTAATACATTATTATAAAGTAACAAAATATGTTACTTATACGTAAAGTAACAAAATATATTACTTATAGAAAATATTAAAAATAGTATATATAACATATAAAATATATATAATGAAAGAATACATGTAAGATTATATATAATAGAAATATTACTAGTATTGTTACGAGCTCAAAACGAGCCGAATCGAGTTTATACGAAATTTGTTCACGAATCTAAACCAAATTGAGTCGAGATTATACGAATTTAACTCATTTAATATTCAAACCAATATTTTATACGAGTTGATTTTCGATTGTTCACGATCAGCTCTATTCGTTTGCAACCTTAAAGTCTGTACCCAATGTGTAACAAGAATCCCCTATGCAGGGGCGAAATTAGGATTTAGTATTTAGGGGCGATTGACAAAGTGTGTGATATGTATGAATATAAGTAATATGTATTTTTTACACATGACTATATAAAAAATAATAATTATACATCATAAAATTGTATACAAAAAATACATGTTTATAAATCATCTTCTAAGATAATTTCAAAGATTTTAGGTGTTAGTAAAGTGAAAATTAGAGTGAAATTATATGAATATTAAAAGTTGGGAGAATAATTTCAATAAGAATTTTGAAGGTCTGAGTATTGTGGGGCTAATTTCAGTAAAAGTTTTGAAGACATGAGAAAAATTATACTCTATGAAGCCCTTGCCCCTACGCAATTTGCCATTGAAGAACTTTCTCTACATTGTGGGGTAGGAGCAATGATTTTGGGAAAGGAGTTATGAAATCTGACAAGAAATAGAGAGTGGGTGAGGGTGCCGATTGGACAAAAGTTTTGTTGCATGAAAAATGCTAGGGAGTAGCCACTATACCAATACACTCATTGCACACACTATGTGGTTGCGCCCAGACTTATTGTTGATAATTACTTGCACATACTATTTTTTAGGATAGTTTCATTTTCACTCTCATACTCTCTATAAACAATCGGTCCTAAAAAACTTATGCTCCGACGTTGGTCCTAAAAAACCTCTGTGGCGAAAACTTCTCAATCCGATCCAAACTCAATATTGGTTTTGAGGATAGCTTCATTTTCACTCTCAGACTCTCTACAAACAACCATGTTAATTCCCTTTTCATAAGAGAGAGAGACAAAGACAGAGATAGATAATGAGTTTGTTATGGTTGTGGCTTTTATTGAGAATTTCATGTGTTTAGTGAGAATTACTGAATCCCAAACTCATTGCAGTCCTTAATCTGCTCATTTGTAACACATCCCTAACCCTATGCTTCAGCTTTTAAAAAACAAACTAGACTTAAGTGTTGTCAAGATAAAGAAATAATCGAATAATAAAAGAAATAATGATATTGGTGAACGCCATGATAGATATTACTTGTGATCTCGTGGACTCGTAATCTTTTGAGTGCTATTTAAAAAGCTATTTCTCCATCTAAATTTGTGCGCGGCTCCAATCTCCATATTAGCCTTCCCTGTAAATGACAATAATACATGATTTCCTAGAGTTTTTTCTCCCCTGGATCTAACACAACCATTCCTACATTTTCAGAGATTAATTCACCCCCAAGAGTGCATCGACCTCCTACAACTGTTGACATAAAAGCACTGCTAGAAGTATCTGAAAAAGTAGGCACAACAGTTCAAACAATAGTTGATCAGGAAATAAGGAATGAGGAGCTGGAATTGGGTCTTATCAGCATCACTATTACCTATGGTTTTCAGTATTGCAAAGGGGAGGGGAGGAGGAGGAGACTGGTGAATGCGATTGTGACGGAGTCATCTAAGTTGCTTGAAATAGATTATAGGTGATGTTGGGATTGTCGTTTTGTGGACAAGCAAACATGATCAGAATTGTATGGGAGGATAATGTGGTAAGTTTATCTTGGTTATCGTAGTCATAGAGACTTTTGGTTTTGCTTCTTGTATTTTGGTTATCTTAGTGATCTAGGCAGTCACGTAATGTGTGTAATGAGTGTACTACTACAACGAATGCTCCCTAATATTTCTCTTTGTTGCACTACTTTCAACTACCATTACCATTTCAGAGGGCATGACACAATAGATTTGTTATAGAGTATTGGGAAGAATAATAGATTTCTACCATGAAAGAGAGAGAGAGAGAGGTGCATACTACTAAATGCATAGAGTGAGGTCTTCTCCTCCCTCTGTCACGTACCAGTTATTTGCTCCATCATGAACAATTTACATACTGATGTGAATTTCAATTGGATGCACTTTTGTGCATTTGGATGCTCATCTATGTCTCGTTTGGATTAAGAAATCATCTCAACTCAATTTATCTCATTATAATTTTATCAAACTTTTATACAAAATACAATAAACAATTTAATTTTTTTAAATCTCAATTCAATTTTTTCAAATGCTATATTAATAATAATATTTTATTTAATTTCAATTTTTATATAAAATTATCTTATCTCATCTCATTATATAAATAAGACCTTATTAAGAACTTGTGTTCTGTTTACAAAAAGAATAATGTTACTATGCCCACTCCATTTGATACTTATTTTTGACACCTCATGTATTTTAATTTAATTTTTTTTATCTAATGATTAAGGAAGTGATTATTAGTATATTGATATTTTAAAAAATATATTTTTTTTAAAAAAATAAAAAATGATGATAAACAAATAAGAAAAAATAAATAAATAAATTAGTTGTAGCGGTGTTGACCGCTGGCTTGTAACACGCCTATTAAAACAATATAATCCCAATTGAAATAACAAAAAAATGGATGCTAGTTTTCGTTGTTTTTGGTGGGGAATGGATAACAATAAGAAAAAATATACTCCAAAATCTTGGAAAGAAATTTGTATTCCCAAATCCATGGGAGGTCTTGAACTTAGACAAATGCATCTTTTTAATATAGCCTTGATCACAAAACATGCCTGGAATTTTTTTAGTGGTGTTAACAAACTCTAGAAGGTAGTGATGATGAATAAATACCTCAAAAAGAATTCTTTTATGGCAACAAATCCAAAAAATCACGATTCTTAGTTTTGGAAATGTGTCCTCAAGCAAAAAAAATTTCTTAATGAAAGGTTGCTGCTTTCAAATTAACAATAGCACCACTGTGAATATTTGGAATAATCATTGGATTCCAACTCTTCCAAACCACAGACCTTCTCCCAACCCAGATCTAACTGATTTTGATCGAAACATCATTGTTTCTGAATTTACAATGGAAGAGCCTCGACATTGGAATACTCTTATCGTTCAAACTCTTTTTGATGAAAACTCTGTCCGTGAAATCCAAAAAATTCCTCTGGCTACTCATAATTATAGTAATCATCCTGACAAACCTCAATGGATCCATCATGTGCCAGGAAAATTCTTAGTCAAATCAACTGATGCTGCTCTCATGCACTCTGATCAACAAACTCAAACTCAACTTAATTGGAAATCCCTTTGAAAACTGAGAATGCAAGATCGGCTCAAGTTTTTTCTTTGGAAAGTGGCGAATAACATTCTCCCCACTAAAGTTAAACTTCAAAGGGTTATACCTATGGATGACGACCAACTTTTATGCCCTATTTGTAAATTAGAACTTGAGGATCTTAATTATCTGTTTTTAAAATGCATTTATTTCAAGATAGTGTGGAGACAGTCTATTTGGCCTATTGATATCACAATTTTTGGTACTCAACCTCTTCATATCTGGATAAACGACATCCTCAATCTGAGTCGTTATTTAAACATTCCGAAGTATGAGCATAATCTTTTTTAAATTTTTGCTTGTGACTTGATGGATAAGATTTGGTATCTGAGAAATAGGATCATCCATTACAATATCCAAGAACCCCTTCAACAGTCCATGGACTCTGTCCAAAGGTCTTTTAAGGAGCATACTAGAGCATGGTCCCACAAACTGAATGATCAAAAGGCCTAATTAGACAATTAACAATTACAAGAGGATACTTGAATCATATAATTTGATGTTGCAGTTCGCTCTCGTCATAGTATCATCTCGACACTCCACAGAAACAAAAGAGGAGAAATTAGCTTCATTAAGATAGATTAGATAAATAGCACCATCCCATCCATAGTAGAAGCACAAGCTGCTCTCATGGCAATCAAAGAAGATGCAATAGAACATATGACCAATATTATTCTAGAAGGAGATTCTTTGAATGTGATTAATGGGATCAATGATCCCTCCAATATACAAGAATGGATCTTGAGTCCAATTTTGAATGATATCAACCATCAACTGCAGCACTTTACCAATTGGACTGCAAGAAAAATTTATCGGTTGCAGAATCGATGTGCGCATGACTTGGCGCAGTGGGCAACAGCAACGCAAGCCCTATGAAATATTCCTTTAATCCAAATTCTTCCCAATTTACTGCTTTTTTATTGTGGGAAGGACCTACTTTTTGCTTAAGTTTGTAAGAGCTTGACTCTCTTTATTATTGTCTATATATATATATATCATATTATCTTGCCAATATATATATATATATATATCTTCTTATATATAAAAGCGCCTATCTGATGAACGGTAAATTTTGTTCAACTTTTTATTTCCTGTTTTGGCCCTGCTTTTATGGCAAAATGCCATTTTCATCTTACATTTTCTGTCCATTTTGTCCCAAAAACTAACCGACAGAATTAAAGAGAAACAAAAGGAAACAAACCCATTTCGCAACAAACTCTCGGCTCGCAGATCTCTCCTTCCGTTTTTTTCCTGCGCCTCTCTTTTTCTCCATTACCCAACATCAATTTACAAATCATCTATTCCAGCCTATTTTTCTCTTCGCAAGAACAGACCAAGAGAAAAAAAATTAAAAAACAAATACACTTACATCTGAAGAATATCTATTCAAATACAACATGTTTGACATTTTGCAACCAAGAAGTATCATTCAAATCTTGAAAAAAAAGGCAAAAAAAAATCAAAACACTTCGAAATTTTTGGAGTGAGATCTATAGGAAATTTCGACTCATAAAGCAAAATAATTTAGCAAAAATAACCACATAAACCAGAAAACGAAAACGACTCATCTAAACAAAATCTCTTCAAATCTGGCAAGATTTGTTCATCCCAACATCCCAAACAAATTTAACAGATCTCTTCACGATAGGATGCCAAAATAATCGAACAAAATGAGACTTTTATCCATACAAATTCATGAGGGAGAGAGAGGGAGAGAGAGAGAGAGGAACAAGGATTGTGAGAATGCATGAGGATTGAGGACAGGGGCGGAATTATGATTTGGTGTTTGAGGGGGCGATTGACAAAATGTGTGGTATGTGTGAGTATAAGTATTAATATTTTTTTTTTTGCATGTGATTATATAAAAATGTGTGGTACGTCATGAAATTGTTTACAAAAAATATGTCTATAAATCATCTTATAAGATAAATTTTCTTAAAATTTTTGGAGTTTGTTAGATACCATTATAAAAAGAAAAGAAAAGAAAATATCAACTTAAAATTTTCCTTTTAGATTAAGTTTGATGACTATCTTTCATAGAATAAAATTCATTTATTATCATCTTTGAAGTGAAATTTTTGACAATTTCTTTCTTAATATGGATTTCTCATTCCTAGTGCAACTCAACAAATTTTTCGAGGGATTAATTAAACTTTTTTAGTCAAATTTTTTAAGGGATTTTGGAGGTTTATTAGTTAGTAACAGTTGAAAATTTTGAATATCAGTTAAGTAAAATATTAGAATGATACTACACAATAACATGAGTATTATAATTTGAAGAGATAATTTAAATAATAATTGTGGAGGTCTGAGTGTTGAAAGGGGAAATTTTAATTATATAAAGAAAAAATATAATAATTTATATAGTATATAATTTTTTTTAAACGTTGGGGGGTAGCCCCCCTTACACTATATACATGTCCGCCCTTGATTGCGGAGGGAATCCGTAGATAAAGAGGAGAGAGAGAGAACGAAATGAAGTGAAGAAGGTTCAGGAAGCAACAAAGTTGAGATATATTTATAGGGACCCTAGCACTTTGGGTTTGTTTTGATTAGAAAATGACATCGTTTGTATTTGATTTTGAGATTCAATTGGATCCAGGTTATTTTTGGGCTTGCATGTGCCTAACTCCATCGAAAGAATCTCATGATGGTTGTTGTAGTGGTAATGTACAACTACAAATGTATTAATCTAACAAAACAATCTTCGCCACTTTCCTTTGACTTTTCTAAATCATATCATACTGAGTAAGTTAACTAATATAAGTGATTATAACATAATAATACAGTGAATAGGAAAATATTTTCTAATTGACATTTGCAATAAGCATTAAAATAGTCAGAAGTCCTACACCACTAATTTAGTTTGTAATAATCTGGAAATTGGGGCCGGCTCATAAGTGATAAAGAACAATCCACCAATAAATCTTGACACATTAACAAGAATAGAGAAAAAATATTGAATTGAATCACAGCCTAGACCAGGCATCCTTTGGCCATTCGGCCTCAACTCAGACTAAGTTACCTCCGGCCACCGGCCATGTTGCCATTTGGTTGAGGCCGAACAGAGAGAGAGGCTATTTAGAGAGACTATCACGTGAGTTTTAGTATGGTGATGTTCAATATTTTTTTTTTTATAATTATCTATATGTCAAGTTTTTATTGGGGTTATTTTTTAGCTCATATCAGTCTGTCTAGGACCGTCTCTAACGTCTTTCATTTAATTTTTCAAATTAAACAAGTCTTATTTGTTATTTGTTTAATAAATTTATATTCTATATTTTATTTTTATCTTAATATAATATAATATTATTTTGACCTGGGCATACGTGCCTTAGGCACGTAACATTTTACTAGTATATATATATATATATATATAAAAGAGGCATGCGTTTGCGTTGTGTAATCATTAATTTAACACCGTCAGATTTGGTGATGTGGGCCGAAACAGTACAGACGGCGCGGGTCGAGAACGAGTGAACTGAAACATCCACATGCGAACAAGCCCCATCCCACGGGTAATCCCACGCCCAAGCCCAGGGCTGCGAATGTTTGCCAACTTTCTTTCCGCTGTCCCCTCCACCAACAGGTCTCTTCCAATTTCAATTTTCACCTAACCAAAGTCAACCTTCCACTATCCTCTCTCTTCATCCCTTATCGATCTTCCACTGTCTTTCTACCCTCCGTAGTCTATGTATATATATCTTAGAATCACTTGATTCACTTTTGCGACAATGTTGTTCGATTGAGTTGTTAGCAAAACGACGAGGTGGTTGGAGGTGTAGACATGGCGCGGAACACGACTGGGGTATGGGAGCTGATGAGGCCTATGCTTCACTTGCTATTGCCACTCTGCATTCATTGGGTGGCCGAGGAAATGACTGTTTCGGTTCTTGTTGACGTTGTTACTGAGGCTCTGTGTCCGGGAGAGTCAACCTGCACTGAAGCTATTTACATTAATGGTCTTCAACAAACGGTAATTAAACACAATATTCTCTCTGTTTTCGCACTTTTATTAAGGAAAAAAAAGTTGTTCTATAGAACCGAGGCAATTGTGGCACACAGCATGAGCGCACTGGTCCGATTCACGATATTCGGATTTCATTTTCCCTTTTCTTCCTTTTCTCGGAAACCCAAATGGGTGCTGTTGTTCTGATTTAATGATTTGAGAGTTGATCGTGTTCTGCCGTCATATTTTATGGAATATAGTGCTAAACTAGCGAACATGGAACCTTTTAAAAAACAACAACAAATTGGAAGTTTTTGTTAATTTTCATTTTATGCTTAAAGAAAGGAGATTCATAGAAGTTTCTCTCTTCATTTGCCTGCGGTTTTTTGCGGTCACCAAACAGTCTTAGCAAATGGCTAAGAAGAAAAAACAAAAGAAAACAGGGTATAGGCGTCATTTACAATGACATTCCTTGATTTTATCAAGATCATAGCACTGTTTTCTTTGATCTTTTACTGGATTAATTGGTTAGACGTCAAAAATGTCAATATCAACTTCTGCTTTTGTTTATAAGAGGCTAATGTTTGAACTTAAATGAATGCAGAAGCTCAACCTTACTAAAACGACCCATAAGCTGTCTATTCTCCTTCTATTTTCTTATTGGAAAATATGACAGACAAACATAGTGGCCCAACGAAAGATCAATAGCTGTAGACTTTATATATTTTATGAGCAAGTGTGCAACTTAATTCACCTGTTGTTGGCTGCATAAATAAATCACCCTAACCTCTGTGAAAGTGACTTAAATCATGTTAATTTGAAATGATCTATCCTCTTGGCTTGTTAATTTAGTTAAGCTATTTCACTTCATTGGAAAATTTTTCCTGGTTTATGGTATATAGACCCAATGAACATCATGTCTGGTACCTTAAAAAGAGTTGACTTTAGTAATTGTTTCTCGGAAGTGATGTTTAATCTTGCATAATTGCGTGTGGGTTCAAAGTTACACAAACCTAACTATGTTAGGTTTGTGTTAGATATTTAGGTCCTTTGCACAGACCTGAAAGTGGGACAAATGCGTAACGTTGACTACCCAGTAATGTTACTTTCATGATTTTATCCTTGACATAGGCTACCCAGTAAAGTTACGATATATGAGGCAGGAAGTAATAAGTATATTTCTATGACCAAGAACAGAAAATGTTTTCAATAGGAAAAGTGACCAGGGTCCCCCCCTTCCTCCTTAATCTCTCTTATGCTAAATCATATTTGCTGTGTTCTTATTATTTGTTTTGGATGTAGACAAGTTGCAGGCTCTGTCGAGACATTGGGGGGTCAGCTGCTATTTCAACCAGTTTTTTGGCCGAATTTAAACATTAGGTTGCAACTATCTATGCCTTCATAAGGATATCCTGTACTTATCATGATTATATAGCTTCATGCCAAGCTATTTAGTTAGTTAAATATAAGGTGTAATGATTTGCTTAAATTGTATTTATGTTAAGCTGGATATGGTATTCTATTCAAGGGTTTCATCTACTTTTTACTTTTAGTTTCTTTTATAAAAACTTATAAATCATGTGTACATCTTTTATGTTATTTAGGCACACATTTCTGTTTGCAGATTGTTGGAGTTTTCAAGATGGCAGTACTTCCACTTCTGGGCCAGCTTGCAGATGAGCATGGGCGTAAACCAATGCTCCTCCTTACCACATCTACTACTATATTTCCTTTTGGTATGTTCTTTTATGAATTTTTTTCATGATCTGGCAAGTTAAATATACAATGCTGTTAAAAAAAATTATTTAAACTTGATAATGGCCTAAATGAAATTTCCAATGTATATGTCATTATTGTTCATTACCTACATGGTGCATTTTATTTTATTATTTTGTCTTTGAGATTTGGCCCATTTCAAATTTCATTCTTGAACTTCAAAAAAAATCTTTTTCCATCTTTATGTTGTATTTCATAGACTATTCTGTCAAGATCATCATATGAGTTTATATATTTGGTTTTGTTTTGTTGTTGTTTCAGCTGTACTTGCCTGGAATCAGTCCCAGGGATTTGTATATGCATACTATGTGCTCCGTACGATATCGTATATTCTAAGTCAAGGGAGTATTTTCTGCATTGCTGTTGCTTATGCGGTGAGAGCCATTCCTCAGTGGCTGAAAATCATGAGTAGGAAGTATTAGGTTGTCACATTTTCCCTTCCTTTGGTAGGCAGATGTTGTTGATGAAGGTAAGAGGGCTGCAGCATTTAGTTGGATTACAGGTCTTTCTTCTGCTTCACATGTCTTAGGAAATCTGCTGGCACTTCTTCTTCCTGAAAAGTATATTTTTCTGGTATGCTGATGCTGTAAATTTGACATTATCCAAAAATAACTTGATTGTGTCATCTTTTTCTCTTGTTAATCGTCTTACTAATTAAGTTTTTTTGTTTCAGGTTTCAATAGCTCTCTTGATCATTTGCCCAGTTTATATGCAATTCTTTCTAGTTGAGACAGTTAAACTGGCTCCTGAGAGAAACCAAGATTCAGCTTGCTGGGCAAAGATGATTAAGATTTTGCATAAACGATACAAATCGATGAGAGATGCCGCAACAATAGTTTTTAGCAGGTAATTCTGTATGCAACGGAGAGTTTAGAATGTTTCCCTGCTTGCACTCCATTTCTGGAATCTTCTGGGCAGTTTTTTTGTGCCAGACTCTTTTACGTGCAAAGTTATATCAGACATCGTTTTTGGTCATAAGGGCTTCTTTTTTCTTTTACAGTCTGACACTGAGGGGCATTTCTCTTGTTTCCTTCTTCTATGAGTTGGGGATGTCTGGCATTACATATGTCATATGGGTATGGTTTCTATTAATCCTTCTCAGCTGTATACTTCCTGTGTATGTGGACTATGCATTGTCACTTTCTATAAGATTTTATTTTACTCATTAGAAGAATTTTGTGAAGTCTAATTTGAATAAACTTAAAATTTGAACTATTGTTAATGTCACCAGTATCATCCCTTCCGAATGAATTCATGTGAAACTCAGATTTGCTCCCTTAGTCAGTTCGGCCGGAATCTTTAATACATTATTCTGAAAAAATAGTAACCACATAAAGTTTATTGTAATGTCCCAATAGAAGGCCAAAACCACATGGTCTATAAGGTTCCAATAGGTCATGTGATTTGCTCCAAAAGGACTAGTCAATAATATAATTAGAGCCCCATTGGAACATAATAAGAGCAAGAACTTCTCATTCCCGAGTAATGGGGGATCCCATATACCATATACCACCTACTACCTTATTCTCTTATCATACGAGGTATCACAGTCTTCCCCATCAAGTTTGGTCCATCCATCATAGGTGGCACAGTTCAAGTCCCACATTTCTGGTTGGGAGAGATTCTGATATCATTTATGATCCCCCAATAGAAGACATTACACCACCTACCATATCCTCTTATCATATGAGGTATTACAGTTATTGCTTGAGTTATTTTTCTGGCAACTTGTATTCATCCAAAATCTTACTGGAAAATACCAACAGTTGTTATTATGTAATTAGATTGTGTGAAAAAAAAAAAAAAGACAAGACAAAAGGAAAAAGAAAGAGGGGGGAAATACCCATAAAACAGCATATCATACCTTGTGGTTGAGATGAAATAAAATGAGTAATGGATAGGTGGAGAAATCAGGACATACACTTGAGAGTTCATATTTTGAAGGGAATAATACCAAGCCACTGGCATATGACGCTCATATATTACACAAGATAATCCATTGATCTGCACATAGGGTAGTTGTCCATGTCAACCTATCTCTATATAGAGTTACTAGATTCTCAAGCCGGTGTGTAGTGCACAATCCACATCACTTAAATGGTAAGTTTGATTCAAATTTTAAAATTTATCTTCTAATTCAAGTTATTTCATGTGAATGGTGTGTGGTATAGAGGTCTTAGTGAAACAATTTCTGTTCTCTTTTTGAATAAATGAATTGACAGTGATGCAAATAACTGTGCAGTACTATCTGAAGGCTGCTTTTGGTTATGGAAAGAATCAATTTTCAGAAATCCTGATGATAGTCGAAATAGGTTCCATTGTTTCTCAGGTAATGTTGACTATGGAGGTTACATTTTCCTTTTGATATACCTTGATAATGAATATTCTGACTTCACTGCAAGAAACTGGAGATTGTGAGTTATTGTATTTAACTCAGTATTTACCAGTCAGTTAATCGAGCATATTAATTATTTCAATTTATATTTAAGTATTGTTATGGGTATATGCAAGAGTTTTGTCTAAATCCATCTGCTCGGTTGCTCAAAAATATTTGATTTTGTGGTCCTCTTCCAGATGTTGGTGCTTCCCCTAATCAATCCATTGGTTGGAGAAAAAATAATATTGTGCATAGCTTTACTTGCATCAATAGCTTATGTAAGTCACTTCCTAATGTTTTCTTTTAATCCACACAATCCTAATATCCCCCCCCTCTCCACAAAAAAGAAAAAAGAAAAAAGAAAAGAAACACTTATGGTGTTTTCTTCTGTGCAGGCATTATTCAATGGCCTTGCTTGGGCATCATGGGTATGTACATACTTGGTGATTGCGTTTTTTAGTGGCTCTCATTCTTTCCTTTTTGGGAGTTTTAAGATTCCATTCTTCCTACTTTTAGAGTTTTTTAAAAGCCATCATGTGTCCATTTTGGTGTGAAAGCAGAAGATAAAATTCCTACTCCTGTTCATCAATTTCTAGGCCTGTTCATCCAGGTTCCAGATTCGAGAATCAAGGTTCCAGATCCGGATTTTTCTTGAACCTCTTAAGGGAAAATATCAAAATTATTGGAAAAAAAAAAAATCAGAACTGGGCCTATCAATTTTGCCCGGCCCGAATGAACAGGTCTATCAATTTCTAGTATATTAAGATATATTTCACTAGCTAGTAGTAATGCGGTGACATTGCAACAATGCAGGTTCCGTACATGAGTGCCTTTTTTAAAGTTGTAGTTGTCCTTGTAACACCTTCTGTAAGTATTGGAAGTTCTTTTCTTCATGGAAGTATTTTAACAATATTTGAGTCGTTATTCCATTCTAATGATATATCTCTTTTGCTTGTCAAATTTCTTGATATGCAGACTTATGCTATTATTTCAAAAGCATCGAGCTCAACCAATCAGGTCTGAAAAATGTCTATGACCATATCACCTTGCACTCCATATGTATGGATAGAAAAATTGAGACAGATTCATCTCAAGAGTGATACAATTGGTGAAGAACTTGCCATTTTATATATGCTTTGTTAAACTAGTACTGAACTCAGATAGAAAAATTGAGGCAGATTCATCAACTTCTGGTTAGTGCAAATCAATTTGAGCGGTTTGTGTTTAAAGTAGTGAGCTTCAGACAACTTGACGAAGTTAATCTTTTCTCATCTTCTTGTTTTTTTTTTTGGGGGGGGTCTGTTATCTATGGAATATGGTTATCTTTATTAATGCCTCGAGTGTCAGTACATTCACACCTGAATCTTCATGATCACTTAATGAATGAAGGAATATGGATAGAAGTAATTATGTTTAGTTACATCTTGAGTCAAATACTGTGTACAAACAGATTTTAATTTGCACCTTGCCTCATGCACTAAGAATAACTCCATTGCATCCTCTATTTTTACAGGGAAAAGCACAAGGATTTGTTGCTGGGGTGGAGGCAATTGCAAGTTTGTTATCACCACTTGTAATGAGCCCATTAACTTGTGAGTGGACCAAGTGATATTTTTGTTTGATGTACGTTCCAATCATTTGGTGTGTTGCTAACTGGTACTTAAATTGCTGTCTCAGCATGGTTCCTGTCTGACAGTGCTCCATTCAATTGCAAAGGTTTCAGCCTGGTATGCGCATCAATATCCATGGTAAGCATTCACTTCCCCCCCCCCCTCTCTCTCTCTCTCTCTCTCACACACACACACACACACACAGCTAACTCAACATTTTAATTTCCTCAGGCTATTGCTTTACTGTGCGCTTGCATGCTAAAACCTGAAGCAATCTCAAGCCACCACTCGGAGGTCATTGAAGCACCACTTCTAGGTGATAGTTGATCACCTGCTGTAAGTTCCATGTAGCTGAGAACCGTTTTTCTCAGCTGATGCTATTAAGTATTTGGCTTCCTCAAGAGTAAAATGATGTCGTAATTATGTTAGTGCATATAAATTTTAGAGTCTGCATTTTTCTTCAGAAAGTTTGTTCTTTTTCTCTACAACTAATTCCTTTCACACGTGCATTCTAGCCATATATCATAAAACAATCAATGTAAAGGTTGGATTGGATGTCTTCGTTGTAAATGAATTATCTTGGGTATAGCATGGGAGGTTTTCTTATTCATGTAGACTTGTACTGTGTTGTTCCTCAACTCTCACCCTAACTTGAGCTGATTTATAAAATTCTTTTATTAAAGAAATCCAGAAATGAACCCACCTATTCGATTTGATTGGTCCAAACAATGCGGGTTTGCTAAATATCAGGAAGACAAGCAGAAGAGTTAGAACCATGGAACTCTGCAAAATTATGTTCTCTGCTCAAGTATTTATTCATTAAGTCATGGATGGGATGCAGCAGAAAAGCTTAGGTCTGCCATGAAGGAGAAAGGAATCTGAAAGACACAGGGGTCTAGTTGGATTAAAGTAGAAAAAGATATATGCAAAACTTGATGAATTACTCATGTAATTGAAAGCAGCAGGACATATCCCAAGAACAGATTTTGTCCTGTACGACGTTAAAGAGGGGAAGAGAAGGAGCATTTCCTTGCTTGTCAGTGAGAAGATGACCATTACATTTGCCCTGATCCATAAAGCTAATTTCGAAGTTTAAAAGGGGAGAGAGAGAGAGAGAGAGAGAGAGAGAGAGAGAGAGAAGCTCAAAATAATAATCGATTCATAGTTTCACTGATGGTTCATGCTTAGATTATTTGTGATATCAGAACTATAACTCACCCTAGGATAAGTGCCAATTACCCTCAATTTCTTTGTATATTCTCAAAGATGTAATATGTTTTGGTACATTCATCAACGAGAGGGAAACCTACCCCCTTCTCTCTCTCTCTCTATATATAAATGAAACTGCTACATAAGATTATACGAAAGTAAACCTATATATTAATGCGTTGTCATAAGATCCGTTAGATCTATTTTCAATAAAAGTAATTTTATAATATGATGTATCGCATTAAAGCTATATCAGTTTGTAAATTTATTTTTGTGTAATTCTTTTGTGTTTGAAGTATTTTCCTATATATATATATATATATATGTAAATTGCTTAAAAAACAAAAAACAAAATCTTAGATTTGAGAATCCCATGAAACAAACCCAGATTCCACATCTGAAATTCTATACAATTTTTCCTACAAATTGTCAACAGCTCGTGTCACTTCTTAACAGCAATAATATCTCATCCCCTCCCTCCTAGAAACTTTCCTGGTATTTCTGCTCATAGGGCTAAAAAACACAATCCAATTCTCGATAACCCTTGTCCTTTCCACCTGTTGATCGTTTCATTGTTATGTTGGTAGAGTTCAACTTCAAGTTAGATTTGGAGGGGCCTTGAATAATTATAGCACCATCCTCAGATGCATCCTTGGATTAACCTTCAATGAATATACCACAACGATTTTTTTCAAATTTTTTAATCAAAATAGAAGATTAATCATTAATCCCACAAATCTAATTCCCACAAATATTAAACATGATATCCATCCGAGGGAATTTTTTCCCCCTAAAAAGCGATTGAAACAACACCAAGGATTTGTTATTTTTCCCGCAAAGAAGAAGATTAGGGAAATAAAATAGATAAAGAGGAACTGAACCGGATGTCACTGGACAAAACACTAAAATATTGATAAGTGTATCATCAATTTCTTTGAGATAGATTGGCACAATTGCTTTTGTGTCTTTCTTCATTGAAGGAGTCACCCATCTGTCTAGAGACAAGAAAGATAGATTATTTCAAGGGGGTTGACCATAACCTTCAAGAAGAATGGACTCATGATTTATATTTACTGTAATCAAGAAGAATGGAAAAGCTCCAAATACGACCATCAAGAAGGAGGACTCAAGCTAAGATTTGTATGCGTGTACGACTGGCTGTTTACTGCTTTCTAGATATTATTCGAATAACGAGAATTTTTTTTTTTTTTTTGCCACTCTGAATTTTATTATTCTTAATCATATTAATTGATATGTCACATTTTGAATAATTTTCTATCGACGAGGTTGCCTTATAAAACAACTTGACATATAAGATTTATGATTAAAAAAAAAAACATTTTTTATGATTAATTCCCGAATATCTCCGGTGAAACACTTCCAATGAAATGAAAATAAGGGGAAAAAAATTCTTATTTTGAGCATTATCTTTTCTCTGTGAGGAGATGTTCTGCTTAGAAGAAGGAAGTAATTGCAGGCTGATAAAAGAAAGAGAAATTCTGAGGATACCGATCCCCTATTAAAAAATAGTCTCTAATAAAAATATAATAAAAATTTTAAAAAAATACAATAAAAAATATAATAAAAAAAGATTTAGAAAAGATAATAAAAAATACAATAAAAAAAATAAAATGAAGATAATTTCATGTGATGAGTAGGGAGGTGTTAGGTCTCAGTCCAGACGGAGCCGCCGATTTCGGATCCATTTCGGATTTAAGACTGCGTAAGGAAGGTGAGAGGTCGTCGGGGCTCGCTGTCGTAGGGGTGAAGTCGTCGGAGAGAGGCAATCATGATGGTATGGGCAGTGATGCCCCCGGTGGCTGACGACAGCTCTGACTGCTTTTGTAGTCGATCTGAACCACAACGCCTTTCTAAAAGAAGGGAAATGACACTAGTCACTTTGTCACATTAATAGATGACACTGAAATTCAAAATTTGGGACCATGGATTAGATCAAAAAGATGTCTGTACCACTCAGTTTATATTCTACAACCATTAAGTTCACATGTCATCAAAATGCATCATTTTTAGTTGAGTAATGTGACATATAGTCTTCATTTAAAAATTATTCATACAAGTATGGATAATCTTACCTTTAATTTTTTTTTTTAAATTATAATAATATCCTTCTTAAATTATAAAAATTTCTATTTCATAAAATATATCAACACGCCTATACAAATAGTCTTCACTTGGAGATTAGAAATAGAATTTATCTTTTTAATTTTAAAAAAAGGAACACAATCCACAAAATTGTTTGTGGTCCTCTCCATTTCTTTCAGAACTTTTCAACTCCTTATAAAAAAATAAAAAATAAAAAGATTAGAATTCCAAGATTTATGATAATCAAGTTGTTATTGACAAGATAAATCTCATAAAGAGATTTTATATAAAGTATGTTTATAAAGTGACTTGTAATTTAGATTGTAAAATTTTTATTTAAAACAAATTTAACGTATTACGTAAAAATAATGTCAAGTTATAAATTTAATTTGATGATATCTATTTGTAACTGTTTGCACAATACATGTGAACTTACAAATCACTTCATTAACATTACGTCTTGGGTGATCAATCCATTTGTCGTTACGAAACCAACCCAATAAAGTTCACGCTTTCTTTTCTACATTAACGTGCTCGACCATCTTCCAAGATTTCTCCTTTACCTTCTCTATATAAATCAACCCCATGCGCCAAACCTTCATAAATAGAAAAAACAACTTCTCAGGGTATATCTCTTTTTCTCTCCCTCAGTTCACCACTTTCTAAAATCCATAGCCATGTCTCAGGTAACTCCGTCAAACCCTTGTATGGTTTCCAAATCTGATTATCATTCAAGGTTTTCTTTTTGGTTTACTGTAACAACATTGATTTTACTCGTTCTGCTCATTGGAGGTCCATCTTTTACCCTTTCTGAGATGTATGATTTGATCTACATATAGAGCCGTTGATCTCAATGTGTTTTGATATTATGAAAGCTTACATTCGGGAAGGTCCTCTCAATCGGGATTCTATTTCCTTTTCTTGGGAGCGTTGACTTTGTTTTATTGACTCGGCCTGAAACTGGCACGGATCGAGTCATTCCCATAATTTTGATTTTGTGGGAAAAAAGGATTTAGTCCAGTATATTTGGAAATCTTAAACGAAAGATCGATTTGGTGCTCGGATTGGTTGGAAAATAAAATGTAAGGAGGAAGATTGGCTTAATTTTGTGAGTAAGGAACATAAGGAAGAATTTCACTCTAAGTTTTGTTGTATGATCGATACCATGTTTGACTCTATGGTGTAATCTTCCCAGTGAAGGGTAATATTTGATGGCCTGATCGGCAAATGTTTTTTTAATTAGCACCGGGTGTCCGGAACAGCGTCCCGACTAACCTGAATTTCTGTTTTTGTTTTGGTGCAGACCGTTGTTCTCAAGGTTGGTATGTCATGTGAAGGTTGCGTTGGGGCCGTGAAAAGGGTTTTGGGAAAAATGGAAGGTTTGTAGTACCCCTTTCATTTTAGCCTTTTTTCCCCATTGTTTTTCGCTTATGCTCGTTTCAATTGCCCTTAAATATGCTTGACTAATCGATCGAGATTATGTAAATCAACGCATGTAATCAAGATTAAAATTGAGCTTATGCTGGCTTTGTGTGTATTGTTGTCTTTGTTTTCTTCAATAAATTTCTTTGTCAAGTCTAAACTGTGTTTGTGGTATTGTTCATAAGAACAACCCTAGAAATTAGCGAGAAACAAAAGATTAGATATGGGAACGAAACATAAAATTAGGTTTATTACTATCTTACATTTGAAAGTATGCCTTTGTTTTTTGACCAGGAAGACAATTTAGAATTCATTCTATTTTATCTCTCCTGTCCTAATTGTTTTTGTTAAAATGACTATCTTTTTGATTGATTATGAAATTTACAGGTTCCTCAATTTTTACCCTAGTTGTGTGGTTTAATTAATTGGCACATATGTCATATTCAGTTGTGAAGAGAGACTCTGGTTTTGATGGTCTTTTCATTTTATTTTCTTTTAACAAAAATGAACTTGATAGACAATATATTCAACTTAAAATGAAATGTGTAGAGTAAACTTGTTTGGAAATTAATGCAGAGCTTTTAACCTGGCGGTTTCTCTTCCCCTATTAACTGCTGTTCCTGCTATTATCATGGGACTAGTGGTCTTTTTTTTTTTAAAAAAAATACAAGGGCGTGGGGGTTTCGAATCCAGGTTTTCCATCTGGAGAACTGGGTCATATGTCATCAGGCCATCAAGTTTTTGGCACGACTAATGGTCTTTAAGTTGTTGTTACCTTCTAAAATAATACATATCAGTGCACTTTTATACCATATGCAGGTGTAGACTCCTATGATATTGATTTGAAGGAGCAGAAGGTGACAGTGAAAGGCAATGTGCAGCCTGAGGCAGTTCTGCAGACTGTTTCAAAAACTGGAAAGAAGACTAGCTTCTGGGAAGCTGGAGAACCAGCTAAAGCTTAAATCATAACACTGCTTGCTTTGTTGTTATATGTAGTCTATAAATCATTATAGCTTGTTGAACTTATATAGCACAATATCATGTGTACCTATGAAGTTTGACATTTGATTTTCAGATGAGCAAAATCTGAATTCAGTATGAATAATTAATGCAAAACTGCCTCTTGTTGGATTTTGAATTCCAGTAATCTCTTTCTTAGATAGAAACCTAAAAAGACGTCTGCGTGGAAAAACTTCACAAAGAGAGGGCCTGTGCATTCTGGAAGATTAGTCAGGATATTGTTCTTGGACAGGGCCGGTATTGGCCAATAAAAAAAAAATTGGCAAAGAAACGTCAACATCATAAGGAAGAATACAAGGCGAATTAACAATCAAATAAATAATTGTTGACAAGGAAAAAGTATACAATTAATGAACTGTTTGCTTGGGTGAAAACCATGGGTGCAACTAACTATATGGTTGGCAATCACAGATATCCCATAAAAGCCAGTTGGAATGTTAGATTGCTAATTGGTGTCTGGTGATTCATTTTTTGCTCATTTTAGCTAAGAATCAAACTTAAAACTAAAAAATTTGTGGGTTTTGGATTGATTGAATCTTAGCCCTTTAAAAGAAATCAATAAAACTTAT
Source organism: Platycarya longipes (assembly GCA_036559045.1). NCBI lineage: Eukaryota > Viridiplantae > Streptophyta > Magnoliopsida > Fagales > Juglandaceae > Platycarya > Platycarya longipes. The sequence continues at coordinate 33,516,443 of CM071801.1, forward strand.
CCCTTTTATGGCAGGTGGTGGTGGCGCATTAATCCATGATAATTTAGCGCCCTTAATTTATTCACCCCTTCCCACACTATCCATTAACCTATTAAAATTTACATTTTTTATTTACACAATGGGATAAAATATTGATCCTAAAGTAAGAAAGAATTGCTATAGACATAAAAAAACTATATAAAGAAAAATTTACAAACTGATGTGGTTTTATAATATTTATTAGGTCTTCTTCATAATTAAAATAACTTTACAATTTAACGTACCATATCAATTCATTTCAGTTTGTAGACTTATTTTTATATAGTTATTTTGTGATTAAAGCATTTTCCAAAATAAAATATAAGGCTGTTATGTACCCAAATAATTGTTGTTTGGATTAAAGTGATCAAAATTCGAGGTTGATCAGCGTTTAAAGGAAAGAGAGGAACAAGAGAGGCGGAACTTGCATAAAATCTATGGAGTCCCTTCATTACAAGGTATCAACCATGGTTTCTACATGAATTGGGCTTTTTACTTGTTTTTAACAACTTGGGCTGGAAACCATAACAGATGAGCGCATACATAAACCCAACGGGCCAACAGACCAGGAGGCTTCGACGCCAATGAAGCCTATAACCAAACGAAGCCTGATCGGTATGACCGTATGAGACCAGACCAGTGCTCGAACAGGCATGGCATAAAGTCCCTTTGAGTTTGAGATGACAGTGGAGGGCAGCGCTGAAGATGTTTAGCTTCGAAAAATCTTTGGAACCTCTGTAGATAGGTACATTGCATGTAACATTCTCATGCAAAGATAAATCTGGTATTTTCCAGGACCCATCTTTTCTCACAAGCACTAGTTTTTTTTTTTTTTTTTTTAATTTTATTTCTTGGGTTCTACTTAATATAATGCTTATTATCGGTCTTTGAAGATGTCCTCGAATTCGTTTATCAGCCACCTTCCTATAGTTCTCGAATTCCCTCAAGATGACTTTTGGTCGTCTTCTGCGCCATTTTGGCGACACCAGATGTATCCTCAAAGGCAGAGCAGTCCATGGAAAGATAATCACATCTGGGTCCCGCCCGGATGTCTATGCAAACAACCATTTGATCTCATTGTATGCAAAATCCAATCGTATGGATGATGCTCGCAAAGTGTTTGATGCAATGCCTGAAAGAAACCTTATTTCGTGGACTGCTTTGATATCTGGGTATTCGCAAACTGGTTTCGAAGAAGAAGCTTTAAATTGTTTCAGATTAATGGTTATTGATGGTTTCATTCCAAATCCTTATACATATGTTGGAGCCATATCTGCTTGTGCTAGTATAGGCGACGCACGAGCTGGTAAGGAGATTCATGGAAGGATTTATAGACATGAGCAAGATTTGAATGGCCGAGTCAGTAATTGCTTGATCAATATGTATGGGAAATGTGGTTTGTTGAACTCTGCACGGCATGTGTTTGATGCAACTTTGAACCCGGATTTAGTTACTTGGACTTCGATACTTGCCTGTTATTGTCAATGTGGGGAAAATCTGGAGGGGTTAAAGATTTTCATGCAGTCACAGAAGGAAGGAGTAGAGGTTAGTGAATTTTCTTGTGCAAGTATGTTGGGAGCTTGTGCTGCACTTGAGAACTTGAAGGTTGGGATGCAATTGCATTCCCTTGTCATCAAGTGTGCGTTTGGATTAGACAACTTCGTTATGACAGCATTGATAAATCTTTATGCCAAGTGTGGAGAATTACACTCTAGTCATCAGGCATTTTTGGAGGTGGACAAGCCACAGTTGCAGGCTTGGACTGCATTAATGGGAGGCTATGCTCAACAAGGAAAAGAAAGAGACGCCATTGATCTTTTCCACAAGTTCCATTCTTCGGGTTTGAAACCTGGCGAAAGGACATTCTCGTCAGTACTTGGAGCATTTGCAAATATGGCAGACGTTGAAGTTGGAAAACAACTCCACTCTTTGATCATTAAGATGGGATTCATTTCATTCACATTTGTTGGCAACGCAGTTCTGGATTTTTACTCAAAATGTGGGCTTCTGGGGGAATCATCAAAGACTTTCGAGGAAATTCTTGAACATGATGTTGTCTCCTGGAATGCATTGATTTCTGGGCATCTTAGATCAGGTCATCATGGAGAAGCTGTTGAGCTTCTAAAGGATATGTTGATCGAAGGATTTGAACCTAATCTTTACACATATTCTAGCATTTTGAGCATCTGTGGTGATCTCCCAGCCATTGAGTGGGGGAGACAAACGCATTGCTGCATCATGAAACCTGGGTTCAACACCAATGTGGTTGTAGGGAGTGCTCTTATAGACATGTACGCTAAGTGCGGAAGGGTAAGTGAAGCTCGGAAAGTTTTTGATAACCTAATTACAAAAAACTTAGTTTCTTATAATACCATGCTTGTGGGATATGCACAACATGGTCTTGGCAGAGAAGCTTTAGAGATCCATAGCATGATGCAGAGAAATGGAATTGAGCCTAATGACATAACATTTCTTGGAGTATTATCTGCCTGTGGGCATGTGGGACTTGTAGAGGAGGGATGGGGCCACTTTAATTCCATGATCAGTGACCATGGCATTGCCCCAAGGACAGATCATATAGCTTCTTTGGTCAGCCTTTTTGCCCGTAAAGGACAGACGAAAAGAGCTTTTGAGTTCATAAAGAGTTTTCCCATGGATCCTGATAAGGTGGTCTGGCGGTGTCTCTTGTCTGGCTGCAAAATTCACAAGGATTTGGCTCTAGCAAGATATGCTGCAGAGAAGATCTTGAGTATTGATCCAGAAGATACTTCAGCTCATATCACCCTATCAAATATATATGCTGAGGCCAAGATGTGGAATGAAGTAGCAAAAGTGAGGAAAGTAATGAAGATAAAGGATTTAAAGAAAGACACAGGATATAGCTGGGCTGAACTGAAGAACAAGATATATTACTTTTCTGCAAATCATTATAGACAATTCCAAGAAACCAATCTCCATCAGGTTTTGAATGGGTTAACAGAGCAGTTGTTTGATGCAGGATACGTACCTGATGCCATGTTCTTATTGCACCCCAGTGACCAACCTAGGGAGATTGGATAGAAAAAGTATTCGGTCATACAGCATGAAATATACTGAAGTCGTTTACAGTGAGAAAATAAGACACGTGAATCAGTGACAATCTGAGATAATAGATAATGGCATTAGATGTTATGAAGAGGAGGATTTCACATGCATAGAATGTTTGAAAATTCAAAAATGGTGCTGACTTGTTATATACACCTTGTAAGTAGGCAGTCTGAGGTCACGTTGTAACACTGAAAGATGCAAGTGACGGGAGATAAGAAGTATGTTCAAGACTGATAGTGTAGGAGGAGGATCCCTAGGTGAGAGGTTAACAAACTCAAGGCATTGTAGCCTTAGTTTCAGAAGGTAGTCTCCAACACCCCTGATTCTCGGGCCTGCTCCTGTTGACCATTTCAAAGAAAGCTAATGCCCTAATTGATATGAGCTTACTCCTTTTTTTGACTTGATCCTCAGCAATATCTTTCTTTGGATGATGGATCCCTTCTCTTTGGGCTCAAGACTATTAGACAAGGTTCTCTTATAATGGCTTGTTCTTCTGTTTGAGAAAATATACATGATTCAGAGGGTCCACATCAGCTGTTCTCAATCTCAAAAGAAGCTTGAAACTGGAGTGGTTCAAAGTTCTTTGGTTCTCCAAGTTTACTTCCTTCCTGCACTGATTTGCTGATATCGTAGCTCTCATGATTGTCAACAGGGGAAATAATCTGACTAAAATAGTAAAAGCTCAGGATTATTAAAACAAGTACAAAATTGGGTTGGGTACCCGAATTTCATCGAGGTTGATTCTATCATCCTTGAGGAAGAAGACAAAGAAGCTGCCAAGGTTGTTCTCATCACTTGGACGGTAATGTCCATCCACTGTATGCCGATGCAGGCGGGCAGGAAGCTATGAGCACAATATTCACCAATTATGTTGGTAAACTATATCCATCATCAAATTAAAGTTGGAAGTATTTACAAAATGATGTTCTATTATGTTCACTAGTCTTGATCCTACCAGAATTGACAGTGTAAGCTGCTCTGTGGAATAGCCCATGATTGCTATTACAGAAATTATAAATCAAAGATGATCCTGTGAACTCGTTTAAACTAAATTGTATCTCATATCTTTACACAATCCCTCTCCAAACCTGCCTAAATTATCAAATTGTATGACACCATTACTTATTTATCACATTTTAAAAAATGACATTCTTTCAATGTTGCCTATGTGAATGCTGTTTTCATTCTGCTCTGTGAGAGTTGAAGAAAGAAACCGTGCCTTGCATAGTCTCCAGACACCTGCAAACATTCCCACCCTTTTCTTAGAATGAGAGAAATATTTCAATCTTACAGAATAAATGTATGAAACATGAGGTGATACTTACCAAAGCTCTTAAGCAAAGAGTTTTGAGTTTTTAGTTCTGAGTTCAAGATAAAAGATCAAAGCTGCTAGGAGTTTTGAGTCAATGTTACAAACGCTGCACTCATTTTTAGTGCTCGGGAAGGATGCGATTGATGGAGGGGGTTTGGCTCCTCTCGGATCTGTCTTTATAGATCATATTTTTTTTAATTCTAAACAAAAGTTTGCACATCCTATACATCTACTTAAAAATATGATTTTACTTTTTTTTATCATTTTTTATTTTATATTTAAAAATTTTTGGTGTGCAAAATATGCAGGCTTCTGTATAACATAAATCTGTTTTTTAAATATATTTTTTAATATGAACGTACCAAATCAAAACATATTAATTTATAATATAAATATAAAACCTTATTATAATTATTCTTCGTTCGCAAATTAATGATAACATAAACACTTGCAACTTTCTTATATTTCTATCTTTGTTTACCGATTTACAACATTAAAAATAAATAAAAAAGAAGCTCGCAACATCTTTGTTTACCGGATTTGCATCTGGATGAAGAGTCCTAAATTTTCCCAAGGATTTGTCGACCATACTGTCTGTCTTTATTTTTAGAGTAATGCCACTAGTCCTTTTCAATTTGTCTATTTGGTGTGTCTTAATGTAATTTGTAATTTTATACATTTTTTAAATATGTTTAAATATTTTTAAAAAATATAAAAATATCAATATACTGATAATCACTTCCTTAATTATCAAGGTTTTTTTTTAAAAAATTAAATACTTAAACAATCAAAATAAAAAAGTAAAATAAGTCAACATGATAGCATTTTCCTTATTTTTAATTTTAACCCCACATTGAAAATCTACTTTGCATTTAGCAGTGTATCGCAGTGTGTCTTATCCTGGTTAGCAAATTATCTCTCCCGTGAAAAGACCTAGTAGCGTAGAAGGAAAACCGGGAAAGCGAGATCTCCGACTACCCTATAACCAAACAATTCCTATTGCAGCCCGCATCGATCCAAACATCCCAAAATCAAACCCTAACCCTAGTTGTATATCTTATAAAACTGTACTAAACCCTGAGAACCTTTCGGCTGTGTCGCACTCATTTCCATTCTCTAAGATTCACTAGCCCTCATAGTATTTTCTCCTTCTTTCTCGACCTCTTTGTCTGTCTCTCAACTTATTGATTAAACCTAATTAAGATGAGTTGGCTTTGCAGGAAAAAATAAAATGAAGGTGATAGCTGCGTATTTGCTGGCTGTTTTGGGAGGGAACATCAGCCCTTCAGCTGAGAATTTGAAAGACATCCTTGGATCCGGTATTCTCTATCTCTCTCACATTCGTGATTTTATATGTAAATAGATCACTTTCGCATTAAACAAATGTTGCCTTCTGCAAAATTTTCAGATGAATAACTTTTGGCTGTCAATTTGGGTTCAGATGATTGCATTTAATTACATTAAAGGGAAAAGAAACTACTTACTAGTTTTGTTTTCCTTCCCTTCAAGTGGGTACAGATGATTGCAGTCGTTGCTTCCAAGTTTATTAAATTTGATGCTCCGTTTCGTATATGGAATCCAGGGGATATATTACTGTTATCTCGTTAATCAATAAGTTTTTACCAATCGAACGAGCTTTTTCCCTTCTGTGTTGGCTGTAGTCTGTAATACCGCTTCAGGGTTGATCTGCACTCATAACTTAGATTAGTTTTGGCAGTAGTTTATATGTTTTAATAATGGGGATGAATTAGAAGATTTTCGGTTGAAGAAGTAGACATAATATGATGCTAATTGGATGGAATGCCGAGCATGATTGTTACACTTGACCTAATTGGGCTTCTGTTTTTATCTGGGTGGGTTCATGGGTAGTGGAATTTATTTTTTTGATAGGTAAACAAAACTTTATTACTAAAAGAATAGGCCTAGCCCAGTATATACAAGGGGCACAAGAGAGACAAGTAAATCATGAAGGACCATGCCATTGATGTCAATAGCAATGGCCCAATTACATAGCGTGTTATAAAATTAAACCAGCAATTCCTCTAGCAATCTCTGCTTGTCTTCAAATATCCGTGCATTCTGCTCTTGCCATAAACACCACATGATACACAGTGGGATCATCTTCCAAACTCCCGAGATCTGATGCATACCTCCAATGTTTGGTCAGCTGGCCACGGCTGCCACCAGAGTCCGCAGCGTGACCCAACCCAACTCTACTAAACACCTCAGCCCATATGGCCCGCATGAAAAGTGGAATCTTGAGCAACAAGTGGAAGATTTTCATTAATTGAGCTTTTCTTTTCTTTTTTTTAAAGGGAGGGGGGTGCCATACCCCATTTTCATTCTTTTATATGAAAACTAATTTAGGATTTTGTACATGTTGTACAGGGTTTACTGATTTTAATAAAATAATCACCTAGGACAGGCTTGCTGGTCCTGCCAATTAATTCATGTTATGAGTAGAAATTTTTATGTTGTTTCAGTTGATATTTTCTTTGTTGTTTTGGTTTGATTTATCGGGTGTCATATTAAATTTCCATGACTATCTAAATCTTGTTTCGGTTTGATTCTTTTAGTGGTAAATCCAGTTCTAATGTGAATTAGAAATTTTTATGCTTTTAATTACTTGGCCCATTTTAGGTTCAGAATTAATCTGGACTCCTGGTTGATGCTTTTATACCATGATTATGGCTAACATATTCTGTAAATTGAAATCAAAGAAATGTATTATTCATTAATAGTTACTTCTCTCTGATAAATAAATAAAAAAAAAACCTAACTATGTAGTTGGAGCTGAAGTTGATGATGATAAGATTGAGCTGCTCCTGTCTGAGGTGAAGGGTAAAGACATTACTGAGCTTATTGCATCTGGAAGAGAGAAATTGGCATCTGTCCCTTCTGGCGGTGGTGGTGGTGCTGTTGCAGTTGCAGCAACGGGTGGTGGTGGCGGTGCTGCCGCTGCTCCTGCTGCAGCAGAGGCAAAGAAAGAGGAAAAGGTGGAAGAGAAAGAGGAATCAGACGATGTAAGTATTCTGCAATAAAATTGCATTACCTGAAGTTAGTGAAATTAACCTTCTAAGATTGGCCGTCCGGGCTAAATTCTTCCGGCCATCCTCAGTTTCAAGAACCTTAATTTTATCAAATTATTTTTTAAGCATGTGTTGCTGCAATACCAAGCCAAATTGAGCCGTTGATATCTTAAACTTTTTAAATGGGACAACCCCCACACTTGGGATGTTGCGTGCCATTGGTGGGAGCATGGAAAGAGACTGGGCCCAATAGACTCCTTGGAGAATAGTGGGAATGTAGAACATTTCCCCATATGTTCTCTATAGACTGAAATATTTCACATAGGGGCACGAACCACTTGCTTTTTTTTTTTTTCAAACAGTTCCATTCAAGTCCTATTTTTTCTGATAGGAAAGAGACTGGGCCCAATAGACTCCTTGCAGAATAGTGGGAATGTAGAACAATTCCACATAGGGGCACGATCTACTTGCTTTTGCAAACAGTTCCATTCAAATCCCATTTTTTCTGATGTTTCTTTTTGTTTGCTTTTTGCAGGATATGGGCTTCAGTCTGTTCGATTGAGAAATTAGAATATCATGTTATGTTTCAAGATTACTCCAATTCAGGGCTTGTTAGAAATCACAAGTTCATGTTTCTGCAGGCTGTTTTTGTTTTTTAATGTTTGGGTCTCTTTTCAGACTGGGAAGTTATGCAGAAATCTTACAGATTAACTTAGTACCGTTCTTTCGAATATTGCAAGTTGTTTTCTGGTTCTTGAGATAATGATATGATCTACTAATTCCCAGTGGTATTTGGAGCTAGTTGTTCATCTCCAGAGAGATATTTTCTATTCTCAGTTGACCAACTACTGCTATGCTAGCATCTACTCTCACCTCCATTGTATCAGAAAAAGCTTACTCCAAGAAATTTTCCCAGAAAGAATTATATTTTGTTTTCTTGGCAAGTAAAATGCCCAAAGCACAAAACCGTATATAGTCCATGATCTGTATTCTGACAAGTTCAAAGGGAGAGTACCTTAATTAGGGGCATATTTATGCAGAATTTTATATTGGAACGTCTAATAAAAAATTAAGTTGTCGAATGTAGAAGCCCCATAAATTCATAAACTCGTCCAATGCATGATTTCTTACGTTTTATAATGTCCAACTTATTAATTTTATTGTCTTTTATTCAATTAAGAAATGCATATAGGTTATGATTACTAAAAACAAAGTTTGTGACTAATGATTTGGAGCTTATTCTGCATGGTACCCAAAAACGAAAAAGAAAATATAAATAAAAACAGAACTTGTGTATTATATTGAGCAGGCCAGCTGCCTTGACAGGCCCACTTCAAAAAAAATATTGTTTGGAAAATAAACACCCAATTCAAAACTAAATGGGAAAAAACAAAAGGAGACAAATGGACATGCTATCAAAAATGTGGTATGGTATCCAAGGCATGCTTTTCTTATATATAGAACATAAAGGCTTTTGAATTCATGTGCATCAAATAGTGTGTCTGTAGTGTATGAAACCTAGCAACCTTTGTCTGAAGCTTCCTTCATCCTCAACCTCTCTAATAATACTCTACTGGATTGCCTGAACCCTTGTCGGCCGGGACAAAGTCCCGGTGAGTCACCGGACGGGGAATGTAGGGTGGCTTTGCACATCTTAGCAATGCCCAATTAACCCCATCAAAGAAGGGATGGTATTTAATTGCCGTGGCACCCATTGTAGACCCCATTCTCCTAGTGGGGTCCTTCATTAGAAGTTGTATCATCAAGTCTTTAGCCGAGGCAGGCAAAGTTGGTTCCTTTGGAAATTGTAGGGCCCTTGCCACTATGTTTGTTAGGGTCAAATCATGGCCAATACCCTTAAACGGTGTCACTCCATAGAACATTTCATACATGAAAATCCCAAGTGTCCACCAATCTACTGCACTGCCATGTCCTTCGCCGGAAACAATTTCCGGCGCCAAGTACTCGTGGGTCCCCACAAATGACATTGATCGGACGTCAATTGGTTCTGCCACGATCTCGAGGGTCCCACGATGATCTGACCTCTTCTTGCGCTTGCGTTTTGGATGAAAGCACGTCGATACAGCTGGCGCAATACAATTGGGTAGAATACATGATGAGGTCTCAAAATGAGAAGGGTCGTTCTGGTATTCGTTGGTCGGATTTTGAAGTACTTGAGGGTTTTGGTCGGAAACAAGTTGAGCTGTTGATGTGGAGCTGTCACTTTTAAGGGAGAGATCAAAATCCGTCAGCATTATGTGACCGTCGGATCTCACTAGTACATTTTCAGGTTTAAGATCCCGATAGATAATACCCATCATGTGTAGGTATTCTAGGGCAACGACAACTTCTGAAGCATAAAAACTGAAACACAAACATCCATGAAAAAACTCATGTTAGCATCATCATCAACATGTTCGATCTCATGATTCAAATGAATATTGAAAAGATGAAAAAGAGAGTTTAATTAATCTCATAATTGAGTTGCAAAATAAAGTGGGATCCACAGTGGATGGATATATGCATGACCTTTGACCAAAAGAAAGTGGAAATAATGTGGCCACAATGTGAGGAGGAGGAAGCCATGGAAGATGCAGAATAACTACAATCTTTCACGAGAGGGTCCACCATGGATTGGGTTAATGCTGTACACTCTGAATATTGTCATCATGATCATGAAGTTGAAGTTGAAGTTGAAGTATGGACAAGATTAATAAAAGAGAAAATCTTCGACCATGCCTAGCTAGCTATAGCTAGCCTTTACATCAAACAGGCTTATAAACATGATTACCACTTTGGGGATCATGCATTAACCAGAAGTTTAACAATTATTACTATAATTATATAGTGCTCTTTTGTTGTTTTTTCTGATCACCATTAATCTTTCTCACGAGAAATAAATTATAATTTATTATATATGTGAGGTTAAAAGTAGCGCTACCTTAAAATAATATGACCCATATTATATATATATATATATATGAGACAATCTCTCTAAAATAAACTAATTAGGAGACGTAGCTAGTATTATATTAATCTAGACTATGAAGATGATCTCACAAATGTAAAATTAAGGTGGTATAGATAAATCGTTTTAGAGAGTTTACCTATTTCATTTGGTTCTCCTTTGCTGTAATTGAACTGATTAAAAGGACAATTATGGCCGATTATAATCATCTAGAATTCTTGAAGGAATTTCATGCAATGAAAAGTTTTTAAACGAGTAATACTAGATCATTTCTAAAGTTTGCAAGTACCGCACATTGCATTTGAAAGAAAGTAGGATCTATTATTAAAGAATAATCGGGTTACATATTTGTTTACTTTTGCACAAAATTTGCACACCCTAACACTGCATACTTTAAGATTGTAAATAAACATTTCTCTTCTTAAAATTACGATCATTACTTTTATGTAATTGATTTGAAGCAGCCTAATTTGAATAAAACTTGGCCAAAATAAGTGATCATGTGTGGAAGCTTTAACTTGGTGGTGCTCTCTGAATTTCAAGTAGTTTCTTCTATCTAACGTGAAAGTGGGATTAATGATGATCCAAGGCGCGACAGACCCACCAAAGACAAAGAACAAACACATGGACCCCCACAAACAATATTGAACAGAGGAATTAGGATCCCACTGTCCCACTTATTATGATGCATCATGGGTCCTCCTCATGCTCTCGTAAAATCATATTTATAACATAAATAATGCCATAACCATACATACCCTACATGCATTATAACTCTCCATATGGCACTTCTACAAACACACACACCCAGCAAGCATAATAATGCTACGTAATCAGTAACTGTATATACGCACCGTACGGCTGCCTCGTCGAACCTTTTTTCCGGTTGGTTTTGACGGATAACATGGAGGTCGCCGCCCGGACAGAACTCGGTCAGCAGACAAGACCACCTTAGCGAGTCCAAGGTGGCATAAAGCCTAGGCAGAAAAGGATGGTCCAAGATTTCCAGTATTTCCCTCTCTATTCTTGCCCTATCGTCCTTGTTCCTGGTGACAAGCTCTTTCTTGTCCATCACCTTGGCGGCGAACATGCACCCATTACTACCCTTTAGCTCCACCAGGTACACGCTGCCTATGTCGCCGCTGCCGAGGCGGTGGAGGAAGCGGAGGTCCTCGAGGCCTAGCGTCGCGGCGTTTTCAGATTTCACACGGCAGATTGCTGCCCAACATGGATCGTTGGGGGGCGCGTGAGGCTTGGCGGAGGAGGAGGCTTGGGTTGCCGAACTCGTGCTGCACTTAATTTCATTAATGGGAGTACTAATGGTGGAGGTGGTTGTCGTAGTGGTAGTTGTGGTGGCAGAAGTGGTGGTTGAATTGATGCTAAGGTTGTCGATATCGTCAGAGACATCATCGACACATGGTTGCATGGTGGTGGAAAAGATTGGGACGAAGGTGAAGCCACCCTTTGGCGCAGAAGAGTAAAATGGCTGATGGAGGAGAGAGTGGGGAAGAGAAAATGAGAGGGAGAGGCTTTTGAAGGTTGGGGATGGACGGAACGGGCCGGTAGTGTGAGAATGGGCCATATGGCCGGCTTCTGTTCTAATAGGGCCCAATAGCATTATATAAATGGGTAATATAATTTTAAACTTATCGTGCCATCAAATCAAGTGGGTTGCTCCAAAATATCGAATGGTGTTAATATGAATATTATTAATATTGAAATCATTATCTTATATATCATATCTATTAGGAAGATGTTAATTTTATATCCTTTTAATGAGAATTTTTTCGTCTCTTGGGTTAATCACAGCCAAATGAATACTTTGAAAATTAATTCTACTTATCATCTTTACATACTACATATCATATTTATTTTAATTTGTTCATAACAAATATATGGTATATAAATGATAAGTAGAATAACTCAATTAATTTAACAAGATGAATCTTCCCCATTTGCCGCTTTCGTCATGATGTGCAGGTAAATTGTTCTTTTGGTTTAATTATTTTGTTTTTATATGCTTGTGTTTTTCTTGCAGGTCTTTTTTGTTTTGTGGTGGATTGGTCTGTTTTTATTTCCTATATTGTATTTCTTTTGGAATTGTATTTGGATACTAATGAAGTTTTTATGCTTCTTTGACATTTTTTAGGCCTGGATTTTGGAATTTCTTGTTTATTTGTATTCTTCAAGTGTCGGTTTGTAATCACGATTTTCCTCTACTACAAATGAGAGCTATAAATAAACTTGGAATACCATCCTCTTCTTAAAATAAAAAATAAATTTAATTTAACAAAAATAAAAAATAATATTAAAATATATAAAGATATGAATTGAAATGATAAATAGCATTCATTTTTCTACTCTTCCTGTATTGTAATAGATTCCCTAAGACAATGCCATCCATTTATTACTTGATGTACAGTATACAAAATGATAGTATCTTTGTGGCCTATACTATAAGAGGGTGCTGCCTATCAAAAATGCTAGGGACAAACGTCATAAACAAACAACAGACAAAAATTAATAATGTGGTGTTTGGTGTCTGCTATGTGTGCTGCACCATATCTGTCGTTTATCTCTTACGTTTGTCTCTAGCATTGCTCGCTTTCTATAATCCTAAACAGGCAAAAAACCCATCTTTACAAATAGAGAAGCTTACAACAATGCTATGATACATGAATAAGACCTGTGTGCCAGTTTGTGCTCAACACAACCATTGCATGAAGAGTTCCAACAGACCCAAGCAATCGAAATATAAGTTTGATAAATTAAACCCTAAATCGGGCACAACGTAACCAATCTTCGTATGGACGAACTGCCTGGCACCACGGCATCAGAGTTAGTATAGAATGTTCATACTATGTAGGTCTGTTTCAAATTCTTCTGACCACGCTTTCTTCTTGGGTTGGCATTGATCATGCAAGAGAATGCATTGACAAGATCAGAATCCTCTTCTGTAACCAAAATCTTAGCTTTGATAGGATCAGCAAGCAGGAGCTTTGCCACAAGGTATCCTGCAATTGACCAGGTCTGGAATAGGCGTGCTTGTTTTCCGATGAATCTTCCTCTTTTGGTGTCATAATATTCCGGCCAGTTGTCTTTTGATAAACGTTTCTCAGCAATCTCAACAGCTCTCGCAGCAATTTCTGGTCTATTCATCTTTATGCAGGCAACTGTGAACTGCAAAGATTTCAAGACTGTTAAATTACTGTATGTGTTTGGGAGAGAGAGAGAGAGAGATTAGTATATTAACATCAAAAGTTCAAAACTGCCAAATAAGTGTAAAATGCGTATCTTTTTTGCTTGAAACACAGATTTTGCTAATTAATACCACCACAACTAACCTGCCAGAGCAGAGTTGGCCAAGAACCTGCATTGTGGTAGGACCAAGGGCTGCACCAAAAATAAATGAACCAGAATGAATGAAACAGCAAAGTCAAAGAAATTGTATATCATCATTATAAAGGTGAATACAGGATGCATTACGTGTTCTTCGGATCACTTCCTGTGGTAATCTGCCACTCCCGACCTTCAAGAGCAGGATAACATATCTTGAAGGGCATATCTGCCACCAAATCTACCCATTTGGCTTCAATCAGGTCCAATATGGCATGTGACTGATCCGCTGTTGCAAGACTGCTTACAACAGACCACAAGTTTCCTAGAGAAAAAAATCGGAAATCCATGTGAGCTGGTTGCAAGTTTCCAATTAGATAGCCACCTCTATTGGGTATCCATTCCACCAACCAAGGAGAAATCTGATCCGGGTAAATATTGAACTTATTAACTGCATCATATGAGTACTCTTCAGTCTTATAGCGGTAAATCTCGTTCAGTTTTTTTGAATCAATCCAATAATACTCCCTGATATGAAATGACAGAGCTACCAGACGATTGTTCAGAGCCCGCAGAAGATCAGCGGATCCATCCTCTGGAGCAAGCATTTCGCGTGCACAGAGTAATGCTGAATAAAATAGTGCCTACAAGAATAAAACAATCATATCAGACACGAATCATAGTTCTTTTACTTGGAAACAAGGAGAGGGTACAAAACATGTGTTCCAAATGTTACAAGTAATACAACCTCCTTCCAAATAACCTTTTGATAATTTTTCTTGACAAATAACAAGAACCTGCAAATTATATATCATTTTGCATGCTATTGTAACAAAAGAAAAAACAATCCAAAATATTCCTATATCCAGATTAATAGAAATTATTTAATGTTTCCCCCCTCTTTTCAAAGTCTCATATTGCAATCTCCAAATTCAAAATTACAGAAGCTTTTGGAAGTTATCAAAAGTGACCATTCAAAGATGATATGAGAGCTTATATACCTGTATTTCTAAAGGATGGCCATGAATTCCCATTCGACGATCTATCATGCAGGAACCGTCTGTCACTAATAATGTAGGAAACATATCAAACCCATCAGCAATACATAGCCTTAGAATCATCTTAATTCCTGTTTGCACATCAACTCTCTCCTGAACAGAGAGGTCCCCAGAGCATTTTCCATAGGCACGTAATAAGATAATCCACCATAATCCTGAAATTGACAATAGCCCAATCAAGATTCAGCATTGCAAGAAACTAGTCAAACATGAGATTTTTCTCTTTAGAAAACCATTGACTTATGAGAAAACTGACCAGAATCAACTGGTGCAACACGGCCAATTGCAGCCTCTCCAAAGTCAGGATCCAATACCTCTTCTGTTGCATAATCATCACCATCCAGAGGAACTGTGCGCACCTTGAAGCTAGCAGGCATCAACCCTTGACCGGGACTATGACAATCCATTGTTTTCTCCCAACTCTGCAGTACAGTGATTCATGTGTACAAAAAGGGAATTAATAATTTTCCCAGATGGACTTGCATATGCAACAAGCATAGTGTGTAGCAATATATACATATATATATATATATATATTTATATATATTCAAACCAACTTTACAGGCAGCCAAGCCATGAATCCCATGCAAATATCGCACTATAGAAACTGGATCTATTTAGTTGATTTGCAGTTAGACATAAAGAAAAGTTCCGTTGCTGAACTGTGACATCAGATCTCATATTAACTATTGCATTAAAACAATATTTCAAGGAGTTGGTGCAACAAAAAATATAATCTATGTAAGCCAATAACAATTTAAACAAATGTATCTTTCACATCTATAAGATTACAAAAAAATTGAACCACAAAATCCGATACGACACCAAAAACCATATGAAAGCAAACTTTAACATGAGAAAATAAGCTAGGCAAACGACTTGGCCCAAGCATTAAACTGTCAGCATCATTGACTAAGGGATTACCTGCAACTGAAGCGTATGAAGGATAAAGTTTCGAACAATCTCATACTCTCCCTTCAATAAGAAAGCTATGCCAGAAGGTATGAAATCTCGAATAAAAACCTGATCATAATTTAACGTGTTGGAACTAGTCGGATCCTTTGCAGCAATTGTTCCAATTGGACTGCCACAATAATAAACCATCGACTCCCGGAGTAATTCCCATGCTTCATCCTCAATGGAGTCAATACTAACCTTGTGAAATGTTGTATCTCCCAGGGCTCCATTTGTTCCATTAGATGTCATGACCTCATTTTCCTGTTTTAACCGTTGAAGATCCTGAAACTCCAGAATATTTGATGCATTTACCATACTGTTTATGGGGTTTAGTTTCTTTGCATTATCCACAAACCATGTCCCAGAGCCATCTTCAGAAGATATACCACCTGAACTCTCATCCCTTTGGCATTTGCAATGCTGAAGACAAGAAGGATCAATTTTTGTATTTCTAAGAAAACCATTGCATATCCCTTGAACTCCATACTGTGGCATACTTGAGCGCTTGAGAAATTGCGAACAACTTGAGTCTCTTCTCCTCGAGCATTTGAAACGGTACTTAAATGCACATCTTGAGCCTGATTTGCTAAAACACGGGTTACTATAGAAAAGACGAAGTCCAACCCCAGACAAAACTTGCAGCACTGCTTCAGAAGAGCCCATCGATAAAATACTTGTATCAAACTAATATCAAACTTGGTAAAAAAGAATCCAAAAAATCCCGTTTGGTTCAAGGCACCTGCATAGTGCACATTAAAGCAGAAACAACTATAAATCATCAAAGCCCTCAATGTCCTCAGATTTGTTTCAATAATGTCTAAAGTCAGAGAACAAATTCAAACCAACCTAGATTTTTTTTATGGGTAATCAAGAAATTTTATTCATAATATAAGACATAGCCTAAGTATACATGAAGTATAAATGAGAATTACCTTTTTTTTTTATAAGTAATATACGTGAGAAGTACCTAGAGGATTTACAACCAAAAGTAGAAAATCATGAACATTTAGTCCATTAAAATCAATGATCCCCCCTATAACAAAAAATGTTTAAAAAAAAAAAAGAACTCATCCAATGTCCTAGCGATCCTCAAAGCTTCTATCATTTGAGATGAAATCTTAAGTCATTTGCATATTGCAAACCATAAATACTTGAATAATACGAATTTATCAAAAAAAAAAAAAAACTTGAATAATACGAGATATTGCCCCGTATTTGGTAACTGAGAAATTATCTAGGAGAACATGAAGATAAAATACAGATATATATACTGAATACTGAATTTTTCATTGCTGTTACCTATTAAACAACAAAAAAGTATGTCCATATCTTTCTTTCACTCTCAAAGAACCCAAAGCGGGATCTCTCTTCTTGTCTTCCAAAAACGTAAAAATAAGCACCCGAAACGATTATCGAGCGTAAAGCTATTAACGGCGCTAACCGAACGGAAAACAAAACTGGTTCATGTTTTCCAGAAACAAAAGTTGCCAAAACTGTAGAGTATATCAATATATGTACAAATAGAATTACAATCCACGAACAATCATTTCAAAGATGCTAAGTTGTGAAAGAAGGTAATTAGAATGTTCGGAATAATACCGGAAGAATAAAGATTGGGGAGCTGCAAATGGAAACCCAGACTAATTAACACACAACAGCAACCAGAAAAGAAAGTAGAAGGTAAAGAGAAAAATACATACCCAGTTAAACGAAGAAGTTCAAATCTTTTCTACGCGCAGCGTAAATTAATCCGTGATTGTAGATGGTTCGAGCAATGGCAGTGTTTCCTCGTGTTTCGAACAAAGTCGCAAGAAATTGCAGCCTCGGTCCTTAAAAAAGCAATGTACGGTAATTAAAAAAGAAAAATGGAAAAGAATATCTTGAAAAAAAAAAATTGTGATTATCTGCCCACAAAAAAGTACATATTATCTGTCTACTGTATTCTATGAATATATTAGCCAACTTGTTTGCTTGGTTATTTTGATCTCTACTATTCTTTTTTTTCCTTTTATTGAATAAGGTTCAATCATTTTTTTATTATTTTTTCTTTTATGCTTATATTGTTGAGTTTTATTTTATTTTTATTTTTATTGCATCATCAGCTGTTATACAACACAAATTTATCCGTGCCCTAAAACTAAAATAATACTATAAAATTTTAGGCTCTATTCAAATTGCAAAATGTGATGTGATGAAATAAATTTTAAAAATTAAATAAAATATTATTTTTTAATATTATTATTATTTAAAAATTAAAAAAATGAATTGAAAATCAAAAATTTTGAATTATTTATTATATTTTGTATAAGAATTTAATAATATTATAATGATAAGATTAAGATAAATTCATCTCAATTTTAAATCCTAATCAGACTAATTTATTTAAAAATCTTAAATTAATAGTAAGAGATAGATTTAATCTTTTATATTTATTTTAACACTCTCCTTGCATATGTAAAATAAGTGAGTTTAATATGTAAAATATTTAATTAAATTAAATGGAATGTAAATTTAAGGTTCAAACTCGAAATTTAATTATAATATTAAACCTGTTTCAAAAGTTTAAGTTTATATAAAGAGATAATATAGTGTTTTTCTAATATTTTTTACTCAACTGTCCATTTGTTTTCTAATCTAATATGCTTATTTTATGGAAAATATTCATTTATTTTTATATTTCAAAAATAAATTTTCATTTTCATTTTAAAGCTCTAACCTGTTAAAGTTTTTTAAATATGTGTAGTTTAAATAATGAGTTGAGATAAAATAAATTGATATGAAAATTAAATAAAATATTATTTTTATTTTAAAATTTTAAAAACTGAAATTTTTTTTAATATTTGATATATAAATTTGATAAAATTATAATTATGAGATAAAATGAATTGAAATTATCTAAATCATTGAGATATACGATATTATTTTGAGAATACACGATGGTGTTCATTTAAATACTAATATTTTAACCTATCTTTGATGTAAATTTTATTTGTTTGTAGTTTTTTTTTTTTTTTTTTTTGAAGCAGAACTATTTTCAATTTACTTTTAAAATAAACCACTCAAGGGGTCTTTTCGCCGCGGCTTATGGAATGGGGGCTTGAGGTTGAATTTGGATTGTACTTTAAATTATTTGTAAATGATAATGAAATAATTTATAAATAATAATAAATTGTTTATAAATATTATTAAATAATTTTAAAATATCTTTAATGTTATAAAATTAAAAATAAAACTATTATTGCAAGATAATTTATAAAAGAAAATATTTAGAACTCTTAAAAATTGAAATTTTTTTCTTTCTATATATGATTTGTGTGTACATAACAGCTCGATCGAAACTCATATATATAAGTCTTGATTATTGTATAAATTACTGTATAAGTATGTATTTTTAAAAAATATGCCCACATTTTTAAAAGTTGTAGAGAGTGGGACGTGAGCATGTGAGGGATTATTCATTACTCCCCATTATTGCTTTATAATACTCTCCCTTAAACGACCACCCATAAAAAATTTGTCTCGTTAAAACTTTGTCAAGGAAAAATCTAGTGAGAAGAAAAATCAATGGCGAAGAAAAAAGAGTACAGTATTCTTATGTACTACCAAGTACTTTAAGATTGCCTCATTAAAACCTTATAAAGAAAAACTCAATGGAACAAAACTTTAACGAATAAAAAAAAGTACAATCAGCACAATTTTTTAAGACATTTACTTCCTCTGAAAAGTGCATGATAATAGATCTTTAAGTCTTCGCATTCTAATATTCTGCACAATTTTCTTGAATGTTGCTGTTGGTAATGCCTTCGTTAATAAATCTGCCAGATTATCACTTTGACATCAATTTCACATTTTTTTGAAGTTCGTGAGTATAAAAGAATTTAAATGAAATATATTTAGTTCTGTCATTTTTTATATATCCTCATCTGATTTGAGTAATGCAGACAGTATTATCTTTGTATAAAATTGTTAAACTATCATTGATCATGGGAATTCTACATTTTTTTTGGATATATTGAATCACTAATATCAGTGAAATAGACTCTCGATTTGCTTCATAAATTCTAATGATCTATAAGTTATTTGAAGATGTGGCAGCTAGTGTTTAATTGAGATCTACCTCTGTGTGGATCTGAAAGATAACCTGCATCTGCGTATTTAATCAATTGTAGACTTGATCCATGTTGATAAAATAATCACATATCAACCGCACCTTGAAGGTAACGAAATATATGTTTAATGTCATTCCAATACTTTCGAATTGGCGAAAAATTATATATTGCAAACAGATTAACTTAGAATATAATATTAGGTTGAGTTAATTTACAAGATACATTAAAACTCCAATTGCACTGAGATATGATACTTTAGGATCAAGAATTTATCCATCGTCTTCATAAGGACGAAATAGATCATTTTTCACATTAAGTGATCAAACAACTATTAGAGTACTCAAGGGGATGAGTTTTGTCCATATAAAATTGCTTCAGGACTTTCTCTGTATATATGAATTGATGAATAAAAATTCTATTTGGTAAGTATTCGAGCTACAGACTGAGACAAAATTTTGTTTTGTTAAGATCTTTTATTTCAAATTCATTCTTTAAATATATAGCGGTTCTTGTGATCTTTTAAGAAGTTTTCATAATATTTAAATCATCAACATAAATCACAAAAATGACAAATTCGGATTCTGATTTCTTAATAAAAACACGTGGGCATATATGATTATTCTCAAATCCTTCTTTCAATCGATATTCGCTTAGGCGATTATATAACATGTGTCCGGATTATTTTAACCCATATACAAATCTTTGAAATTTGATAGAGTACATACTTCTAAATGTACTTGTAGATACTTCAAGCATTTTATATTCTTCAGGGATTTTCATATATATATCATGGTCTAAGGATCCATATAAATATGCAGTGACTACATCCATCAACCGCATATCTAATCATTTTGTAACAACTAGACTAATCAAAAATTCGAATGTGATTGCATCTATAATAAGAGAATATGTTTTCTCATAATCAATTTCGGGTTTCTGCAGGAAATCTTGTGCAACAAGTTGTACTTTGAACTACACAATTTCATTTTTCTCATTACGTTTTTGTACAAATACCCATTTATATCCAACAGACATTATACCCATTGGTATTTGGACAACATGTCCAAATACTTCTTGCTTTACTAGTGAATTTAATCAGCTTCAATAGTTACTTTCTATTTTGACCAATCATTTCTACGTCGACATTTTTCGACAGTTTTTTGACTCACTTTCTTCATTACTTCTGGTAATATCAATGGTCATCTTATATGAAAATATGTTATCGACAACAGTTTTATTTCTATCCAGAATTTCTCTGGTACTCATGAAATGTATTGAAATCTCATTATTTTCAGGTACCTATTCCTCTTCAGAGAAAAACATTTCATGAAACACATTTTCAAGAGGTCCATTTTCAAGAGATTTTGAAATAGAATATTTGACATCTTCATAAGCATCAACTACATGTAGCCTGTATTGTGGGTATGGGTTCTTCAGGAACACCAAATTCATTTTGTATCTTTCTCCTTTAGAGAATTTTATCTTTTGTACCAATAGATATTCCATGTTTCAAGCGTATCTTAGACTAATTTATTGCTGTTTTGACGATTTGTCCTTCATGGATTACAATCCTTACTGAAGTATTAGCAGCAGGAATATATGATTTTACCACACTTTTAGTGTTAATAAATACATCTGGTAATTGATTTGCAACACTTTACAAATGGATAATTCTCTGAACTTCTAGTTTATATTCATTTGTAGAATGATCAAATTGAGACATGACTTTATTATCCTAAATAATTTTTAGTCATACTTTAGGCACCGACTTTTCATTACCAAGTAATGGAAAAGTGGATTCGTTAAAGTGATAATCCTCAAAACGTGCTTTAAACATATCCCCTGTAAGAGGCTCAATGTATCTAATAATAAATAAAGATCAAAACCAACATATATCCCAAATCTACGTTAAGGGCCCATTTTTGTACGTTGTGGATGTGCAATTGGAACATATACAGCACATCCAAAAGTACGAAGATGAGAAATATTTGGTTATTAACCAAATGGAAGGTGTAATGGAGAATATTTATGATATGCAGATGGTATAATTCGAATAAACGATACTGCATGAAGTATAGTATGTCCTCAAGCATAAACATATAGTTTTGATTTCATAAGTAAAAGTCTAGCAATAAGCTGAAGCCTTTTGATAAAAGATTCAGTTAAATCGTTTTGAGTGTATGTATAGGCAACATGAAATTCAATATATATTTCTATTGACATGCAATAGTTATCAAAAGTTTGAGACAAAAATTCGTCTACATTATCCAATCGAATGGTTTTAATTGGATAGTCAGGAAATTGTACTCGTAGTTTGATTATTTGAGCGATAAGTTTAGCAAATGCAATATTTCTACTGAAAAGCAGACAAACATGTGACCATTGACTTGATGCATCAACCAAAACCATAAAATATTTAGATGGTCTACTTGATGGATGAGTAAACTCGCATATATCCCCGTGAATCATTTGTAAAAATGATGGAGATTCAACGAGTTTTGAGGGAGACGATCTTATAATCAATTTACCTTGAGAACATGTAGAGCACGAATATTCATTAGGTAAATTGTTTTTTTAATTCTTTAAAGAATGCCCATGCGAATTATCAATAATTCGTCTCATCATTATTGATCCCGGATGTCCAAGGCGATCATGCCATATCATAAATATTTTGGGGTCAATGCACTTCTGGTACATTACCACATATAATTCACTTGTTCCCATTCTTGTATAATACAATCCAGAAGATAGCGCAGACAATTTTTCTAATACGAGTTTCTGACCTGATATTATTTTAGTAATGAGCAGATGTTCTTTACTATCTTCATTGGTAGTTTCAATATGATAATCATTACGACGTATATTTTTTAAACTCAATAATTTTCTTCTAGATTGTGAAGAAAATAAAATAGCATCAATACAAATTTTAATGTCATTAGGCAACACAATATAAGTTCTTCTGGAATCATCAATTAGATTTGATGAACCTGATATGGTATGAATATAAACTTCACTTAGTGTTAGATTTTGAAAATATTTTTTATCTTTGAGAATTGTATAAGTTGTAGCACTGTCAGTCAGCATACATCTTTATCATTCAACTCAGAGATAAAAAGTTCATCAATGTGATCTATGATTCTACAAAATACACAAAAATTCTATTACAAATAAAAAAATACATTAATTGGGATGAACATTTATATCTCCAATCAAGTGATCAATTATATCATCAGGGTCTTTAATGAAATCAGAAACATCAAGATGAGTGATATCATTCTCGTTTATATATAGTGAATCATCTGATGGTTCTACTAAATTTGTTTCAAACTTTTTGTTTTTTCCTTTTATAGATATTTGATATAAATCTATAGCACACCTCTTCACATTTTTTTGAATAATTATTTTGAGGATTTTTACCCTTATTTGAGTTGTACCACTTCTGGTGATACGATATATTTTTATTATTATCCCTTTTAATGTTATCGATTTTAGGACCAACATTTCTATAGTTCTTTCTACCATGTCCACGCCACCAATTTCTTCGAAATGATGCACAATTCGCTTACGAGAATGATGTAAATTCAGTACCATTCACTTTAGAGAATGGTATTGAACCAGTAAGATGTGACTGATGATTTCTTAATAAAAGGTCATTATTTTGCTTAGCTACTAGAAGACAATATATAATTTCAGAATACTTTTTGAACTTTCGCTCTCGATACTGTTGTTGTAGAAGCTCATTCGAGACATGAAAATTAGTATATGTCTTCTCTAATATATTATCATCGGTAATTTTCTCACTGCATAATTTTAATACTGAACTAATAAAGAGTGCAGAGTTATACTCACTAATATTTTTAAAATCTTGCAACCTCAGGTGCAACAATTCATAACAAACTTTGGAGAGGATAACAGTTTTCTGGTATTCAGATTTTTCCCTTAAATTATTCTACAAAATAAAGAGATATTTTACTGTGAGATACTCTGTTTTTAATTATTCGTGAAGATGGTGGCGAAGAAAAATAATTGTCTTAGCATGGTCCTGTATGGAGGCTTGATTTCCTTCTTTTATTGTTTCTCCCAAGTTCATTCATTGCATTCAGATGAATCTCAGCATCATGAATTCAGAATAAATAATTTTTTTTAGGAATGTCAAGAGTAACGAATTCTAATTTTGTAATATTTGATATTTTTTGAAATAGAAGACCACTAACTTCAAAATTGATAGAACCTCGTACTGAAAACGTATTATAAAACTAAAAAAGAAACTACTATTGTAAGAGAATTTATATAAGAAAATATTTAGAACTCTTAAGAAGTGAAATTTTATTCTTTCTATATATGATTTGTGTGTACATAACAGATCAATCGAAACTCATATATATAGATCTTGATTATTGTGTAAATTACTGTACAAGTACGTATCTTTAAAAAATATGCCCCCACCCTTTTAAAAGTCATAGAGGAATGAGGATGAGATATGAGCATGTGGGAGGATCATTCATTGTCCCCCATTATTGTTTTACAATATTAAAACATCTGTATTTCAAAATAAAACTTTAGTCACCTCGTGTCCAAGCCACCTTTGTTCATTTACTTTATTGAATAAAATGAATTTATTTAATGATTGTGCAATTAACTTAAAGTATTGGTATTGAATTAGTCAAATGTCAATGCTTTTTAAAATTTGAAGAAAATTAATGAAAATGTCCCTATATTGAATTGGTCATTCACTTTTTAAATTTTGAAAAGTCTACAATTCTTTTATTTTACTTTGTATATATGAAAAGAACTATTCACATCTGCATCCATTGAAAATAATTATATAAGTAATTATTTAGTTGAATTTTTTATTTAACAAATAATTGAAAAATATTTTTTCAAAATTTGGTTGAAAGATGATTATTTAAGTATCAAATTAAATTATTAAAATACATAAGGTTAGTATAATTACAAAACATGAAAAAATATTTAAATATATTCTTATTAAAAAAATGAATATGAATATGATTCTTGGATATTATTGAGGATTATGAAAATAAAATAAAAAATAATTAAATAAATATAAAAAATAAAAAAATTAATATTTTATTATTATAAAGAATGTGATAGCTAATCCAATATAGACTTCATGCTATGAGTGATTAGCTAAAAAATAAAAAATTGTATATTCTTCAAATTTTGAAGATGAATATGACCAATCCAATACTGATGCTCTTAGTACTTAATCGCACATAAAATTTAAATTTATTTGCTAAATATTGTATCCCTCCTAAACTATCTAAAATCATTTTTTAAATGAGAAGTGATATACATACAATATATTACATAATATTTACATTATTACACAATATATGTTACAAAGTAGAGATATTTTTATAAATTATCTTATAAAATTAATATTATTTTATAATAATACTCAAAATTTATAATATATATTGTATAAAATATTATAAAAATTATTGTGAATTTATTATTTCTCTTATTTTTTGAGGCATTAATTATCAATCAATGAATTAATTTGGAACTTGCTAGATAATTAAACCATTTTTGGTTTTTCTGAATCGGACCCAAGCCGGATCTCTCTATAGCTCCGACATGGTTCTCGGTAATGGATAGAACTGTACAATACTACATTCCACGCGATTTTTCGTTGGCTTTTCGAAATCACATTCCACGCGACTTTTCGTGTCGTCCCGACAATGTTCGTTCTTCGTCGAGGGCTCTTGTGCCCTCGGCTCCTCCGTTTCGATTATCAGTTCAAATCCTCTTTCTATCAACGAAACATTTCTTTTTCTAGTTTTCCGGGATCGGACTCCGAGATAACCCTGCAAATTATTCCGAGGCTCAGACCAACTGAACGCCAAACGGGTAATGTGCTTGTTCGATTTTAACCTGAATTCTGTTAAAAGGCTTTGTCTCTGAAACGTGGGTCGGACATTTTGTAGGCCTTTATGGAGTGCTTCCATGGCATTTTCGATTGAAGCTTGAGGTAGACTCTTCACAATTCCTTCGGTAATTTTGCTGTTTTTGTTTGGTTTCGAATTGATAAATTTGCAAGAGCGATTGTGTATTTCTTCTTTCTTTCTTTCAATTGCTTAAAATGTGGGTTCTGTTAGCATTATAGTTCAGGAGGGTCTGAGTTTAGGTCAATGGGGTGGGAATATTCCTCATATCCCCTCCCCTCCCCTCCCCTCCCCCCCCCCCCCCCCCCCCCCCCCCCCCCCCCCCCCCCCCCCCCGCGGTTTGAGGAATGGTGGGCAATGAAAGTTTTGGATTGGAGAATTTGCATCGTTGTTATTCCTTGTAATTGCTTAACGCCCACGCAATGGCTTACGAGACTGACCGAGTTTTTACTTGTTGTGGTGAGCATGGTGGAAAAAGTGTTCAAGCATATACCGTGATTAGTTGGTGCATTATCCTAAAATTTGAAGATGGAGACGTTTTTTAGACCTATCAACGTTTTGCAATGGCTTCTGTCTTTTGTGGGAGAGACTTGCTGCCTTGGCTAAGGGAGGAGGCGAATAAGAAAGTTATTGTTTGCTAGACACTGATACAAGTGTTTTCCTCCTCAATAGCTCATCATTGTTTGGCCTAGTAGGCGTCTCCTTGATGGACTCTATGCTCCTTATCCTTGATATTGGGGTTTTATTTTGCGTCAATTGGGTAGTAATTGATATTGTTTCTTCTTTCAATGCTTCCAATTATATTAGACTAGGAAGCAAAATGTCTGACCTAAGTAGGTGTTTCCTCGATGGATTCTATCCTCCTTATTCTTGATACCGGGGCCTTATTTCGCAGCTGGTGGGCAAAATTTGGGCATCTTCAGATCTTTGTCTATTGGATGCTGTGACTATAGGACCTGCTTCTGGCCTATGATCTATGCCTAATGTATGGTAGTGGATTATTTTTGCAACACTGTAAGGCATTGAGTATTATTCATAGGAGATATTTTTTCTCAGAAGTATTTTGCCAAGCTAGCATGGTTCTGCATCTGCCTGTGCCAACTGCATCTGGACTGGACACCTTGTTCATAAAACTATTTGGGTGGAGAATCCTAACATAGTAAACATTTGAGCATTGCTGATTCTCGAGAAAGTAACAATCTGACCACCAATGAACTGTTAAGTTTTAAGACGCATCATATATGGTTGAGGACAAGTCCCTCTCTTTTGAAATTAGGGCAACATGTGGTTGTGGACCAAACTGTAAAACTAGGTAATGTGGTTAGATACATTTCTTGAGCCATGAGAACATATTTAACTCCTGTACAGTCCTGGCTGAAATTTTGTTGCTTGAATGGTTATTGGTGGTGGAGCTGATTTATTCTTTAGATAACAACTGTACTCAGTGGCCTAGTCAGTGACATGTTTCAGTGTCCTTTACAATCATGGTGTTCTGATATTTTTGTTTTTTTAAATCCTTCTATAACTAGCTACATAATCAATTTGGCAAATCAGCTAAATCCCCGTGAAATGCATGGTGCAGTGAAAAAGATGAGCAGAGAAGGGGGGAACAGAAAGAAAAAAGAAAAGAAAAGAAAAGAAAAGAGAAAAGCCTCCATTGACTTCAATGGCTAAAGAAAACTGGAGAAAGATTAAAGAGTTGCATTTGCTCGATGGCATTTCATCAAGTGCAACTCCTTCAACTCTCTCTGTAAGTGAATGAAAAGTTTAATTTCAATTTCAATTGAAGCAACTTAATTTTCTCTTTCTGGTAAATTAATCAATTTTTTTTTAAGAAGATGGCAGTATCTCAATTTTATTGATAACCTTCACTTATGGCGGAGGAATACCGTGGTTGCATCTTGATACCTGGGGTTACACATATTTAAAACAAACAAACAAACCCAGGCATCCAAAATAACTAGAAAAATCACTAAACGGTACATTAGTTTTGTAAGCCAGTGAGAAAATTATTATTATTTTATTCTTTTTAAAGAAAGCAACTCAGTCCTCGTCTTTGGAGAACATCGCATGTTCTGCAGATTAATCATATAGGAGAATTCTGATGATCCATAGAACTTGGAACACAAAACATGAACCTCTTTTAAAAACTAAATTTGCTTGCATTTCTGCACGCGTGTACTTTGGGTTTGGGTGTTTGGCATTTTGATTTCTATATCGGCATTCCCCAGAGATTGGCAACTATTAGGGTCACGATGTTGCAAGTCGGTGAGGGTGGGGTTGGAACAAAATCATGAAGACAAGCATTGAAATGGTTTTTTTGGGAACTCTTTGTAACAAATTGGGTTTCTTTGATTTCTCACAGAACCATTCCCAGCACTTCCATATACATTTTTTTAAAATGCTATTTGTAGAAAAATAAAACTTTTCTCTGGCTTGTACTTTTGAGTTTGAATACTTGGATTCATGAAATTCAACAGAAAATATTGGTGATGGACTAGAAATGGCTAGAGTACTGATGATTGTGGTTCCCTTGGTGGCTTATCGTAAAGAAACTGTTTTTCTTTGAAATCCCAGCCATCAATATGATGATCATAAACTTTATTGAGTCGCTAGCTTACTCATGATTGTGTAAATCTAAAAAGAAACTTTCAGGAATTTTTGTTATCTAGTCACCCAGGGAATCCTAGGTGTTCAACACTGTTGGTATTTAAGAATTGAAATCCAAGCACATAGAGGTTTTGGTCGGAAAAATCTTCAGAGCAGTGATGTTTTGTCTTGGGTTTCCATGCCTATGCATGGCATTTGACTGTAAGAGATTGTCTAGTAGAAGATGTGGGCACAAAGGTGTCCAGAATTTTCTTGTGATGTGACATTGGATTGTGTATATAACTTTCCCAGGAAAGTGGTAGATTATTAATACCGGTTTTCCCGCCCCTTTAAAGTGCTTTAACCTTTAAAGTCGTTAGCCCTGGGAACTTTTGACTAACATGTGAAACACAGTGCATATAGTTTTTGTTTTTGTTATTCTTGTTTTTACCATGAATTGCACTGTATATATTATATGGTGAACATTATTCTTTCATTTCTCATGCATTTCTTTATCTTTCGAACTTTGTTTTCTCCATCTTTTTGTTTTTACCATGGAGGTTTCTCAGTTTTTGATACTTCTCTGTTTTTATTTTTTATTTTTTTTTATTTTTTGGGGCGGGGGAAGGAGGTGTAAGAGCAATCTCATGATGTCAAATAGTTAGTAGTTTTATTAGTACAAGGAAAATATTAATTGACTATAATAAACCGAATATTCTATGGGCTTTGAATCTTATTAATTGACTTATTTAATTTGCGAATTTTATCAATAAATCCTATATCCTATGAAATAAGCTAATGGCTAGCCTATGACGTGATATTCAATGAAGGTTTGACATGTGTAAAAAAAATTGTAACATTAGTTTTTAATTATTTCTGTTTTCTATAATGTATTTTCTAAAGTTATTTTTACGCTGATGTGGTTACGAATAATTATATATTTTTATTTTTGATTATTATATTTGTAAAGGTGACGTGTCGATTTTCTTATTTTAATATATATCGCGTTATTAGGTGCATGATTCTGACGCTTAAAAAAAATAAAAAAAGGTGCATGATTCTGACGACATGTGATAATGACGTGGTTACTTTTTTTTTTTTTGTGTATAAAATGATCATATTGACAAATTTTTTAAAAATTATATATTAAATATTTTGAGCTAATTAAGTGCTGATTTTTTTACTTATTTATTTATTCAATATCATATATAAAATATAAAATTAATTCAATTTTTTAAAATCTTTAAACAAAATTAATATTAGAATAATAATTTACTTTTTCTCTCATATTTTCAATATTTAATATAATATTTTAATTTAAATTATTTTTCTACTATTTATAAATTATTTTATTATCTGTGATCTCGACGGCCAAGTTAAGCGGCCTACCCATTCCAGTGAATTTTTACACGGCCCTTCTATAACTTCTTATTTTTATTTTTTACTGCATCTGAGCTATGTCACTGCCTTTCAGTTTTCACCCCCGAAGCTGATTACCAGACAGCTCAACCCGATCCAAAAGACTCATAACCCCGGGGCCCGTTCTCTTATCTCCAACAATATAAGCTATTTATCCCCTGATAATTCCCGTTTACTACGTCAAGCCCATTCTCGTCTTTTCACTGAAAATAGACTTTTGCGAATCCTATAATATCCACACACACCCCGCCACCCTCTCTCTCTCTCTCTCTCACATTTTTAAAGCTAACAAAATAACCTAAAAAAGCTGAAAAGAAACGCTCTTGGTGGGTTCTTCGGAGCAATCGAACCGATTTTCTGACTCATTACCCGATCCAGACCGTCATCTTCTACCAATCTAACGGCTCTCATGAATCGGCGTAGTGGTTAGTTGCTCTTCCCTCCCCGCTCCCAAAAGTGGTTTTTATCATAAACCCTAGCCGATAGAGTCCAGTAGGCTCTCTCTCTCTGTCTCTCTGTCTCTCTCTCACACCAACAAGAACTTCGTGAACCTCCATAACTCTCCGATCTTCTCTCTCCCCTCACCCTCTCTCTCTCTCCCCCTAGATCTCAGGCCCGAGATATTTTTATTTTCATTTTTACTTCTGTTTATTTTGTAAAGATGGATTTATCTTTGCCTTCCGTTTCTTTGTGAATCTGTGTCGATCGGTCCCTGATTTGGGTTTTTTTTTTTTTTTCCTTTTTCCTTTATTTTTTCACGTAGTTGTAAGTTATTGTAAGAGTTTTTTGTACTGAAATAATTTTGGCCCGTATCCAGATCCGGGTCCGAGTTCGTGGTTCCTAGTCTGGAACTCGTCTTAGTTTCGGTCGTGGCAAATGGCGGGTTTACAGGATTTTCTGTTTCCGAGAATTTCGTACTCGTTTTCTTTGCATGATTCTGAAATCGGTATTTGCTAAAAAATCAGGGTCAGAGTTGGAGTTGCAGTTGGAGTGCGGGTCGGTGTATGCGTTTGAGTCTGAGATAACTCGGAGATCGTCTCGGGGACTCGGTGGAACGACTTGTTGTGCCGGCTTTTCGGTTCGTTACCGCGCGCCAATGCCGTCGGTCGGGATGAGGCGGACCACGAGGGTGTTTGGGGTAGTGAAGGGCTTGGACGGTGGTGCCAGGGTGCTGCGTTCCGGGCGACGCCTGTGGCCGGAATCTGTTGAGGGAAAGCTCAGGAGAGGCAACGATGGTGAAGAGTGGTTCAAGCTCGTCAAGAACCCCGGGAACAACGGCGGCCTCGGGTGCAAGCAAAGTGGCTGGGCCCTGGGCGGTGTCAAAAGAGTTACCGCCGTTGACATCAACGATGCTGACGATTGCAAAGCAGAGGAGGCTCCGATATGTACTAAGAATGCTGTCAATGTTAACCAAAGCGTTGACAAATTATTTGGGAGGGTTTATAGCAGAAAGAGGAGGAGAACAGGCACTGGAAGTTACGATTTTTCTTCGGGTGATTCAAATAGAATGTACGGGCGTCAATTTTTTCGTCGGCAAAGAAGAAAGATCGATGGTAGTGAGGGTTTGGAGATCGATGATATCGAGGGGTTGGAGGTGTTCCTTCCCCGTCCTATGCTTGCTGTTGTTGGCGCTGGTGGTGGGAGCGATTCCTTCTTAGTAAGTTTTTTGTACTCCGTTTTGACTTACATGAGGAGGGCCACGCTGAGATTGAATAATCTCTCTGCATTCTTGAGCTCTGAGCCGATTGCCAGTGTTTATGCCGTAGGCGGAATTCATTTCTTGCGGGTAAGTCTTGCTGATATGATTCGCCAAAACTGAATTCTTGTGAACTACTCGGGTTTATATATTTTGGGGGGAGGGGACTTAAAATTTATCCTAATATTGAGTTTCAATATATGTTGTTTTTAGGTTAATCTTTCTGTGTTTTAAATATTCTTCAGGATCCCCCCATCACTAGTGGCTCTGGAATGTGCAAGTTTTTTGGGGCCATAGACTTCATACCCTTGTTCTCTCTGGATTTTTCTACAGTTCCTGTGTGTTTTATGTACATGCATTACAGGATGCTTTTGAGGTATAAATGTTGGCCCTTTGTTCCTGCAAATAACTCGTGTGACGTGGACACGAGTGGTGACATGATAACAGACAGTGAAGAAGATGAGAGTGAAGAACGTGAAGTGTACTTTCCTTCTGAGAGAGATCTGTCTGCATCTTTGATGGATCCGTCTGAATGCAACAACATGGTGCGTGAAGCACATAATATGGAGAACAGAGCATTATTACACCCGTCCCTTAGAGCTTCAAAATTAGCTGGTCGGTCTGCACAGTCCAGGAATGGTTTAAATTCTCGTGGTTTCCGGAAGAGGAGGAGTTCCCTGAGGAGGAGGAGAGCTAGAAATCCTTCTGCGGTTGGTGTACACAAACCTAGTGGAGCTGTAGTTTCTGATGCAATTCGTAATAGGATAAGTGGTATGCATTTCTCTTCTTTGGTTACAAATGATAAGATTAGGAGCCCTGTTCAGATTAGCTCTCTTAGACAAAGTAAAGAAGAGACTTCTACCTCATGTGGATCCAGACAGGACGTAGATATATCTTGCTGCACTGCAAACATATTGGTAATTGACCCAGACAAGTGTTACCGAGTAGAGGGTGCCAATATTATGTTAGAAATCTCTGGCTCAAGGGAGTGGCTTCTTGGAGTCAAGAAAGATGGATTAACAAGATATGCACAAAAGACTGAAAAAATTATGAGGCCGTGTTCTTGTAACCGATTCACACATGCTATACTGTGGAATTTGGATAATGGTTGGAAGCTAGAGTTTCCTAATCGAAATGACTGGATCACTTTCAAGGATCTTTACAAGGAATGTTCAGATCGAAATGTTTTGGCTCCTACTGTGAAGAACATCCCAGTGCCAGGGGTTCTTGAAGTATTAGACTATGGAAATAACAATACTACTTTCTGCAGACCTGATCCATACATTTCTATAAAAGATGATGAGGTCTCTAGAGCCATGGCAAGGAGCACTCCAAATTACGACATGGATTCTGAAGACGAGAAGTGGCTGGACAAATTCAATAATGAGTATTTCACGGGGAATGATATTCATCATCATGTTTCCGAGGATGCTTTTGAGTTAATGGTTGATAGACTTGAGAAGGCTTATTACTGTCGTCCTGATGATTTTTCAAATGAAAAGGCATCCGCTAATCTTTGTCTGGGTCTGGGTGGGAGTGAAGTAGTAGAAGCTGTGAGTAATTACTGGATGAAGAAACGGAAGCAAAAGGGATCAGCGCTTGTCAGGGTTTTCCAGGTAAAAGCACTAATATAATTGCATTGTTAATTTTAGTTTTCTAGGTTATGTTTGCATTGTGTCAATAATACTTTTGGCACGTGTTATTTTGTTTATTTGCTTGTTATATATGAGAAGATTATTTTTTATTTAGTAATTCAAATTCACTAAAACCAAAGGGTGTACCCAAGTGCACCAGAAATATGCAAGAACCACCTAAATAAAAGAATTTATTTGCTTCCTTCAGATGTTTTTTTTTGGTTAGTATTTTCTTCCTTCAGATGTGAGAAGAATATTAAGTACTAGAAAGACAGTTTTCTTTTGTATTGATATATGGTGGTTGAATGTAATGCTCTCTGCAAACATAAATTTTCTATCATGGAGGAGTTGGTGTCACTTATCTTCACCTCTCCTATCTTTTTGGGTGAGGTTGATGTGTATTTTGTTAACTCATATAGCAATTCTGAAAGCTGTTCACTTTTTGTTTGAACCAAAGTTGAGCTTCTGATGGTATATATTTACCCTTTTTTTGGCAAATGTATGTATGAGGAACATAAAATGGAGAAATGTTGCGGAGAAGATGGATCTTAACCATTACCTCCTCCCCATTTGTACTTCTCGCTAATACATATTTTATGGTGGTTGGGGGTTTTTGAGATACTTCAATATTTCATTGTGTGCTTCATTTGAGTCACGTTTCATCCAACTCCTATTCTTCTCATCCTCTTAGGTGTTGTGGGGTCAAAAACTTGGTTAGTTAATACGTTGGGAATTTCAGGTGGGGGGAGATTTTTGATATCCTATATTAACTTATAATGGTAGGTGGTATATGAGATTCTACATTACTTGGGAACTGCATCCTTGTTAATCTTGGAGGTGTACATGCCCTCAACAAGGATTTCTGAAAGTGTACCTGAGTAATTCAAAGAAAAAATCTTAAGTCCAATGACTCCTAGAGATTGTTTGCACTCTTTGGGATTCGAACCTTGGACCTTGGAGGGAGTATACTACCAAGACCAAGACCTTTATCACTTGAACCAACCCCTAGGGGTTCTTTATAATAGTTTCAATGGAGTTTCAATTATATCATTGATTGGTTCTTTTTGGAGTATAGATCTAGATGTGGCCTGGGCCTTAGGGCATTACAATTTGAGAACTAAGTTTCTTTTTGTATCATTTAAAGTTTTACTTGGCCATTTGATTAGTGTGGATTATTTTGCAACACAGGGTCATCAAGCAAAGAGGGCACAAGTTCCCAAGCCATTTTTACGAAAGAGGAGGTCATTCAAACGACAGCGAAGCCAACTTGGAAGAGGCAAACCACCAAGTTTTTTGCGAGGTAAGCTATACGTATTAACGTTTCAGGACCTGAATGATTTGCTATTCTGTAGTAGTTAAAAGGAGAAAGTTTGTGTTTAATGATGATATTTTGTTTCTTATCAAATCAATATTCTAAGGTGTTTGTTGGCACAAATATATTAGTTATGTTTTTTTTTTTTAACAAGAATAAGGTTTTGTTGATAGGAAAAGAGGCATAACCCAAATAACAAACTTATCAAATATGTAATCTGTTTAGAATGTTTATTTCTCCTTCTCAGCCGAGTTCAGAATGTTTTTCAAGAGTACAATTGTAGTGGCATCCAATTGTATGTTATTACTGGTGAGACTTTCCTATGAGATAAAACAAAATTTGTGAAATATGACATACAGAAATTCTAGGTAGTAAATCTCTTCAGTCATGTTGATGTGCAGTTGATTGTTCATAAAAAAAAAGGGGGGGGGGAAATGAATGAGATCAACTTTGATCTACCAACTGCTGAAACATTTTTTGGTGGCTCTGCCTAGCTAGAGGAAAGACCAAATTGTTTATTTGCAAAGATAGACGTTGATGGATGCAATAGTGGTATTTGCAATAAAACATAATTGAGACTTGTTTAGTTGAAATCGTGTTTGATATGGAACGAATGAGTTGTTGGGTGTTTTTACCTTGCGTTAATAGCTGCATTTCATCTTGTATTGATTTGCAGTAATGGCAGCCGAACAAGATGCTTTGGAAGAAAAGAATTCTATACTCAAAGTCAAAGAAGCTAATGCGTGTGCAAACAGATCCATGGAATTAGCTGTTCTCAAACGTAAAAGGGCTCAGTTTCTAATGGAGAATGCAGATTTAGCAACTTACAGAGCTGTGATGGCACTTCAAATTTCAGAAGCAGCTCGAGTTGCTGAATCAACAGATGCTACTACCACTTCTTTTCTTGACTGATAGATGAGGTGTTCCTGATGCTAATCAGAATGGCGATTTTTTTTCCCCTTTTTTAAATTACAGGAAGGATTGCAGCCCCATGGCTGGTTTTGAAGTCGTCAGGAAGGTTACCTTTGAATGATTGTAATTTTGTATAGATGTTGATTGAATGTACATCCTGTATTATTATATGTTCACACCAATCGTGTACAATGGGAGTTAGTTCATTCCCTTAGGAAAAAAAATAGAAAAAGAAATACAAGAAAAGTCGTAGGTTATGCCGATGTCTCTTTTAACTCTTAGGAGATTCTGTTATAAGAATGTGAATATTAGCGACATGTAATGATTTCTGTGCTTGGTATTCAGTAAAGTCCGTGAGTGATAGTTTAAATAGACATAGGTATACATAAAATCAACCATCCTCTGCCCCAAACATGTAATGATATTGGACACAAAACACTGAATGATTGACATGTGCCAGTGACCTGGCCTCAAAATGGCAAGTATTTCATTGCTGAGAATTGGGATTCGAGTTGCCCGCATTCCATATGAAACGACATTTGCACGTGATTTAGCAAACGTTGTGCAAATGTTATGAAAAATAAAAAAAAGGTTCAAGATTCATGTGAAAAAATTATTTTTTAATAATAAACTTCTCATTTTTAAAATGATTGTTAAGTGTTTATATATGACTACACGTAACATAACTCAAAATTGGGTTTGGTTTTTAAACCTTACATTTTGATTAGTTCTAATGAGCTAAAATATTATGGTAAGGTCGATAACACATTGCTCCTAAAAATATATTGACTTTGATAATGCCGAGTTGGGAAGATTTGCAGGACTTCAAATTATCCGATTCGTAATATTCAACCAATAGGATATAAGCATTATAATGAAATTATGAAACTACAGGCAGAATTTCAAGAATTTAGGTGATTTTGGAATCTATACTACATGGAGATATCATGACCTTATCTAAACATCACAAGGGTAACAATAAATATTGTAGACCCCACTTAAACTAAGGGTGCTATTCTTTATGAGTAGAGTTATTTCTCTCATCTTCGAGGAGAGGGGGGGACCAAATCATTAAAAGCAAAACATAGTTTATATAACAGAAACCAACTTTTCGTGACATCTTGTCTACAAAACAACCTTGAAAAGAAAACCTGGAATTTTCCCTACAAGAGTTTTGGGAACAAAAAACTATATGAGTTGTACGTGGACAATATGATTATCTACCTCTCTTCAGGTCTAAGAGGAGCATTTGCTAGGTCCTGAATCTCCTTCTTACTCTTTATCAAATTCATCTTCCTTGTGTTAATATCCACTTTGTCCAAGTCTTCTGCAATACCCATGTACCCATACAGAACATGTTCCTCCGCCTTGTCTCCCTGCATTCCGGCATCCTGGCTGTTGCTGCTTTTGCCATTGTTCAATGCAAGTTGCTCAAAATCGATTCTACCACGCTTATTTTCAGCATAGTACTTGTGAAGCCTCTCTGCATCTCCCATCCCAGTGAAAGTGCCCAAGAACTTTACAACCATAACACTTTGATCCGAAGGCCAGCCCAAGCAAACCTTGATTTTTCCCCTCACAAAACCTTTCCCTGCAACAAAGGAGAACCATTGAGATCAAGTACATTAACAGAACATATGGTTACTGGCCTTGTATTTAACAGATTTTGTGTCCTAAAATTCCTGCATAAAATACATTATTGCGGCCGATTCGAAAAAATGGATACTACAAATATAAGCAAATATAACCACAAACTTTCTTCCTATGTTAACTACAAATTTGATTTGCTTTATCTGTTGACGGTTAAAACTTGACAAAATATACAGTCGACATATATAGCTTTATGCCCACTCTAATGTATCTTTCAACCAATTTTATTTGATCACACAAAGTCACTCACTTCTTAGTAAAGCCTCAATCTCATCCATGCTAATGACCTTCCACTTTCCTGGATTATTGTCTGACATAGATACGTTGTGGATGATAATGACAGGAGGCCAGAGTATCAAATCCTCCTTCTGAGCCAAAGCTTCTGCATTGGGCAAGACCTGAGGAACCCATGTTATGGTATCATGAGGGGCAACGGTATTCCACCCCAACAAAACACATATTGCTCTGTGAAGACCCAAGTGTTGTGCTCTCAGGCCAACCTTGTGAGACATAAAGGCATGTCTTACCAAGCCTTGAGTATCCATGAAATCCTTTGAGAAGCTGTAACAGCACAGAAATGTAAAAAAAACAGATGCCAGCAGAGTGCTTTATCAAGAAAGAAAAATAAATTCAATTACCATCCAATGAAACTCGAAGTTTGTGTTTTATAGATTCCTGACTTAATGAAAACACGGAGGAGAGAGAAAATATTTCTCTCAAAATCTTCAACATGCTTGCAGATGAATGAACAGAGAATCACACATTGAAGCTTGGATAAACAATGATGTTAACTACCGAATCTCTTTACAAGAATTAAATAAATGGCAGCAATATAAATTGGACTCCAAGAACCATTCTTTCCATATTTGGATCAACCAAATCCACCACAACCATTACCAAGCAGTGCATAATCAATCGTGAAATGAGGTCTCTCAATAACTCCAGGTCTCATATCCCATAATCAGACAAGAACATCAGACATTTGGAGACTTTATTTTCGGCTCCTTACTGCCTGCTGCCTTCTTTAGTCTGTACCCCCACATTAAAATAGATATGTACCACCTCAGTCTCAATCTAAAAATCAGGTGGCATAATAATCGCCAATACAGAAACAATCATCTAACTTCTTCTCATGCATGCAATTCTCTCTCTTAAATGCAAAACAGAATCCTAGACCAATAGCATTGCCAGTAAGGGTCAGACAGATTAAAACTTGAAAGGTTATGCAAATTAAACAATTCCTCTAGGTTATTGCTTTATCAACATATCTACCAATCCAAAGAGTTTGACCTTTTTGCCACTATCATTCATTCTCTGCCTGCTCGGGCATACCATTGGATCTGAACGTTCAATTTATTACTTGACAATCTCCAATCATGCAATATACAGAGCTCAGAAACAGGCCATGATGATTTGAGCCAGTTAATTAGGCTCATCCACATCCAGTGAGTGAACCCAATCCTAATGATTCAGTGAAATATATTTTCACATCCCATGCACCCCAACCCACAAATGCAAACGAAAAAGGGGATAAACTCATCCATTCATTGGCTAAAAAAAATCTGGAACATTGATCATATAATCCAAAGTTTTCCAAATAGGACTTCAACAAAGAACCTTTCCCGAATAAATAATTGAAAAGCCAAAGAGAAGTAGCTGAGCTTAATGAATTGGAAGTATATTTGGACATTTCGAAATAAAACATAGATGTATTACAGTGAGAGTTGAAATGTGGGGATATAAGTGCTATGGCCACTTCTATATATACTCACAATGAGAAAGACTAACAGTCCGGTTCACACCAATATCCAGTTTGCACCAGTGAATTTGTCATGAATGGTAAATGAAAAACTAGGAAACCCCAGTACATAGAAGTAAAATCAGACCAGCTCCCTATTTCTAATTAATGGCCCTTTGCCAGATGGAACAGCAAGGATAGAAGATGGAAAGCACTTGAATGAGCTCTTTAAAGTCACTTCTATCAGTTCACCAGAAGATCATAGCACATGGAATTGGTACCACTACACCATCCATCTCCAAACACTATGCATAAATATAAATGATAAACATAATCTTGGTCTTAAATAGCATGGACCCAAGTTAAATTTCCAAACAAACTTCAAACCAAAAAATCTAGAAGGCTAGTCCATAGTCACTTGACTGCATTAGCTAAAGTACCAGGATATTCCTGAATCCAAATACGAAAACAGGCTTTCCAAGTTTAGAAAGAATATAAACAAAAAGGAAACAAACCTTCTGCCACATGCAATGCAGAACAAACTACCACCTTTCCCTTGCTCCTTGAATCGTCTTCGGACAGCTGGGTTCACATTCAACTTTTTAGAGAACCTTAGGAAGGCCTCATGTACCAGTTGCTTAAATTTCTCAGAGTCCTCAGCTGGCTCAGACTCTGAGGGAGGCTCAGACTCTGAGGGATTCCCCCAATCTTCTGAAGGGTTACCATAGTCTTCGTGCACATCCTCATAATAATCATCATTTCTTTTCCAAACTTTGGGATGTTTGTGAAAACGACTTCTTCTATCAAGATAGTGTGAGTTATTTGAGCTGAAAGAACCATTTTTTGGATGACACCTTGTAAATTGACCGCCATGTTTATACAATCTAACTGAATGCTTTTGCGTATGTGCCAAAAGTTCTTGAGATGATAACCATTCATCAGACGTAAAATCTTGACGACGTTCTAGCCTATCATAAATCCTCTTGGACTTTCTGTGCTCATTACGGTCAAATCCCACAACATTGGATGAATACAAACCACTTGTATCATCATCAATCCACTCTTCACCTCTATCATAAAGATCCTGAAGCTCTCCCGCTGCATCCCATTTTGACATGAATCTTCTAGAATCATGCCTGCCTAATTCTTCATCAGCAATGTACTTTCTTTTAAGCGTCCTATCTAAAGGTTCACATAAGCCAAGTTCCTCCTCCATTCTCTGCATTCTTACAGAATGTCTGTGCGTATCTGAGTCATATTTAGAAATAGGAGGACTCTGCAGCCTATCCTTCAGAAACTTTGGACCTGCATCTTTTCCAAAAGCATAATCTGATCTCAAATCTATTAAATGATGATTTTTTGATGCACTCAAATGTGCACTTTCGTAGTGTTCTGACGCACTCCTTCCAAAGTCAACATCATTACATCCAGAACCCAAATACTCCCCACCTTGCGTTGATGTATTTGATGTTCTATTCATATCTAGGTAGTCTAAACCTGCATGCTTTGGTAAAGTGGGATGGTCTAACATAGTTCCTTTGTGAGGATTTCCGTAAGGATCATCACTGTTATCATGAGTCCTATTTACGATAGGGTGTGTGTTACTAGGTCTTGACAAATCTCTGTGATCGTAATTGATTTGTGCAAGGTCATAGTCTAGTGGAGCACGTGGTGGAGTCGCTCTGTATAAGTCATCAGGATGATATTCAAAGTCATCGTTTGCAGTTCCCCGTTGTTTTGGGTATGAATGATCTTCACACTTAACCCTGATGGGACTATATGCACCTCTTTGGCAATATATCAGAATCCTCTGTCCAGCTTCATGATGTCCAGGGGACTCTATAAGTGGACTTCGCCCATACATGTTGCAGCCTGTAGGATCTATAAGATTTCTGCCACTCCATGAAAATTCATCAGAAGGAGGCAAGTGGATGCCATCCTGATAAGAATCCGAAAACTCATCCCTCAACATCCTTGAAGAGGGGATTGCCAAATCCTTCAGAGGAAAGGTTCTTGCAGAATCTTTGGAGTGGGATGCAGACCCAATGGGATATGGCACATCCCTTGATTGAAACATGGGTTTCTCTCCATCTTTGGATGATTCCATGCTTGGTAACTTAGCCACAGAAACAGGGTCCCGATACTCAAACCTTTCATGCTCAATCCGGCGTATATCTATGCTTTGTGATGAGGATGATATATGCCCACCAGTTTCTCCATAATTTGATGGGGGACCTCGATTTTGAGGCAATCGATATGACCGCCGAGGTATGCCATCTTCCGAAACAGGGTCCCGATACTCAAGCCTCTCATGCTCAATCTGGCGTATATCTATGCTCTGTGATGAGGATGATAGGTGCCCACCAGTTTCTCCATAATTTGATGGGGGACCTCGATCTTGAGGCAATCGATATGACCCCCGAGGTATGCCATCTTCCATTGCCATTGATTTCTGACGTCCACCAGCTTCTGACAATCTGCTTTCATTAAAGTCCTTCTCTTTACCCATTCTAGAACTATAATGCTGATATCCATAAGTATTTGTTGAAGTCAAGCTATCATCACCAACCTTATCACGATCGGCCAACTCATATCTTCGCCGCAACTCTATAGGCAACACATAATCCCTACGCATGCTGATACCACCCTCATCGAAATGAGCCCTTCTTTTCACCTGCTCAAAAGGGGGTGACCTTGATCGCATCCTATCTCTTCTTCCTCCACTACCACCACCCAAATGCCAAGCATAATCCCCCCTTTCAGCAGAATCACTCCTTCGACTGGCACCCACAACCCGTCTCGACCCATCTAACTCATGAGGACTCAAATTCTGCTGGGTAACCGGAGACCGATCACGAAGAGTACCATTGCAAGGGTCAGTACCCATTCTCGACCGGTGTTGAGCACGGAACTTTGAACCCGGGGCAATTGTAGAATAATCTTCATGCCTTCTTGATTGCATCCTTAGTTACACTAATCGATACACTGTTAAATCCTTTAGAATTTAAAAACTCGATTTTTAGATCGTGTAATTTTACCAAATCTTAAGATCAAAAGATGAAGGACTTGGAAATCCCAAATCCAAAGACGCACAGCCACAATATTTCAAGCACGCTAGGATGGTATATGAGACCCTAGCCCTATAAATACGCACAAAGATTACAACTAGAGATCAAAGAGATAAAACCCAGAAAAGGGCTGGCTTTGATTTCCATGCAGCAAGAGTTAAGGACCAGAGAGATTTCAAACCTTATGTTGGTAAGATTCCATGGAAACTTTTCAACCAATTTTTTCTTTTTGTTGCCTCGCTTTCTCAAAATTCTATGTATTAGAGAATCCAGAAACACTCTCATCCATCTAAGGGTGTTCTACCAAACAATCTGACGACGAAATTAGGGTCCGAATGCAGATATGAGAAAGAAGTTGGGGCGGTTTTCTTGTACTTTACCACCGGTACTGGTTTCCTTGTTTCATCGGCTACTTTCTAGACTAATGCGGGAATTCTGGGTTAGTAATAGTGTTTGTGACATACGATCCTATTCCGCAAATTTGCTTTTACATCTCAACCGTTCATCGCTATCTGATTGTATTTACGTAAACTGTGTCAGGCGGATCTAGGACCCCAACAGCGGGACCATCAACAAATAACGTGAAATTAGATATGTAAATTCACAAATTGTAGAACATTTTTATTATAAAATAAATTTAATGTATTAATTTATAATTTGTTTTTATAAAAAATTTTTTAAATTTTTTTAAAAATTTTTTATAATTAAAATATTTCTCTTATTCAATATATATTTTATAAAAAATTCTATTCATGTGCCGTGGAGGACATATACTGCACACTATAGAATCTATCAGGATTTAATTTATTAAAAAAATATATATATTTTTTGATTTTACAAATCAAATAGTATCATATCAATAATATGAATAGTGTGCTATTCAAGCTATCCATATTATTTAAGATTTTGTTTACAAAAACTATTTATTTTTTCCTATAGTATCAAGTATCAAC
Source organism: Platycarya longipes (assembly GCA_036559045.1). Lineage (NCBI taxonomy): Eukaryota > Viridiplantae > Streptophyta > Magnoliopsida > Fagales > Juglandaceae > Platycarya > Platycarya longipes. The sequence continues at coordinate 33,559,194 of CM071801.1, forward strand.
GACATATATTCCATCATTTATTACAAAATTTATTATTATTATTATTATTTTATATAAAACAATGGTAAATCTGGTTATAGCAATTTTATCCAAAATAATATTAGATATTATCATGAGTTATATAAGTATTGCATTTTTTTAATATAAAAACAGTATAATTTATTATTAAAAAATTAATTTGTATGTGAATTTTATATTTATTTACTTTTTCAAAAAGATTGTGTAGTGTTTAAATATTTTTTCAAAAAAATTATAATTTTTTTTTAAATATTTTTTCAAAAAAATTATAATTTTTTTTTATATAAATTCTATATTTATTATTTTTTAAGAGTGATTGACACTTGTACAGTATATAACCGAAATGTAATTTTCTTTTTAGAGATAATAGGAGCTTAATGGAGGGTCTACTTCTTGTATCTATTTAGCGTATTTTTTTTATTATTTATTGTTACATTATTTTTTAAACAATCTTAAATATTATAAAAAAAAAATTACAATATTATTAAATAATATTTTCTTAATCATTAAGTAAAAAACGAAAAACAAATAAAAATAAACCACAAAAAGAAAACCTCTATCGAACTGACTATCATTTTCCCCTTTTACTTAAACCACTAGTCTCCTCGATATTTTTTAATAAGAGGAAAAAAGGCAAAAGAAAGGAAAGACGACAGAGAAAAGGAAAAGGAATTAAAACAAAAGCTAATTACCACCAACCGGCAAAACCACATTGAGAATGCAGAGCGCATGTTCTACAGCCCATCCTCTCATGCTCTCCTACCCACCGTACATAACGTACGCTGCAGGGAATGTGTGCTGCCTCGCTTCTGCCAACGTGTTTATATTACTATTTTGTATTGTAATTTTCTTTTAACCGTTTACGCATCGAGTCCGATACGAGTAAACTGTAATATTATATATAAGTAATATTATGCACTTATATGTATATTTGTGCATCTTAATTGATTATTTTTATATTAGTATACATGTAAGTGTTCAATATTATTTGTATGTAGAATTTCCATATGATATGCGTGTTGTTTTGGATGGAGTGGTATATACTATAAACCAGACGTATTGAAACTCTGCACTCATACTTTTTCCATCCCAATGACGTGTGTATCCCAACATTTGTCGAAACTTTGTAAAAGGAAATAGTAATGCTGGTCATGTAATGGGTGGGTGCTTTTGTAGTTTGTCTACATTGAATTCAGCTTTTAGAAAGACCAATTGGTTAGAACCTTTTTGGTGAAGAACTTTTCTTTCCTATGAAGCTATCTAAGAGTTTACTCAAGTGATGAAGGCTTTGGATTTAGGGGTATGCTCTCTTAATAATCAAATTCCTTTAAGTACAAACAATTTCTAAAAGCCATCGATTGGAAGATTTTTTTCTAAAATTATCCAAGGTGCATTTGTGGAAAATTCTGTCGAGGATCTGCACACTTTTTAGATTAGCCAGAACATTGTTCTGAACGCCCGGTATCAATGAAAAAATTGTGTATATATATATATATATGCATAAGCAAATCAATGTGGTTTCTAAAGGGAACTTTGTTGGAGCAGTAGTTGTGATCGATGCACCAAAACCTGGCCCCAGAAGAGAGCCATAAATGCATATCGATCAGTAAGTAATACATATTATATGCCCAGATCACCCAGCAAGGCAGGCTAGCCAGGCCCATGTGATTTCATGTGACAACTTCCTCTTGCTTCAAGCAATCTTGGGTTCTTGTCACCACCACCCTCAGCCAATGTAAATTACGTGCATAATCAGTCACCCCAATGTTTGGTAAAAACATCCTCTCTCAATTCTGATCGACATTTTAACTACTTTGGTTATAGAGAGAAAAAGAAGAGGACCAAATATATAGTCCAAATTACCTTAGCTAACAAAGTTTTACCATGATGCAAGTACCAGAGTATTAGCAGGAGAGTCTTCGTTCCTTTTAAGCCTAGTAAAAATAAAATGATACTTTCAATGATTTTCAGTTCCAACTAGAGGAGTTGATGCCTGTCTATATATAACGTACGTGTTCTTGCTTTCTTTGAAATGTTTTCTGAAGAAAGCAAGTATCAGAGAGAGAGAGAGAGAGAGAGAGAGAGAGAGAGAGAGAGAGAGAAGAGAGAGAGAGAGAGAGAGAGAGAGATTTAAAGCAAAAGCAAACAAGAGTGCCTTTGACAACATTACAAAAGAACATAGAAGTTGATTCTGAGAGAGCATAGAAACCTCATTGACCGGCATTACTGAGATCGATGCAAAAAATGAAGAACCTTGGAAGCCTTGGCAGCAGTGGGAGGCTCTCCTCTACTGAGGAGAGTGAGGATGAGGAGATCACAAGGTTGGCCATATCTACAATTCAAGCCAGAGAGGAAGAAATTGAAAGGAAGAAGATGGAGGTGAAGGAGAAAGTTGAACTTCAGTTGGGTCGTGCTGAAAAAGAAACAAGGCGCTTGGCACAGATTTGGGAAGTAGGGTTCAGAAAATTATCAAGAACTCTTATCAACCATGACTGTTTTCTTATTGCACCTTTTGATAACACTCGAAAAATAATTATGATTATCATGCGGACTTGTAAAACAAGTTTCCCCGTTTCTATTCTTTCTCCTCTTCTTGGATACTTCTTTGTTTGTTAAAGCTATAAACAAAATGAATTTTTGAATTGGTGCTTATAGGAAAGAACTTGTATTTGCGGTTTCAAATGCAAAAACTCATAAGATGCATCGAACTTCAAACCATTAACAAGTTTTGAATTCATGAAAAGAATAAAAAGATTTTGTTTCATTTAAGCAAAACTCTCACCCTTAATTCTCAGCAGAAAATGTTAATTCATTTGTTTTTGTTGATGGAATCAATTAGGAGCTAGAAGTACTTACAGATCCTATGCGAAAGGAAGTTGCTACCATACGTAAGAAGATTGACATGGCTAACCGGGATCTAAAGCCTCTGGGACAGAGCTGCCAGAAGAAGGTATTTGCTTCTATGGTCTATCTCCATTGTTCTTCTTAGGATATTCATCTCTGATAATTTGCATCCAGGCTTGAACTTCCTATGCATTATTATCACAAACCAAAACTTATTTTGTTCAGTTTTTTTTCTTAGAATTTCACAAGTTTATACGTATAACTCAGTTATCACTAGGAATTTTCTCTGTGATTGGCTGGCCACAGGAGAAGGAATACAAAGAAGTCCTAGAAGTTTTCAACGAAAAGAACAAAGAAAGAACTCAGCTAATAGCCACATTAATGGAGGTAACAGTCTCAGAATTTTCGGCCTGAATATCTTCTTCCTACTCTCCATTTTCCTTTCTAATATCTTCTTTGTGACATTATTTCCAGTTGCTGACCGAGAGTGAGAGAGTGAGAATGAAGAAACTCGAGGAGCTGAGCAAGCATATAGAATCCACACACTAAGATCTCCAATGTCATCAGTGGTTTGGCTTGTGAACTTGTACTTGATATAACTATTAGTACATTGGTGTTTTTTCAATCTTAGGTGTTTAAGAAGCCTGTAATCCTTGATCTACTTTAAAAAGTTTTTTCCCATTGAGATAACATGTCCTACAACGAAGATACACATAATGTCAAACTGAAAATATTGTCCCCTGCCAATCAGGGCAGTTGTCAAAATAACATTTCTCGTCATCAGAACAAGCAGAGTCTCAGTTTTTTATAGTTTGAAGGTCTATTTTTTTCCCTTTCTAGTACCAGACTAAGAACAAGATTGGAGAGATTTACATGCACGGTAGATGGACTTCAGAGTGCTAATCCAGACTCCGAGAAGGGGGAAATACATTCTTTATCTGAGAAGTTAGGGCGGAATATGGGCTGAGCATGGGTTCACTTGATTATCTTGATAACAGTTTTATAGTCCTCTCAATTGCCTTAACTATAGATACCAATGCATCCTACAGATAAATCTGACATGGATAACACACATCATGATATGGTAATATGTTACTGTGCAATGATGAATAATCCAAAGCAATAGAGGAATCACAAAACAAGTAACACCTCAAGTGGAGACGAGCAAGAATGATAGGATTTCATACTGAACAGGAATACATTGTACTAATTTACCAATGCGTCAACTAGGGCAGATGGTTAATTTGAGGTAGTTCCAATAAAGAAGCAAACTTCACTAAAGTCTTAATGACATAAACAAAACCTGGAAAACTATCATGCACGATTCCATTCTTCGAAAGAATTCCCCCATATACTATTTTAGTCGGATATGAGTTGTTTGTACTCTGCCAGCAACTTGGGAATATCATCCATTCGCAACTGAAAATAACCAAGATGTGATCGATGTGAGAAAGGAGAAAATAGAATGTGAAGAACACAAGGCATTAAAATCATAAGAGGAATCAACCAAACGGAAAAAAGTGAGACTTGGTCTAAACAGTCTTGCGTGGCTCATACCTGAGAAGCATTTTTAATATGGTAAAACCGATAAGCATCTTTCCCAAGAAAACTGGACTCAATGGAATGCAGATCAGATACATTATTAGCCCTGTCATCATTACAAATATTTAAGAGACCCATGACATTGATTAAATCAATAGCCAAGGATATTCTACTGAGAGAGGTCAAAACCAGAAGTTAAGCCGGGTCCATTTATGGAAACAATTGCTGCAAAGTTGGTATGATCCAAGTGAACATAAACAAGTGCTGGTGCAAAAAGCTTCATTCTTACAATTGATGATGGGCAATCAATCGCTGGTAGTCGCGAAGCAGAGGCCCTAGCTCCTTAAGTGGTATGGACCTTGGTACAGCCTTCCTCCAGTGATCACGAAGAGCCTCAATTGCCTTTTTTCCATAACAAAGTCAGTTTAGAATACCTAAGAGATGGGCAATGAACTAAACCAAATTTGCTTCCATGTGTTAAACCTGTGAATTACTAGAGACTCTTTCTCCAGTCAAGGTTGATGCTAGTTCAAGGAATTCTTTGTCTTCCAACTCACTTACTATTGGAAGCCCAGAACTAGAGAGCGAAACTGAAATTCCTACTCTTCTTTGTAATTCTGAGACAGCAGATTGCTCCCTTTGGCTTCCCTGTCCAAAATATTAAGGACGATCACATGATTAAAATTTAAAACCAACTACGTCGTCTGTTTAAAATGATCAAAATGCAGTCAAGGGAAAATTGACATTAGAATGATGAGTACAACCTATGATTCTGATTTGCACTTCGTTAACATAAAGGAACGCTTCTTTGTAAGTACAAAAGTCAGTTAACGTAAAGGGAATTAACCAGTGAAACTTCTGAGAATGTCAATAAAGAAGCTTAAAACTGTGAATTGTTGAATTATTTTAACATTTTTTTACAACATGAAACTTCACCAAGGCAGGGCCTTTCGGACCCACCATTGGGTAGCAACTAGCAAATCCTAGAGACAACATGACCACACCTGCTAGAAATGTGTATCAGGTGTTCCAGGGAAACTTCTAGTGAGTAATCGAACTAGGAGCGATTACATTCATCAAAAGGTTGTGATTACATAATAGAAAACCCACTTCCTTATATAAGCTCTGATCCGCATGACATAGAGAACAGGTCAATTACATCGGCATCTGATGCTGCCTCTACTTTGTTGGTACTTGTAAGTTTAAAAGTTGAATGTGATATTGGAATAGAAATTCAGCTTAGTTGCAACAAATCCAAGGTTAGATAGGGCTTTGAGCTCCTGGGTCAACAAGCTCAATAGAACAAGCAATATCATTAAAATCAGAAGTTATACCTCAAGTGCAGTCTGAATATTATTATCTGTTGCAACATCTTTATCTTCAGGAAGGCCTTTTAATGGAGATGCAGTCAACCGCTTTGCAATAGGATCCTCTACAAAACAAGCAGAGCTGGCAACAGTTTAGGATAAGTTGAAATTTACTTCTCAATTCTTAGCCATCATGGAATCTGCAGAAGAATCCAATTGTGCTGGGACAGTTCAGTATCATCTTGCCCCGTACGGAATTTGATGTACCATTACAACTGTTAATTTCTTAATCTATCAAGCTTCTAACACTTTTCTCTTGATTCAATAAAAGGAGCTTAAATTTTCTTTGTTTTAGGCTTTTTCTCCAGTGACAATGTAAGATGATTTGGGCCTGATCATCATTAATAGGAAACCTGATTTCAATTTAATAATGTTGCATAAAAACAGAAAACTGTACAATGACAAATTTAACACAAATACAAATACAACACTTAAACAGCATTTTCCACAGCCATTTCAACAAGTCTTACATTATAAAGCTCGATTGATTAAAAAACAAAGAAGATAGAGAGTGACAGTGCAAACAACATTGTATAAACTATAAAGTTTTTTTTTTCCTACTTATTAAAAAAAAAAACTATAAAGCTTTAAAGAATAGACTACCAGCAGACTACAGTGCCTACCCATGGGGCCCCATATCATTGCTCTTTGCAACAAGAAATGATTTGGGGCCCCGTGGTTGGGGCCCCTTTGCGGCATCATAGGCTCATTTTTAGAAAAAAAATGAAAAACCAAATATGTTTTATCTGCACATCCTCTTTTATCATTTCTGTGAACAAAAAAATGAACCATGAAAAAGTGTAAAAAAAATTATGCCTACGGGGCGCAAAGGTGCCCCAACCATGGGGCCCCATATCATTGCTCATGAAAATGCATGCACACCATAATATTTCATTTATAACCGATACTGCATTCAACATTCTGTGAATGCTCCAAACAAAAGGTGTTGGAGACAAACTGCTGCATCATCATTGAGTTCATACAAGAATCAAATTCACAACATGGATTGTGGTTCGGAACACATCCCGATGGAACTCTGAAAAGCAAAAGGGTTAACAAACAACAGCCAAATGACACGATGAGTAAACTAATTCAAAGCAAAATCGGTACCTTCTGGAACCAACCACCATAGCTCGCCAAATGTTAATTTGCCATCAAAGCCACCAAATAACAGATAACGTGAACCAATGCATGTCATAGAGTGGTACGCTCGAGCAGGAGGGGGTTCATTTCCAGTAGGTAAGCGTTTCCACTGTCCGGACACTAATTACCAAAAAGATAATATAAATAGTACTTTGTAATTTGTCATTTGCATAGCTACAGAGCCCCAACTAGACAAAAGAAAAATGCCATCATTGATGCCCTCTAAGCTAAACCCCTTAAAATTATATCCTCTTGCAACACATACCATTAAACTTAATGAAGTAAAAATTTAAATCAAAATTTTTAAATCCTACATTTCAATTTTAAATATTGAAGCTTTGCTAAAAGTGCTCTCATAGAAATAAATATATACATAATTCTAACCAGATGTACGAGGGTGTAAACTCCACTCCTTCAACATGAGGTTAGCATCTTCCCTGAAATTTTGGACTATATTTCCCCCTAACACTTTTTCTTTTTCTGGATAAGTGAAAATATTATGCATATCAATAGGAGTAACCCAGTACACTGGCCCCAACACCTAAATACAAAAATATAAAATATTTTAAAGAATCAAGTCATGGTCATGACATTTGATGAAGATCTGACAGACTGGCATTTTCTATTTAATTTTTCTGGTGACAAAACTTTCAATCTTTGCTTCAAAATGTGATTATCAACTAAAATCTTCATTCAGGGTCAGAATATATATAGCATAAATGATACAAATAGTTCACAATACTCAACATGAAACATTCAAAAACATCTGCCATAACTCCAACAAGCAAAGTAGGAAAGCACTCACTCCTATCTAAAATAGTGCAGTCATTGTAATAGATGTCATATCGACTCAACCAACCACCAGTCCCATGCCCTCCAAACAACAACAGCTGCAAAGACAAGATTTCAGCAGTCAGGTTTAAGAATCTAGAAAAATGTTTCAGCCTTGACGGAGTAAATAGGACTGACAATGGCAACATCAAAAGGAATGTATGAAAAGAGATCACAAGGAAAACAGAAAGTGTTTAATACATGGTGTCCTCCAGAAGTAACAGTATGACCACATCGAGCAGAAGGAGCTTGGCCAGGAAGCTTCAACTGGGTCCATCCAGGTGTTTCATTCTCTTCCTTGCACAACAAAGACAAGACAAATCCAACTTAGTCTATCAAAGAATCTCTAATAGAGCTATAGAGATGTACAAAACCGAAACTTGTACATTGATTGGGAAATAAGACCAAATAAGAACAAGAAAATCGGTCAAGCAAAACAGATGACCCCACAGATTCACATGTCCATGCACATGCATTTGTGCACTTCAAACAAGGTAAATGCTGGATATAATTTCTTTAGTGCACTTGTTAGAAGACGTAAATAGCAAATCTCATTATCAAGTAAGCTTGGACTTCTTAAAAAAGTGGACAAAAAAAAAAAACGCATAAGAAAACATATTAGAAGACAAACAAATTTGCACAATGCATCCATTTATCTTTGAGGAGAATCATTAATTTTATGCATCATTAATTATTTCTGTGTAACGAGAATACAAACATTCCTTTCTACACGTATTATTCAACAATATTGCCAATGCATATCAATACACAGACATTAATACTGAGTTCCAAGTAGCATTAGAAGGTAGGAATCCATCGTGTAGATTGAGATCTACATCTAGCATGTAAGTGGAGTCCAACAACAGAACTGTGTACAACATTGGTTTCAGGGACTCAAGATCAGTTTCCATATCATTATGTTGTGACAGATGCAGTTCATATTTATCGTTACATTTACAATAATGGAATTTTATTTTATTTACAGTAACTTTTAATGATAGGCGATTCTCCTACTCTGAAGCTAAATTTACATTGAAGCTTCTCGAACCAAGATATTTCCTTTCAAAGGTTACTTGAATTTGTGACATATCCCAAGCCAACTTAAGACAAATTCAAGTAATAAATAACTTCATTTTATCTATGAAGGAAAATGCGCAAATAGCCCATTATATCAAATACTAACTCCACTGCCAAAGTTTCATTTGGTATAGATACATCAGGTCAATAAAGAAGCTGTTTATAAGACAAAAAGAAGCTACTTCCTCCTATTACACATTTCCTGCAGAACTATCTATAGGTCATTCTCCATACAACCTGAATTCTAGAACTTTCTAAGGAAAGCCATCATTGCTAAAAAAAAAAACCTCAACTATGAAGACAATAAAGCCATTTAAGTCAATTTCCAACTTTCAAGGAACACCTAAATGCAACTAGAAATTGATTGTTTGAGATTCTATGTATGGCCTCTAGCATATTTAAGTAATTAAAGATAATAGAACTTAAGCTAGCCCAAATTTTCCATGTGTTTGCACAAGAAATGAACTTGTCTGCATGTTTTGCAAAGGAAACAACTATATAATCAAAGCATACACTTGAACCTGGAACTTGCAAATATTATTAAGAACATAGGCAACAGGCATAGAAATAAATAACATCAAGAACAAGATATTGATAAGCAAAATGCAAACCAGAACTACAACACATTAACATGGTCGGGATATGTTAAGACAAGCATATATTTACATTCATTCACTTGAAGAAAATTAGATAATATACCTGAATTACAAAATATGAAAACCAAAAAAGGCAAAGGAAAAAAGACGAGGAATAGGAAAATAAAAACAGAAGCAACTATTAACCTTCTTCAATAAGACCCTTCAAGGCCCACAAATCACCCATTATTGGCCCACCACCTCCTATTGAAGCAAAAAGAAGCAATCATGTCAGATAAAAAAAAAGATTTAATTAACTCAACCATCAATTAAATCATAAGTGATTCACAATGTAGACACACTTGACTTAGTATCACATTTATAAACAATAACTGACATGACAAAGTTGGTGAAAATGAGATGAATGTACATCTCTCAGTACCCTCACACAGAAGAAAACAAAAAAACAAAGGCAACATTAGCAAATTTTGAACACATCCCACAAAAGAAAATGACATATATTTAATGCAATTCAGGCTCACTGCAAATCAATTTTTTTCATTATTGAAGCATCTATGAAGCCTAATTTTGCTGCAACAAGAGTTTGCTACATCACCTCTGCCGCCATAGACAAGCAACCTTTTCTCCACCATAGTAGATGTATGGCCACATCTAGGCGGGGGCAATGTTCCAGACACTGATAATTCCATCCACTCAAGAGATACTGTTTCACAAAGTAACCCAGGTCACAATCTTATGTCACACCAATCAAATTAAACATTCTCTCACTATATATAACAAAACAAAACTGAAAAGCCATAGTAAAGAAGTTACTTGTGTCCAAGACATACACATCCGATAACCACCTTTTACCATCCCAGCCACCATACCTGCACCCAATTAATATCTTGTTTAATTTTTTTTTTATAAGTAAAAAATTACTAGTATTGATATCAGTGAAATAGGCAAAGCCCGAGTACACAGGAAATATACATAACAGCCCCTAAGTATATTCTAGGAATTGGAAATTAAAGACAAGAAAGCATGAACATTGTTTCCATTTAATACAATGGCTGAAAACCATAACAATAGGGTGTGAATAAAAAAATTCTGCAGCCACTGTGTGCTCTTTATTTTCAAAAGAGCGTTTGTTCATTTCCGACCAAATACACCACATAATACACAGCAAAACCATCTTCTACACTGCTGCCACTTGAGGACAGCCGTGCATTTCCTCCAACACCCCAACAAATCCACCACCCCCGCTGGCATAACCCAAGCAACATCAACCCTTTGAAAGATCTCATCCCACAACATCCTTGCAACCTTACAATGCAATAAGAGATAATCTACCAATTCCCCATGCTTAATTAATATCTTGTTTAATATTATAATAATAGAGGACAAAATCCTTAATTTTTTTCACTTTTAAGTCCTAAGACCTAAACTATCTATTTGTTGAAGAATGTCACATAGAGGACTTTTAGAGACTCACATAACAATCCTTCGGTTTCCAATAGCTGAAGCTGCAGCAAAATCCCGTGGCGATGGTAAGTCACCAAAACTGGTGAGCTCAGACCATTGCCATATGTCTGGAACAAACATAAGTTCCATAAGCCCCCAACAAGTCAAGAGAAACCAAAAAAAGTACTAATTATAGGATCTCAGCATCCATCACCACCATGCTTACTCAAAGAACTTATGTACGTTCTTACCCGTATCTAGGACCCAAAAGTCACCCAACCTGAAAATTCAACCTCATCATCATTAGCAGGTCTATATGACTTCAGAGTAACAAAACACAATTTGTGAGCAGAAAATTTATAATTATTGCACGTGTACAGACCTTTTGCTGCCATAACGCCCACCAAAGATGAACATGTGACAGTCAATCGCAACAGCAATGTGAAATGCTCGTGGGGTTGGACCTACCTGGTCCTCAGACCCACTTCCAGTGCACTCGGGCTGAAACCAAAATTTATTCTCTGATTCAAGCAAAAAACCACATAATTGAGAATCTGGGACCATATCTCCAAAACAAAAAAAGGGTGTGCACTTGGCAAAACCATAAGGCAAAACATGTATCCTAATTATTCTTCGATCCTCTCTCTAAAACAAACACACACACTCGCCAAATACATGGATGCAATCTTAATCATTTTGTGGCTAGGCATTTACCAAAGCAACTGCAATTAAGTCATTTAAACCTACTTTCGGAAAATCATCAGCAACAGATGAGCCGGCAGCATGCAAGCTCAAGCTCAAGGGAAAAAAGCTGGGTTTCAAACCTCATACCAAGAGAAAGATTCCAAACAAGTACAAAGAAGGCAGCAAAAGAAGTGGGGCAAATGACAAATCTGAATCTATCTCTTAAAACCGTTTCCTCCAACCGCCTGCCCAGATAAAAGCATGAAACAATCAAAAGCCAAAATTAAGGTACAATTGTCTCTTCTCTGTACTTGTCTCTGTATCTCTCTCCCTAAAACTCATACGCAAGCACCAAATACAAAGGAAGATACTCTTAACATTTGGGTGGCTTGGGAGGAGCATCGAACAGAGAGTTTTCACAACTGTACACATTAAATCCCAGTGTTCCTTCCATGCTCTCTCTCCCTCTCTCTCTGGTTTTCCATTTGATTATGGGCCTGTAACTACATCCTGAGGTCCTCAAATACACAATAAACTTTATCATTTTTTTTTTGATAAGTAAACAATTGTATTGATAGAATAGGCCAAGCTCAAGTACACAAGATGGATACAAGAGTCAAGACCTAACTAGGTCGTGGAAGGATTGTTTGCTACAAGGAAATCATGAAGATTGAGACCATTAAAATCTACAGCTATGGCCCATAAAAATAAAGTACTAAAAAAGAAAGAAACAAGCTCCTCCAATGTATGCTCCTTATCTTCAAAAGTTCGATCATTCCGCTCCCACCAAATGCACCACAAGATACAAAAAGGAACCATCTTCCAAACTAGTATGATGGGCGTTGATCCTCCAAGAGATGTCCAACTAGCCAATAGATCTAAAACTGTGGCTGGCATGACCCAGTTTAAACCCACTCGGCTGAAAACTTCACAATAAACTTTATCATTCCCACTTTCTTGAGAAGAATTATGTCTTTTACAGCATTTCATTTTCATATTTGTACCAAGAACAAGCTTACTGTGGAAACACGTCAGGCTTTTCATTTTTCATTTTTTTCGCTGGTTAAAAGATTTTCACTCAAAGAATAATGTGCTTACTTCCTTATCTGACTGGCATAAAATGATATAAATGAATTTGAGTTCCCTATAAAAGTCTCATACTACTAGAGTAACATGCCTGAGCTGCACTAAAATACACCCAACGACGACTGCTTAAGTGGAAATGTTCATAATAAGCAACGTATAAAGGAAATACTTATCCTTATACATAATGCAGAAAAAGATTTAACTTCTTTGCAAATTTAGAATACCACAGCAGCATAAAAAGACATAAGCAAACATTTTTTTCCTAACCAAGTACTCAGGCAACTATACACGCTAGAACTGCACGCCACTTCTGATGACCACCCCCAAAGTTTCAGTAAGGCTTGTGTGTTTATGTGTAACATACATTTCGATAAAGTTGTATTTGGATGTGGGGACTCAAAATCAAGGAATTTGAAAGAAGATTGCTAGTCTAAACTGCTTGATACGAATTTTAATGAAGTACAACGATTTGGGATTTGAAGATTTTACTCGGAAAAAAATCGTGCTATGAATTTGAGCTGGCATCTAACGTCCAATCAATCCATATCCACTGATTAATAAGGCTTAAATCCTCACGAATCTCATCAATACAAAAAGAAAACTGCTCTTCATGGAGCACACTTTATTCACGCCATTTAAACTAAAAACTGAAAGTAAATTCCTTATCTTCAAATACTTCCATCCAAATAACCAAAAACCGAAGAAAGCCTTGAGATGGAATTGACAAAACAGTAAAACCAGAAATGCCCAAAAGATTCAGAGATAGAATCGAAACAAATTAATAAAGAAACAGATTAGAGACGAAGTTATTATCAGAAATCGAGCTGAGAAAATAAAAAGGAAGCCCCCATAGACAAGAAGAAAGGAGTACCAACGTCATAAACCATAATATCGCTGAGAAACCTCTTTTCGAAGAGGCCCCCAAACACGACCACCTTCGATTTGCCAACGTTGACCGCTGTATGACCACTGAGAAGCCCAATAACAACAACAGATGAAGAAAGAATCTTGAAAGATATGTAGACGCAAATAGAAAAACAGGACGAGAGAGAGTTGATGCCTGCGAGGTTGGGGAAACGAGCCCCCGAAATCAGACGAAGAAGCTCGGACCCAGTAATGCATTTCGTGGCTATTCCCGTCCACCGTCCACGGATATTCCTCTATGGTCGAAGCAAGGAAGAAACTTTTTGCTTTTCGTATATTTTCATGGAACGTACGAGCGTGATCGAAGCCCCCGGTCCGTTTCGATTAAAAAACGTTTCAAATCATTTCAAATTTATTATTATATTTTTTAAAATTTTTTATATAAATTATAAATTTCAATATAATTTTTTTAAATTTTAATTTAATTTTTTAAAATTCTAAAATAATAATAATAATAATAATTTATTTAAGTTTTAAAATTCATCTCATCTCATCTCAACTCTAAATCATTTATATTTTTGTATTTTTCAATAACCTTTGTTTTAAGTTTTTTTTTAAATGAAAAATCTGATTATAAACTATATTTCTGTATATTAATACATATATTTATCTAATATAATTAGTTTAAAAGTTAAAATTTAATAAAAACGACATAAATTTGAATTTTAAATATAAAAACAACGATATTAATATAAAGATAGATCTGCAAATTCCTTATACATAACAAATTCCTTTGTTAATTCTCTTTGACCATTGGTCAATCTCTTTGTTCCAATGTAATATTTTTCTTATTCCTATCACACACAGCTTAAAACTAATTATTAGCACAAATTGAAAAACAAGAAAAGAGTAAAGGAAATGCTGCAATTTTATTATCAACGTGAACACTCGATTCCAGACTTACCTTTACTGAGCACTAACGTAGCTATTTGAGCACTAACGTAGCTATTTAAACATGAAAAGGAGACTAATCTGTTACAGAGAAATCGCATGACAAAATACGTAAAGATCCTAAGAGATTGCATGATATCCGATAGATTGATCTCCTATGCTGTTGCAAAAAATGCAAGATATCCAAATCTGTGCTGGCAGCTTCAAATCCGAGATCTCATTATATGTATCATTGCTCTATTTATATATAATTTGTAGACACAGCACTTAATGTTGAAATTTGGAGCTACTGCCTGTTCTTCTTCCTACAAAGTTGCACCACCTCTTGCACCACTTCATCAATCTCTTCCTCTCCCTTACTAATTAGTTTCTCCTTCAATTCCTTTGCCTTCTGCCTTACACTTTCTCCGGCTTTCTCCACAACCACTTCTCTGATCACTTTTGCCACCTCCTCTCTTCTAAGCTTCCCATTCATATCTCTCTCGATTTCTACACCAACACCCACTTCCTCCACCAGCCTTGCATTGAGCGGCTGATCAAGGTGCATCGGCATGGCTATGATTGGGACCCCAAGTTTCATGCTTTCCATCACGGAACTCCATCCACAGTGACTCAAAAACCCACCAATGCTAGAATGCTCTAAAATCTTCATTTGCGGTGCCCATCCTTCCACAGCCATTCCTCCATCTCCAACTCTATCGAGAAAACCTTTTGGAAGTTCCATTTCAAGAGTACTGACTTTAGCACCTCGAGGAAATCTCACTACCCATATAAATGGAACCATGCTCAGTTCCAGCCCATATGCTATCTCTTCTATTTCCTCCTTTGACAGAAAATACTCACTTCCAAATGAAACAAACACAGCCGCTGATCGTTCCTTGTTATTAAGCCATTCCATGATTCCCGGTTTCTCATCATATTCTTGAACCGGGTCTTGAATCAGGGGCCCGACCGGCACAATCTTCTTCCCTGTCAACTCTGACAGATAGTCGATGTATTTTGCCTCAATCTCCTTAAAAGTTTTGATCAAAACGATCCCAGAAGATTGTTCACAGCATTCTACAACTCGTTCTGTATCTTTGATACCATTTGCAGATGATTCAAGCAAGTTCTTGAACTTACTAAGGGCATAATTATCCCGGATATAGATTTCTGGGAAAGGAAACTCGACACCAGGGTTCTTCGTAAGGTGTATGACAAAAGATGTCATGACAGCACTAGTAGGTAAGAACTCAACCGCTGGAATGTTAAGAGACAGAGCAATAGATGGTGCCCAATGCTGAAGAAAATCATAGATAAGCAAATCAGGGCGCAAGTTCTTTAGGATGGTGGAGAAGTTTGGGCTGGCCATGTCGAAGGCCTTCTTCAGAGAAGGCATGAGATGTGGCGGGAGGCCATTGGTGGTGTGGAAGTGAGGAGGAAGCTCCGGCAAGGAAGGAAGATGGAGTTCGACAAGCTGTATTGAAAGTGAATACTTTTCAGGAAGATTTTCTTTGATGGGGCGGAGATTTACAGGCGAAGAACAAAAATAGATGTGAAAGTTTCTCTTTGAAAGCTTCTTGGCTAGCTCTAGGAAAGGTGATATGTGGCCATGAGCTAACCAAGGAAACATCAGGACATTGATACGAGAATGTTTTGCATCCATTTTTGAATTTAATTCCTATGTCTTGGGATATTGGTCTGATGGAAATTAAGCTAGGGACAGAGATTTTATATTCATGGTACGTGGATCGAGAAGATTGAGATCGGTACGAGAAGAGACTCGAAACATAGAAAAAGTTTGAATACGTGGCCAAAGAGAAGGGACCAGAGAGGGAAAGGCGAGGACGTGGAACGGTCAACGAAGCCACGCGAAACTACTAAACGGCTAACGTACGTAAGTAAACGCCAGCTGCATGCTGTTCGGATAAAGGGCAAACAAAATGATTTTTGGGTTGAAAAATTTTAGTTAATATTTTTTAGGGTTAAGTCTCCTTAAATAGGTACTGTAATACAAATTTTAGTTTTAAAAAACTTTAAAATTCTAATAATTTTAAAATAATATATATTTTTATTTTTATTTATCAATAAGACCATAATGCAATCTCTAATTCAAGATTGTAAATAAAAATTTTCTATTACTTATATCATCTGTTAATATGTAATTTTTTATTTAAAAATTTAAAAATTTACATATTAATGTATAATATATTTAAATAAGAACATAAAAATAATAAATTACATGTTAGTATATAAGTGTGAAGATGATAATTAATTAATATTTCTTATGACTTTTTCTTTAAAAAAGTGAAGATATCAAAATATTACGGTTAAGAAGTGGGGATGAACCCGATCTATAATCAACCTAAAAACAAAACATGTAAGGGAAAAAATAAGTATATGTTTTAAAACTAAAAAAATGTAATAATTTGGGGGGGAGGCGCCCACATGGGGCAGACCTCCAGCCTCCCCTACGTTACATGCAGGTAACGCATGGCTTAAAGCCATGCGTTACGTAGCCTGTAACGTAAAACGCATGGCATTTTATGCCATGCGTTTTACATGTTTTTATGGCTGGCCTTTAAGGCCAGCCGTGTAGGGGGACTATATATAGCCCCCCTCCTTTTGGTTCTGGGAACTAATCTAAAAAAAAAAAATGAAAATCTCTCTCTCTCATTTGTTCTCTCTTGAAACGGTTTTTAGGCTGTGGATTGTTAAGTGTTACTCTAGTTTTATAACTACGTAGTACACTTCACCACTAAGAGAAAACGCTTATTTTTGTCGTGCTGGAAAAACTTGTGGAGCAATTTTTGAAGCTGAGCTTGAGGTATTTTTCCGCTGCAATTTTTTTTAACATTGGTATCAGAGCAGTCGTAATTGCTTCCAGTTTTTTTTATTTTGCATATGCATGCAAATTATAAATGTGCCATTTTTTTTTGCTGCTGCGTTTTTAAAAAAAAAAAAAAATTTTTTTTGGCCGAAGCCGGTGCAGTGGTGCAGCGTGCACCACCTGAGCGCGGTGGTGCAGCGCGCACCACCTGAGCATGGTGGTGCAGCGCGCACCGTAGGGTGCTGCGCAGCACCCCTGAAATGGTGCTGCGCGCACCACGGTGCCGCATGCACCGCCTGGAGCCCACGGTGCATGGTGCACCGTGGGGCACCCAGCGGTGCTGCAAGCACCGCCTCGGTGCTGCGCACACCAGGTCGGTGCTGCGCGCACCAGAGGGGTGCTGCCAGCACCACCCAGGTGCTGCAAGCACCTCCCTAGGTGCTGCGGCAGCACCCAGTCTCCTCCGGAGGTTGTTTCCGGTGATGGGACGGCGGTTTCCGGCGTTGGGCAGCGGCCTGGGGCGCTGTTTTTCGTTTCTGAAAATTGGGCACTGTTCACGTGAACAGTGCCCTGGCCGAAGGTTGAAGAAGAGAGCAAAGTCTCTTCTAATTTTCCTGGGCCGGGCTTGGGCCTTGCGGCCCATGTGGTTTTTAAGTCCGGTTTTTTGGGCTGGGCTGGTTTTTTATACGGCCCAGCCCCAATTCTTTTTAAAAAAAAAAAAAAAAAAAAGGAAGGAATGTTAAGTCCGGCCGTGGGTTTCGAACCCAGGCCGGACGACTAATTCATTAGTCCCCCACACCACTGGACCGTAAGGGTCATGTGGTTATAATATGTGTTTTTTTTTATATATATATATTTTAATAATGATTAAAAAAAAAATTAAAAAAAAAAAAATGGCATGTTTTAATATATGCTTAGATATATTTCCTGTTATAACATATGATATTTTTTATTTAATGCTTTAGATTAAATATGATTACATGTGGAAATTTGATGATATTCATTTTTTTTATTGATAAATTACATGTGATATTATGTTTAATTTTTGGTTGATTAAATGTGATAACATGTATGTATACAACATGTGAATGTGTTATTATTTTATCATATATAAATGTTAGGCTTGTATGATTAGACATTAGCCTTTATTTATTCTAGTGATAAAATAGGAAATTCCCACTAAGTAGTCTTAGTTAGGGTTGTCGGTGTAGATTGATAGGCTGAAAGAATTGCAGTGACCCCAGTAAGAACTGTAAATGCACTGTATAGCGACAACACCATGGTAGCCCCAGTAAGAACTGTAAATGCACTGATGGAATAAGAAAAATGGACTGTAATGGTCTTATATGAACCATCTTTGTAGACTGGCCCAACAGGCTGCTGTGGTTGTTGAAGCTGTCTTTGTAGACTGGCCCAACAGGTTACTGCGATTTTAGTAGGATCTGTCTCTACGCGTGACTAGGACTAGGTGACTACTTTTAGATAGTGGGAGTATGGTTGAGATTTATGATTAAATCTCCCATATTTTTTAAATTTGCGCGGGAATTAGGTTAGAAATTTAATAATTGGATATTGTGGCGCAAGAGATGATTCTGAAGCCTAGCGATTTTTCGATCTTGCGACATGTCTAAATTATTTTTTTCTAGCTTGAATGGACGCGGCAGATTTCTTAGGTGTGTGTGTAATATCTCTCCTTTGCGTTTTGTAGTGAAATGGCATCCAAGAGTATTGTTGCCGATTTAAACAAAGGGGAGAAATTGGATGGGGAGAACTATGACATATGGCATCGCAAGATCCAATATGTCTTAGATGAGCAAGAAGTCGTAGAGGCCTTGTCTCACTCCCTGACTAAGCCCAAGGAAGGGGACTCAGAACAACACAGATTAGATGAATTAGCCTATTCTGAATGGGCTAAGAAAAATCGGTGCGCGCGCATAATAATGTTAAGCAGCATGCACAATGATCTAATGTGTGAGTTCGAGTCCTATGACACTGCCCAAAGCATGTGGGAGGCCTTGAAGTTGAAGTTTGGTGGAACTTCGGCCACTAGGTTACGTGGATTAACCATGAGGTTTGACTCCTATAAGATGCGCTCTGACCATACGATGAAGCAGCATCTTAGGGCTATGTCAACCATGATCCGCGAACTTAAGACGGCAGGAAACGACTTGACTGATGAACAACAAGTCCAGGCAGTGATAAGATCACTACCAAGTTCTTGGGAGAACATGAGCCAGAATCTGACGCATAATGAGAATATAAAAAATTTTGATGATGTCTCGCGTCACTTAGAATTGGAGGCTGAGCGCCTAGAGGCCGCTAAACCCAATCATTCGGCCTATGTGGCTAATTCTGGTTCACGCAAGGCATCAAGGCCTAAGCGTTGGAAGTCCAAGAATGGGGTAGCTGCTGGACAAGTTAAGAAAGTGTCAGGAACTTCTCAGCGCAGCAAAAGGGGCAAGCGTGGGAAGAACAAGTCAAAATTAGAGTGTTATAATTGCGGAAAGAAAGGCCACTTCGCTCGTGACTGCACTGAGCCGAAGAAGGTATACTTTAACTTTTCTCGTATTGTTTTTGTAACTAGCCATGTGATGGTTGCTCACTCCTATCCTGTGTGGACTGTTGATTCAGGAGCGACCGAGCACATAGCGCGAGATAGAGTCGGATTTGTGGAATATCGCCGGATTCCAGCTGGGAGTCGTGATATCAAGGTGGGGAATGGAGCTAGCGTGGAGGTGCTAGGACTTGGTACCTACAAGCTGGACTTGCGGGGTGGCCGCACTCTTTTCCTCCACAATGTGTTATACGCTCCCGAAATCCGACGAAATTTACTTTCTGTAGTTACTCTTTTAAGACTTGGTTTTCGGATTGAATTTGAAAACAATCACGTTTCTTTTTATTTGGGCCATGTGTTTTATGGCAATGCTTTTCTTCAAGACGGTTTTATGATAATGAATTTGGATTATTCAAATATGAATGAATCTATTGCTTTTCTTTCTGCATCTGAAAATTTGGATTCATATAAATGGCATGCTAGGCTTGGCCATATAGGGCAAGATAGAATGACTCGGTTAGCTAGAGAAGGCCTAATGGGCAATCTCGCTAAGGTCATCTTGCCCACATGTGAACATTGTCTAATGGGAAAAGCTAAGAGAAAACCGTTTGGAAAAGCCAATAGGGCATCTTTTCCACTGCAATTAGTCCACTCAGACATCTGTGGTCCAATGAGTGTGAGGGCAAGACACGGGGGTGTCTACTTCATCACTTTTATAGATGATTTTTCACGTTATGGTCATGTCTACTTAATCTCCCATAAGTCTGAAGCATTGGAGTGCTTTAGACGATATCTAAGAATGGTTGAGAATCAGTTAGACAAGAGTTTAAAAACTCTAAGAACTGACCGAGGACGAGAATATCTCTCTGAGCAATTTAAAAGGCTCTGTGATGAAAAAGGAATCAAAAGACAGTTAACGATGCCGAGTACGCCGCAACAAAATGGCGTGGCGGAAAGGAGAAATCGAACACTGCTTGAGATGGTTAGGTCAATGATGGCGCAAGCAAACCTACCAATTTCTTTTTGGGGGGATGCACTTTTGACTGCTGCCTACATTCTTAACAGAGTGCCCTCCAAATCAGTAACTTCCACCCCATATGAACTATGGACCGGCGAGAAACCCAATTTGAGTAACTTGCGGCCATGGGGTTCAACGGGTTTTGTTCATGATCTTTCTCATAAGTATGGGAAATTAGGCCCTAGAGGGAAGAAGTGTATCTTCATAAGGTACTCAGAACACTCCAAAGGGTATGTGTTAATAGGTGAACAAACTGATGGAAGTATGACTGAAATTGAATCACGAGATGTGGACTTCATTGAAAATGAATTTCCAAGTAGAGGTGAGGTTGATAGGAGTTTAGAACTTCATGAGATTATGGAACAAGAAGAAAGTGCTCCAAGGAATTTAGTTGAGAATGAAGAAGAAATTCTTCAAGCTCCTACAAATAAGGAATTAAATCCGAGTGGGAGCACACCACTTGTCAATCAATCACAACAACCTCAGCCGCGTAGAAGCACACGTGAAAGTATTCCCCGTCGTCGTCGTTTTGAGATTGAAGGGGAAGCTTTTATGGTAGCTCCGCATGATGATGATGAGCCTAGGACAATTCATGAGGCTCTCTCATCTTCTACTAAAGATGAGTGGATGAAAGCTCTTGATGATGAAATTGAGTCTATGAAAACTAACCAGGTCTGGGATCTGGTTGATCTACCGACAGGGCGTAAGACTATTGGGAACAAATGGGTTCTTAAAGTCAAACGCAAGTCGGATGGATCGATAGATAAGTACAAAGCTCGCTTAGTGGCGAAAGGATATACCCAACAATAGGGTATAGACTATGAAGAAACTTTTTCACCAGTCGTGAGGTTTGCTTCAATTCGTCTGATTCTAGCTATAGTAGCAAACATGGATTTGGAACTCTACCAGATGGATGTTAAGACAGCATTTCTCAATGGAGAACTAGATGAGGAGATCTATATGGATCAACCAACGGGTTTTGTGGTCAAAGGTCAAGAGCGTAAAGTGTGCAAGCTCAAACGATCTATATATGGCCTAAAACAATCATCTAGGCAATGGTACCTCAGATTCCATCGAGCCATTCTTTCGAATGGGTTTACGATGATCACAGAGGACCATTGTGTCTATGTCAAAAGATCCAAGAAGAGTTTCATTATGTTGTCATTATATGTTGACGACATACTACTAGCTGGAAATGATAAAGGGTTGATAGTCGCCACAAAAGAGTGGTTATCCTTCAATTTTGAGATGAAGGATATGGGTGAGGCAGAATACATTCTGGGAGTTAAGATCTACAGAGATCGCTCAAAGAGAATATTGTGTTTGTCCCAACAGACTTACATAAAGAAAGTTCTCGAACGCTTCCTAATGAGTGAATGTAAACCCATTGACACCCCTGTCACAAAAAGCGAGAACTTATCTAAAGAGTTGTGTCCTAAGACTCAAAGAGAAAAGGAAAAGATGGCCCGTGTCCCTTATGCTAATGCTGTGGGAAGTCTGATGTACGCAATGATGTGTACTCGGCCTGACATATGCTATGCAGTTGGCTTAGTAAGTAGATTCCAATCTAACCCCGGATTGGCTCACTGGAAAGCAGTCAAGAGGATTATGCGATATCTGAAGGGAACCGCAGACTATGTGCTGTGCTATCAAGGTTCAGATTTGCAGCTAAGAGGTTACTGCGATGCCGACTGGGGCAGTGACCTAGATGAGCGTAAATCAACCACAGGGTATGTCTTTCTGCTCAACAATGGCGCCATTACATGGAGCAGCAAGAAACAACCTTGCATAGCTCTATCGACCATGGAGGCAGAATATATAGCATGTTCTGCAGCGGTTCAAGAAGCTGTTTGGTTACGGAGGTTCCTCGAGCATTTAGACATTGGCACGGATACTTCAGATCCAGTGACGATATTCTGTGATAGCATGGCAGCTCTCGCATATGCTAAGGACTCAAAATATCATGGAAGAACCAAACACATAGATATCAGATATCACTACATAAGAGATATGGTAGCGCAAAAGGAAGTGGTTCTGAAACATCTTTCTACGAGTCGCATGGTTGCTGATCCCTTAACAAAGCCTATTGCACGAGATGTATATGAGGCTCATGTTAGGAATCTAGGACTACGTAGATTGTAAATGTAATTTGTATTTCAAATAACATTGAGATGTAACATTTCCTTTGGGATATTAATACAATATGATTCAGTTTTTGTCTTTATCGTATTGTCTTTTACTAATACACACACACAAGATATGTCAACAGGCTAAGATTGGCTCACTCACACGAGCAATCGCCTCTAGCGCTTAAGTAGCGAGAAGAGATGAGACATTGTGTCCCTAAGTACTTGTCCAAAGGGATAAGTTAGTTAACACAAAGATATGTCGCCTTAGTGGGAGCTAAGATGAGGTCTTTTGAGAAGACTGTGAATGGATTACCCACCATCCATGTAGCCTGAGATTAGCCAGATGCGAGATTCTCTTTGACGCCTTGGAGGCGTGCAAATAGAGAAACTTGAGTTAGACGCTTAATGAGCGCTTAGACTAAAGATCTGTACGGTGTTGATATAGACATATGCTCTTTGAGAAAGAGAAATCCACCGTAGCATGTGTTTCATACTACATGTGCTTATTCGACCATATGAGTAAGTGAGTAAATGGTTCCCTTCTTTCTCACTGTGTGAGTCTCATTTTTTTAGGTGTCCTTTACTTTTGACTATGTCACGAGATAGAGGTTAAAACGTCTGCTACTTTGGCATGCTGTCTATGGCCATGATTGATTCGGTCTAAAGAGGTATTGCTAGGAAAGCGGTTTAACCAAAATTGAATGATATGAGTGCAAAAGGAAGATTTTTTCGATATCGTATCTTCGATAGTGTTTGCTGACGTCAAACTATGACGCTGCATATTGGTAGCGGCTAAGGTTGTGAACACATTGAAATGATTTGGAAAAAGTCAAGTATTGTTCTGAGTTTATTAAACTCAAGAGGGTTCGAAAATACTTGACTTGATGCGATCGAATAAGTCTAGGACATGACCATACACTTCGGGGATGTTACTATGCTGGTCTTCTCTGGGAGAGATTTGGTGTATGTACTCCCAATTTTTTTTTTTGTAGATGTGCTTGGTGGTCGCACGGCCTATTTACTTGTATGAACAATATTGAGAACATAAGAGAGATGTAGACCTGGGGTCATGCCCACTGTGTGCGAGTGGGAGATGTAATAATTTGGGGGGGGAGGCGCCTACATGGGGCAGACCTCCAGCCTCCCCTACGTTACATGCATGTAACGCATGGCTTAAAGCCATGCGTTACGTAGCATGTAACGTAAAACGCATGGCATTTATGCCATGCGTTTTACATGTTTTTATGGCTGGCCTTTAAGGCCAGCCGTGTAGGGGGACTATATATAGCCCCCCTCCTTTTGGTTCTGGGAACTAATCTAAAAAAAAAAAAATGAAAATCTCTCTCTCTCATTTGTTCTCTCTTGAAACGGTTTTTAGGCTGTGGATTGTTAAGTGTTACTCTAGTTTTATAACTACGTAGTACACTTCACCACTAAGAGAAAACGCTTATTTTTGTCGTGCTGGAAAAACTTGTGGAGCAATTTTTGAAGCTGAGCTTGAGGTATTTTTCCGCTGCAATTTTTTTTAACAAAAAGAAATAATATTTCAAGAGAAATGTTGAAGATGTTGTATACAAATACTATAAATTTATTTATTTTTTAATTTTATGTGACTTTTTTTTATAAATATTTTTTGTGACTAACATTTCTCATAAAAGTATTACACCAAGCACCCGAACACCTACGTACAAATGAACTTAGCCTATATTTATAGAGGTGCATATAAAGTCGGTCTCGACTCTCAATGCTTTGGTGGCTTAATTGCCGAAATATAAATCGGCGATAAAGGCGGCTTTGCAAATTGAGGGTTATCAACCTTTTTGTAAGTCGGTTTATAACACTCTTTTTTATAACCATCCATGAAAAATATTTTCGTTAATATCTTGTCAATATAAAATTCAATACAAAAAAAAAAAAAAAAAATACAATATTTATATGTACCATCAAGTATTTTAAAATTATCTTATTAAAATCTTACAAAGAAAATTTCAATAAAACGAAATCTTAATAAATAAAAAATCATACAATCAATACAAATTTTTAAGATATTTACTCATCTTAAAAAGTAGGACTGTAAAAAGATCGAATCGAATCGGTAGATCGGATTAGACCAGACCAAACCCCCACCATATTATATATATATATATATGTATATATAAATAATACTATATAAATTATAATAGTAATATTAATATAGACTAATATAATAACATATTAATATATCATATATATTAACCTATTAATATATAATATATACTCTTATAATATTAACATATTATAATTTATAGTAGTTGATTAGTTATAGTATAAAAATATAAATTATAGTATATCTAATATCTATATAGAATACTAGTAATAACTTATAAGTAATAAGTGTATTATTATTATTTAATATATTATTACTAATTTATCACTATTTACTAACATATAAATATATAATATATTAATGTAATAATGTTATTAGTTATGGTTTATTAACATACTTAATATATAATATATACTCTTATAATATTAACATATAAATAATAAATGTATTATTATTATTTAATATATTATTACTAATTGGGTCGAAAATAATTAAATTTGGACCAAAAAATATATTTGATCATTGTAGAATTTTAGATTAAATTTAGCCCCTTAAATCAAATGGGATATCCCTAAACCGGACTGAACCGCCTCTGGATTGAATTGGACCGGACCGATATGGACCGAATAGGAGTTTGGTCCGGTCCAGGATAAGAGAATTCTTAAACCAAATGGAACCGGTCCACAAATTTTCCGAACCAGATCATTTACACCACTACTGAAAAGTGCGTGGCTATAGATCTTTAAATCTTCGCATTCTAATATTTTGCACAATTTTCTTAAATATCGTAATTGATAATGCCTATGTGAATAATTTTGTCAAATTATCATATAACCGTATCTGCTTGATATTAATTTCACATTTCTCCTGAAACTCGTGTATATAAAAGAACTTGGATGAAATATGTTTAGTATTGTCACATTTTATATATCCTCCTGAAGCTCGTGAATGTCAAAGAACTTGAATGTCACAATTAATACAAACAGCGTTATCTTTGTATAAAATTGTTAGGCTATCATTGATCATAGGAAGACTACATTTTTCTTGAATAGATTGAGTCACCGATCTCAGCCAAATACACTTCTGACTTGTTTCATAAATTGCAATGATTTTTGAATAATTTGAAAATGTGATAGATAATGTTTACTTGACAGACCTTCATGATATAACATAATCTCTATAAGTAAACACATATCCAGTTTGAGATCTACCTCTGTATAAATCTGAAAGTTAACTTGCATCTGTGTATCCAACCAACTGTGGACTTGATCCACATTGATAAATAATCTCATATCAATCGTAACTTGGAGGTAACGAATGACATATTTAATACTATTCCAATATTTTCAAGTTGGTGCAGAATTATATCTTGCAAGTAGATTAACTGAAAATATAATATCAAACTGAGTGCAATTTGTAATAGACATAAAAACTCTAATTACACTGAGTTATGGTACTTCATAATCAATAATTTCTTTATCGTCTTCACGAGGAGGAAATAGATCTTTTCACACATTAAGTGATCTAACAATTATTGTAGTACTCAAGGGATGAGATTTGTCCATATAAAATTGTTTTAGGATTTTTTTTATATATATTGACCGATGAATAAAGATTCCATTCGGAAAATGCTCGAGCTACAGGCCGAGACAAAATTTCTTTTTGCCAAAGTTATTCATTTCAAATTTATTTTTTAAATATATAACAGTTCTTGTGATCTATTCAGGAGTTTTAATAAGATTTAAATCATCAACGTAAATTGCAATAATGACAAATCCGCAATCTGATTTCTTAATAAAAATACAGGGGAATATAAGATTATTCTTAAATCATTTTTCAATAGATATTCGTTGAGGCGATTATTTCACATGCGTTTGGATTGTTTTAACTCATATAAAGATCTTTGAACATTAATAGAGTACATACTTCTATATGTACTTGGATTAGATGTTTCAGACATTTTATATCTTTAAGTGATTTCATATATATGTTATGATCTAATGATCCATATAAACATATAGTAATCACATCTATCAACCGTATATCTAATTCTTTTGTAACTATCAAACTAATCAAAAATCTGAATGTGATTGCATCTATAACGGGAGAATATGTTTTCTCATAATCAATCACGGATTTCTGCAGGAAATCTTGTGCAACAAGTCGTGCTTTGCACCGAATAATTTCATTTTTGTTCATTACGCTTTCGTATAAATACTCACTTATATCGAACAGACATTACACCAATAGGTCCAAACACCTCTCGTCTTGCTAGCAAGTTTAATTTAGTTTCAATAACTGCTTTCCATTTTGGCCAATCATTTTTACGTCGATATTCTTTGATCATTTTTTACTCACTTTCTTCATTACTTCTGATAATGTCAATGGTCATCTTATATAAAAATATGTTGTCGACAACAGTTTTGTTTCCATCCAGAGTTTCTTCAATACTTATGAAATGTATTGAAATGTCGTTCTTTTCAAGTACCTGTTCCACTTTAGGAGAAGACATTTCATAAAATACCTCTTCAAGAGGTCTATTTTCAAGAGATTTTAGAATAAAAGATTTGATCTCTTCAGGAGCATTAACTATGCTTGTTACCTATGTTGTAGGTATGAATTCTTCAAGAATACCAAATTCATTTTGTATATTTTTTCTTTCGAGAAATTTTATCTTTCGCACCAATAGGTCTTCCACTCTTCAGGTGTGTCTTAGACTCATTTTTTGCTGTTTAGCAACTTGTCATTTAGGAACTTCATTCCTTGATAGAGTATTAACAATAAGAATATATTATTTTACCATACATTTAGTATCGGTAAATACATCCGGTAATTGATTTGCAACATTTTACAAATGAATAATCCTCTAAACTTCTAGTTTACATTCATTTGTAAGAGGATCAAATTGAGACAATGTTTTAATTTTCCAAATAATTTTTTGTCATGCTTTAAGCACCAACTTTTCATTACCCAATAATGAAAAAGTGGCTTCGTCAAAATGATAATTTTCAAAATATGCTTTAAACATGTCCCCAATAAGAGGCTCAATATATCTAATAATAGATAAAAAATCAACATATATCCCAAGTCTACATTGCTGACCAATCTTTGTACTTTGTGGATGTGCTGTATGTGCAATTAGAACATATATAGCACATCCAAAAGTATGAAAATGAAAAATATTTGGTTATTAACCAAATCAAACTGTAATGGAGAATATTTATAATATGCTAATGGTCTAATCTAGATCAATGATGCTGCATGAAGTATAGCATGTCCCCATACAAAAATATGTAGTTTTGATTTCATAAGTAAATGTCTAACGATTAGCTAAAATATTTTGATCAATGATTCAGTTAAACCGTTTTGAGTATGTGTGTGAGAAACATGATGTTCAATATTTATTCCTATTGACATGCAATAGTTATAAAAAACTTGAGATAAAAATTCGTCTGCATTATCCAATCGAATAGTTTTAATTAGATAATTAGGGAATTGTGCTTGTAGTTTAATTATTTGGACAAAAAGTCTAGCAAATACAACATTTCTAATGAAAAGTAGACAAACATGTGACTATCAACTTGATGCATCAATTAAAACTATAAAGTATATAAATGATCCACTTGATGGATGAATAGACCCATATATATCTCTATGAATTCTTTATAAAAATTAGATTCAACAAGAATCTTTGAGGGAGATGGTTTGATAATCAATTTACCTTGAGGACAAGCAAAACACGGATATTCATTAGGTAAAATAATCTTTTGATTCTTTAAGGGATGCACATACAAATTATCAATGATTCGTTTCATCATTATTGATTCCAGATGTTTAAGGCGATCATGCCAATTTATAAATACTTTGGGGTCAATGCACTTCTGGTGCATTATCACATATGATTTAATTGTCCTCATTTTTGTATAATACAATCTAGAAGATAGAGCATACAATTTTTCTAATACTAACTTCTAGCCCGAAATCATTTTTGTAATGAAGAGATGTTTTTTATTGCCTTCATTGATGATTTCAATATGATAATCATTATGACGTATATATTTAAAATTAAATAAATTTCTTCTAGATTGTGAAAAAAATAAAATATCATCAATACAAAATTTGATATCATTATACAACACAATATAAGCTCTTCTGGAACCCTTAATTAGATTCGATGAACCTGATATAGTATGAATATAAGTTTTGCTTAGTATTAAATTTTGAAAATATTTCTTATCCTTAAGAATTGTGTGAGTTGTAATACTGTTAGCCAGACACACATCTCTATAATTCATTTCAGATAAAAAAATTTATCAATAGAACCCATAATTCTACAAGATATATAAAAGTTTCGTTATTTGAAAACGTCGCAAGACATTAAATGAGTTTTACTATAATATGTAGAAATTTGATATAAGTCAATCAAGTATTTGGTCGTACAACAAGTACGTGATCAATGTATACCATATCTTTGGCATACACCTTTTATCTTTATTTGAAAAATTATTATAAGGGTCTTTACTCTTATTTGAGTTGGATCACTTTTGGTGATAAAGTGTATTTATATTATTATCTACTTTGGTATTGTCGCTTTTGGTATCCACACTTTTATAATTTTTCTTATCATATCCACGTCCTTGATTTTTTTGAAAGGATGCACTATTTGTTTATGAGAATAGTTTAAATCCAATATCATTCACTTTAGGAAATAGTGTGAAACAGTAGGATGTAACTGATGATTTCTTAACAAAAGTTCATTAATTTGCTTAGCCACTAGAAAATAAGATAAAAGTTCAGAATATTTTTTTAAACTTTCGCTCTTGATACTGCTACTGCATGAGCATATTCGGAGTACGAGAAATAGTATATATTTTCTCTAACATATTATCATCAGTGACTTTCTCATTGTATAATTTTAATATTGATTCGATTTTAAAGAGTGCAGAGTTATACTTACTAACACTCTTGAAATCTTGTAATTTCATGTGTAACCAATTATAACGACCTTTTGGGACGATTATAGTCTTTTAGACTTCATATATCTCCCTTAAATCATTCCACAAAATAAGAGAATCTTTCACAATGAGATACTCTGCAGAGTCCTGCAGGGATGCGTCATTTTCTTTTTTGATTGTATCTCATAGATTCATCGTATTCAAATGCATCTCATTAAGGATTCGAGATAAATAATAATAATTTCTTTTTTTCAGAAATGTCAAGAATAACAAATTTCAATTTTATAAGATTTGATATTTTCTATATATATAAATTATAGAAATAAATATGTGTATTTAAGAAATATATTCACAAAATTATAAGAATAAATACAAAGTTTTATCAAGGAATAATTAACAATATAGCAATTTGTATTTATCTCGAGAACTGTAAATAATATATTAAAAAACTTATTTGAAATAAAAGACCATTAACTTTAAAATCGATAAAATTTCGTGCTGATAACGTATTATAAAACTAAAAAAAATAATATTTCAAGAGAAATGTTGAAAATGTTGTATTCAAATACTATAAAACCATTGGAAAAGTCTATTGGCAATCGGGGTTGCATCCCTGGCTTGCCACGTGAAAGTATTTAAAAATTATATAATAAAAATTCCAGTCTGAATAATTCTTCTATAGAGTTTTGTAAGTGGACTTTGATACTTTTTTTCACCCTTTTTCGATTCTAAAGCTCATTCCTCAAGCTGATGTTGCACGATTCAGGACGAAAGTTGCGTTTATCACCCTCGCTTTTTTCAAGGAAAAAATTCCTCCCATTTTTAGCATTATTCTTCTTCCTCAAGCATGAGGCTCCCTCATTCCAGATTTATTTCTTCGGGTTTTTTTCTCAATTCTTTGTTTTTTGTTGTGTTCCACGAACTTGTTTCGTTCAATATTCTTGTTTATACTAGAGTTTCTGAATCTATCAATATTGGAAAAACTGAATGTTCCAAGTGAATGATTTCTTCTAATTTGGTTTTGCCTAATTTTATTGAATTTGGATTTTTCAATTATGAGAGAATACATGATTAACATTTTATGGCTTATAAGTTTGCAAATCACAATCATCAAAGTTCGCTCCACCATAGATACCAACTAGTCATAGGCATGATACTCGTCCTCTGACTCATCATCCTTCAGGTCGAAAATGTTAGACCTATTTGTAATCGATTCAGGATCCAGGCATGCTTGATTGACGGATAAAATCTGATAGAATTCTTTTTTTAACCTTTTTACATTCATTTACGTGAGGAGGAAAATATAGAGGAAAAAATCTAGGGAAAAAGAGAAAGGAAAAAAACTTGGAAGAAAAAGGGGAAAACGATCAATAAGAAGAAAGTAAAATAAAGATGATGTCGTTTCTGTACCACGATGTTGCAGTAGGGATATATCCCGAGGGTACCTAACAGTTTTCAAAACTATTACATCAAGCACTCGAACACCTTCGTACAAATGAACTTAGCCTATATTTATCGAGCTGCATATAAAGTCGGTCTGAATGCTTTGGTGGCTTAATTGCCGAAATATATAGGCGGCTTTGCAAATTGATGATCCGCCTTTTTGTAAGTCGATTTATAATAGTATATATGAATCTGCGCGAAGTCCGAACAAGCAACCTGTCTTTTTATTTTTATTTTTATTTTTTCTTTTCTTTTTTGAGAAAGACAAGTACTTGAATATAAAGCTAAAGAGGTTATATGCATGATTGAAGATATGAAGGTGATATTAAAGCATTTTTGTTAGATTTTTTAAAGTTAAATTTTAAAATATAAAATTTTCATATATATTAAAAAAAATTTATTCTATTCAATCAAAATAAAGAAAAGAAAGTGAGAAAATAAAATAATTTTTTTTTATTTTTAAAAATAAATAATAAAACTAAAAATTTGTACAAATTAAATTTTTTTTAATATATATATAAATTTATACTTTTTAAAATTTAATTTTAAATAATTTAATAAAAATGTTCTTACTACTAATTTTGAAATTTAGTAGTAAAATTATGTGAATATGAAGTCCCCTGAGTTCTCTTTCAACTCCTTTCTTTTTTCTCTTCTCTCGTTAGGTTTCATTTCGAAATCCTTTAAGTTCTCTTGCAAAGTTTTTCTCTCTTCGGCTTCTCTTTCTCTACAATTTCCATTTGTTAAAATCCTAAATTTCCATCTGCCGCACCCTGCCCCGAGACCTCTCCCCTTCTTTGTAACCGATTTCACCACCCTTGATGTCGCTCAACGAAAGCTATCGCCTCCCAATCTCCTCCACCGCGCCTTAGATGCTGCGGATTCGGACCCACAGTTTGGAAGGGAAAAGCAAGGGAGGAGTAATGCTTAATTTTGCAATTTATTTTATCTTTTCCTTCTTATTGCTTCAAATTTTCTTTCTCTTCTTCGTAGGTTTATGTATTGGCAATTTGTGTTTTACAGATATGAGAAAATTTTTACCCTTTGAGCTCTTCCATTTGAGTGGTGATGAAGTTAATACAGGTTAGATTGATTGGCTTTCTTCTATTTGAGCTCAAATTTTACCCTTTGGGCTCTTCCATTTGGGTGGTGATGAAGTTAAACGGTTTTTTCCTTCTTATTGCTTCAAATTCTCTTTCTCTTCTTCGCAGGTTTATTTATTAGCAATTTGTGTTTTACAGATATGAGAAAAACTTTACCCTTTGAGCTCTTCCATTTGGGTGGTGATGAAGTTAATACAAGTTAGATTGATTGGCTTTCTTCTATTTTTTTTTTATAGTTTGTTCATCGGTTAGTAGTCATTTGGATGTTATTCTTGCTTTCACTCCGGTACGTGTCAATATCTGAACCTTCATACATTGATTTAGCATCCCAAAACACTATTTGACTTGTGCTAATTTCCCTGATCGTTTTCACTCATCTTTTGTACCCTAAACATGCTGAGATGAATTTCAATGTTGTTATTCTTTTGGTGGTGGTTGGGTTCAGAAATGGAATAAATTAATCTACTCTCGCAAACAGACTATATTTAGTGAACAATTTCTTAGTTGATCCCATTATATTTGCATGCCCATTCTTCTAGATATTGGTTTCAATATGATCCTATGAAATTACGCTTAATTAAAGAATATATATAATACTAAATAATTAGTGAAATACGAAGCTGTCATTTTTCATTAAATATATATACACACAAAGCTGCCCATTCTTTTTATTTCTTTAACATTTTTAGAAGCAATGTTAGCAGAACGTTACTAATATTTAACCTCATTATAATTTATATAGCAGAATAACAAATAAGAGGCTGAATCCAAACAAGTTGAATATCAGAACAAAGAAATTATTAAAAAAATTGAGTATAGGTGCAGAATGTTGAATTACAAGTTGAATAAAATATTCAATTTTGGAATTTGATATTCAACTTGTAATTCAATATTACTAAGACCAAAACTTGTAATTCAGTTAATTATTCAATATTCAGTTTTGGAATTTGCAGATTTCTGTTCTTAGAATAATCAATAAAACTTGTGTGGAGTTCTGTTATGTAATATTTGATTGCTTCTATTGTTGTTTTGATCTGTTTTGGAATTTGTGAACTTCTGTTCTTAGAATAACGAAGAAAACTTGTGTGGAGTTCTATTTTTTTTTTAATGTTTCTGCTATAGATCTTGAGATTTTGAAAATATTTCCTTTACTTTTTGCACTTCTCATTTGTTGTAATTGAAACTCGTGGATTTCAGCATCTTTGGTATAGTAGGATATCTTTGGTATAGTGGATGTTTGGTAATGTTAGCATTTGCTAGACAAGGGTTTCAATCATTAGCTTGGAGCAAACTCTCTGGTGCTGAGATACTAAAATTTTAAAGAATTCAACTTCAAAAAGAACGTGAGCTCGTGTGAGTTTGTTCATCTGGTTGCTTCATAGAAACTTAAATTGATAGAAAACCAATCAAATCCCAAATATGTGCCAAGTACTCTGACAGCTATTTCTCATAATTGTCTTGAATAATAGAATTTAGCACAAAGGATGAACCAGTAACCATTTGAGGTTTTACAAGCAAAGCTTTCAAATGAAATTTGATTTGCTATTGCAGTGCAGGGAGAGCTAATGCCAACCTATGCAATGGCTTTGTATATGCATAATAATTGATCAGGCGTGGATACTTGTCTAATAATCACCTAACATGTTTGCAAACTCCTATTACTAAAATAATACGAAAAATATAATATGCTCAAATCTTAACATAGAATAAACACAAAAAAATAAACAAATCTAAGACTTCATACTTCTAAAATTAAACAAACTAAAAAATTGTACAAATATAACATACACAACTATAAACAAAAATTAAAATATACAATGAGTAAATAGGAAATATATCTAGCAAAATCAATAAATTTTCCTCACAAATACTTAGATACCTCCTTTGACCTTCAACTATCACATCACCAAGTTCTACAAAAATACATAATGCTCCATTAAATTCACACAAAAATCAATAGCATGATAAAAAAATCTCTACAAAAATTACAAATTTCCGTTACTTTTGATAAGAAATTTTCTTGAGCTCTCCCTCTCTCTTACTTTTTCTCTACCTCTCTCTCTCTCTCTCTTTCTTGCTCTCGCACTCTCTCTCTCTCATGCACGAGATGAAGACAGAAATGAGCTTTCTGCCTTCATCTCGTGCTTATATTTGAATCTGTATGAATTTTTAAGAACGTTCGAGCGTTAGGGTTATAACGTTCGAACGTACTTAAATTCAGTATTTAAATTCACCTCGACACATTCGAATGTGCCTTTATGACATTCAAATGTCTCAAATTTATGTTCGAATGTTTATTAAAATGTTACAAAATTCCTAAATTGAGGTACAAATTTTTGAACGTCATAAAGTAACGTTCAAACGGTATAGAAAGTGCGGAAAATTTTTTACAATTGTTTCCGAATGTTGGAACGTAACAATATGGCATTTGAAGGTTTTTTTTTTTTTACTTTATTTTTTATTAAATCCCTAGATTGCTATATTTTCTTAAATTAAAAGATATTAAAAATTTTTGTAATAAAATTATAGTAAATATAAAAAATAGAACCATATTGTTACATTTAACTATAGTAATATAATATTATATTGTAGTGATATTTTGTATACCATATCAATTATATAATCAACACTATATAATACTTAAGTGTTAAATATTATATAGTGTTGCATATTAGTATAACTTAGTGTTGTAACAATATAGACAATATAATATAATACTAAACACCATAGTATTATATTGTGTTAACTAATCATATTTTAAATATCAATGAGTAAAAATTTGATCTACTATAGTTACACTATACAATACTAAGTGCTATAATATTATTGATAGTAGACTGTTGTGATACTATACAATACATTATATAATAATTAATGTCATAGTATTATATAGTATTGGCACAAAAGAATTTTGGTGATGTTTTATAGTATATAATATAATATATTTAACTATGTTATAATATATTATATTTTAATTTAGGGGTTAAATTAAAAATACAAAACTACGCTCGAATGTGTTATCTTAACATTTGAACGTTTTTGCTCAATGTTAAAATGTTCCTTGGCAATGTTCAAATGTAGGGAATACTTGGGTAGCAAAATACTCAGCTAAACATTCGAACTAAATCCAAATTACGTTCGAATGTTTGGCTATTACATTTGAACGTATGGATGATTTACACGTAACATTTGAATGTTCATTAAAGAACAGTCAAATGTTACGTATATAGATACAGTAACTTGACGACAAACTCCTCATATCTTGAAAAACCGTTTGGTGATCTCTCAAGCTCTCTTCGCCACTTTACTGTTGTAACCGTCTCTAAAGCCACCGCAAGTGTCGCCAAAAGGTAGGGAACTCTAAACCCATTGTTTTCATGTATTTCTTTTTGAATTTAATTGAGTTTTTTAAATTTTAAAAAAATATTGGTGGCCGAAATTTCACGTTGATTTTCTAACCATCACGGATCTCCATTGGCCAAAAGGACACCGTAGAAAGTAGGGGTATAAATGGTCCGGTCCTAAAAATTTGTGGATCGATTCCATTCGGTCCAATAATTCTCTCACACTGGACTGGACCGGACCGAACAGGAGTTTGGTCCATACCGGTCCGGTCCAATTCGGTCCAGGGGCGATCCGGTCCGGTCCAGGGGTGGCCTATATGATTTAATGAGACTAAATTTAATCTAAAATTTTATAATGATCAAATATTTTTTTGGCCCAAATTTAACTATTATAAATTATAATATGATAATATTATAAGAGTATATATTATATATTAAGTATATTAGTAAATTATAACTATTATAAATTATAATATGTTAATATTATAAGAGTATATATTATATATTAATATGTTAATATATATTATATATTAATATATTAATTTATATTAATATTAATATTATAATTTATATACTATTTTTATATATACATATATACATATATAAATATATATATATATATGTGGAGTTTGGTTCGGTCCGGTCCGGTCCAGGGGGAGAAATCCTTTGGACCGGACCGGAATTAATCGGTCCATGTAAAATTTGGACCGGACCGAATGGAATTCGGTCTCGGTCCGGTCTCGGTCCGGGACAACCAGTCCGGTCCGGTCCACCGGTCCAATCCGGTCTTTTTACAGCCCTAGTAGAAAGATTCCTTAAAGTGTTTACTTCATTTTTACGATAATTTTTTGCCTTAAAATTTCATGAAATGGAGTTTTGAGAATGGCTGAATCGACTTAACCATTCGCGTGTTTTACGTTCGAATGTTCAAACGTAAATTATATTTGAAATAGGGAAAGACTAAGTGAATGAAGAATTACGTTCCAATGTACGAATTGTACGTTGAAACGTAATTCCGGAAACGTTGGAAGATAAACGGTCACATTCCAACGTAAGTATTAAATATTAGAATATAACTGCTTAAACGTTGGAATATGAATGGGCATGTTCGAACATAACGATTTTACGTTCAAACGTGTACAAACCAACATTTGCAAGCTAATGTTCACGTACCCCATGGTACATTCGAACGTTATTATTTGAGCCCTAATTTATTTTTTATTTCTACTAATCCATTTATCATTTATGTATGTGTATATATATATATATATATATATATATAATAGTTTAGCAATCTTGGACCACAAGAAAGAAGGGTTGGGAAGGAACTTCACGGGAGGCTTATCGTATTGAGGCCCGTATGGTTACATCGGAGCAGGAGGTGCTGATTAATGAGTTCGACTCGTTATATTGGTAGCAGAGGAGCTTCCAGTCGGTGTTCGTGGATAGGGGATGGACACCGATCTGCGCACTGTGGGGGATCATGTACACCAGCATGGTTCATAAGTTCTACGCGACGATGTCCTCGTTGTCGCACGACGTCGACTTCCACGTTATCGAGGTTAATGGGGATGTAGTTGACCGTCTCGGCATATGTCATCGTCGAGCTTCTGTAGATGCCTCGTCAGCAGGCTTATCACCCAGTAGCTGCGCAGCAGGTAGAGGGGGCGCTGCTGTACCGGCTTCGCCACCAAATGCTGACGTTGGCATAGTGGAGTCCCAGACTGGCCTAGTTCCCTTTATGGACAGTCATCACGTGGACTCAGGCAACGATCCTGGATCCGAGCAAGAGGGTTCTCAGTGGGATGAGGATTTCTACATCCTCATGGGCAGGGATCGGGAGGCATACGAGATGACAGACATGTTTTACCAGAGTGCGCTCGACGGTTTCTTCCGCATGTTGCATTTGATCGTTGCAACAAATGTGGATCCGCTGGCACACATAGCGTCCTTCAATGGGACATGCGCCCAGTTTCTAATTAGCTTGGCGCGTGGAGACCCGATCGACCTGCCGTGGGTGATCTTCGAGAGGATCCTACGAGGCATGCACTGTCTCGACGGACAAATTCTCCTACGGGGTCATCATCACCCGTCTACTGATGGCACATGGAGTGCAGCCTCGGGTCTCCGAGCCAGTGCGATAGCAGATCGGCCCCATCGACATCAGTACTTATAACCGGAGTCGGGGTCAGAGGAGGCGTGTGCCTCCTTTTGTAGCAGATCTGATGCCAACTCTTCAATATCAGACCGTCCTCCCTGATCTACCTGACATGGCCGGCACCAGTCAACAACCTCAAGTAGGATAGACTGTGGGTGGGGACGTGCCATCTGCTTGGGTCGGACAGCTATAGGTGCACATGGAGAGGCATCTACTACACATACTGCCTCGAGCACTACGCACGTGGATCGGGCATTGGGACACTTGTCTACTGATATAGAGACCTTGCGTCTCAAGGTCGAGACGTTGTCTGACGAAGTCAAGGCATTAAAAAACCTTGTCTGGTCAGTGATTTTATGCTTTTTTTTTAAGTCTTTTTGTGTTTTGTTTAATTTATGTAATAGACAAATTGCTCATGTAATGTATATATTATTATTATTTTTAATTTATATTCTCAATTTTCTTTAATATTAGCTTATCTAAATTTAATTTTAAATCATCGCACTTCATATATTTCAAAAATTCAATTATTTCATAATTCAATGGAGTACAAAAATTGTATAATATTAACAAGGTCCGTTAGAGTAGAATATTATTTTAATTTCTTTATATATTTTTATTCATATTTTAATCATTTTAAAATATTTTAAAAAAATAAATATTAATTCAGTATAATAGTAAAAATCCTACACTATTAAGTAAAGGGAAAACATTTAAAATGTTTTAAATTACTAAATATGTCAAAATATAAATATTTTAAATTTAATGTAAATGTTTGACATAAGTTCGAATGTTGTGTCAGAAAAATTCACATTCGAATGTCATTGATCACATAGTTCGAATAGACACTCAATGTTTGAATGAAAAATCGTCTTCGTTCGAACGTAAAAAATTTAACAGTTGTTTTTAGTGATGGTTTTAAAAAACTGTCACAAAAAATAGGTTTTGATGACGGTTTGAAGACTGTCATAAATTTCAAAGCGTTACTAAAGTCCAAGTGTGTTGTAGTGTGAATAATAAAGTTATAATCTAACATTATTGATGCAATGTGTTATAGTGTAAAATTATTTTTAATGTAAAATAGATACATCAAATCACATAAAATCGTAGTAATTTGTGAATTTACCTTTATACAATTTAGTTATATCCATTTGTCAATCAAATCACAAACCAATATCTATTGCAATTTGATTCGTTGATATAAAAAATAAAAATTCTAGTCATAACCAATATGAAATCATACCGTGCTTAATTAATTTGTTTGTACTAATAACTATATATATATATATATATATATATCTATATAGATATAAAGGTCATATATTATAATAATATATAAGAAATGTTTTAAAGTCTAGTTTGGATGTTAAGCTGATTTGAAATAAATTGATTTTTTTTTTATAAATAATAGAGAATTAAGATTCTAGAATAAGTTTTTGTGGATTTTATTTAAAATAACTTATATGTATTTTGATATTAAGATCATGAGTTTAGATATATTTATGAAAAATTGAAAATTATTATAGATTTTTTATGTAAAGAGGTGTTGAGTTGAAAAAATTTGTGAGTTCACGTATAAATAAATTTTAACTTAAGATGAATTTAGTGATTTAAGAATACTTGAATGTTTGGTTGCTAGTTCAGTTTAAAATTAGATTAAATTGAGTTGATCTCAATTTACAAGTCCAAGTTCCAAATGGAGGCCTAAGAGATTTGGTAAAAATAAATCGCTTAAAAATTGATATGGTACATTAGATTATAAAATTATCTTTATTATAAATTAAATATCACGTATCATATATATTAAACTTTTGTTTGTTTGTTTGGATTATATATAACTGCATTTGCGAGTTTTGGTCAAATACGTACGAACACTTTCCAATTTTCACACTATAATCCAATGCAATTGATCTGATTTATGGTATGACTTTCTATTTGTACTAATACGATACTTTCTGTAAAAGTACTTTTGAAACAATTCAAGAAACGTACCAAACAAAGAATAAGGGATCGATCATATCTTAATTTTTATAAAAAGAAAAAAAAAATTGTGGTTATTGTTATAAAAGTCAAGTAAGGGAGACAATGAATGACCACCTTTTACGATTCAGTATTCGAACGAACGAAATTAATTCCATAATTTACACTAGAACTCCTTATATATGAGAGTAATTCATTTGTAAGAGATATATAAAAATTTTAGTTCTTGAGTAATAAAAGTTTTAAATATTTTTTCTTAAATTCTCTTGCAATAATATTTCTTTTTAATTTTATAATACGTTATCAGCACGAAATTCTATCAATTCTGAAATTAGTGGTCTTCTATTTCAAGTAAATTTTTCAATATATTATTTACAGTTCTCAAGATGAATATAAAATGTAATATTGCTGAATATTACTTGATAAAATTCTACTTTTATTCTCATGATTATGTGAATATATATCTTAGATTCATATATTTATTTTCGTGATTCATATATGTAGAAAATGTAATATCTTATAAAATTAAAATTTATTACTATAGACATTTCTGAAAGAAACGATTTATCCAGAATCTTTGATGAGATCTATTTGAATATGGTGAACTTGGAAGATACAATTAAATAAGGAAATCACGTGTCCCTGTAGGACCGTGCTTCATATCTTACGGTGAAAAATTCTCTTACTTTGTAAAATGATTTAAGGGAGAAATATGAGCACCAGAAGATGTAATTCTCCTAAAACCTCATTATGACTTATTGCATCTGAAGTAACAAGATTTTAAGAGTAGTAGTGAATATAACTCCGCACTCTTTAAAATTAGCTCAATATTAAAATTATGCAATGAGAAAGTCACTGATGATGACATGTTAGAGAAGATATATATTATTTTTTATGTTTCGAATGTGCTCCTATAGCAGCAGTATCGAGAGTGAAAGTTCAACAAATATTCTGGACTTTTATCTTGTCTTCTAATGATTGAGCTAAATAATGAATTTTTGTTAATCAATCCCCAGTTACGTCCTATTAGTTTCACATCATTTTCTAAAGTGAATGATATTAGATTTACACCATTTATAGAAGTAAACGGTGCATCCTTTCAAAGGAATCAAGTGCGTAGACGTGTTAGAAAAATTATAGAAATGTGAGTTTTAGAAGCGACAACACTAAAGATGATAATAATATAAATACACCGTATCACTAGAAGTGATCTAATTTAGAAAAAGGGTAAAGACTCTTAAAATAATTTTTCATAGAAAGATGAAGATGTTTGCCATAGATGTGATATGACTGAACATTGGTCACGTACCTGTTGTACGACTAAGCACTTGATTCACTTATACTAAGCTTTTATATATTATATTAAAACTTTTTAATATTTTATCATATTTTGAAATAACGAAAAATCGGTGCCTAAAGCACGACAATAAATTAAATAAAGCCCTATCTGAATCCGATCCTCTTACAAATGAATGTAAACCAGAAGTTCAGAAGATTGTCCACTTGTAAATTGTTGCAAATCAATTATCAGATGTATTTACTAATACTAAAAGTGTTGTAA
The DNA here is from genome assembly GCA_036559045.1 of Platycarya longipes. Taxonomy (NCBI): domain Eukaryota; kingdom Viridiplantae; phylum Streptophyta; class Magnoliopsida; order Fagales; family Juglandaceae; genus Platycarya; species Platycarya longipes. The sequence continues at coordinate 33,600,780 of CM071801.1, forward strand.
AATCATATATTACTACTGTTAATGCTTAAGTAAGAATTGAAATCCCTGAAAGACAAGTTGTCAAAATAGCAATAAATGAGTCTAAGACACGCCTGAAGTGTGAAAGACCTATTGGTGCAAAAGAAAAAAATTTTCAAAGGAGAAAGATATAAAATGAATTTGGTGTTCTTGAAGAACCCATATCCACAATACAGGCTACAAGTATAGTTGATGCTTCTAAAGAGTATAATCCTTCTAAAGAATATAATTTTTCTAAAAATGAAATTCCTGAAGAGTACCTCCTGAATAGACTTTTCATAAAATATTTTCTCCTAAAGAGGAACAGGTATCTGAAAATAATGAGATCTCGATACATTTCATGAGTACTGGAGAAATTCTGGATATAAATAAAACTGTTGTCGACAATATATTTTTATATAAGATGACTCTTGACATTACCAAAAGTAATGAAGAAAGTAAGTAAAAAATTGTCGAAACATGTCGACGTAGGAATGATTGGTCAAAATGCAAAGCAACTATTGAATCTGAATTAAACTCGCTAGCAAAGCGAGAAGTATTTGGACATGTTGTCAAAACACTATAAGGTGTAATACCTATCGGATATAAGTGGGTATTTGTATGAAAACATAATGAGAAAAATGAAATTGTGCGGTACAAAGTATGACTTGTCGCACAATGTTTCTTGCAGAAACCCGAGATTAATTATGAGGAAACATATTTTCTCGTTATGAATGCAATCACATTCAGATTTTTAATCAGCTTGGTTATTACAAAAGAATTAGATATGCGGTTAATGGATGTAGTCACTGCATATTTATAAGAATCATTAGTTCATAACATATATAAGGATATACAATAATTGAAAGAAGAATTTGAGGATAATCCTATTTGCCTATGTGTTTTATTAAGAAATCAGAATCTGGATTTGTCATTATTGCAGTTTATGTTGATGATTTACTTTGTTAGAACTCTTAAAGAGATCACAAGAACTGCTATATATTTAAAGAATGAATTCAAAAATGAAAGATTTTGTTATTCAAATGCTAGATGACTTACAAAAATTTAAAACTTTTAGTCTCATCTCTTAATTACATTTGCTCTCCATAAATCAACATGTCATCCTTATCTAAAGGATTAGGCAGTCGAAATGAAGAGGCAAATAAAGATTTTAAATCCTTACTTTGTTGTTTTAACTCTACAACTTTGTTGTTAGATTCTTGAACAAGTCGTTGAAGTACATCTATCTTCTCATTAAGTTTTTCAATTTCGCGAGTTTTGGACTGCAACCGAGCGAAAAATGAGACAATGGATGATAATTATCGAGTTTCGAGACTTACAAATTTATATGGCATCATGATCTGACTTATTAGCCAAATCATTTTCGTGTTGTATCATGGCACCTGCGATAGATGCAGAAACAGTTTGGGACTGAGGTGAATAATGCCTCATATATTGATCACAAGAAATGTTGAAAGGAAACTGATGAGCTATTGAAAATTTGTAAAATGAGAATGCAGATGAATTACAAAGATGAGAATAAGATTTGATGCGAATTAGATAAAATTGTAAACTGCTCTTATATAGATGGAAATAAGAACAAGACAAACTATCATCTTTTCAATTCTCTCTTAGTCAAGATTGCAAGATATGCTGGATGTATATTTTCGAATTCTAGCGAGATTAATTGCAGATATTCCTATTTTTCTCGTGAATGCTGAACCTTTGCTTTTAGCAGCTGTTGTTGATTTTGTATTTAAGTTCTCTCTCGTTCCAGCTTTATTCATGGTTTCAGGTCAAGAAAATATCAATCTGCAAATTTCTTCAGCTCCTTATTTTCTTGTCTTAACTTTTTGTTCTTTCTATTTTTAGTTTTAAGCTTTTGATACAATTCAGATATTTAATTATTAAGATGATCAACCACACTCGCTTTCACCAGTAGCTTCCAAGACATGATTGTAATAGAGACAACATATTGAGTACTGGGGGTTCTTGATGCTGCAACAATTTCAGGATCAGTTTTACTAGAAAGATGTATCTTTGCTCATATTATGGTGTTGACAGCCTAAGGAGTAAAGATGAGTGGTTGAGGTGTAAAATATTCTTGGTTCAAATTTGGAACATAACAAAAGAATTACTCTTAGCCATAGTATCGTTTTGGTTGAACAAACAATTGGATCAATGAGAAATATGAGATCTTGCGTGAGTATCCGATGGAAAAAAATGATCATCTTTAAACAGCAACTCAAAACTTCCAAATCTCTGTAAAGATCTCATTTGTCAACAATATCAAGCGAATTTGAATTTCCGTTGAACCTATAGAACTAGATCTCAAGTTTTTGCAACTTTTGTCAAACAAGAGTAGTTTCCAATACTCTTTTCGCTATACATGAACATGTTCTCCCTAATAATGTCGAAAGTGGGAGAAATTTATATAAGAATATTAACATATTCTCTCTAATACATTATTTGAATGGAAATCATATTTGAATTCTTAACCCTGTTATATATGTTGAAATTATATTTGTTTATTACTTTAAAAACTAACGCATATTCTTAGGGGGAGTTTAAGTATTATTACAGGTCTAGGGTTTCTACTAAATCTATCAAGTAAACACTATCTACCATATCTTCAAATCACTTAGAGATAATTGTAATTCATGAACCAAGTTTAGAATATATTTGATTGAGATCAGTGATTCTGTATATTCAAGAAAAGTGCGGTCTTCCCATAATCAATGATAGCCCAACAATTTTATATGAAAATAATGCTACTTGTATCACTCAAATCAGATGAGGGTATATCAAAGATATGATCAAGTAATAATCTGATAAATTTATTCACGAAAGCATTACCAACTGCGACATTCAAGAAAATTGTACAGAACATTGGAAAGCGAAGATTTAAAGATCTATCGTCATGCATTTTTTAAGAGGAGTAAATGTTTTGAAAACTTGTGCTGATTATACTCTTTTTCCTTCGTTGAGGTTTTGTCCCATTGGGTTTTATTTTGTAATGTTTTAATGAGATAATCTTAAAACATTTAGCGGTACATAAAATACTGTACTCTTTTTCTTTCGTCATTGATTTTTTTCCCATTGGATTTTTCTTTGGCAATATTTTAACGAGACATATTATTTATGGATGGTCATTCAAATGGGAGTGTTATAAAAGTCAAGCAAGAGGGGCAATGAATGACCCCCCTTTACGACTTCAGTATTCGAACGAACGAAATTAGTTTCGTGATTTACGCTGGAGCTCCATATATATATGGGAGCAATACATTTGTATGAGATATATAGAAATTTTCAGTTCTTAAGTAATAAGAATTTTAAATATTTTCTCTTAAATTCTCTTGCAATAATATTTCATTTTAGTTTTCTAATAGTTATAAACTTTAAGACTTTTTGGACGAAGGATATTGATTACTGCTACAAGGACTTTTGAGGACAATAATGTAGATCACTTCAACACAACTCTTGATTGGATACGTACCACTCAAACTAGCTAGCCAATCAAGAGGATGTCGCTGGCCAAAAAAAAAAAAAAAAGGTTCTTGGCTTCCCCTTCTCTCCCAAAACCTTCCTAAAAAATCTCAGTTTTTTAACCTAGAATAGCAACCGCCGCATCGCAGGGGGAGGGGAAGGTGGGGAGCTTTGGCTCTCTCCCTCCCTCCTTCTCTCCCCCCTTTCTTTCACCTCTTCTCTCTATTGGTTTTTTTGGTTTTCTTTCTCCATGCTTTTCTTTGTTTTTCTCCCACCCATTCATCCCCCTTCTTTCCTGTTTTGTTTTTCTTTTCAGTTTTGTTCTCAGATGCATCGGCAGTTGACCTTTTGGTCCCTGGTGGGAAGTGAAAGGCGAGGCAGCAAACGGTACCATCGACAACGCAGAATGACAGATCCGTGTCGCTAGTGAATGGTGGTGTCTGGAGTCTTTCGGAGCTTAAGTGCCCCTACGCTCCCCATTGTGGGCCTACCAAGGTTCCAATCTATCGCATGGGAATGGAGGTTCACCAAATGGAGCGGTGCGTAAGCAGTACGCACCACCTCCTGGGTGGTTCCTTGCTGCTATGCGTGGCTCCTCAAGGCCCAAAACAATCGGCTGCTTAGACCTAGGCCACCTGCTATTTCTCCAGTGGCGGCACGGGTAACTTACGCACCTCTCACAGTCGCGGCTCAAGATTACTTTTTAGGTTCCCTCCAAGGTTGAAAACTAGTTTTATGTCTCTAAGATGTATTTCGGTTTCCCATTTTATTTGCTTTCAGTTTTTTTGTTTTTTAGTATAATAAAATATTAGTCACTAGGACCTTTGATCTGTAAAGTGTGTCCTGAGTCCGTCTTAGAACGGTTGTGGGGTTAGTTTCGTTTGTTTGTTTGTTGGTTATTATTCTATTTTGGTTAGAGTAGGGCTGTCTCTCAGACTTGTTTTGGAGAGCTTGACAGTCAGGACTAGATTATGTCAGTCACTTTTAATATACTGGGGTGCTACATATCGTGGTTAGTTGGCTGGTAATATATATTTCAAGTCAGTTGTAATGCTCAATATTAATGAATGTAGTTTTGCTTTCTTTCTTCAAAAAAAAAAAAAAAAATAGGAAGTTCAAATTATTCAATTGATATCTTCATGACACCATCAATCACTATAAGAAAAATAAGTATTATTGAAGAATTTATATTTGCGATGAAGATAACTATTTATTATGAAAATTGACTCGTTTTAATAGAAAATAATTATTTTGATAGGAAGTACTTGATCACAAATAAGTACTTTTTTATAATGAGTGAACTCAATTAGCAAGAAAATGTTTGGCTTTGGGGGTTGCACACTACTGGATCTGGCTTAATTTCTGTAAAGCTAGTTGGGAACCTGATCATGTTCTCATTGAATCTCATTTTTTTCTCCTTTGTGTTCTTCTAAAAATACAATTTGGATATATATATATATATATATATTATATTCGGTAAAAAAAGGGTAGAAATAGTGTTTCTTGTCACGGCCTTAATTAATGCCTAAACTAGCTAGCTAAGTACGTTCCCTCGAGTATCAAACTACAAAGGTGGTACCAATGAAGAGTAGTCAAATACGTAAGGGTTTGCTAGCTAATGTCATTTTCACTGCAAATTATTTTGCCGTCAATCATAGAAGAAAAAGAAAACTAATACATCACCCAACTTGCAATGATCATGTGCTCATTTGATTGAATTCTCCACGGCACCGGCCGCAAGAACCATGCATTCAAAAGCTTGATTAATTTGTTGGTATGTCGGGTCGGATTGATACTCAAGGATGTGTTATGATTTTGTTAGTAGATTTCTAATCAAGTTTGGGTCATATTGGAGCGGAGGCTTGGGCGGATAATTCTTTACACTATTTGCGATCAGAAAAAGTGCTAGGTAGAAAGTTTGTTCGATACTGTGCTCGAGTAAATTCTAGATATAAAATTTGTTCGATATGCATTTGAGTTTGAGCAAATAATGTATAAAAGTGAAGATTAGGATATTCATCATATGACACTGTAAACATGTACTTAATGAGAGTTTTAAAGCTCCATTTAAATAAGGAGATGAGGTGAGAATGTAATTTTAGATAAAAATTAAATAAAATATTGTTAGAAAATTATTTTTTAATAATATTATTATTTTAATAGAATTTAAAAAATTAAATTGTTTATTATATTTTGTATGAAAATTTAAAAAAATTATAATGATGTAATGAAATGAAACAATTTCTATATATGTATTCTGAATAGTGAAATTTTGTAACAAAGTGTATTTCATGATTCTCCAACATAATAAAATCTTTTATAGCTCAGTGGAGTGAGGCAAGTTTCTAAGCTACGTTAATTTTGTTTCGTGTAATTATTTGCTTTATTGGTTTTCTAATTGCTACAACTTTAGGTTGTACCCACCAGGATACAAGAATCATGTATTGCCTCCCAATACCAGTAGGTGGAAAAATAGAAATATGGTTGATACTTTAAAAAATATATAGATTTTTATAATAAAATTTTTTATAATAAAAAGGTGACCATCAAAAATAAGTATCCACTTCCTCGAATTGATGACTTGTTTGATTAACTTCAAGGTATAGCTACTTTCTTGAAAATTGACTCAAGGTCAGGGTATTACTAGTTAAGGATAAGAGATAAGGATGTACACACGATTGCTTTCAGGTCAAGGTATTCGCATTACGAGTTTAAAGTGATGCCTTTTGGACTGGCTAATGCCCATGCAACTTTCATGGACATGATGAATAGAATGTTCCGACCTTATCTGGATTTGTTTGTAATGATCTTCATTGATGACATCTTGGTCTATTTTCGAGATTTAGAGGAGCATGCCTGCCACCTTATTTTGGTTTTGGGGAAGTTAAGAGAATAACAGTTGTATGCGAAGTTCAATAAATGTGAGTTATGGTTGAAGGAAGTTAGATTTTTTGGTCATGTTATTTCCCAGGATGATGTAGCTGTAGACCCCAATAAATTGGAAGCTGTTTTGGCAGGTCTTTCAATGGTGCATGAGATTTGGTGTTTCTTGGGTCTTTTCGAGTATTACCAAAGGTTTGTTGAAGCATTTCTCGATTGTTCGGACCCCTTATTGCCTTAACGAAAAAAATACTGACTTTGTTTAGACTGACAAGTGCAAGAGAAGTTTCCTAGAGTTGAAGAAGAGACTGACTTTTGCACCCATTTTAGCACTTCCCGAGCTGCCCAAGTCGTTTGTGGTTTTTAGTGATGCTTCAAAGTTTGAGTTGGAATGTGTTTTTATCTAGGAAGGGCAACTGTGGTTTTTTTCTCTAAGGATTTGGTGTAATTACTTGTATGAAGAGGTTCGTGTCTACACTAACAATATGAGCTTGAAGCATCTGTTTTTTTCCAAAGAACCTCAATATGAGAGAGAAAAGATGATTGGAGCTAATCAGTGATTATAAGTGCGAGATTAAGTATCATCCGGGTAAGGTGAATCGGGTTGCTGATGCACTGAGTCAGAAGTATCATTTGGTGGATGAGGCTGAGTCGTTGGGATTGGACTCTATCCTTTGTGGGATTAGAAGGCTTCTGTTAGAGAATTCACAACAAGATGAGGTGTTAGCCTCGATGCATGTCGAGTTGTTGAGTATGAGAAGTTAAAGACTGTTCAAAGAAAGGACCCAAAGTTGCTAGATATCCAAAAAAGAGTCAGAAAGTCTAGAGGACTCACACATTTCAGTTTGGATAAGATGGTATTCTCCGATTCCAATTCATAGGGTGATTCTGCAGAATTCAGAGTTTAAGGAGTGGTTTATGGCCGAAGCCCATGCAACACCTCATTCAGTTAACACCAGAAGCATAAAGATGTATTGAGACTTAAACAGAAGCTTCTGGTAAGAAGGGACGATGAAAGATATTGCCTTGTTTGTCGCGAGATGTACCACTTACCATCAAGTTAAATTTGAGCATTAGAGGTCTAATGGTAATTTTTAACCCCTCTCGATCCCTACGTGGAAGTGGGATGACGTTGCAATGGATTTTGTGGTGGGTTTGTCGAGGACTCTTAGTGGAAAGAACTCGATCTGGGTGATTGTAGATTGTTTGACCAAGAGTGCCCATTTTTTACCTGTTGCTAACAACGACACTTTGGGAATGTTGACTCAGTTGTATGTCAAAAAGATAGTGCGTCTACATAGGATACCCAAGAGTAGAGTGTTGGATCGGGACCTATGGTTTACGTGTCCCTCACGCGCATTTATAGCCTTTTGCGTAGTGTTTTTCAATTATGTTATGATGTTCCTACATTTTTTGTTTTTTTTTACGTTTCATTCTATTTGTTTTACGTTTCTATGTTTCTGTTTTAGTGTAGTTTGTTTTGTTATTTGTGTTAGGTAATAATAAAAAGGAATATATTATTTCTTTTGTTCTTCCCGCTCTTTCTTTAGAGGATGGGGGTAGTTCGTTCCTCTCCTACTTAGGAGAATGTGGGTGGTTCGTCTTTTTCTCCCTTTAAAGGTGAATGTTAGTTATTTTTGTTTTTACAAAGTGTTATACTCTCAGACAAATTTGGATTGAAATCTCAGAAGGTTTTATCATTAGAGAGTTTATAAAAATTAAGACAATATCTGTCACAAAAAAATTTGTGACTAAGGATGCCCTAAACAAATAAGTATTAGTTTGGCTTGTAATCTAAATTTTTTTCTATATTTATCAATCATAACTATAATTTCAGTTTCATGGAAAAAAATAAAATCATTTTTCATTAAAAAAAAAAACATTTGTGATCTGTTATCCAAAAATACAAAAGCATCCGTACATACAATGATACATTATAAGAGTACACCTTGATATGTCTCATGTGCTTTAAGGGTACACAACAATAACTTTTCTTTTTAGAAAAAATATGGGCGGAAGTTGGGTTTTCGCGTCCGCCCCTAATATGTGATTTTACTGTTCATGATAAAGTGAAGTAAGTTGAGAAAATGTATAGACATTTTCAAGTATGCCCAGGTTAAGAAAAGTGCCTAAGCTTTGTATTGGTATGAGTACATGAGACCCTCTAGCTTTCTAATCGGGAGACTTAAATCCATGTGATGAAATTTTAAAATTTTTTTATTTTAGGAAGTTGTGTTTGTATCCAAATATATTGGAGCATGAGACAATTTTTAAAGGAAAAGCGCCATGTATTGATGAATCAGTTTGGATTAGGAGATGAAATGAGTTTAATTTATTTTTTAATATTGTTATTATTTTAAAATTTTAAAAAGGTATATTAGAATTTTAAAAATTTGTACTAAAATTTGTATTTTATATAGGAAATTAAAAAAATATAATAATAAAATAGAGATAAATTCAACTTACTCTTCAATCTAAAGGCTAGTCTTTTTGTCATCTTTCATTGCTGTGCTGTACAAAAAAGTATTTATGTATTCGTACTACAATAGTTTGCTAGAAGATTCTTTTAAGCAATTGTATATAGACATGTTTGTATTCGAAAATGAGACGAGTTTATATCAAACTTATTATTATATTTTTTCATAATTTTATATAAAATACAAATTTCAATAAATTTTTTAAATTTCAATACAGTTTTTTTAATTCTCAAGTTAATTTTTTTAAATTTTAAAATAATAATAATATTAAAAAAATAAACTCAATTCAACTTATCTCAACCTATTTCATATCGTCTTGGAATCCAAAAGGGATAGTGGACGTAAAGCTGCAATTAATTCATAACATTCAGAGAACAATTTTCTCTCCGTTTCTCTAGAAAGCTTCCTCTTTGCATTTTTTTCCTTTTTCTTTATTTTGTTACAAAATCAGCATCACCGACTCAATAATATTTATGAATCCAAACTCTGTAATTGATTTCGATTCTACTATCGCTTCGTTCTCGTCTGATCCTGGTTTGAATTAGGAAGCCAGCAAGGTGATGCGTCAGAGGCCCGATTTCTTCTCTTTCTTCCAGTTTTTCTTTTCCCATCTATCTTTATTCTTTATCCATAGTTTTCTTTCTTTATTTGTTCCTTTATCCTTTTGTTCATACTATTTTTTCAATAATTCCCTCTCACGTACTGCGGTTATTGAATAGTAAATTTTAGAGCATTTTGTTGAATTGTCTAAAACTATCATTCAAAAATTATAAATTTACATATTTATAAAAAAAAAATGATCACATTTGATTAAAAATGGGGAGAAGTTTATGGAAAAAGAGAAAAAAAGTATTTTTATAAATAGTAAAACTAAAATTTTGTTTAATATTGATCAAATTTGACAAAACTTTTAACTTTATTATTCATTTTTAAAAACAAAAAATACTTTTATTCTTTTTCTCTACAAACTTCTCCTCATTTTTAATCACATATGACTACATTTTTTTGACATATGTATAAAATTATATTTTTTAAAATATAATTTTAGAGAATCTAATAAAAATGATCTTAGAGTTGAATAAAGTTGAGTGGAAAGCCTCCGGGGAAGCAAAAATGGCTATTGGAATAGATCACATTTTCGACAATGTCTGTTTGTATAATTTGTGGGCATGCGAGAATTGGACTACTCAGTTTGGGTTGGGTAGATGACTGGATCCTCTTCAAATTGATATTCGATAACCTGTGGCTATAGATTTATTTTTATTCTTTTGAGCACTTTTGGCTGTAGATAATAAATATAATTAGGACGGTAAATGAATTAGATTATTTGATAATTTGCTTTGTTAAAGTCGAATCGAACTCAACTCGTAAAAAAAAAAACTTGCTCGTAAAATCAGATACCTACTCGATTAGTAAATGATATATACCTGACAAAACTCGACTCAACTAATACTCGTTAAGCCTTTTTCGTTTATACTCGAATCGACTCGTTAATTTGACTCGATGAAAGTTCATTTATATAATGATAAATGTATATATGTTATATATATGTATTGGTAATAATATAAGTATAATACTTTTATAATTAAATATGTAATATGTAATATAATTACTTGTGTCTATATAACGAATATACTTCATAACTATATTTTATAATTTTTATAATAATTAATTTATAAAATTTAATAATTTTATATATTAGTATGTGTGAACCATGTATGAAATATGTATATGTTATCATATTATATATATTTATTAATAATATATGTAAGTATATAACATATTGTTATGATGAATAAATTTTAACTAATTAGATATTAAGTATTAAATTTTATCAAATTTTTATTTATTTATTTTAATTTTTATTCAAAAATTTTAAAAAAATGGAACTCGAATTCGACCTTCAGTTCGAACACAAATTAAAAGTTTAGTTTATTAAATCAAACTCAAATAAAAAATATATAAAAATCTCGAGTTCAGGTTTAGATATTTTAAATCGAGTTGATATCGACAAATTAAAATTCCGCTCGATTACAACCTTGTTAATATAATTTGTAATTTACATGGAAGATGTTAAAGTTAAAAATTAAAATAAAGTTGAAAGAGTCAATAATGGATCCTTCCCGATTACTTGCAGCCTTACCGTCGTACAAGTGTCGGTCTAAGAAGTCGGGAGAATGGGTAATGATATTATGATATCCTTATTATCTAATTATTATTTATTTATTATTTTTAGTTTAATTTTTATATTAGTTTTTAAAAATATTTTTAGAAAGTTAAAAATAGATAATTTTATGAATAATTACTTCTTTAATTATTATATAAAAATATTTAAAAAAAATTATAAAAAAATAATATTATTATTTCAAAAGATAATATTATATAAAAAGATAATAATAAAATATTATTTTAAAAAGTATTATGTTGTACAATAATGATTGATCGGTTTATTTAAAGAGTGAGAATTGACAGTGACTATTTATTTTCATCTTTATCTTCGTCTTTAAAGTCATATAATATTTTTTTAATTTATCTCTATTAAATTATACATCTTTAGATTTTAAAAAATATTTTAATCATAAAAGATTATATCAAAATAAATTTGTAAATTAATATAACTTAATTAATACGTCAAATTATAAAATTATTTTTTTTATAAAATAAATTTAATAAATTCTATATATACACATCAATTTATGATATAAATTCTCTTAGAATTTTACATAATTATAAATAGTATTTATTCAGCTTTTCAAAACAATAATGTTCATTTCTCAGACATTCTTTTTAACCTTTTGTTTTTCCTCTCTCCTACCCCTTTCGAACGGCTAAAATATTTTTTACTTCCAATGGAAGTCTCTGCTGTTGATTCTTCATGGAACTCTCTCCAACCATAACTTCCTCAATCTGCTGTAACAAGTGGTCTAATCTCTCCTTTTCCACCTCTCTCACCGTCATCACTCATCGGTCATGAGTCATCCCTACTCACGTACCATCAAAGCTCATCCACAAAGCCTCGGGCTTATTTGTTTATAAAGATAAAATTAAAATTTAAAATACATTTTAAATTTATTATTATATATTTTTTAAATTTTTATATAAAATATAATAATAATTTTATTTTTTTAAATTCTAAAACTATATTTTTAAATTTTTAAATAAAATTAATATTAAAAAATATATTATAATTTTTTTTTTAACTTTATTTTATTTCATCTTAAACTAAATTTTTTTAGTATACGTGTAAGGTTATTTTAGTATTATATTATTTAATTATATAATTTTAAATATATAGTATACAGTATTAATATATTAATATATAGTATACAGTATTAATATATTGCTATATTTTATATACTAGTAATGTTTACAGTAGTATATATATAGTATTAAATATAGTTCTAGTGTATAATTCTAGTATTATATTATTATAGTAATTTAATTATATTAGTATATAATATATAGTACTAGTATATATATTGCTATATTACTATATATTACTAAATATAGTTGTATATATACTATTTAGTATCACAATATTTTTATATTATTTATAGTTATAATTATTAACCATAATATATAATATTAGTATTAGTATACGTTAATAAAAGTTATATTTATGTATTAACTATATATTGATATATTAAATATTATTATAAATGTGCTGATCATATGGACTATACGTATTATTTAATATCAATAGTGTATTAACTACTAAAATATATAGTACTACTATAACTATAGTATATAGTACTAGTATATATATTAGTATATAGTTTAGTTAATTATATTAATATATAGTACTATATTATATTAATATATAAGACAATCATATAGTACTAGTATATAGTACTATATTATATAACTTTATAGTACTATTATAGTTAAATTATATTTATAGCTATTAATTATTTATAGCTATTAGTATATAGTTAAGTTAATTATATTTATAGCTATTAACTATAATATATAGTACTAGTATATATATTATTACTGACTATTACTATATAGTATTAATTATATTAGTATTTTAACTATAGTATATAGTGCTATTAGTACTATAAATTAAATTAATGATTAATGTTTACTATAGTATATCATACTAGTATATATATTAGTAATAACTAATATTAATATAGAACTATATAATTAAATTAACGTATAGCTATTAAGTATATTATATTACTATAACTATAGTACCATATGGTACTAGTATACTATATAGTATTATATAGTACTATATGATATTACTTAGGTCTGTTCATCCGGGCTGGGTACAACCCGGCCCGATTTGAAATTTTATTTACTTCTTAATATTTTTTTTAAGGTTTAAGGAAATTTCAAATTCGGGTTCCAAATTCCCAAATTCGAAAGTCGGATGAACACCCCTGATATTACTATATAGTACTACTATAAGTAAATTAACGTGTAGGTTTTTTATTATTTTAGAAATAGTTTCACTTCATTGAAACTCATAAAGATTGAAACCTACATTGTGACCAGACAGTCAACTAATTTCTTACTGATGTTCAGTTTTTAAATCTCTCAGATCAAATCTAAGAGAATTAGTATTGTCTCCTGAGGAGACATTTACTAAATTTCTCATCTAAAAGAGGAGAAAACTATAACTCCTAACGGACATAAAGTTCGGGAGACTATTTCTCAACATTATAATTTTTTTTCTATACAAACAACATACAACATATACAAACCAAACTAAACAAGTAAGAATACAAAAAATGAACACAAAAACCACCAAAACAAAACCAGCAGTGGTGGCGTGTGGACTACATGCGCCACTCTAAAAGTGAAAATTCACAAATTTCGATAGCTTGGTGGCTCGGAATCAACCGGGAACAAGACCGATAGATAGTACTTCTAGATTTACGAGGTGCGTTTCACCCACTCTTAGAACCGACCTCGTGAGTACTGTTCACACACCTCACCAATCAACAACAGCTCCGGCCAACAGCCAAATCGACGGAAGAGGAGCACGACCACAAGGTACGTGGTGGACTTGGACCCTCAACCTACCTCTAATATGCAACAACTGAATCAAAAACCCTTAAACCCGGACCACCATCAAAACAACAAGCATAGATGGCCAGACAATAGAAAGAATAAAAGAAAATGAAAATGAAAAAAGAAATGACAAATTGAGAGATGGACAGAGCCAAAGCTCCGCCCCCCTCAAGCTGAAAACGAAGGGACGGTTTATTTTTCCTCGAGAGAAAGAGCTGGGAGAGAGAGAGAGTCTGGTCCTAAAGAGCTCGCCTTTCAATTAATGTGTAGCTATTAACTATAGTATATAATACCAGTATATATATTGGTAATTACTATTATTAATATAGTAATAATATATATGTTACTATATTATAGTATTAGTATTAGTTAAATTAATGTATAGCCATTAAGTATATTATATTACTATAACTATAGTACTATATGGTACTAGTATACTATATAGTATTGTATAACTAATATAGTTATTACTATATATTAAATATTATTAGAATTTTATATAATAATAATAATATTAACTACTATAGTTATTACTCTATTAACTAGTACTATATAGTATAATAAGCTCTTACCATTAATTTAGCCATAATACTTTATAGTTGACTTATATTTATAGCTATTAACTATATTATATAGTATTAGTATATATACTATATTATATTACTAAATAGTACTTTTTTATTTTTTTTATAAATTTAGCACCTTAAAGGCGACTACAATTTCCTAAAAGAGACTGTAATCCCCTGAAGGAGGCTGACATGATCTAACCCTTGAGAGAAAAAATTTTCCTACATTACTAAATAGCATTAGTATAGTTAAATTAATTATTAATATTTACTATAGTATATAGTATTAGTATATACATTGTATTAATTAATACTATATAATACTCACTATATTATATTACTATATACTACTGTTATACTTAAATTATATTTATAGCTATTAACTATAGTTAAATTATATTTATAACTATTGTTAGTTTTAATACTATATAGTAATAGTTAGTAGTAATATATATATTAGTACTATATACTATAGTTAATAGCTATAAATATAATTAACTTAACTATATAGTAATAGCTATAAATAAATAATAGTTATAAATATTTAACTATGATAGTACTATAAAGTTATATAATATAGTACTATATACTAGTACTATATGATTGTCATATATATTAATATAATATAATACTATATATTAATATAATTAACTTAACTATACAGTAATATATATACTAGTACTATAACTAATGTGTATGGTACTAGTATTATATACTATAGTTATAGTGGTATTATATATTTTAGTAGTTAGTACACTATTGGTATTAAATAATTTGTATAGTTCATATGATCAGCACATTTATAATAGTATTTAATATATTAATATAGAGTTAATACATAAATATAACTTTTATTAACCTATACTAATACTAATATTATATATTATGGTTAATAATTATAACTATAAATAATATAATAATATTTTGATACTAAATAATATATATACAACTATATTTAATAATATACATTAATATAGTAATATATATACTAGTACTATATATTATATACTAATATAATTAAATTACTATAATAATATAATACTAGAATTATATACTATAACTATATTTAGTACTATATATATACTATAGTAAACATTATTAGTATATATAATATAACAATATATATACTAGTACTGTATACTATATACTAATATAATAAAATTACTATAATAATATAATATTATAATTATATAATTAAATAATATAATATTAGAATAACCTTACACGTACGTTACACGATCTTAAAAAAATTTAGTTTACATATTAAACTAAATAGTATAATATATATACTAGTACGGTTTATTTGAATCAAAGCTATTTTTATGGAGGTGCGGGGGCAACAGTAAAACTTATAATTGATGGACATGTGTCACTACGTAATTGATGGACTGCATTTTAACCCAATCCAGCCGGGCCGAACCCCAACCTCCATCTTCACCCAAATCCGGGTGAAATAACATTTCTCATTAAAAAAATTCACTGCCCCCTCGTGCAGCTATTCCGGAGAGCCCAGAACACTACCGTCATCAAGCCACATTTTAATCACGAGTCATACTTTATGTCTAGAAGATTTGCCCCGAATCTATCTCCCAAATTGCATAGATGTTTTCAAATGATAATGTGATTTTTTTTTTATTTTTTTTAAAATATTTTAATATATCAAAAAAGTGAGAGAAAATAAATAAAATAAAATAAAAAAACACAATAAACTTGTTCGGAACACTTTCAGATTACATCCTCTCGGCACCATTCTTTGTTCACGGTTGAGTGTTTCCTCCGCTCAGCTACAACCGCATGAAAAAAAGCGACAATTCTGATCAGTTTGCTTGCTGTGCACATCATTATTTATGGGAGGACGAGTGGTGTGGAGTCCTGCCGGCTCCAGTTTTACACTGGTACGTGGGAACTCTCCTCTCGAAGTTTAATTGAAAATGTGTTCCCTCATGCATGTGTCATTGTGTCGTGTCATCCCACACAAATATACCGAGCAAAATTTAATACATCATATTAGCATCATATTTCTATTTTTTTAATTAAAATGTGATACATTTCTTATTATAAAATTATTTTTTATTAGATATTATTTTTTATCATCTAATAATATGAATGTACTATATCTTATTTAATGAGATAAAAAATATAATAATAATGTGATATATATAATTTCTCGCCTATAAATTAACCACGATGCTGATTCACATGCATGTAAATTAAATACGTCACAATAATGGACGGTCCAAGTCTGAGAGGATGCACCGCTGCCAGCAGGCCGTCCACCACCCATGCCTCAGCCTCAGGCCAGCTATATATCCTCCCCTTTATAACATTGAGCATGCTTCGCTTATTGCTACTGGCAATGGATCTCGATTCTTTATTTTATTGATTGAAGTATTTTTTAATAATATTGTAATTTAAAAAAAAAATAATATTAAAGAAACTAAAAAATATATTAAAAAAATGAATTACTGGTGGTCAGTGTCAGGATCGGGTCTAGCACTTCCCTTACCGAATCAATCTGCATGCTGTGCACATCATTATTTAAGGGGAGGACCAGTGGCGTGGAGCCCTGCTGGCGGCTCCAGTTTTGGCCATTGGCACGTAAAAACTCTGCTCTCGAAGTCCAATGGAAAACATTCATGTGTTGTGTCATCCCACACACATATATCCACAGCCGTCGGCAAAATTTAATACATCATATTAGTATCAAATATTTTTTTTATTTATTTTTAATTAAAATGTGATATATTTATTATTATAAAATTATTATTTATTAGATATTTCTTTTTATCATCTAATTATTAGATAAAAAATATAATAATGATGGGATGTGGGATAACCTGGGAAACACTAGCAATGAATTTATAGGAAACAATCAGTCTTAAAGCACTAGCAATTGACTTGTTATAATTTTCCTTCAAATTGTATACTTTTGCACACTTTCCAAAAAAATTTCGTCAAATTTAATCAATAATAGGAAGAAAAAGGTAGAGGGAAATATTTTTCTACTTGTATATAGTAATCTTCTAAATTTGACGAAATTTTTTTGAAAAGTGTGCAAAAATGTACAATTTAAAGAGAAATTATAGAAAATATATTGCTAGTACTCTTATAAGTGGATAAAAGGAGCCCTACAATCACGACTTGACATGTAAGTAATTGTTGGATTAAATAGATGGATCACGTTCCACCTGATTGAATAGCACTTCACTCATTCTCTCATTCTTCCTTTGGTTTCAGTCCTCGTAAACTTCAACTCCTTCGTGTGATCCACACGGACAATGACAACGACCCACCCAGACGGCAGTGATCCACGACGGTAGTAGATGTATTTTTGTTATATTTCAATTGTTAGGGTTTCCTTTATTATTCAATTTGGGCTTTTCCGTTTCGTTGTATTTTTGACCTTGGTTCATTAACTTTCTTGAGCTTGGGTTTACTCTGTATTTCGATTGCGCAAGATGAAAAATTTGTGTTCAACTTTGATATATTTCTTGGCTTGGTTTCATCTGTTTTTCGATTTAGGATTTTTCGATTATGAATGTTCTTGACCTTGGTTCATTAAATTTCTTGAGCTTGGTTTACTTTGTATTTCGATTGCGTAAGATGGAAAATTTGTGTTCAAGTTTGATGTATTTCTTGGCTTGGTTTCATCTGTTTTCTGATTTGGGCTTTTTCGATTATGAATGTTCTTGACCTTGGTTCATTAATTTTCTTGAGTTTGGATTTCCTCTGTATTTCGATTGCGCAAACAATCTAAACAATAAAAATATCAAAATTAAAATACTTATAATTTTACTTTTAGGTATAATGGTATAATTGTAATTTTAACTTTCTTAACGTATTATAACGTGTTATAACGGTTAAAAAGGGGTTGACCCGTTATCAACTCGTTAAGCAATCGTGTTTTAACAGGTCAATCCTTTTCGACTCCAAATCCACTATTATCGTATCGTGTTCGTATTTAATTAACGGATCGTGTAATATATTACCACCCCTAACTAGAATACTCTAATTAATTCATGAATAATTTAAGTTTTTAAATATCACATAATCTAATAATTATCGAAATAATTAGTGATCTTTAACTAAAGATTAAGCCATCGTTAGGATTCGGAGAACTCATCTCATTAATCTTATGATTACGATTTTTTTAAAATTTTTATAAAAATATAAAAAATAATTTAATTTTTTCAAATCTCAATTCAACTTTTTTAACTTTGAAAATGATAATAATATTAAAAAATAATATTTCAATAATATTTTATTTAATTTTTAAAATTTATCTCAATTCATTTCATTTATCAATCTTAACTATATATGATACTTTTGTAGTAGACTCCATGCACAATTCATATTCCTATAGATATATAAAAAGACATTTTATAAATACACACGATCTTTCCTATTTTAGGCCTTACGATTCAAATAAAAAGTTGAAGAAAATCCACAATTAAAATTAATTAACGGCCAAGAGCAGTACGTACCGGCGAAACTACTATTGACACCTTAATTTTAATTAATCAATTTGTTACAAACAACCTGGACTAGCAGATCAGCCACCCGGTCCATCATCTCCTCTCCTTTCTCTCGCAGTGTGTCTCTCATATCTCTTTCTTTCTTCCTCGCACTCTTACCAATCTTCCCCATCACAACCTCTTTGATCACTTTTGCAACCTCTTCTCTTTCAAGCTTCCCATCATCTCTCTCTCTCTTAACTTCCACACCTAAACCAGCCGCCTCCACCACTATAGCATTCAATGGCTGATCAAGTTGCATGGGAATGGCAACAATTGGAACCCCAAAATCTATGCTTTCCATTACAGAACTCCACCCACAATGACTCACAAACCCACCTATGCTTGAATGCCTCAGAATCTGAACTTGAGGTGCCCAATCCTCAATAACCATTCCTTTCTCCCCTACCCTTTTCAGAAACCCCTCTGGAAGTGCCTCTTCCACCTTTGTTTTATCTCCCACAGCAAACCTCACAACCCAGATGAAGTTCGCCTCACTCAGCTCAAGCCCATAAGCTATCTCTTCCATTTCCTCCTTTGACAAAAAGTACTCACTCCCAAAGGAAGCGAACACAGTTGAATGCACTTCTTTCTCGTCAAGCCATTCGATGATTTTGGATTTCTGATCATGATCATGATCTTCAGGGACGGGAACTTGAACAAGTGGACCAACTGGTACAATCTTCTTTTCCATTAAACGAGAGAGGAAATCCATATACTTCCCCTCTAGTTCTTCAAAAGTCTTCATCAGAACAATACTAGAAGATTGCTCGAAAGATTTAAGAGCCCGATTTTTGTCATTAACGTGGTGATCATTAGAATCATGATGATCTTCATCATCGGGCAAATTATCGACGAACCTTGCTTTCATATAGTCATGAAGTTGAATTTCGGGAAAAGGAAACTCAACACCGGAGTTCTTGATGGAGTTAAACACAAAAGAAATCATGGCCGCTCCGGTACATAAAAAGTTAACAGCCGGTATATTTAAGGAGGAAGCGATTTCTGGAGCCCAAGGCTGAAGAAAATCATAAATAAGAAGATCTGGGTGTAGAGTTTTGAGGATGGTGGAGAAGCTAGAGATGGACATATCAAAGGCTCTTTTGAGGGTGGAATTGAGGTGGAGTGGGAGGCCTTTGGTTGTATGGTAATGAGGAGGAAGCTCAGGCAAAGATGGAAGATGGAGTTCCACAAGACGTATAGAAAGAGAGTATTTGTCAGAAATTTTTGGTTCGATAGATTTGAGGTTGACAGGTGTAGAACAGAAGTATATGTGAAAGTTTCTCTCACTAAGCCTCTTGGAGAGCTCTAGAAATGGCGATATGTGACCATGGGCCAACCATGGCAGCATCAGAACTCTCAGTCTACTTTGTGTGGAATCCATGATCACGTGCTCGATCACAGCTTTATATCTCTCTGATCTTGCCTAGCCAATTGGTATGTGCAGCTAGGCTCCGATATTTTCAGATTCTTGGTAATTCCAGTTTGCGTCTACTCGGGGGGTTTATATAGATCGATTCACGCCAAAGAGAGCCGTGAGGATGAGGAAGAAGTAGAACGTGTCAGATCAGAATCAGAGGCTAGAAGCTGAATCCCAGCTCGTGTTTTCTGCATGAGTACTTCTTTGTATACTAGTTCGAATTGATTTGAACTACGTCTGCTCGTGTGTTCTACTTGACGTAATAGTACATTAATTAGTTATTTTTTTTTCTTAAAATAGTTTTAATAAATCACATAAATTATTATGTTATTTTGTGATTTTATTTTTGTATTATTTTTAATTTATATTTATAGTTCTTCTCTTTCTTTAATTAAATTGAAAAATATTTTAATCATAAATATAGATTATACAAAATTAAATTTATTAACTGACATTATTTGATGCAATATATCATTAATATAATTTTTTTAATATAAAATAGACCTAATATATAATGTGAAATCATACGAATTTGTGAGTTTTTATTTATTTCTGTCCATTTCTCAATCAAATCACAAAATATCTACTGTAATTGGATTCGTTTGATATAAAAAATAAAAATAAAAATAAAAATTCTAGCTATAGCCGTAACCAATATGAAATCATACTGCGCTTAATTGATCGAATTTGTTTGTACTACTAACGATATATATATATATATATATATATATAAGAAAGTCATATATTAATTATATATATAAGAAATGTTTTAAAGTCTAACTTGGATCGAGATCATTTAAAATGAGTTGAGTTTTTTTTATAAATGGTAGATTTGAGATCGTGGAATATTAATAAATTTTGTGAAATTTATCTAAAATAATTTTAGATATATTTATGAGAAAGTTAAAAAATTTTGTAAATCTTATGTGTAAAGAGGTGTTACAGTTGAAAAAAGTTATGAGTCTATATACAAAATTAAATTAAATTTTATATGTATTGAGTCAATCTGTATTTAGTAATTTGAGAGTAATTGAGTGTTTGAATGTTAGCTAATTCAATTTAAAATTAAATTAAATTGAGTTGATCCCATGAATTCAGTACAAGTTTCAAACAGGATCTTAGAGATTTCATAAAAATAAATTTATAAATTGATATAATATATTAAATTATAAAATTATTTTTATTATAAATTAAATATCACGTATCATATATAATATTAAGTGATCGATCATATATCAGTTTAATTTTTATATAAAAGAAATGTGGTTATAAATTTATAAGACTTCTTGGACGAAGGATATTGACTGCTCCTACAAGGACTTTGAGGACAATCAACACAACTCTTGATTGGCTACGTACTACTCAAACTAGCCAATCAAGAGGACGTCCCCGGAAAACAAAAGAATTAGGAAGTTCAAAATTATTTCAATTGATATATATCTTCACGGCACCATCAGTACCGAACTCAATTAACAAAAGTATGTTTGGCTTGGGGGTTTGGCGGGTTGCACACTACTGGATCTGGCTTAATTTCTGTACAAGCGGGCAACCTGATATTCTCATTGAATCTCATTTTGTTTTTTGCCTCCTTTATGTTCTTCTAAAAATACAATTTGGTTATAAAACAAAAATGGGTAAAAAAATTAGGTCGAAATAGTGTTTCTAAAAATTAGCTAGCTATACGTTCGTTCCCTCGGGTATCAAACTACGAAGCTGGTACCAATGAAGCATAGTCAATTACATAGGATTTGCTACCTATTGTCATTTTCATTGCAAATTATTTTTCCGTCAATCATAGAAGGATAAGAAACCTAAACTTCACCCACTATCCTGCTCATTTGATTGAATTCTCCACGGCACCGCAAGTACGTACCATTCATTAATCAAACGCGTGATTTTGTTGGTACGTGGGGTCGAATTGTTTTTTTTTTTTTTTTCGGTTGGATAGAAACAGTACTGCATTACATTAAAGATTAAAGATACATCTATGACCGATAGTTATAAAATAGAATTTATATTACAAGTCAAACTAAACTCAAATCTATAGTATTCCCGCACACTAAGTGACGTACATTGTCTAACTTTTAAATACTCTCAAGTGACAAAATCAACAGAAAAACGATTAGTTTATCTAAGTAAGTGACATTATGAAAAATATAGGTAAATATCTCCACACTCTGAAGAGGGGGATGGTGTCATTGCCTCCTTCTTCCAAATGAGAGGATGGTAGAAAACTCTCAACCTCCAAAATAGGAGAGGAAAGTACAACTCATGAATAAGCTTATTCCATCTTATTACTATCTAATTAAATCAAAGCAAAACACAAACAACACCAAACTAAACCAAAACAACATAAACAAAGACTAGCCAAAGCCAACAACAAGCACCACCAACAAAACCTAGCCAACGCTAACAGCAAACAAGAGAACAAAACAAACCAAGGCTGAAAACAAACACCGAAAAATGCCATGGTAATGCATAAGTGTAATGGCGCATGGTAGATGCGCACCACGATGGGGTGGTTAAACCAGCGAACCCCTTACCCCTGAGGGAGGGCGGCACCAAGAAAGGCTGAGCAGGATGGCGGTATGTCACATTTGGGATGGCGCATGAAAGTCTTCGAAACCATGCGACTGCATGTAGGGTGCCGCATGCAAAGCTCGACGGCGAGCCCTTCGGGAGGTTGGTGGATCGGCGCTTAAGGATCCCATCTGTAGTGCGCATGTGGGCCGCAGGCCATCGGAAAATCACTTCTCCAACCACATCCGAACAAGACCTGAAAAAGAAAATGAAAGAAAAGGACATTGAATAAGAAAAAGCCTCCTACTCGGCATGGGTGAGGAAGGAAGGGAGGGAGGGCGGGCAGAGCCGAGAGCTCCCACCCTCCCTTTGAGTTTAGCACCAACGAGGGGGAAGGTTCTCTAGGTTATCTCGAGTGCGAGGGGGGGAACCGCAGATCATCAGGTTGAATTGATGACTAAAGGACGTGTTATAATTTTTTAGTAGATTTTTAATCAAGTTGGGGTCATGGAGTGAAGGCTTGGGCCGATAATTCTTTACAATACTATTTTGTTAGATAGAAAATTTGCTTAACATTCCGCTCAAGTGAAATTTAGACAGAAAATTTGCTCGATATGCATTCAAGTGAATAATGCATAATAGTGAAGATTAGAATTTTCGTCATATGACACTATAAATATCATATGACACTATAAATATCATGTACTTAATAAGAATTCTAACACTCTGTTTGGATAGCAATATGAGATAAGATATTTTTAAATGAAAGTTAAATAAAATATTGTTAAAAATTATTTTTAATATTATTATTATTTTAGAATTTGAAAAAATTAAATGATTTATATATTTTATACAAAAATCTAGAAAAGTTGTAATGATGAAATAAAATAAAATCATTTCTATTTAAGTATTCTGAACAGTAAAATTTTGTACCAAAGTGTATTTTGTGATTCTTCAACATAGTAATAAAATCTTTTACAGCTCTGTGGACGAAGACAAATTGCTCGTGAGCAATGTTAATGACTAAAATATTTCTCAATTTAATTTAATTTGTGTTGTGTAATTGTTTGCTTGTATTTTCTTTTCTTTTGTTTGTGAATTGTTGGTTTTCTCAATATATGCAGCCAAAAGAATATGTCACAATGGCGAATACTACTCTGTAATTACCCACTGTAAACCAGTGGAAATATAATGAGAAAAGCTCACTTAGAGGGTGAGCACCTTTAGAAGAGAGAATACCATTCAGTTAGGATTTCGCATACCCCCAAAGGTGCAGACGTTCCCCCCTTAAAGGTCTGACATAGCAGACATAACAAACTTGATTCCCCTTCTAGAAGACCCCACTAAAATGACAACACTAAATGACTCAAATGACAAGCTAACGACATTACTGGGCCTCAACCCTTAACTACTCACTACTGGGCTTAAACATAGTAAGACCCATTTGACCTTATTCAATTAAAACTAAAACAAGCTTAACATATTTGGCCCACGACCCAACTTCAAATCATCCAACATAACTCAATCACTTAGGGCATCGATCCCCCCAGTTCTTCACTTTGATCAAGTCTCCCGAAACTTCTTCTTCTCCACGGCGTGTGACAAAGCTCTTTCCTTCAAAGCACCTTGCCCACAAGGTGCAGGTAAGCTTCCTTCAGTCTGTCATAAGCCTCCCAAGTGGCATCCTCAGCTTGCTATCCTTGCCACTACACCAAACATTTGGTGATGGGCTGATTTTGAAGCTTTCGATCCATACAGCTGAGGACCCTTTCTAGCTTGAGTTTTAGAGATATGTCAAATCCCACTGGAGGAAGAGTGTCTAGAAGCACATGCCGGTGACCTAGGTTTTTCTTGAGATGCAAAACATGAAAAATCGGGTGTATGGCGGTAGTAGGTTGCAGTTGGAGCTTGTATGCCACCGATCCAACTCTCTAAAGGATGGGAAAAGTCCCAAAGAACCAGGGTGACAACTTCAAGTTCCTCTTATGAGCCACGCTCATCTGCCGATAAGGTTGGAGACATAAGTAAACTGAATCTCCTACCTCAAATTATTGCCCTTTCCTTTTCAAGTCATAGTATTTCTTCATATGGCTTTGGGCCTTCTGTAAATTGTGTCTGAGTAGATGGCTCATGTAGTCTCGAGTTTGTAAACTATTCTCCACTGCATCCACTTTAGATAAGCCAAGAATATAACTAACCAACCGGGAAGGGGGATACCCATATAAAGCTTGAAATGGAGTGAGCTTTGTAGATGAGTGCTGGGTGGTATCGTACCACCACTTAGCCAATGGTACCCATGTGGACTAGTCACAAGGCCCGTCCCTAGCAAAACACCTAACAAATTCTCCACACATTTGTTCACAACCCCAGTCTATCCATCAAACTGTGGGTGCTAGGCCATGCTGAAAGCAAACTGAACTCCTTGGCTTTTGAGTAGCTCCTGCCAAAAAGTGTTTGTGAAGGTATGGTTGCGGTCAGACACAATTGAGTGGGGCATTCCATGGAGCTTAAGAATGTGTTTGGTAAACAAAAGGGCAATGGTCTTGGCTGTATAGGGGTGGGTTATAGGGATAAAATATCTATGTTTAGTGAGCCTATCAACAACCACCCATAGGCTATTGGAACCATGAGAGGGAAGCAAATCCTCTATAAAGTTCATGGAAATTTGGGTCCAAGGCTAAGAAGTAATCTGAAGTGGCTGGAGCCGGCCACTTGATTTGGTCTGATCCACCTTAACCCTTTTGCAAACTTCACAATTCCTGATAAACTCTTTCATAGACTTCTTCATTCCCTCCCACTAAAAATCCCTCCTTAATCGGTGCAGGGTCTTATCATACCTTGAATGTCCCCCCATTGCACTAGCATGCACTAGCTCTAGTAACTTTCTCTTAAAAATAGGGTCATCCACCACCAACAACCTCTGCTTATAGAAAAACACTTCTTTCACTTAGTAGTTAGGAGAAAGTTCTCTATTATGGACCCTTGCTAGTAGTACCAGTAGCATAGGATCCCCTTGATAACCTTGAGTTCCTTTATCCAATCTAGGTTAGGCACTGAAATCACAGCGAGGGTGGCTTCCACTCTTTGCTCGTCAATCTCAGCCCTTCTAGATAAAGCATCAGCTGCCTTGTTTTCTAGACCCTTTTTGTAATCCACCAACATATCATAGCCTAGCAGCTTAGAGGTTCATTTCTGTTGCATAGGGGCTCCCATCTTTTGCTCCAAGAAGAGGTATTTCAGACTTTGATGACCTGTCCTTACTACAAAGGGATGGCTTAATAGGTACGACCACCATTTTTATATTGCCATAACAAGTGCATATAGCTCTTTCTCATACTTGGACATAGTCAGCATTCTACCCTTCAGAGCTTGGCTATAAAAAGCTATAGGTCAGTTTTTCTGCGTTAAAACAGCCTTATTGCACCCCCAACACATCACATTCAATTACAAACGAGAGGGAAAAAATTGGGGAGTGCCAGTATTGGAGGTCGACTCACTACCTCCTTAAGGAGCTAGAAGGCTTCATTGGCCTCCTTATTCCATGTGAACTGGTCATTTTTTAACAATTGAGTCAAAGGGGCAGCAATGCTTCCATATCCCTTAATTAATACCTTGTCAACCTTAAAAATCCCCTTAGATCCTTCAAAGAGTTAGGGAAGGGCTACTCTACTATAGCTGCCAACTTATCTGGATCCGCCTTAACTCCCTCAGCTGAAATGACATGGTCGAGATAACTAACTTCTTGGACAACAAACCTGCATTTAGAAAACTTAGCCAATAGGCCATGTTGCTGTAAAACCTCCAATGTAAGTTGTAGGAGCCTGAGATGATCATCAAGGTTAGCACTATAAACCAAAATATCATTAAAAAAAAATCAGAATGAACTCCTTCAAATAAGGTTTGAAGATTTTATTCATCAAGTTTTGGAAGGTGTTAGTGGCATTTGTCAACTCAAAGGGCATGACTAGGAACTTATAGTACCATTCGTGAGTTCTAAATGCTGTCTTGGGGATGCCCTCAGGCTTGACCCAAATCTGGTGGTATCTAGATCGCAAATCCTGCTTTGAGAACACCTTAGATCCACTAAGTTCATCCAGTAATTCTTCCACCACCGAAATAGGAAATTTGTCTTTGATTGTCACCTTGTTCAGGGCCTTATAGTCCACACACATGTGCTACGTGCCATCCATCTTTCTTACAAGCAAACTGGGGGATGATTAAGGGCTTTGGCTAGGCCTTATAACTCTTGAGGACAATAACTCCTTCACAATCTTTTCTATCTCATCCTTTTGGAAGTAAGGATATCGATAGGGTTGGACAGAAATGGGTGGGGTATTTGGCTGTAAGTTGATGCTGTGGTCATGGGTTCAGATGGGAGGGAGGCCCTTCGATTCTCTAAAAATTACTTCATAGTCATTTAGCAATTTTTGGATAGCAGGGTGTAAATCTGGGGTCTGTTTGGTTTTATCTTCTCTACTCACCAATTGTAACAGCACCCCCCTTTTTTTCGGCTTATTGTTTTGGTTCAAACTTCTTTTTTCCAGCAATTTAGTTGGGCACAATCCCCTCAATTCATTGAACTCCTTGTCATACATAAACTTCATGGAAAGATGTTTGAAATTCCAAGTGATGGAATCCAACTCTTGCAACCACTGTACTCCCAACACCATGTCACAACCAGCTAATACAAGCACATAAGCATCAATTACAAAAACATGGCCTTGGATTTTAATAGTCAGTGAAGAACAACTCCCCTCTCCCATGATCTTATAGCCATTAGCCACTTTCACCTTAACTCCTTTGCTACTGTCCACTGGAATTCCAGCTTGTATAACCATGGAAAGGTCTATGAAATTATGGGTGCTGCCCGAATCAATTAAAATCACCACATCTTGTTTTCCCAATCTACCTTTAACCCTCATGGTTCTAGGATTAAGTGACCCTACCAATGCATGTAGGGTTATTTCTGGTTGAACAGAATTGGTAACAAAATCAAAGGTTTCCCCACCATCAACCCCTTCCTCCACCTTCAAAGTATCAACAAGGTCATCTTCAACTTTCTCAACAAGGAACAGCTTAAGTTTTTGACTTTTATGGCCTGAAATCTATTTGGAATCACAATAATAACAAAGGCCCTTATCCCTCTGATCTTTCATTTGTTGTGTTTTGATTTTCTGGATAGGAATGATAGCTTTTTGGTAGTTAGGTTGGTGGATGGGAGGGGTTTTAAGGAGGCCAGGTTCTGGGTTATAGTTGAGTCCTTTCACCTTTTTAGCCAAATACACATTTTCCTCCTGCAACTTGGATAAACTATAAGCTGATATCAAATCCCTCGGGTTAAACATACGCATCGAGATTGTTACTTTATCCTTCAACCTACTCAGGAAGCAACTAAGCTTGTTCTCTTCAGACAACTTTACTCTATTAGACAACATTTCAAAACTAGTCTTGTACTCTTCCACAGACCTAGTTTGCCAGAGTCTAGTAAGAGACTCCGTCAAATCATCATAGGAGGATGGTCTAAAATGCACCAAACGAACCTTAGTAAAGTCCTCCCACTCTTTAATGTTACCAGAATATTCTAAATCCTAGAATCAAACAAGAGTTGGTCCCTCCATGTGGAAAGAGGCCAACCGTATCTTGTTTTGAGGTAGAGTTTCATAGAAATCGAAATAATAGTTGGCTTTATAAAACCAAGCTTGGGGATCTATCCCCTAAAAATAAGGAAAATCGACTCGTACCTTCCTAGGCTGAAGCTCCTGGTCCTGTTCACGGTGGGGTTTAGAGGAGTGAGATGAGGATGAGCTATCTTCCTTATGCTTGTCTTTATTGCCTTTCTACAACTCTAGAGTGATGGTAGCAATTTGTCTCATAAATGATTCCTTTAATGCTTTCATTTCTGACTCCAGGTGCTTGAATTGGGATTCGGTGGCCTTTTTTAAGGAGGATAGGTCCTCTTGCAGGTCCTCACTTGTAACAATGGTGAATACTGCTCTGTAATTACCCATTGTAAATTAGTGAAAATATATTGAGAAAAGCTCACTTAGAGGGTGAGTACCTCCATAGACAAATAGATGAGGTAGAGAAGAGAGAATACCAGTCAGTTAGGATTTCGCATACCCCCAAAGGTGCAGACGTCCCTCCCCTTCCTTCCCTTAAAGGTCTGACACAACATACATAACTAACTTGATTCCCCTTCTAGAAGACCCCTCTAAAATGACGACACTAAATGACTCAAATGATAAGCTAACAGCATTACTTGGCCTCAGCCCTTAACTACCCACTGCTGGGCTTAAACATAGTAAGACCCATTTGACCTTATTCAATTAAAACTACAACAAGCTTAACATATTTGGCCCACGGCCCAACTTCAGATCATCCGACATAACTCAATCACTTAGGGCGTCAATCCCCCCAGTTCTTCACTTTGATTAAGTCTCCTGAAACTTCTTCATCTCCACGGCGTGTAATAGAATGTTAAAAAAAAAAAACATGTTTTCATTAATTGTCAGGAATGCAAATATGAAATTTTATATAAACGTATATTGTTAATTATTTGCATGTTACTGTCTCAGCTTTGCACAAAATGAGCTTATTTAAAATAAATGAAGAAGAGAGGAGGAGGAAGAGAGAATGTAAGGATACAATATCTTTGCTATTTTCAAGCTCGAATGCATAATATATATATTCCTACGTACTTATGGTGAATGAAGTAATTAATTAGAGAGATAATGGAAATTATACAATAAATCAATTATAGTACCAAGTACAAACTGATATATTGATTGATTTATATAATAAAGTAAATATATTAAAATATTAAATCATAGTTTCATATGTATTAAAATATTATGAATATATTATGTAATAAAATATATGGTAATATTTTAATGTAACTTTCTGTTTGACTGCTCGATCGGATCCAAATTCGATGCAAGAAATTATGGAACATTCATGCAATGTTGTTCTTTTTTAACTCTTCGTTTTATGCGATTGATCATGAAGTGCAAATTAAAACTTTTTTTGGGGAATTTAAATCCAATTACTAAGTACATGTCCTACCTGTTATCTTTTTCCCAAATTGTATCAATCTTATGAATCCAATTTGTTTGGATAACAGGCTGAAAGAATGTTCTGAAATCCAAGTGATCATAGTTTTACCGGATGGAAAACTTGTAGGCGGCTTAGAAAATCATAAAAAGAGAAGGCAAGAATGAATTTGATTATAATGAATATCAATATGTAAGAGACAAAGACATGAAAACAGCACAAACATATTGGCCGGCGGGTATGATGAAATGGAAAAACTTGAAAGAGATCAAAGGGAGGAGATCAAGTTCAGAAAAAATAATACTCTCACACTGGTAAACATGCTTCATTACAGCCTTTTTAACCATTTAAATGCTTCTGTTTTTTTTTTTTTTTCATAGGTTGCAGTACATGATGCATCGACCAGTGGGTCTTGGCACTCTTGAATCCACATTGACGGTACCTTACGTACCATTCATCTCATCTTTTGATCTAGTTGAGCAGTGACGGATTCAAAAATTTGTGTTAGAGAGACCAGATAAAATTAAAATAAAATATATAAAATATTTTTTATTTTATTTATATATAATTTTTTATGCTATATAAAATAATTTGATAATAAAATCTATAATAAAAATAAAAAATGTTTAATACAACTTATGTATTAAAAAAATATATAATATGATAAGAACATATTATTATGATAAAAATATATTAAAAATCATCAAACTTCTTTTTTATTTTTATTTTTATTTTTATTTATAATAAAAACATGTCATGATGTTATTATATCATTTTATTTTATATGAGATGTATTTTATTTTTAAATTAGATTAATTTTGTAGAGGGAGATCAAAATAATTTTTAGAGAGGAGGCCTACAGAAAAGAAAATTACTATTATCTTACAAAATCATAAAAAAATAAACATATTTTTCAATTTTTCAATTTTTTTATAAAAAAAATAACATATTATATATATTTTTATTTTTATTTTTTAAAATAGGGGTGGAGCCCATAGGGAGGGGGGCCATCGCCCCCCCTGCCCCAACGTGGCTCCGCCGCTGTAGTTGAGGTTGTAGTAGAGTTTACGGGTGAGCAAAAATTCCGACTTCCGACTTCCGACTTCCGACTTCCGACTTCCGAATGGCTTCCGCTCCGATTCCGACTCCGATTGGAATCGGAATTCGAAAGTCGGATTCGAAGTCGGAAGACTCCGACTCCGAAATCGGAGTTCGGAGTCGGAGTCGGAGAAAACAAATGCTCCGAACTCCGACTCCGAACTCCGATATTTTTAAAAAACGTCGTTTTGCAGCTGGGATATTTTTTTAAAAATATTAATCGACGTCGTTCCAACTAATGAGGAATGATGCCGTTTTCAAATTACTTTATCGCCCCCACCGGATCCCCTCTTCTCTTTCTCTCATCTTCTTTCTTCTTTCTTCTTTCTTCCGCATCGCATTCGGTTTTTCCAGACTCTAGCAGCCCAGCTTCATCTTCGATTCTTCTCCCTTGAGCAATCGCTTCCCCAGTCTGAGTTTCACTGCGCCGGACCGCCACTGCCGAGGAGAGCCTCCAAGTCCATAATCCTATTCCTGGTATTATTGAGGGTTTCAAAATAGGATTTTATTTTTAATTTTAATTGAGGATTGTGTTAATTATTTTCAAATGTATCAATTTTGTTACTTGTAAGATAATTGAACTATTGAAGATTCGAAATTATAGTGTTTAATTTCTTTGTTTTTTCAAGCCTCTAATTTGTAGTCGTTTGAGTTCGGTATGTACTTCTTGCATCAGTTCGGTCTAATTTGTAGATCATATAATTGTATTTTAATTCCTGGATGATTTATCAAAGGCTTAAATCATGCCAGATTGAGTTATATAATTAGAAGTTGAATGGGGACGTTGTTGATAACTTGATGCCGATGATCGTGTTTGGCTGTTTGCTGGTACATGTAAATGGAGTTTTTTTTTTTTTTTTTAATGTTTGTATTCCAAATTGATACTGTGAACTAAAATTTCTAGCTAGCTAGCCCCTTTTCAGCTTGTTCATATTTATATTTTACTTTTCTGTTGATTCCAGGTGCATTAATTAATATGGCTGCTTCTTAAGACATTTCAACATATTATTCAAAAAAAAAAATATGAAGACCGGCCAGTAGTACCAGTGTACCACACTGCCATTGAGTACAAGTAATTATACGCGAGTCATGACCTGATCTTATGAATCTTGAGGTGCATTTTGGTCGTGAAAATATGGGTTTTTGCTATTACTTTATGTGGAGGAGAAATATATATAATTAAAAATAGTAGCTACTATTGTGTTATACTCGGAGGCTGCTTGATGTGCTTAGTTTATCACTACATAAGAGCACATTATTGACTACAGTTTTGGATATCATCATTCTTATGCATTATGAAGTCCCACTGTAAATTTAAGGGGCATTCATAGGGGGTCCTCTATTATTTCACGAAAGTTGAGTACATTTTCTTGTTATGAAATTCTTTATTCAAACTATGGCTGGAAAAAAAAATGATATTCCTTAACTTTCTATTATTTCCTTTCTATTTACTTAATTTTTCTCACTAACCAAATAGAATACATAAACAACTAAATAAACAACTAACTTAATTTTTCTCCATGCATGCAAGGTTATTTTTTTGTTTGAAATTCTTAAGTTTTGTCACTATTGCAATTAAAAAAAAGATGCAGACCTCTTCATGGGAAGAAAAAAGAGTCATATTATGCCTTATATTCAGTCATTTTAATTTTATGAATTATAGAGTACTTATTTGGTTCCTTTTTACCCTAAAACAAAACTTGGGCTTTCATGATCATCTGCTATAGACTAGAGAACGAACTTTTTACTCAATAACTACATCTTCCAAGAGAAATAACTACATCTTCCCTACTTTGCTTTCTCGGAGTTGAAATGGAACAAAATGATATATTTGGCCTTGGCCCTTGAGGACAGTCTTTATTTAATTGTAACACTGTGCATTTGTTGGGAATGTGCTTTTTTATATGATAAGTTAGAATGCAAGTGTGCATTTGTTGGGAATGTGTTTTTTTTTTTTAATTTCATTTGTTTAGTTATTTACTTATTTATATATAGTTCAACATGTCTGAACATTGGTATTCTTGCTGCTTTCTTTTCAAATTTTCGGACAATGTCCAAGCCTGTTAAGTATCCATCTGAGCTTCCCAGTTCCCAAGTGGAACTATGATGGATCAAGTACTGGTCAAGCTCTAGGTGAAGATAGCGAAGTAATTATATAGTAAGGTCTTAGAAACAATATGACATTTTTTTATTCATCTCATCCTTTTGTTAACACAAAGGAAATATACTAAAACTTCTCTATCTTTTATTGAGTATTGTGGATTGTATTTATACACAATATAAAAGAATAAAAGAATATGTGTTGGTTACAATAACTTGAGAGAAATTCTAACTACTTTATCTACTCTGCTATTCTAGAAGGTTTTGTGCTATTGTTGTAATGGGCATGTAGCTCGTCTCTGCTCCTCTGTTAGGGTATTATTTTGTGGTGGATAATGATCGACACAGGACCTATATATAAATTATAATAATATAAAAAATTGATAAACTATTATGATCTTTGACTCCTTTACATGATTTCTATATTACAGTTCTTTAATCAAACATATATAGTTAGCGGGGTGAGTTGGGTGATGTTTTAGTCGCATAAATATAAACTTATATATAAGTCAAACATATATAACATTTTTTATATTGTTATATTTGAATTTCAGGTCTACTTAACAGATGGATCCCTCACGCTCACATAGTGCCAGTGGGACTCCGACTCCATATGAGACTCCGGATGCCAGGACTCCGTTGGCATCCCAAGCAGCAATACCGAGTCGGACTCGGAGTCGATTACCTAGCTCCACTCGAGCACAGACCTCGTGTGCTAGTAGTGGATTTCCACTTCCAGTCAACATAGAATTAGAAGCGGGAGATTTTGATCAGTTTATGGAGGAGGAGGATATAGGTCTTGGGGACGATCCGGTTCAAGATCTGGATATACCAGTACACCCTGCAGCTATGAGGCCACCCCGTTCACGATCAAATAAAAAAAGATCGTGGACATGGGAACATTTCACGAAAGTTGATGGTGGGGATCCTGAGAAGCCACGGGCTAAATGCAACCATTGTGGCGCTCAAGTTGGGTGTCATTCAAAGAGACAAGGCACCGCTTGTCTATCATCACATCTCAATGGTTGCCAGCGATACCAAATAGCGAAGGGGCTGGCGTCAAAAGGTTAGGGTTTTATTAATCTCATAGGGCCATATGTATTATGTATGCTAATTGATTTATTCATTTAACTTTAAAGTTTAAAACTAATATTGGGCCATAAATTATTATATGCAGTCGCAGGTAGGTCTCAAACTAATCTTAGTTACGAGACCTCTACAGCAACTGATGGGACAGGAAACCAGATGAGAAATCTGGTGGTCCCTTAATACAGTGAGAAGGTGTACCGTGAGACACTTGCAGAGATGATTATAGAGGATGAGATACCATTTAACATTGTTGAGAAGAAAGGGTTCCGCAAGTTTGTGAAGCTGCTTGAGCCAAGATTTCCATTGCCATCCCGTTATACAGCAATGCGTGATTGCATGAAGAGGCATATGAGGGAGAAGGCAGAGATGAAGAAGATGTTCATCACCATTGGCCAGAGAGTGTCATTTACGACTGACATATGGATGTCTATACAGAATACGTCGTACATGTGTATCACAGCATACTACATTGACAGTGAGTGGAATCTTAAAAAGAGAATTATTAGATTTAAAGAAATAGTTGACCATAAGGGTGCATCAATGGGACAGAGATGGATGATTGTTTGGTAGATTGGGGCATCCAAAAGATGCTATGCATTACAGTTGTTAATGCCAGTGCTAATGAGACTGCCATCGAGTGGTTTTTGCAGAATACGAGGGCAAGATACGATGTGATTAAAAATATCAGTATATCCACGTTCGATCACTGCTCACATACTCAACCTTATTGTTGGTGAGCCTCTCTGGTTTTGATTTTGTATTTTGTATATTATATTTTAATATTTTTATGATTAATAATTTTGAAAATGGTATCATTTTTCAATGATGAAACAGTTAAGGGGATGGAAAATGTGGACGACTCTATCAAGAAAGTCCGTAATATTGTGCGGTATGCGAAGGCTTCTCCCCAAAGGCTGCGGAAGTTCAAGGCAATAGCAGAACAGGTTGGGGTTGAGTTTTAAAAAATGTTGTGTTTGGATGTTCCCACTCGATGGAACTCCACATATCTGATGTTGGATGTGGCCCTAAAGTACCAGAAGGCATTTGAGCGGTTGGAGATTGATGATGGGGGTTTGAGGTATGCCCTGCTGGAGCCTAATGGAACGGGGCTCGGTCTGCCAGACAGTATGGATTGGCAAGCTATATCCGAGTTTGTCAACTTTTTACAGATTTTCTATGATATTACTAAGCTGGTATCTAGATCCGCATATGCGACGGCAAACATGTGGTTCAACGAGATCTCAATGGTACACCACCACTTGAAAGAAGGTTGTGCTGACCCGAGCGGACTGTTATCTGGTATGGCATTACAGATGCAGTCGAAATATGATAAATATTGGGGGCAAGTTGAGAAAATAAATAGATTGTTGTTCATAGCATTGATCCTCGACCCCCGATTGAAGTTGGCTGTGATAGAATGGTGGGCAAATGAAGTTCTCGGGACAGTGAAGGCAGCTGCATTTATCGCAGCACTTAAGGTTGATCTAAACGACTTATACAGCCACTACAGCATTAATAGCCAGCCTTCATCCTCAGCAATCGCAGGTAGCTCACATTTGAGTTCGAGGTCAGGACCTCCTTCAGATGCCCGTACCCGTCAGGCCAGTGCAGACAGTGTCAGTCGACCCCGAGGATTCAACATTATGACGTTGTTTCACGCAAAGTCGGCGAGAAATCCACTACAGTGTACGAATGAGGTTGATCGGTATTTATTGGCAGAGATCGAGGAGCCTACAGATGAATTTCAAATCTTGATATGGTGGAGGGCTAATTCTTCCAAGTACCCAATCCTCTCCCGTATTGCTCGAGATGTACTAGCCATTCCTATCACTACAGTTGCATCTGAGTCGGCATTTAGCACCGGAGGTCGAGTGTTGGATGCTTATCGGAGTTCATTAGCACCGTCAACTGTGGAGGCCCTCATTTGCACGCAGAATTGGATTAGTGATATTCCTTCTGGACTAGAGAGCATTGGCATCGATGCTATTAGCTATAGACTTGAGTCAGGTAAAATTAAATTAATTAATTTTTTTCTTTTTTTTATGATTAAAGTAACAAAGTGTATATAATTATTTCAATAACTATTTTTTATGATTTTATAAATCTATCTAACTTATATTGTCTATAATTTCACAGATCTACATATCAATCCTGACATACTTGCCGATTACTGATGATTCGATTAACTACATTACGATGGAGCGATTGCATATATTTTTTTCTCTACTTTACATCGAGTGGTTTTGTAGTTTGTACTATTATTTGTATTATTCAGTTTGTGCTATTTTTTGTATTAGCCTTAGTATTGTAAATTATAATAATATAATTTGTATTATTTGTTTATCAAATATCAACTATTAAATGGTAGATTATTTAACACTAATTGACTAATTTATTATTTATATGTAAAACAGATAAAATACATCAAAAAATTGGCTCCTTTGAACCAAGTAGAATCAGAAATGGGCCAAAAAATTTGCCCATTTAGTCGGAGTCGGTTCGGAAGTCGAAGTTCCGACTTTCGATCGGAACTCCGACAGAACTCCGATCGGAGTTCGGAGTTCCGAACTCCGATCGGAGTCGGAGTCGGAAGTTGTTTTCGACTCTGAGTCCTCCGACTCCGACTCCATCGGAGTCGGAGCCCACCCCTAGTAGAGTCAGGAATTCATTTTAGTGAGTCAAATAAAATTAGAACAATATATATAATATTTTATATTTTAATTTTATAGAATATTTTTTACGATATATAATAATTTAATAATAAGATTTATAATAAAAATAAAATATGTTTAATACAATCTGATTGTTAGATTTTTTATTTTTAAATATTAACTACTTTTCTTTTAAAAAATTTTTGAAAAGGGATCTCCTGAAGAGGTGTTTCATGAAATATTTTCCCTTGAAGAGGAACAAGTACCTGAAAATAATGAGATCTCAATACATTTCATGAGTACTGGAAGAATTCTGGATAGAAATAAAATTGTTGTCGACAACATATTTTCATATAAAATGTCCCTTGACATTACTAGAAGTAATGAAAAAAGTGAGCCAAGAACTGTCGAAGAATGTCGACGTAGAAATGATTGGCCAAAATGGAAAGCAGCTATTGAAACTGAATTAAGCTCGCTAGCAAAGCGAGAAATATTTGGACTAGTTGTCCAAACACCAAAGGGTGTAATGATTGTTGGATGTAAGTGGATATTTATACGAAAACGTAATAAAAAAATGAAATTGTGCGGTATAAAGCACGACTTATCGCACAAGGTTTCCTGTAGAAACCCGGGATTGATTATGAAGAAACATATTCTCCCGTTATAGATGCAATCACATTCAGATTTTTGATTAGTCTGGTTGTTACAAAAGGATTAGAAATGTGGTTGATGAATTTGGTCACTACATATTTATATGAATCCTTAGACCATGATATATACATGAAAATCCCTAAAGGATATAAAATGCCTGAAGCATCTACAAGTACATCTAAAAATATGTACTCTATCAGACTACAAAGATCTTTATATGGGTTGAAGCAATCCGGACGTATGTAGTATAATCGCCTAAGCGAAAATTCATTGAAAGAAGGATTTGAGAATAATCCTATATGCCCATGTGTTTTTATTAAGAAATCAGAATTCAGATTTGCCATTATTGTGGTTTATGTTGATGATTTAAATATTGTGGCAACTCCCAAAGAGATCTCAAGAACCGCTATATATTTAAAGAATGAATTTGAAATGAAAGATTTTGACAAAACAAAATTTTGTCTCGGCCTACAGCTCGAGCACTTGCCAAATGAAATTTTTATTCATCAATCTATATATATAGAGAAAGTCATGAAGCATTTTTATATGGACAAAACTGATTCCCTGAGTACTCTAATGATTGTTCAAACACTTGATGTGAAGAATGATCCATTCCATCCTTATGATGACGATGAAGAAATTCTTGGTCATGAAATACCATATCTCAGTGCAATTGGAGTTTTGATGTATCTTGCAAATTACACTCGACCTGATATTACATTCTCTGTTATTCTGCTTGCAAGATATACTTCTGCACCAAGTCAAAAGTATTAGAATAGCATTAAACATGTTTTTCGTTACCTTCATGGTATGGTTGATATGTGATTATTTTATCAACGTGGATCAAGCCCACAATTGATTAGGTATGTAGATGCAGGTTATCTTTTAGATCCACACAGAGGTAGATCTCAAACTGGATATTTATTTACTTATGGAGATACTGCCATATCATGGAGATCTGTCAAGCAGACTCTATCTGCCACATTTTCAAATAACTCAGAGATTATTACTATTCATAAAGCAAGTCGAGAGTATATTTGGCTGAGATCAGTAATTCAACATATCCAGCAAAAGTGTGGACTCCCCATGATCAATAATAGCCCAACAATTTTATATGAAGATAATACTGTTTGTATCATTCAAATTAGAGGAGGATATATCAAAGGTGACAGAACCAAATATATTTCACCTAAATTCTTTTATATTCACGAACTTCAAGAGAAAGGTGAAATTGATGTTAAGCAGATACGATTAAATGATAATCTGGAAGATTTATTCACAAAGGCATTACTAACTGTAACATTCAAGAAGATTGTGCAAAACATTGGACTGCGAAGACTCAAAAATCCATCGACACGTACTTTTCAGGGGGAGTAAATGTCTTGAAAAGTTGTGCTGATTGTACTATTTTTCCTTCACTAAGGTTTTGTCCCACTGAGTTTTCTTTTCCAAGATTTTAATGAAGCAATCTTAAAGTATTTGGAGGTACATAAGAATATTATACTCTTTTTCCTTCGCCATTGGTTTTTTTTCCCACTGGGTCTTTCCTTAACAAGGTTTTAACGAGTCAGTTTTTTTATGGATGATTATTCAAGGGGAGTATCATGAAAGTCAAGAATGGGAGGCGACATGCCCCCCACCCCTTCCATTTTTTTCTATCCTCTGGCCCCCTGTCCCCTTGCATTATTTTTCTGAATGATCATTTTCCTTCTCGCTCTGTCCTCAATTCTCTATATAAAGAGAATTGAGAACGTTCATTTGTACAACGAAGTATCAGAAAAGAAAAAGAAGAGAAGAAAAA
Organism: Platycarya longipes; assembly: GCA_036559045.1. Lineage (NCBI taxonomy): Eukaryota > Viridiplantae > Streptophyta > Magnoliopsida > Fagales > Juglandaceae > Platycarya > Platycarya longipes. Next base: position 33,640,102 of record CM071801.1, read on the forward strand.
AAAAAAGAAAGAAAGAGGAGAGAAAGAAAGAAAGAAAGGAATACAGAAAATTCAGTTATTAAGAAATAAAGAGTTTTACAATTTTCTTTTGTAATAATAATTTTTATTTTAGTTTTATAACAATTAATACCAATATAGAATTTTTATAAAGAAAAAAGGCATACTGCAGATAGACAAAGGTGTAAAAAAATGGTGCTCTGTGGGACCATGAGAAATGGCGGCGCTATCGACTACATCTGTTAATCTACTAAAAAAACAAAATGTTAGTTTACTATATAGAAAAAAAAATCATTAATCTACTGAATAAATTAAAAATAATAATAATGAAGCATTGAAGCCAATTCTAGAAGATTCAAAAATTGGCACTTAGTCCCATTTAGATTCGGAGTTGAGATAAGATAAGTTAAAATAGGTTTTGAAAGTTGAATAAAATATTATTATTATTATTTTGATATTTGAAAAAGTTATATTGGAATTTGAAAAATATGTATTGAGATTTGTATTTTGTATAAGAATTTGAAAAAGTATAATGATAAGTTTAAGATAAGATAGGTTTGCAATCCAAACGGGCCCTTAATAGTCTACTAAATATAAATAATTAAAAAAATATTAGTCAACCTCCGTATACTAAAAGTATGGGTGTAATCGGCCCAGTTTGGCCTCGTTTTGGATAAAATTTAGAACCGAATCAGTACCACCAGTTTTTTATTTTTTTTAAAACCGATTACTTACCGGTTATCCCCAAAATTGGTAGTACCAGTTTTATCGATTTCGGTCTAATTTGATCCAATTTTTCGATTTTAAATTAGTCCATATTAGTTTATTAGTTTATTAATATATATATTAGTATTATTTATAATGAATGAAATAATTATATATTAGTATTTGTTATAATAAGTTTAATTTTTTATAATTATATCATTGATGGTTATAGCTAATAGTATTAGTATTAGGTAAAAAAAAATTATATTATTATTACTATATCATTATTTCATATGTAATTATTTAGTATAATAATTTATATATATAGACTTAAAGTATATTACTAATAGTAATATATTATTAGTATTAGGCTATAAAATGTAAATTGTAACTAATTTATATTGTATACTAATGTATAACATATTATATATAATTAAAAAAATATTTTATATTACGCATTATATTAAAAAAATAAATATATATTATATTAAATCGGTTTGGTCTAGTCCGGTTCTAAAAAGTTTAGAACCGGAACCGAACCGGTACCTACCGGTTTTAACATTATAAAAACCGATTCCGAACCGGTACCTACTCAAAACCGAACTGTACCGGTTTGGACTAATCTGATCTGATTTACCGATTTTTCAAATTTTTCTTACACCCCTACCTAAAAGTCTGAATAGAAAAAAATATTAATCTACAAAACAAATAAATAAATAATCTTGCAGGCCTAAATAAGTAAGCTTGTTTCTCAATTTTTGGAAGCTTCACAAAATTAAAAAAGACTGAACTTTTTCACTTTTGCGAGAGAGAGAGAGAGAGAGAGAGAGAGAGAGAGAGAGAGAGAGAGAGAGAGAGAGAGAGAGAGAGAGAGAGAGAGAGAGAGAGAGAGAGAGAGAGAGAGAGAGAGAGAGAGAGATGCGATCATGCGAGATGCTTAGCAGCTTACCTATGGTTGTGTAGGCTAATCGATAGTTATTCCTTGTCCTTGGCCCATGTGATGATGCGAGGACAGAGGAGGCTGGAGGCGAGAAGATTTCTGGAGGTCAAGAAACTGGAAATGGGTTTGTCGCGCCTCACGGTCGAGCAGGTAAAGCATCTGTTTCTTTTCTTTGTTTTGATGTGAAAGACGAGATGTGAAGTATGATGTGTTGTGCTGTGTGCGAAAGAAATGCCAGTCTATAAATAGCAGATTACCGACGTCGTAAGCCATAATTTGGAGATTGAAATACTTTAAAAAATGGAAAGAGAAAGAGATTAGAAATATTACCGGTTATAGTTAGAATTTTTTTAAAATTTTATTTATAATAAATATATATTTAATTTTATACGATATGTGTTTAATTTATTTCATTTTTATATCATATTAAATTTTATGAAGGGGCCAAAATCATTTTTAGAGTTAAAGTTGGCCCCTTGCCAAGTTGTCTTCATTTTGAGCATGCAGGATATTGAAGTATGTGACTCATATCTAATGCATATATAGTGGCAAGACAATAGATGGTGAAACAAGCGGGTGAGTTGGAGTTCGTATAAATACATATAATATAATTGTACTTTTGATAATAGTAAAATTTTCACTACTCATTTTCGTGGATGTAGGCACACTACTAAACCACGTGAATTTTTATATAATTTTTCTCTTATTTTATCGTTTAATTAATTCTATATTAGTCATCATAATTGTCAAACAATTACAACACATGAGGAGTTTTCATAAAGGAGATGCTTCAGGCTCTTTGGATGTTAAAATGAGTTGAGTTAAATCTTTATGAATAGTAATGAATTGAGATGGTGGAGTGAGTTTTGTGAAAGGCACTTAAAATAAGTTTAGATATGTTTGAATATTAAGATTAATTTGGATATATTTATAAGAAATTGACAAAAACTGTAGTTTCTGCATATAAAGAGGTGTTAAGTTGAAAAATGTTATAGATCTCATATATAAAAAGATTTTGAGTTAAGATGAATTTAATAATTTAATAATTAATTATTTGAATGTTAGACTTGATTTAAAATTAGACTAAACTGATTAATCACAATTAAGTCAAACTTCCTAACTGAGCCAAAATAGTCTCTATGCAATATATGGCGCCACATGAACAGTCTGATGCGTGGTTTGGATAGTGTGCTAGCCGAGGCCGTACTACAACAAGCAAGTAGGGTTGCAACCCATTGACCTAACCCGACCCGACGCGTGTATGTTTTGGCACCAACCCGACCCAATCCGCATCATGCAAGTACGGTTGTATCAGGTCAGATCCTCTCTCTCTCTCTCTGTCTCTCTCATGGACTTTGTAAGAAACAGCTGATACAAGCAAGGGAATGATCACTTCGACAGAAAATTAGTCAGGTCATGCGTTCAATTGGAGGTGCATCTGCTAGAATTACAACTTCAACCTGCAAGAACATCACAGCATACAAGTTTTGTACTTTGTAGAGTAATATAGTGTTGTAATGATATTGTCCCTTCATAGTCAATACCTGTAGTCTCTTTGGTTGTGTAGAATTGAGGCAAGGTTTGTAAAGAGGTGGGACAATTCTTCTTGTTTCTCTATCATAAACGATCCTTTTCTTTTCTCCTAAATTTCTGCTCAGAACATTCGGTCCAGTCCTTAGTTCTCTCCCTTCATTAATTGAAGAATTTTTTAAGCTCTTTTGAATTGTTTTTATTCCCTACCAGGTCTGTTCATCCAGGCAAGGTAAACTTGGTCTTGAATTTGTTTTTAATAATTTTAATTTGACACTTTCATCTAAGAAATTCAATAAAATTACTCATTCTTTAAATCTAAATTCTTAAATCCAAAATCTAGATAAATATGCATATTACTTACCATACAATTAAGTACTTATTTTCCTAGTAGGGAGATACTAGGGAGTCGAACGGATAGTTTACCTTTTATGCCCACTTAGTATATTTTTAAACACTCTTAAACACATAAAAAAAAAATTCACAATATTTTTAAATAATACTATCTTAATCATTAAGTAAAAAAAAAAAAACTTGAAAAAAAAAATGTACATTGAACGGGCCCCAAAACACCCTCCAATGCGGCAATTATCATTTCCCAACTACTGAGGGTTGTATACCCATGGCGAGATATATATTTGCAATTGTAGTGTATGCAAATCTCAATTATTATTATTTTTTTATAAAAAAAGATAGATAAATATGAGATATATATAAAAAATAATTTCTAATAATAAATTTCTCTATTTTTAAAAGAATGCATACCGTGCAAAACTTACACATCCTAAAACTATATGTTCTAATTAATATGCCATTACAACTTTTCATAGACGGATTTTATCCCCGAATCTCAAGAAGATTCACGTACAAATAACTTTCACAGAGTTATTTATTTATTAGTATTACTTTTATTAGTATTACTAGTAGGGTAATTCAAGTAGTACTGTTATAACGGTATGCTGCAGCGTATTGCTGGTATAAATTTTTTTATTTTTTATTTATTTTAAAATGTTTTTAAAAAATATAAAAAAAATATCAATACACGATTAATCACTTCCTTAATTATTAAATAAAATAAAAATTAAAAAATTAAAAAATTTAAAATATATGAAATGTTAAAAAAAATGTCAAAATTGATGGACATGCATTTTTCATTACTAGTATTATTGAGTTGAAAGAGAAACAACTGATAGTAATGCCTAATTCCCCTCAGCCCCTGATTACTTTTATATCAAGGTTTTTTTCAGTGTCTTTGTTGACATTTTCTTAGTAAGAGTTTGCCGGTTAGACAAATTGGCAGCTTCTATATATCTCTTCCTACTTTGGGGCCGCTAACATAGATCAGAAGCCGTGAACATATCCTCCACGAAAACACGGAATCTATTTGAATGGTCAAGGTCACTGAATCTTATCCTCAAGCTAAGCTAGGTTTGGGCTAGCGATAACGATATGATATATGACGTGTTAATTTAAGACAAACACGATATGATAATAGCGGGTTAGAGTTTAGTTTTAATAAGTTTTTAGTCAAAATGAGTTGACCCATTACGACACGATTACTTAACAAGTTGATAGCGGGTCAACATGTTTTAATCTACTATGACAACTTAAAAGTAAAATTGTTAGAATTTTAATTTCAATATTTTTATTATTTAGATTGTAATTCAGACTTGTAGTTAGTATTGTAATTTTTATATATATTATGATTTTAATATTAATATAAAATTATGTTAAATTTAATTAAGTCAAACGAGTTAATTTTATATATATTTATCTCATTTAGATAAACAAGTTAAAACGGATAATATTGTGTCGTGTTAATCTATTTCGTAATATTTACTAATGGGTCTTAACGGGTTGATACGACATGATACGTTATGTTAACAGGTCGTATAGGGGTTGAGATTTTGACACGATAATCTTAATAGATCGAGTTAGGGTTAACATATATAGTATAATATATATGTCTTGATATGACACGAACATGAACCATTTATACGATTTGACACCCCTAGTTTGGACGCCATTATTTGTCATTGCTCCTCATACCTTCTTTTTCTCTTCTAAAAAAAATTACTCTTTATTCCAAAACTTTAATTTAATAGAAAAAAGATAGGTTTAATTATTTGTATCATATTTAAGATTGTAAGAATATTAGACCAGATCGAAAAAAACCTACAGAACATAATGGTTCTTGTCCAGACGATCGAGATCAACTAAATGTATATTATACATATTTTTAAATATTATATACAACATATTATTTTATATAGTAGTTATATAAGTTAATTATATAATGTTTATTTGAGGGATTACGATTGATCATATATAATAAAATTGTTTGATATTCATTAACTATATACAAAATGTTAAAGAGATCATCAGTTAATTTCATTAACCATATGTATAGAATGAAAAAAGTGCTCATTAACCCGTTCGAACCAAATGGACCGACCGAAGCGATAGCTAGTGATTCGATTCGACAAGCTAAGCTAGGACCAAGACTTTCAGTTCGTGACTCCCTCCAAACTGGATCGGATCGATTACACACTAATTTATATTCTAACACTCGGCTCCCTTAATAGATAAACCAACATGTGAAATATTTAATTAAATGAGATTGAATATAGACTAGTAAAAATTTGAACTTATTACTTTTGCTATGATATATACCAGGTAAAATTACACTTGTCCTAAAAGTTTAGGTGGATGAAAGGTGTAAATTTAATTATTTATATTATATTCTTAACCAATGAAAATAACAAACTGGTCCTCTATCTATTATGATAGTATACGTAGTACACTCTTAATTATCAGTTATCTGTTGAGGAGTTTATGAAAAGAAAATCTTTTAGGTATCCTGGAACTTATTGCGTTATTAAAAAATTTATGCAAACGTTAGTTTTAATTGACACCTAATCATATAATCGTATAATAATATGAGAATATTACGTATTTATATTTCGAGAATAACTAGTAATTATTTACTAAAATAGATTTAGATAGCTAGACTTAGAAGAAACCGTTCTAGTACTTATTGGCCGAGTAATACATCATGCGCTTCCTCAATTCCTTGGAAGTATGTTAGAGTTGGGTACAAAAATACTTTTATGAATTTTTCAATATTCTAATTTATGTAGTCTACACAAAAGCTTGAAAATAAAATCAAATTTTAATAGAACTAGTCTGCGGAAAGAGTTTTTAAATTTTCAATTGAACCGTTCTATTCTATTTTGCCGTCTGAATAGCATTACTTAAGTATAATATCGCTAGTTATTTTTCCACTTTTTAATTTTTTTTCTCATTTTGTTGTTCTTATTTTTTTTATTAGCTTAAAACATTTTTTAGAAATATATAAAAATATCGATATACTAATAATCACTTTCTTAATTATTAAGTAAAAAATTGAAAATTGAAAAATTGAAATATATAAAGTGACAAAAAAATGTATCAAAATGAGTGGCCACATTAATATTTTTCTTTTTAATTACAGCACCCACATTAATATTCTAGTTGGGTGTGCCTTAATCCTGCCTCCGACATTTTAGACTGCTTTAATTCTAAGTCTAATCATAATTCTAATTCAATGGTTGTGCCCAAATAATTAACTAGAGTCAAAACACCATGTGGTTTTTTCCCCTTCTCTGGTTGGGTAAAGCCGAAAAGCCCATAATAAAAAGGCGAGGCCCAGTAGACTGAACGGTGACAACTCAAACCAGCTTGTCTCCCCAAAAAAAAATACCGTACAAGTCTGACGCGTAGTTTTACCTTCAACAAAGAAGAACGAGTCATCGTCTGGGAAAAGTCCACGCTTGGATTCCAGCCCCCAAACCTCATCTATAAATAAAGGCCAGATCGCAGACCAACGAATCCAATAGGACCAATACAAACTGATCCTAAAAGTCTCCTTTTTGACATTCTAATTCCTTCATCTTCATTACTCTAAAAATCTACGTACGTTTACATGATTTGTTTCATCTTCAAAGAAAAGCCGATCGTTAAGCTTGCTCAATCCCAGTACTGATCTTCAAGCTGTTATTTCATCCACTTTTTGAAGATATCATGTCCATGTCCATGGCGGATAATGGTCAAGAGATGCAGAAGCCTCTACAAGCTATTCAGAATCTAGCAGTACAGGGAATTGGCCTTTTTTTGGTACCTCCGGCTCTATTAATATTCATTTTGACATGAAATAATTGATCCACAAATAAATAATTGTTTTTATAGTAGTTTTATCCGATGGAAAACTTGAAGGTGGCTTAGAAAATCATAAAAAGAGAAGGCAAGAATGAATTTGATTGCAATGAATATATATGTAAGAGACAAAGACATATAAACATGCAGCACAAACTTATTGGCCGAGCGGGTATGAATAAATGGAAAAAGTTGAAAGAGATCTCATAAATTTAGAGTTAAAGCCCTCTTGTGATCTCATAAATTTCATTTGTACTTGTGATCATCTGCTTCCTTTCTTATAACTTTTTTCCCACTTCCTCGTAAATTATTAGGATCCATGTCAACCTGGGAATTACCACTCGTATGTCACTGAAGAAACAGATGAGGATTAAGCTCCATACATCAAGACAGAATTGCCTCCCATGCATGCCCAAGAAGTGCCATGCAGTGGTGTACGTTATACCACCTTCACGTACGTGCATGTTGAAATGAGAGGTATATACACAAGATCGGAACAGCAGTACTAGTTTTGTTTTTGAATCCATGGCTCATGAATTTGTCTTCCACATGACAAAGGAAATGCAAAATCAAGAGAAGCAGTTAGAAACCCATCATCATCAACCTTCACATATATAGCAAGCATGCATGCAGATCAATAGCCACTTTCTTCAAACTGTTTGGATGATGAGATGAGTTGAGTTAAATCTTTATAAATAGTAGTAGGTTAAAATGATGGAATGAGTTTTGTATACGCACCTAAGATGAGTTTAAATATGTTTAAATGTTGAGATAAATTTAAATATATTTATAGAAAGTTGAAAAAGATTGTAAATCCTGCGTATAAAAATGTATTAAAGTGAAAAAAAAATGTAAGTTCCACATGTAAAAAAATTTTGAGTTGAGATGAATTTAATAATTTGAAAATTGAGTGTTTAGATGTTAGACTCGATTTAAAAATCGACAAAACAAAATCTAACTTCCAAACTGAGCCAAAATAACCTCTATGCAATATATGGCGCCACATGAACAGTGATCTGATGCATGGTTTGGATAGTGTGTTAGAAGTACTACAACAAGCAAGGGAGTCACTTCGACAGAAAATTAGTCAGGTGCATTCTATTGGAGGTGCATCTGTTAGAATTGCAGCTTCACCAAGAAGATCACATCATATGGGTTTTGTAGAGTAATATAGTGTTGTAATGATATTGTCCCTTCATAGCTAGTCAATACCTATCTCTTTGGTTGTGTAGAACTGAGGCACGATTTGTAAAGAGGTGGTGTGAGGGGAGAATTAATCATAGGATAATGCTGCATACAAGAAGAATGGCGCCCGCCTACAATCTCTTAAAGATATTCTTAAGATAGAGGCGAGGGGGGAAGCATCCAATAAAGAAAGGATTGGGTCCCACTTTCGTTCTAACCTAACCACCTTTTATCCTATTTGGTTCGGTAAAGATAAGCATAAAGAATTCATTTAATGAATTCTTGCCCTTATCCCTATCGTCAAAACAGTAGAATAATCAGAAGAACTATGAGTATTTAATGCTTGACAATATGACTTCCCGCGTTAAATGCAACCCAGCCAACAGAAACATCAGGAAAGGACATGAGGTATGTTAAGTGGAAAATAAGTCACCTAGGTATGATCATGTTGATGAAAATATTATTTGGAAGAAACAAAAGTAATAAATGATTCAAGATAACAGAGAGAAGAGATCTTCCGATTGACTGACATCCTTCCTGACAATCCTGAACCATGATATGCATATCAGCACGGTATTTTCAGTCCATATAAAAGAAAGGGTCTTTTGGAATTCGAAGGGAAAGAAGAGTATCTACTCCTTATTTTTCTTTATAGAGAACTGAAATCCGATCTCTAACAAAAGCATCGGAGTGTTCAAAGAGCTTTAGCGCCCTATTCTCTATTGACCTTATATAGAACGATTAGCTTGGACTCTTCCAGTCACTCAGGATTGCAAATCACAACATCAACAGTGGCGTCGTTTGTGGGATTCTTTAACGTGTTCTCTGCAAACCAGTCACGTTGCGATTTTAAGCACAATCTAGAAGATTGCCCAATGGAAGAACGACTAGCTACCATGGAAGAAACCATCAGAGAGCTAACTAAAGAAAATGAGAAGCTACAAAGAAATAATGAAGAACTTGTGGCCCGTGAAGAACCTTCTATTAGTAAATGCGCGGAATCTCATCGAGCCAATGATCCTAATCGGGAGGAGGAAGAAAGACGTAAAATACAGCTGGAACTCAAAGAACTGGAAGACAAATATAAAAACATAGTCAAATGTATAGAAGCCCTATCCATCATTGGGCAGCTACGCAACAATTTAGGCACCCCTTACAGTACAAGCGTGATGGCGGTGCCATTACCTCCTAAGTTTCGAGCACCTCAGATGGAGCTTTATGATGGAAGTACAGACCCGTATGAACATATCGAAGTGTTTGGGACACACATAAGCTTACATGATTACCCTAATGAGGTGGCATGTAGAGCATTTCCACTCACCCTGAAAGGAGTAGCACAGACTTGGTTCGGGACAGTTCTAACCGGTACTGTGGATAGTTTTGACTGTCTTACTCGCCTTTTTATAACTCAGTTTTTGGGAAGTCGAAAGAGGAAACGACTAGCTGTTTACCTCCTCATAGTTAAACAGAATATCAGGAAAGTCTCAAAAACTATCTCTCTTGATTCAACAAGGAGTTGATGACTATAGGCAACTAGGACGAAAAAATCACCTTAGCTACCCTCCTGAGTGGAGTATGGCCAGGAAGCCCTTTTTTAGCAGAGATTGATCGACGAACTTCAGCCACATTGGTAGAATTCATGAATAGGGCTGATGGTTATATAAATGCTGAAGACATTCTACAAGCTCTCATAGAACCTCGTCGGGAAGAAATAGAGCGTACTAATCAGATTGAAGCAAACTCACCAGTAAAAGAGATAAAAAAGAAAAACGCTAATGACACTAGGAGAAGATATACTCAAGGAAGTTCACAGTTTCAAGGAAGCTCACAGTACCAACCACGTCTCCATAACAATCTGACAGTTGACAAAGATCCCGAGGAGAGGCAACACCGCAATCCAAGCCAGCAACGACCAACAAACATATACTGCGAATATCATAAATCTACTTGGCACAACACTTAGGACTGTAGGATTTTGAAGAGGAAAGATGAAGAGCAAAGAGGCGAACAACAAAGAAGAGGAAGGTATCCTAACTATAAATGCAACCCGAATCCTCGCAAAGACAAAGGCGAGAGAAACGGTAAAGATTCATCTCAGGCTGGAGGTCCTTTGGGTGAAATAGGAGTCATCGCTAGAGGAGTGACAAGAGGAGGAGAAACTTCTTCTTCAGGGAAAGCATATGTTCGAGAAGCACGCTATGCGGAAGTCTTCATCATGTCGGAGGCTACCCGAGATACACAGCCTTTGGAGAATTTCTCAATCATTTTTGACAGACAAGACGAATGAGTGATACAGCCTCATGATGATACTTTAGTGATATCCTTATTGATTGCTAATTTCACAACAAACAAAATCCTTGTTGACAATGGAAGTTCAGCAGATATTTTATATTGGGAAGCCTTCGACAAAATGAGAATCGGACGAGACAGGCTGCAGCGAGCCCCAACATCTTTCAGAGGATTCGCCGGCGAAATAATTCAGCCTGAAGGAGTGATCACTCTACCTGTTATGGCTGGCGAAGCACCCAAGACATCAATGATCATGGTTGACTTTTTGGTGGTCAAAGCCCCCTCCTCATATAATGCTATAATAGGGTGTCCCGCCTTAAATCGTCTAAAAGCAGTCACCTCTACATATAATCTGAAAATGAAGTTCCCAACTCAAAGGTATTGGGCAAGTGAAAGGCGAGCAAACCCTAGCCCATGAGTGTTATTCTCGTGAACTAAAACCCATCTGCCAGATGGTTATCGTCGCCAACAAAGGAGATCCAGAAAATAGTGAAAGTCACAGCCGAATTACCACCGCCGCCACCTTTAACTGAATGGGATGAAGAAGTTCGAGACGAACAGGCCATCAAGCAAGCCAAGCCTGGAGAACCGTTAGAGTTGATCGCCCGACGAAGCTAGAGCAGACAGTTCAGATTGGCTCCAATCTAGAACCTAGTCTGAAACAGAGATTCAAACAACTCTTGACTGAACATCAAGATATTTTTGCCTGGACTTATCAAGATATGCCAAGTATAGATAATTACATTGCCGAACATCGTTTATGTATCAACCCAGGAGCACGAAAAGTCAAACAAAAAAGGCGAAACTTCTGCGCTGAAAAATATGCTGCCATAGCTGAGGAAGTAGATCGCCTCTTAGCAGCCGATTTTATTAGATAAGTGCATTATCTAGAATAATTGTCTAATGTAGTATTGGTAAAGAAAGCGAATGGCAAATGGAGAATGTGCGTAGACTTCACTAATCTCAACAGATGTTTGAAAGATAGTTTCCCACTTCTTCGTATTGATCTGATTGTAGATTCTATTGCGGGTCATTTCTTGCTTAGCTTCATGGACGCCTACTCGGGATATAATAAAATCAGAATGAGCTCAGAGGATGAGGAGAAAATCGCTTTCATTACGGACCGAGGATTGTATTGCTACAAGGTAATGCCCTTTGGGCTGAAAAATGCAGGAGCTACATATCAACGCTTGGTAAATCGGATGTTTAAACAGTAGATAGGGCAGAATGTGGAAGTATTTGTTGACGATCTATTGGTCAAGAGTAAAACATCCGAGCAATATATAGATGACCTGCATGAGGCTTTTGCAGTCCTACGCCAGTATAAAATGAAACTCAACCTAAAGAAATGCTCTTTCAAGGTCGGATCAAGAAAATTCCTAGGTTATATGGTCTTCGAAAGAGGAATTGAAGTTAATCCAGAAAAAGTAAGTACCATCTCTCACATGATTGCACCCCCGAACCATCCTGAGGTACAACAATTGGCAGGCCGGGTGGCCGCCTTAAAATGTTTCATAGCTAGACCTACTGACCGATGCTTACATTTCTTTTAAGTTCTGAAGAAAGCGCAAGAGTGGAACTCTACCTATGACAAAGCTCTCGACAAACTAAAAGAATACTTAACTCACCCGCCATTACTTAGTCAAACCGAGCCAGGTGAGATGTTAATTGCTTACTTAGCAGTTTCACCTAATGCCACATCTACCGTTCTAGTTAAGGACACGGTGACGGGACAACGACTGGTATATTACGTAAGCCGGGTGTTTCGTGGGGCAAAATCTAGGTACCCTAAGTTGGAGATGATGGTCCTGGCGATAGTGGTTGCAACTAGGCAACTTCAACAATATTTTCAAGCTCACACCATACGAGTGCTCACGGATCAGCCCTTGAAAGTAGTGTTACAGCAACCAGATACTTCAGAGAGACTAGCAAAGTGGGTCATAGAACTTAGCGAATCTAACATCCAATATGCACCGAGAAAGGCAATCAAAAGGTAAGTTTTAGCCGATTTTATAGCTGAACTTACAGGCTTCCCGGAGTAAATCCCTAAAACTTCCCCCAGCAAACCTTGGATAGTTTATGTAGATGGGGAAGACTTGGTTTTCCCAAACCAACTTCTTCGCCCTCGTCGGCTCTAGACGAATCACGGGATCACCTAAGTTCCATGCCCCACCCCACGATTCGTTCGCCCAAGGGGAAGAGTTGGTTTTTCCAAACCAACTTCTTCGTCCTCACCAGCTGCTAGCGCCAGACTAATCGCGGGGTCGCTTGGGTTCCAAGTCTCGCCCCACGATTCGCTCGTTCAAGAGAAAGACTTGGTTTTCCCAAACTGACTTCTTCACCCTCTTCGGCGCCAGACGAATCGTGGGGTCGTCTGGGTTCCATGCCTCACCCCACGATTCGCTTGCCCAAGACTTGGTTTTCCCAAACCAACTTCTTCGCCCTTGCGAGCTCGTCGGCACCAGATGAATCGCAGGGTCGCTTGGGTTCCATACCCTACCCTATGACTCGCTCGCTTAAGTGGAAGACTTGATTTTTCCTAACTAACTTCTTCACCCTCACCAGCTCGCCGACGCCAGACGAATCGTGGGGTCGCCTGAGTTCCATGCCCCGCCCTACGATTTGTTTGCCCAAGGGGAAGACTTGGTTTTCCTAAACCGACTCCTTTGCCCCGCCAGCTCGCCGGCGCCAGACAAATCGCGGGGTCACCTGGGTTCCATGCCTCGCCCCACGATTCGTTCGCCCAAGGGGAAGACTTGGTTTTCCCAAACCGACTCTTTCGTCTTCGCCAGCTCACCGGCGCCAGACGAATCGCGGGGTTGCAAACTAACTTCTTCACCCTCGCCTGCTCACTGGCGAGAGATGGACCTTGAGTTTTGAACCCAAGGATAGGGATCTGTTTCCCAAACACACAAGAACCATTATCCCGAGCAAATCTCTATCGATGGAATTGATAGGACTCATTAATAAGGATTTGCAGGGTATTGAGGGAACAAAAAACAACAACACCACAGTCATATCAAGAAAACAAAAAGGAATATCATTAGAATAGGTTCAAAGGTACATTCGCCACAATAAAAAAAATGAAATGGGGTCAACTATCATTAGGAAGGCAGGGGCAAGTCTCGAATGCGGATGGGGGCATTCAGGTGTTCCAATTTTGGCAACTTCAACCTTTGCTATAGGATCAGGAGCAAGACTTTTGGGATCCATAGCAGCTACATTAAAGGAAGGGTAACGAACAATCTCCTCTCTTTGTCGCCGCAAACCCTTCACATAATCATGGCTTCAAGCATAAATGCCAAAGGAACGAGTTTGAGCCACTTGGCACCTGAGGACCTTGAGTTTAGCGTTTGCCTCTCCCAACGCTAATTGAACACTTGTCGATTCTCTGGAAAGAGCATCATGCTCATGCTCAACTACATCAACTCTGGCTCGAAGAGTTTCTAACTCATCCTCCCGAGTAGCGCAAGTGTGCTCTAGAATGGTCAAGTTAGACCTTAGGCATTTCACATCTTGATTAGCCATGGAGAGCTCGTCTTCCCTCATGGCGAGCACTTGCCCAATGGACTCTTGGCCCCAAAGAAGCTCATCTCTACTTGCCTTTAAAGATTGATTCTTTTCTCGCAGGGTCACCATTTCAGCTTGCATGGCTCCATTGCTCGTTGTAATGTCATCTCTTTCTTCTTCCAGCTCCATAACTGTAGCCTTCAGAAGATCCCTTTCTTCCGTGGGCCTGTTGGTGGCCATACTAAGCTCTCGATATTTGTTCTCAATTTCAAGGATCTGTTCTTAGGCTTGTCGCTCACTTCCGTCTAACAACTTTGCCACCTCATAACCAATCAGACCAACTATATGGTCAGAAGCCTGAACAATATCAAAAGATTAAAGAATGAGAGAGAAAGGACATTAATTTCAAAAAGTAAAAATAAGTGAGTACCTGTGCCAATAAAACCGGAGTAAATTGACAACAACTTCCGTTTGTTTTGAAAAACTGGGAAGTGAAGTAGCCTGAGGTAACATTTGTGCAGAATGGTGAAGAGCGCGATCAAAAGAAGATCCGATCATTGATCTGGTATCATCACCAGATGTTCGAATAGGCTCCCGGCCAGCATTATCATCAACCTCAACATTAGCTGGTTCGGGTCCTCTTGAAAGCCCCTCTGCAGAGCGATGAGCTTCCATTTCTTGATGTTGGCGTATAACTACTTCTTCTCGTTCGCTAGTCCCAGGGGTACATGCCTCACCTCCTTCGCCCCTCTCATGGCAACCATCTACAACTGAAGGGGGTCGCTTTGACCTAAGGGTATCTTCTTGACCTTCTTGAGCCTGAGCAAAAGGCCCTACATGCGGCTGGAAGTAGGGAGTTCCAGCAGCATATGTCGGAGGATTAGATAAGGCAGCTAAGAAAGCTAGCTCGACTTCATCTACATCTTGTATCTCTAGCAAAGGCCTGGATTCCCCCATAGGATTAGGTTGGCGATCCTGAGACCATTGTTGAGACAACGACTCTTGTACTACAATTTCCTCTACTTGATTTGGTCCGGTCCTAGAAGATGATGCCAAAGAGGGAGAAGGATGTTCCAGTCCGGCTCTTTAGCGAGCAGCCAATTGAGCTTCAGCCAGTAGACGGTTAGCCTCTTTGCCTGCTGTGACGCTAGAAGCAGGATGAGGATGGGAAGAGGGCGGTACCTGGGAAGATCCAGTTAGGATTTCCTTAGAGATAGGGCGAATAACCTCTCGGATAGATAGATTCGCAGATGGGACCCCCTTCTCGTGGAAATTCGCCTCTCTTGAGCAAATGTTAGAACTTGAGACTCAGGGGTCTCAATAACAGATCGACCGCCTTCTTCATGGCAAGCCTTTGTTCGCCTTTCCTGTTCTGGGAGGGGAGTCGCACGCTTGTGAAGTACAATCTGGCATTTAGGTTGTTCATCTATCGGGATGCTTAAAAAATCTTAAAACTCTGCATAGCCTCGCCTTGGCTCGACCAAATAAGTATTAATATTGTGGTCGATCAAAATAAGGTCAGACTCCAACTGGTGGAAGTGGTGTTTCACCCAAGTTATAACAATCTCAACCCAAGCACGTTCCATCTGGTTGAGGTCGATGTCCATAAGGGAGGCAGGCAGTAGCTCGCCCTAGTTCACCTGAATAGGGAATTAACCCCTACTCTCATCTTCTGGAAATTGTCATTCGTCACCTTTAACATAAAAAGATTTTTTTGTTGTAATATTTGACGTTGGAGTATCGACTCTTGAGGGTGCACAACTTCATTTCACTATCTCGAGATTGAAAACCGATCAAACTTTGAGAGGGTTTCCTGATGAGACGATAAAGAGAGAGAAATTCTCGAGCCGTCAAGTCAGGATACACTTCCCCGGCCTCAAGCAGAGATGTACTGAACACCATCCATAAAGCCAAGAAGATCCGCCAAGCATTAGGCAGCAGTTGAGTAGACCTAGATAATGGAGTACCTCTCGAACGAGTCTGATAAAAGGAAGGCAAAGCTTATTTTTGAACATGGCTTCATAAAGAAGCACATGCTGGGCTCGCCCCTCCACATCGCAGAGTCGATCCTGGACAACCCCAAAACTCACAAACATGGGAATAAAACCCAAATCCCGAAGATGGTGAATAGATGTGGGAGCGTAGGATGAAACCCAATGTTATCCAGCGAAGATAGAAGCCGCCCCCATTGATTGATGAAAAATGCTAAGAGAGGCCGGGTTAAAGAGGAAGTTGGGAAGAAAGGAATGGATTCTCAGCAACAAAATGGCAATAAGGGTCGAACAAGTTTAGAAAGAGTAGTTATTTATACTAAGGATAATTATGGCTCGTGGGAGGTGAAACGCCACGATAGATGTGTGGAGTATACGAATATGAACTACCCTCCAGCGCGTTTGTGTCACGTATCAATCACTGCAGAGTAACTGACAGCCAGTACTCGAAAAGCCAAGGGGTTTGATACGTAATGATAGAAACAATCTATCAAATCAATAAATGCAGCGCATGATAATTCAAACAATTATTGTTAGATAATTGTTGCTCTTTCCCATGCCTAACGGATAGAAGGCGAGCAGTTATTCCTAGAAGACAAACAAACTCATTTCCAGCAAAACCTACTCCTACCTAACATATTCAAATTCACTTTGTGCAGGATAAGGAGTTGGCAAATCTAAGCCATAAAAGACTCAAAGAAATCCCCACCAAATTGTCTTTAGTAGGGATTCACGGGGTACTGTGAGGGGAGAATCAATCATAAGATAATGCTGCATACAAAAAGAATGGCGCCCGCCTTCAATCTCTGAAAGATATTCTTAAGATAGAGCGATGGGGGAAGCATTCAGTAAAGAAAGGGTTGGGTCCCACTTTTGTTCTAACCTAACCACATTTTATCCTATTTGGTTTGGTAAAGATAAGCACAAAGAATTCATTTAATGAATCCCTGCCCTTATCCCTGTCATCAAAACAGTAGAATAATTAGAAGAACTAGGTGTATTTAATGCCTGACAATATGACTTCCCGCATTAAATGCAACCCAGCCAACAGAAACATCAGGAAAGGACATGAGGTATGCTAAGTGGAAAATAAGTCACCTAGGTATGATCATGCTGATGAAGATATTATTCGGAAGAAACAAAAACAATAAATGATTCAAGATAACAGAGAGAAGAGATCTTCCGATTGATTGACATCCTCCCTGATAATCCCGAACCATGATATACATATTAGCACGGTTTTTCAGTCCATATAAAAGAAAGGGTCATCTGGAATTCGAATGATAAGAAAAGTATCTACTCCTTATTTTTCTTTATAGAGAACTGAAATTCAATCTCTAACAAAAGCATCGGAGTGTTCAAAGGGCTTTAGAGCCCTACTCTTTATTGATCCTGTGCATATCGATTAGTTTGGAGTTTTCCAGTCACTCATGATTGCAGAACACACTATCAACAGGTAGGATGATATATTCTTCTTGTTTCTCTATCGTCATAAATCTTTTTCTTTTCTCCTAAACTTCTACTTAGAAACATTATGTCCAGTCCTAAGTGTTCTCTCCCCTCATTATTTGAAGAAGTTCTCAAGCTCTCTTTGTGTTATAGATATGTTTCACCGTTATTATAATTGATCACCTACAACTAGAAAAAGGAAACTAGGGGGTTAGAATGCCTCCGATGCCTAATTCACTCGTGTATAGGTGATGTATTCCGAATTACGAACTAAGGAGATAGGCGTACCCGAATCCCTTTAAATAGATCATCTTTAATTCAATTGTCTTATCCATATTTGAATTTCTTGATATTTAGGGATAACTTCCCATCCCATGATTTCAAAGTGTATTGGATGGTTATCCTTTTTATCTCATCATATTTGAATAGCTCGGCAGGTAGATACTTGTCTTGTGAGCCTATCTAATACGCGGGCCTGGATGGGCCTAGGGCCCGTGCTAGTGAGCCCATAGAGCCCTAAGGGGATATTAGATCCCTTCCACTTTGAATTGTTTTTATTTCTTACCATACAAGTACATATTCGCTTAGTAGGTTGTAAGATTTGAATATATATACTACTGATTATGGCTTTGTGCCCATGGTAGATATATTTTTAAATAGAAGTGGCAATATGTTACACGATTTGTTAACCCAATACGAATACGACACAATAATAGCGGATTATGATTTAGTTTTTACAAATTTCAGGTCAAAACGGATTAACTTTTATGATATAATTGTTTAACGAGTTGATAGCAAGTCCACCCGTTTTGACTTGTTATGACACGTTAAAAAAGTTAAAACTACAATTATACCCTTATATTTAAAAGTAAATTTGTTAGAATTTTAATTTTGATATTTTAATTGTTTAGATTGTAATTTCAGACTTATAGTTAGTGTTATCATTTTTATAGATATTGTGATTTCAACATTTATATAAAACTATACTAAATTTAATAAAGTCAAACGGGTTAATTTCAGGCATATTCAACTCATTTACATAAATAAGTTGAAATGGATCATATTGTGTCGTGTTAATCTATTTCGTAACATTCAATAATGAGTCCAAACAGGTTGACACGATACATTATGTTAACGAGTCGTGTTAGGAATTTGAAATTTCGATACGATAAACTTATTAGGTCGGGTTAGGATGTACCTATATAGTATAATATACAGGTTTTGACACAATACGAATATGACCCGTTGATACAATTTGATACTTCTACCTTTAAACCCAGTATAAGAGCGAACAAAGATATGGTATTTGTAGTTGTAAGGTGTGGAAGTCTCGTATATTTTTTGTTATAAAAAATAGATAAACATGAAATCTATATAAAAAATAATTTTTTAATAATAAATTTTCCTATTTTTAAAGAAGTGCACACTGTACAAAACTTATAACTTTTCATATGCCATCATAACTTTTCATAGACGTAATTTTATCCTTGATTCTCAAGAAAATACATGTACAAATAACATCACACACTCTTTATTTATTTATTTATTATTATTAATTATTAGTATTAGTATTAATAGTATTATTGAGTTGAAAGAGACACAATTGATAGTTATTCCTAATTCCCTTCGGCCCCTGAATACTTTTAAATCAAGGTTTTTTACAGAGTCTTTGTTGACATTTTCTTAGTTAAGAGTTTGCCGGTTAGACAAATTGGCAGCTTCTATCTCTTCCTACTTTGGGGCCGCTAACGTACATAGATCAGCGCCGAAAACTAATATTGATCTATCATATTCGAAAGAACGGAATATATTTGAATGGTCAAGGTCAGTGAATCTTATCATCGTCTAGCTGAAGCTATATAGGTTCGAACGCCAATATATACCATTGCTACTATTGCCTTCTTTTTCTCCTCTAAACAAAATTATTGTTTATTTTAAAAATTTAAGTTAATTGAAAAAAATAAATTTAATTATTTGTATTATATTTAACAATATAAGAGGACCGGACGGGACTAAAAAGACCAACCAGATAGAATGATTGGGTCCGACCCAAATCGAGACTGACCGAATAATGTATATTATATATTTTCAAATATTATATATATAATATTTTATTTATAATATTTTATTTTATATAGTTATTTTATAGGTTAATTTTGTAATTTTAATCCAATGGATCACGATTGACCGTATATATAATGAAGTTTTTTAATATTCATTAACCATTTATAAAATATTAAAGAGCGTTACTGAATCTCATTAATTATATATATACAATGAAAAAAATCATGTTCATGAACCGAATCAAATTGAATGGACTGACCAGATCACTGATAGTTACGCTAGTAGTACGAAACCAGAATTTGGTTCGTGACTCCGCTTTGAACTGGATGGAATCGTTTACATTCTTGTTAATATTCTTAATACTCTTCTTTAAGAGAAATATATTTGTAGTCGTGAAGTGCGTAAATGCTGACCGTACGTAGCCTTGTTTATTCCTTAAAAAGCAACCCAATACGTAAAATATTTACTTATATGGGATATAAAAAATGTAGAATCTAAATCCGAATTCAAACTTAGTACTTATATCATATAAAATTACTACTTGTACTAAAAATGTAAGTAGATGAAAAGAGATATTTTTAATGATTTATATTATATTCTTAACAAATGGAGATAAAAAAAACTGGTCTTCTTCATATTATGGTAGTAGTACACTCTTATGATCTGTTGAGTATTGAAGAAAATCTTTTAGGTCCCCAGGAACGTCGACCTATTGTTCGTCATGTAATATAAAAATTTATGCAAACGTTAATTTTAATTTATACATAATCATATAATCGGATGATAAGATGAAAATATTAATTACGATTCGTATTCGAGAATAACTAGTAATTATTTATTCAAAGAGATGCAGACGATTAACTTAGAAGATATCGTTCTATATATATATATATATATATATATATGTATAGAGTAATGTCACATATAAATAATATTTTATATTCATATACGCACCCGTACTTATTTATTAATTACCTTCATATCTTTTATTTAAAATATAATTTTTTTTTTTAATATTACTCCTAAAAAAATGTATTCTATAATAAAAGTTATAGAATATAGTCATGTAACAGGTGATGGTCCTTCTCTTTTACTCTGAAGCAATGAAGTTTGCAGGCCAAGAATAAAGATCCTGCCTTTGTCATTATACCAATTGCACATATGGTGGAGTGGACATATAGGCTGTTTGGCCCATATGGGATGAAGGTTCCGCAGTCGACACCTTCAAGAATAAGACCTTTATTTAGTTGCAGATCTTTTAATTGTTCAAAAGCAAAGGATTTACTTGGCTATGAACCCATTGTCTCCCTTCAGGTTATTTCCTAATTTATTAAAAAGATAAAGAAGTTTCTTAAAAAGAAGTAAGGAAAAGAAGAATAGAAAATGATAAAAGAATAAAAAAGAAAGAACAAAGAATCATTTGTTTTTCTTTTTTTCATATGGAATTATTTTCTTGATTATTTCAGAATAGTTGCTTAGCAAATAGTTTATATGGTGTTCTGCTGAAGCCACCTAAGTTAAGGGGCTAAGACCCCATGGTTCTTCTTTAAACTCAACTTCAGGGATTTGCCTGTATATTACCCTTTGTCATATTAAAATTCATCTGTCAATGAGTTTGACAGAGAACCATGAGTGGCCTGGCGTGCATCTATTACCTATTGATTGTAGCATGCTGCTTTTTTAATGCATTTTTAATGAAATTTATAAGAAGTTCAGGGAAAAATGATATAAGCAACCGTGCTTGTAGATAAAGTTGACTTGCCCGATGTCCTTTACAATTGTTTTGTTGTTCTATGATTAGTGTCATGCAATTGATGCACAGGCAAAGTTCAATGGTGTACACTTGATGTACCAATTTTTAGCATTTGTACCATTTCAGGGTCTTGAAAAATCAAATGTGAATAACCTCCTACATAGCCATAATCATAGAATTTCGCCCACTTAACTACCGTTGCCAACAACAATATTGATTAGGTGTCTGATTATCAGTGGCAGATTAGCTTGTGAGTGTGATGTTAGATGATTGGAATTCTGCTATTAATACGAATATCTTTAGAACTTGTTCTTAGGATGATGAAACTCTATTGATGTTAATAATATTTGATGTACTATTGACAGCCTGTTTTCTTGATAGGAAGGTGGATGAATTGGACAAAGCAATTGCTGTGGCAGCTAGGGATCCATCCTGGTATGGCATTGATGAAGTGGACTTGAATTGCAAAGTAATAGGAATAGGACTAGGAATTATTGTGTTACAAGTTAACAACGTAGATAAGAAATTTCACTAGGAGTTTTTCTTGTGAACATGTTTGCAAAATTTAATATGTTTTTTAAAATTATTTTAAGTGTGAATTTGGATCTCCAAGGTTTGGATAAATTTATATTAGACTATTTGTTATAATTACTTTTGGTTTAGTTTCATTTTTTTTTTTTGAATTTTTTTTTTCTAAAATCTTTTAGCATTTGCTATGAATTGAACTCATGGCAAATAATTTTTTTTGCAGGAAATATAATTTTTCCCATGAGTTGGAATTTTCGTGGAAAAAAAATACTTTTTGTCGTGAGTTTTATGCCACGAACGTTCTATGGAAAGCAAAAAATTATTTTCCACGAAAATCATAATTTTAGCCACCACAACCATTCCTTGAGAAAACTCATATTTCTTGTAGTGACTTCAATATCAATATGCATATGAGTGTACAATATTACTTGCATTTAAATTTTACTGTATATATTATACATACCTTTTCAATTCCTTGGAAGTATGTTTAGAGCTAAATACAAAAATAATTTTATGATTTTTTCGTGATTCTAATTTATGTAGTAATCTATACATCAGTTTAAAAATAGAATTAATTTATAAAAAAAAAAAACTCTAATTAACAAAACAATTTTTCAATTGCAGCACCTACTGGAAAAGGAAAACGGTACAAAACTATGAATTGCACTCTTTAAGTCTTAATCCTCGTGTCTATTCAAGTAATATTTTTTTAAAGCTTGTTTATTCAAGTTGGGTGTGCCCTAATCCCTCCCTCCGACTTTTTAGACTTCTAATTCAAATTCTAATTCAAATTCTAATTCAACTCGTTTGTAATTGGTGCCCAAATAAATAACTGGGAGTCAAAAGACCATGTGGTTTTTCCCCCTTTTCTGGTTGGGTCAAGCCGAAAAGCCCATAATAAAGACGAGGCCCAGTACATTGAACTGTGACAACTCATAACAACTCAAAACAAATACCGTACAAAGTCATTGACGCGTAGCTTTACCCTTTACATGGAAGAACGAGTCATTGCCTGGAAAAGTCCACGCTTGGATTCTTGATCCTATTCAAGAATTGATGCTGGATCCCAGCCGCCAACCTCATCTATAAATTAAAGCCAGGCTGCAGACCAACAAAATCAATACAAACTGATCCTAAAAATCTCCTTTTGACATTCTAATTCCTTCATCTTCATTACTCTGAAAATCTACGTTCGTTTACATTTGTTTGATCTTCAAAGAAAAGCCGATCGTTAAGCTTGCTCAATCCCAGTACTGATCTTCATCAAGCTTTTATTTCATCCAATTTTTGAAGATATCATGTCCATATCCATGGAGGATCATGGTCAAGAGATGCAGAGGCCTGAAGGGTATCCATCAGGTGAGGAAATTGAAGCCTCTACAAGCTATTCAGAATCAAGCATGAGTACCCGAAATTGGCCTTTTTTTGGTACCTCCGGCTCCATTAATGATCTGTCACTGTTGGAAAGTGGTCTTCTACAGAGAGAGATGGAGGAGTTCGTTTGTGGCATTAACTGTAATGGGTTTGATCAAGAAAAGCTTGGAAAACCCTTATTAATGGATCCGAGGTTGGTGTCAGTGTTGGAATATTTCTGGGGTCTCTTCGTTCAGAAACGGGAAGTTTTTTTGAACATATTTCCGGAGCTTCTTCAGCATGAAGTTGTGAAGTTGCTTGAGAAATTCGAGATAGTGTTTGCCCAAGCGAAAATGGATCGAATGAGAGCTCGGGTGTTGCAGAGGAGTTTGAGCACTGACTCGCCCAGACCAATGTCTGTTGGAGGAGATCGAGATTCGACATCAAAGCTCGACTATTTCAAGATTCGCACTGTTTGCACTGAGGGCGGTGCTCCTCAAGGTGATGATCAGAAAGGCACCCAAGGCAAATAGCTAGGGTCATGAAACTGACAAAAAACTAATAATAAGAATTGAAGCTAGCTGCCATGGATCAAATCTATGGCCGCCGTTTTGATCTACGTACATGTAATTAACTACCAAATTCATGTAACAATTAATTAATTCTTTTATTTGTTGAATTCCAATTATTATTATGAGAAGGATTCTAATCACAAAGTGGTTATATAAAGTATTTGATGTGATTTATCAAATTATAAATTAGTTATTATAAAATAAATTTAACGAATAAGATCATAAGTTTTGTATGTTAGATTGTAAAATTATTTTTATGTAATTTTTTTTATGGATATAATATGTAGAGCAGTCCTAACCTAGGTCAGTTTATAAATTAATGTTTCATTGTTGGCAATTGGCATTTGGGTTGTAGGGGAATTGTTTTGTAGAACGAATAGGAAGAACTATAATTTGTTCAATTAGTTGGATTTATCTATGGGAATATAATCTTTTGCTTGTGTTATGTATAGAATATAGAGCCTGAAAAGTTGTATTCCAGACTATATCACTCATGATCTCCTGCATTATAATATTATATAATGTTGTTATAATTAATTAATAAATTAGATATGGTTTCGGAATCAATAAAAACTGCTACCTGCCATAGATTAAAAAATATATAGCTCTATGTTTTAAACTCAACGACGGGCCGTCACGGAGCTGTGCATGCATCATGTCTTCGTACGGGTAGTACAAGTTACAGCCGCAATTGACCGTCCCTTTAAGTGTGTAGGTGAGGGAAGCTCTCGCGAAAAAAGGAGAGGCGAAACGTATCGTACTCCTGCTTTCCTCCAACTCTTCCGTCCTCTCCTTTCTTCCTTTCCCTTCTTATTTTTTTCGTTTTCCGACCATTGATTGTTGTCTTTTTTGAGATGGTTTTCGGACGTTGCTTTCCAGATCGGGTATTGCAATAAAAAGCGATCGAAATGACTGAAATTTGGACTGAAACAGAATAAAGGGGTATAGTACACCAGATACTATATTGAAACAAAAAATTCCGGTTCAAAACCTTGATACTACTACTCCGTTAAATATCTAAACCAAGAGGGAGAAGAGGGATTTCTGGTTTTTCAATCGAGAGTTAGGATTCTGAAACCAAGAGGGAGGGGTGTGATCTCTGGTTTTTCGAAATCAAAGACATTATGGATTACGGTTTCAAAAGTAGAAAGTGCGAGAGAGAGTTTCGAGATTCGCAATGGTGTTAGGGTTTCGAAATCAAAGAGACAAATGAGATTGAAGATGATTTGCGATAGACCATAGAAGAGAGCCAGAGATATAGAGAATTAGAAATGAGACCTGTATTTGGGGGGAGGTGGGAGCTGTGAATCGTCTACAATCCGCTTCACTATATGCATGTTGCTCTCCCTTATTAAACTGACATGGCACGCAATGATTAGATTTCGATACATTAAACTTGTAGGAAAGCTTCGATTAGAAGGTTTTTTTCTGTCCCTATATCTACATGAGATACCGTTGAATTAGTCATATGAGATTAAAATGTACATAAAAGTTACAGTACTATAAAAAAAAATGAATTTTTATGATATATGATTTAAAATAAAAATTATAAATTTATCGTTATAATAAATAATTAATAATAAACAAATAATTTTATCAACAGTAATATAAAACTGTGACTGACTGTAGGTGAGGTACTGTTGATGATCGATCAATTAGTCGCATGACCATTATGCAGATTGATGAAAATGGATGATATGACACATATACATGATAAGCATAGTGAAAATTGCTAGGCCATTGTCCCCTCGAGTCCCTCGAGTCTACTGTTATTGTATTTTTTTAATGCTTTAAGCATTATCTCTAATATTGAAATTATGTATTTTTCAGACATTTGATTATTTAAAAAAAATGCACTAGCAGTACGCTTGCCTGTTGACTAGGGGGCAAGTTGAGTAGAAGAAGTGTAGGGTGTGTAGCACCCAATTAAGCGTAATTGACAGTCGACAGAGCTAAATGGAATCACAAGAAAAATAAATATTGATGATAAATGATTTGTGATGAAAATAATTATTTATTATAAAAGTAGATTTATTTTAATAAAAAATAATCTTTTTGATAAAAATAAAATAATAATAACTCACTATTAATAAATAATTTTTTTGTAATATATATAATGTACAAATTCACTTTTTGTTAGTTTAAAAGTATATAAATATATAATTATTTTTATAGTTTGAAATGTATATATATGATAATTATAAAGTGCAAATTAAATAAAGTCTTGTTTGGTTACAAGAAGTATTGTATTTTGTCTTATTAGTATAATTTTTTTGAGTTCTTATTTAAAATATAATAAATAATTCAATTTTTTTATATTTTAAAATATTAATAATATCAAAAAATAAAATTTTAATAAAATTTATTTAATTTTTAATTTTTATCTTAAATTATTTCATCTCGACTCACTATCTAAACGGAAGCTAAGTATATATATCCCTCGTCATGCTTGTAAGTAGATATTATATATAATATTAATTTGTTATATTTGATGTGGGTAGTTTGGATGAGGCACGCTTATTTTTTCAATAAATCTTCATCTCATGATCATATCGTGAATATTACATCAGCACTTTTCATTAAGAGCGAAGAAATTAAGAGTCCTTAGCAATGTTTTGAATATTGTATCGGTCAAGATATTGAAATGAAATATTTCAATATCGATAATATTTTGTGTACCATTTCAAAATAGTCTATATCTTTATATATATAAAGTGGCTATCTAACGGAAAATTTTGTTTTAATAGAAAATTTTATTTTTGTTAAAGTTAACACTTTCCATCCATTTTTGTTAAAATAAATACTGCATTTAATGATAAATATTATTTTAAATACAATCCATTAATTCCATTAATCACCGAAATAATGTTCTTGACATTAAATTTAATTACACCACTTCAATTTTCTATAACGATAAACTTTTCATTGAAAACTTTTTTTTATGTAAAATAAATATAAAATAATAATAATAGTATAGAATGACATAATAATAATATAGAATATATATAAATATATATAAATAAACCATTCATAACAATATAACAATGCAATCCTCACTTAGAGATGTTAATTTATACGTTAGAGAGTTTAATTTTATTTATGAAAATTTATTCCTATTATATGATTAATAATTTCATTTTTTAAAAACTATTTTACAATTTTAAAATGAATGTATTATTTATTTATTTTTTGAGATGATAAATATACGGTATATACAATTAACTATAATTATATTAAATTGATAATAATAGACAATAAATATAATTAATATATAATATATGTTTGATATTTAATTCAAATATATATGATCTAATAAATTATATATTTAAGATTAAAATTTTATGTTATAAATTATAACATAATATTCTTTTATATAAATTATAAACTACATAATTTATTTTTAAAAAAAATTATATTATTTCTTAAAAATAATCACATAATTAAAAAAACTATGGATGATTCAAGTTTATGTAGATCTATAAAAACTCAAAGACTAAAAACATAGTATTTTAATGTCCTCTCTTTTGAGGCTGTGTAAAATGACGCAAATATTAGATCATCGTCTTAGAATTATAAAAATATAATATTTTGAACGAATCTTTTATTAAAGTTTCAATCAAAATTATCTCAAACAAATTTGATAAAACTATAGGTTTTGTTTATTTATGAGACTATTTTATTGTTTCTATTAATACTTTTTTTTTATAATATATGAAAACGTATAATTATTTATCATTCTTTTAATTATGAATAATCTTCTAATTTTTGTTAGAAATTAAACTAGATAAACGTGCTTTGCACGTTACTTTTATCTAGTATCAATACATATATAAATTATATTTCAAAATAATAGTCAATATATGAATAAATTATATATATAAATATATATGTATGTAAATAGTCTAGTCTGAATTAGGGTAAAAAAAAACTAAAAATGAAAAAAAAAAAAGGTAAAAGGTCAAAATCTGGTACTGTCGAAACACAAGTCGAAATATTGGCCGGTACAATTGAAATATTGGTCAGTACGGCCGGTACGGTATAATTTGACTGTACTGGCCAATACTATACAAAATTAAAAACTATAGTCCCAAGCGGTTACATGATAATTAGATGGCATCAATTACACTAATGCATGTCATAAAAATCTAATTGGGACATCAAGGTGCAAACTATTGACCGAAATGATTAAATGTTAGGCGAAAATGTGTCGTTTATTATATGGGAGATGCCGGGGGTCAGTCTGACCAACCCCTCTACAAAATCAGTCGGAGCTACCGCTGGCTACCGGGAGCGTCACCGCCCATACCATTGGGACCGTTTCCCTCCAACAACATCACCCCTGTGACGGCGAGCCTTGACAACCTGATAATACTCCATAAAAAACCGCCTATGATCAAGGCCCTAGACACACATTGATACCTGAGTTGGCACCACTTGTGGCGCCAAGCCCAATATTGGAGGACTCCCTTGAAAATTCTGAGTGTGTCCTAGGAAGTTCAGAGGAGATACACGAGTCAATTGGGATATGACTCACTTGTTCCCCCTTGACCGTGCCACGACTAGGCCTTGACAGCACCATAACACAGCCACTGACATGCCAGCGCGCCTCATTAGCATGCCAGCGTGCCAGCCAACCCAGGCCATGCCCAATGCCCCACAGACCAAGACATGCACGGGCCCATCTGAGTCACCATCAAGCCATGTGCACACTAGCTGCAAGCCATGGCCAACACCTGACCATGGTTAGGGTTTTTGCCATGGACTAACCAAGGCTACCTGAGGTGCGAACCAACTAGCATGCCATTCACACCCATGGCCCATGCCATGGGCGGCCAAGCCCACCATCCACCTTTGAAGGCCACAGCCATATGGGCCTTCAAAAGTATCTTATTTGTTTCTTAGTTGTTTTTAGTTATTTTATTTAATTAAATAATTGCCAGAGACCTTTTGGGAGTTTCCACTTTGTAAGCTCTATAAATAGAACCCTAGGCCTCTTAGTTTTTCAACCTTTTGATTATTTGACATTTTGAAGATACCTTGTGTGTGGAGTGACTTCCTTAAGAGCTTAGGCCGGCCACCTAGTATGGTTAGGATTTTTGGTGCTTTGCACTTAGGCTTCCTAAGGGTGCAATTTGTGAATCCCTTTGGAAAAGGATCATTCGTGCAATTCGTGAATCGGTGATCCACATCTATCCCTTATTTATCAATCAAGTTGTTGAGGTATTTCTTTCATTTGGTGTCTTGTCTTTTTTAATGTTCTTATTTATTTTAGTGTTCTTTTGTTCTTGGAGTGATTAGGAGTTCATTCTATTTGTTTGATTATTAAAAAAATACAACAAGAGTGATTGAGTGTTTGTGTCTTATTTTGAGTGTCAAATTCACACTACTTGTGTATTTAAGAATTGAGTATTCTAGTGTCTTGTTTAAGTGTCAAATTCACACCACTTGTGAATTTGAGAATTGTGAATGTTCTTGGTGAGATTTGAAATTCACATCACTTGTGAATTCCGGATTCATCAATTGTAAGAAAGTGAGTGTTTGTGTTGAAATGTTGAAGTGAATGTGTGCATGTTACATTGAGAGTGCCGAATCCCAATTGGTACATTGAGTGTGGCGTGTTCATCATTTGTTCTTGAGTGTTCATCCAAGTTCCTTGAATTTTCTTGAGCTTTCCCTTCCACCAAACACCCCACACGGCCACCCTTCTAAACCTAATTACCATACACGGTCAACTCTAGCCATCTCTTACCATAATTGTCCCATCAAGTTGCCATACACGCCTCACCATATATCCAATAACCGGCCACTCAATCACCCATTAATTTTACCATAACTTCCCACTTCAAGACCATATCCTATATCCAATATCAAGCTTGGCTCGACCAAGCCTTAGCTCTACTTGCCAAATACACTAATCCACTTACCAAAAATACCTCACTCGGCCACCCAACCCCTTGACTTAGCCGCCCACTCATTTCCTTAACAACTCATCCCATAAGCCATAAAATCGTAGTTGACACATCACCTTATCCTTATCCTCCCACCAATTCAAACCAACTCAAATTCAAACTAATTTAAATTCAAATCAATTCAAATTCAAATCAACCCAAAACCTACACAAACACCTACTCAGCCAACTCATCCATTAGAGATAGTCGAACCCCATTAACCACCTTATCAATTTTATCCATCCTTACCATATCTCTTCCTATTTTCTCTCAAATTCAATCAACTATTTCCTTTCTAAACTTAGCCAATTTCACCCAACATAAACTCCACATAACTAGCCACTAATTCCCTCTACTTCAAAATAATTCAAATCCCACAACCTTAGCCACTTGTCATAACCACCATGCTTGGCTAAGGCACCACTTGCCTTTGCCGAAAATTCCCTTGCCCATTCACTAACCATATTTCCTAAATATCCTCTTGATTGATCAATTAATACCTAATTGACTCAATCAAATCCCGATCCTATATCCGGTCACCTACATTCCACCATTTCAAATCATTTCAAAAATTCAAATAAAAATTCAAACCAAATCCCCAACAACCATACCCGGCCATATTCCCCATTATTCATTCCTAATTTCTCTCAACTCTAACAAATATTTCCTTCCCATATCTATCCAAAGTCGCCCCATTCAAACCCCCACCAACAGGCCACATATCTTCCATTTAAATTCAAAATCTTTCAAAGTTCAAATTTTCCCACTTTTCTCATTAATCTCATTCGGCTATTCCATCATACCCTAGCCGAGATTTACCCATTGCCACATCACCAAATTATCCCTTAATTTTCTCAAGTGATTGATCAATTAACCAATTGATTGCATCAAACAAATCCTACCCAAAATACTCGGCCACACACATAAGCCATTGCCGCCCACCAAATCTTGCCACAAACAATATTTCTACATTTTAGGAATTATCCAAATCACCTCAAAACTCTAGACCACTTAACCTAAAACCCTTGGCTGAAATCCTACCTCAACCCTAACCCTATTCGACAACTCATCTAGCCGAACCCTCTTGCCACATCATCTAATCATAACTTCATTCCTTATTTGATTTGTTAATCAATCCATAAGTTGACCTAATCAAATAATCAACTACCAAACCTATCCCTAGCCGAAGCACTCTAGCAACCCTAGTTTAGCCTTATTCATCCATTACCTTATCCTAATGATAAAAAACCTAACCCTAATCCTCAATCTTGAAATTATCCTTAGCCTCCATTAAAACCCTAGTTCTACTACGCCATAGGACCCATATTCCTTACCAAAAGGACCCCAATACATAACCCTACCCAAAAGACATTCCTTTAAACCTTTTCTATCATAATCTACCACTTAGACCACCACATCTTCCTATCCAAACCAAATCTATCCCTTAAACACCCTAATCTCATTGTCACAAGAACTCAAGAAAGCAAGAGAAGTGCCTAAACCGACCAAACATTTGAGACTGTTCGGTCACAGGAGGAGACGTGCGTGGAGGAGGACCCGCATTAGTTAGGGGCTAGACCGAGACCCCTACCACAACCTCCCACTTTCCCCACGTAGTCTTAAACCTGAAATGGGTCAATTTGGCGACAGCTTCGTCTGAGCTGAGGCCAAACGCCTCCCTACCCATCACGTAAAATCATCTTCATTTTATTTTTTTATTATATTTTTTATTGTGTTTTCTTCATTTTATTTTTTATTGTATTTTTTGTTGTATTTTCTATATTTTATTTTTGTATTGTATTTTTGTATTGTATTTTCTAAAATTTTTTTATTATATTTTTATTAGAGACTGTTTTTTAATAGGGGATTGGTCGGATCCTCAGGATTTCTCATATACAATTGTATATATAAGATGCCGTGTAACAAATTAATTCTAGAAAATAAAAAGGCCAAAATGATATTACGTATTAATATTTATTTATTTCACTTTCTTAAAAGTAGTACTGCATCTAGAACCGTTATATTTGAACTTTCTAAGGATCATCTTATAACCAGTAAAATCAATCAGAAATCATAATTTCCATTAATATTGGATCAATATTATTAATTAAGGAACGCTATATATAATTTGCACAAATCGTTTTAATAATATCATACAGTTAAATATGTTCACAAATCACATGTCGTCCATCCATTAAGAAGATAATTATACATAAATGTAATTTATATATGTATATCGAGTAAAGGTATAAATAATTAGTTGTTACATTTACCTTTATGTAATTTGTTCCTTTAATCAGTATGTAATCTAATAGCTTGAGAAGAAGTCACGTGTTCAAATATGGTTATAACTAGGGTTATTTATGCCGGATATATATATACATCTTTATCTTATTTGTAACCCGTAGAAAAATAGAGAGAGCATTCGGCAAAGAAAAAGAGGCGATTTCTTGGTTTGATTCTAGGGCATTGTATTGAGAGAAAAGTTGAGAGAAACTTGTACAAGAGAGGAAGATTGAGTTGTTGATGCTTGAATCGAAGCTTTGTAATATACGATTGATCAATAAAGAAGACCTCTGAGCTACTTTCCATTGTGGATGTAGATTCATTAGGGATCGAACCACGTAAATACTTGTGTATTCTTTTCTTGTTTTCTTACTGATTTTGTTTTTGGTTTTGACGTGTTTTATTTCTTTTCTTTTATACTAATCTTGGTTGAGAGTTGTTTGGAGCAAATCTAGGATTTGCAGAAATCCAACAAGTTTTTTATTTTCCTTTATTTTTCTTTCCCTTATTAGAAGTTTTTTAAGGTTTTACCCGAGCCACTAGACCCTCTCCACCTTCTGGTTTGGACTCACTTTTTCCTTGTAATTCTCTAGCATGTAAAATGGACTAGACTTCATCCAGTGTTAAACTCTCTTGACCATACATGATGGTTTCTTTGAGATTGCCATATGAATTATCCAAAGAACTAAGTAACATAATAGCTTGGTCCTTATCCTTAATAGTGATGTCTATATTGGTAAGATCTAAAATAGTTTTGTTAAAATCATCAAGATGATCTTCCAATGACACCCCTGGATTCATTTTGAAAGTGTATAATTTGATCTTTTTGTGGAGACGGTTTGCCATAGACTTGGTCATATAGAGGGACTCTAGTTTTAATCAAATCTCTACTGCCGTTTCTTTACTAACACTATGTACCTCTCTAAGAACCTTATCACCCAACGACAGTATAATGGCACTATGTGCCTTTTATAAAATTTCGGGTTTTACTTTCTCGGAGGAACTAGCATTTTCATTAGTGGATATAGCGATGGCCTTCTTGTCTCCAAGGAGTGCGTCTTGGAGACCGTTCTACACCAGCAAGGCCTTTATTTTGATTCGCCATAGGCCGAAGTCATTTTTTCCCGTGAATTTCTCCACATCGAACATGGTTGATTCCGTCTCAACCTGGCTCTAATATCACTTATTGGATTTCTGCAAACCCTAGATTTGCTCCAAACAACTCTCAACCAAGATCGGTGAAAAAGAAAAGAAATAAAACACGTCAAAATCGAAAACAAAAGTAGAAAGAAAACAAGAAAAGAATAGGCTAGTATATACGTGGTTCGATCCCTAATAGATCTACATCCACCGTGAGAACTAGCTCAGAGAGGGAATTGATTGGCTGAGGAGGGAAGCTGCCTGGTTAGGAAAGAGTAAAGGTGTAAATAATTAAAAGTTACACATTTACTCCTAATGGATCCCACCGTGGACGTAGGTCCATTAGAAATCGAACCACGTAAATACTTGTGTATTTTTTTCTTGTTTTTTTTTTATTTTGTTTTCGATTTTGACGTGTTTTATTTCTTTTCTTTTACACTGATCTAGGTTGAGAGTTGTTTGGAGCAAATCTAGGGTTTGTAAAAATCCAACAATGTATTTATATACTAGTTAATGATACAACATGCAAGGTACACTTTTTCAGTTATGAAAGAAAATCTAGAAATAATATTTAGAAATAATAAATAAAATGTGATTGAAAATAAGATAATATTGTAGAGTAGCATAAAGACTTGGTAAAAACATCTAAAAGTTGTTGAAATGAATAGCAATGGGTTAATGAATAAGGTGGTACAGAGTGGCATCTAAAAAACAGTTTTTTTTTTTTTACTTTTTTTATTTTTTATTTCTAGCTTGTCCAAAACATTTAATTTAAAAAAATTATTTGCACTGAAAAGAATTAAAATATCACGCCGAAATGTAAAAAATTATCTACTTGTGCAACGTATAAAAGGAGGGCAATAATAATATTATATTATACAATAAAAAATAAATTTTATCATTTGAAATCTTAGAATGTTATGCACTAAAATATGCACTAAAATAGTCCATTTTAAGAGATAAAAGATAAAAAATAGAAAATCTCAAAATTAATAATCTTTACATTTAATAGTCAAAGATTTGCCCAAAATCATCTTGTCATCATTAATATTGACACAATTCAAAATTGGAAACTGCTGAACTATCATCCAATAATTTTCTAAAACTATCTTGCCACATATTCAGTCCACATAGCATCATAGATTCGACGTTTGAACATGTATTTTATTTAAGGGTGGTTCTATACAACCTCCTCAATTTCTATATATCACTATTATTTAATTTTTTAATATTTTTTAATATTTTTATTTAAATTTGTTCTTTTTAAAATAATTTTATTTTTTTATTCATTATTCATATATTAAGTATTTAATAAAAATAAAAAAAATAAAATATAATGTATGGAAATTGTGTGAATAGTAGGAGGTTGTATAGATTTTTTCTTTATTTAATGATTAGAAAGATTCATAAAATCACCTATAGACACTCAATCAAATGGTCAGCGAAACGACATTCAACCCTAGGATTGAAAAACGATAAGTCAGGACTAGAGAAATCGACCACACCAGTCGTTAAGTCCGGACCAAACCAAGACTGAGATTGATCGGTCTTAGTCTCGGTCTATATTTTTTAGAGGATCGAAAAGTTTCGGTCTGGTCTCGATCTAAATTTTTTTCACCCTGAATCAGATCACCAAATGAAAAATAAAAATATATTATTTATATAATAATTGTACAATTTATTATGTAATTTTCATCTAATCTATCACCGCTAACAATATAAAAATCTAAATATGTTATTAACAAATTAATATTCTATCAATTAACTAATATATAAAATTAATTAACTACATATATGTAATTATATAAACTAATAATATATTTATCATCTAATTTATTATTAGTGACCATATAAAATACTTTTTATTAAGTTAGTTACATAATCCACATTAATAAGTCACTTAATTTTAATTTAATATTTTAAAAAATTATTAATTGATTTTTTTTTAAAAAGAAAATAATTGGGCTGGACTGGATCGGACAGATATCTACCGGTCTAATTTGGTCTAGGAAAAATGATCATCCCTAGATCGGGTCGAACCTGACCGAACCGAATCGTTTTCACTCTTACTCAATTCATCATCAAGGAAACACGACCATGTATAAGATATAACAATAATTTTGAGGAAAATAAAAAATTTCATTTTCTAAGAACAACCACTACACTCAACACAGTCAAAGAAAGAACACTTAAATTTATTGTCATGCAAATACAGCTATGTAAAAAAATGTAACAATAAGTTTGAGGAGAAAATAAATTTTATTTCCTAAGATCAGCCACTACACTCAATCAAACAATCAAGGAAGAACATTTAATCCATTATCAAGCAAACACAACTATGTAAAAAGATTAACAATAAATTTGAAGAGAAAATAAGTTTTCATTTCCTAAGAACAACCACTACAATATGTGACATCCATGAGTCATTAGAAGATAACTCCTAAACCAAATGCTTATATGATTTTACATTGATTTTAACCACAGGAACAACCTGAAATTATACAATAATAATATACACTATAGGCAGCTGGATAGAAAGACTTATTGTAATGTGAATGATTTTGTAAATAGACAAACCTGAAAATTCATATGAAAAATCATTTTTAATAATAAATTATTATTTTTTTAAAGAGAGTACACATAATTTGTACATTTTAAAATTATATCTAATTTTATTTAGTATATATATATATATAATATAAGTTTATTTTAATTTAATTCCTCCTCTTGTTGCCGAAAATATAAAAAATAAGAAAACTTTTCTCGTTGCAATACAATATAACGTGGTCCACAACTTGGAGAAGCGGAAGATGGCGTGTATTTTTTAAAGGAGTAAAAAAATTAAAATAATGATATCATGATAATTAAAAGAAGGAAAATGCTAAATTTATTTAACAAATATTTATAAAAAAGTAAATTTTTTTTTTTTACATATTAAACATGATGAAATTCAAAATTCAAAATTTGAATTTAAAAAGAAAATTAACTAAATAAATAAAAGTGTAAGTAAAATTTTAAATACATGTAACACTACTCTTAAAAAAATAACGATAGGTCATCAATAATTCTTGACCATAAAAACAATCAAACAAACAAATTTTCGTTTGGATTTGGAGATGAAATGAGATGAAATGAGTTTAGTTTATTTTTTAATATTATTATTATTTTGAAATTTGAAAAAAATATATTAAGATTTGAAAAAGATGTATTGAAATTTGAAAAAGATGTATAGAAATTTATATTTTATATAAAAAATTATAAAAATATAATAATAAAATAAAGATGAGTTGAGAAGAATTCTCAATCCAAATCGGACTCAACGTTATTGCAAAATCTAGAGTCACAAAATCTAGAGCCAATCTTCAATTAGACAAATCATTAAATAAGGGTAGAA
Source organism: Platycarya longipes (assembly GCA_036559045.1). Lineage (NCBI taxonomy): Eukaryota > Viridiplantae > Streptophyta > Magnoliopsida > Fagales > Juglandaceae > Platycarya > Platycarya longipes. The sequence goes on from CM071801.1 coordinate 33,676,930, forward strand.
ATGTAAATAAGAGAATTATAGAGGAGCAGAAGTCAAAAGCAAAGATTCCCTAAAAAGAACTACTCATTTATAATTAGGCTCTTTCATAATAGTAGGAGATATAAACGCGCACGCATGCTAGCAATGACAATGAGAAAGATGTGTAATACTTTTTTTTCCACAAACAAAAGTAATATATTTATAAGGTAACACATAGTTCAAGTTTATATAAAAGGTAGATCTTTTCCACTATGAAAATTTAGAAAAGGGTGAGGTAATTGGATTAGGAGAATGTCTCCAAAAGCTTGCATTTTTGTCACCCATTGCACAAAGTTATGCGTACATCAATTGATGGATCGATGAATTTTTATGGCATTCCATTCTATGATCATGTGAAGGTAATGTTTGATATCTATGATGATGAGGCTGATATTCCAGTCTTGTGCCTCTGTATTGGCATTGATGGTTTCAATAGCAATGCTTGAGTCACCTTCTATAAAACTTTTGTCAATCTTCCTGCTTTGGGTTTCTTTAATTGCCATCAGAATTGCCGCTGCTTTGCCTACATTTGGGTTGACACTGGTGATGAAATGTATTTTTGCAAAAGTGGTCTCACCCAATTTGTTCCAACAAAGGGTTGCCAGGATACTTCCTTGCTGTTTGACAACTACATCAAATCTGATGAAGAAGAAGTATGGTGGGTAGTGAGCTTGAATGGTTTTTGGCTTCTTGCTTTTAGTTTGCCAAGCTCTAACACATTGCTAATGAGTTTTCTGAACTGAATTTGCAAAGGAGATAGGATCCACTGTGGCCTTGTTATGCACCTTGTTGTTCCTGATGAACCAAATGTTGTCCATGGCCAAAGTTGCAAAGATTTGAAAAATTATGATGATCTTCTTCCGAAATATTCAAATAACTTGAGGGATTAATATTATTTTTAATCCAAGTAGAGAATGATTGGCTTGCAAAGACAGAATTGTCAATAGGCCATTTTGAAAGTCTCCACAAAATTTTTGCACATGTACAATTGAAAAACAAGTGATTGATGGATTCAAACTCCATATTACACATGGAACATTTAAGATTTTCCTCCTCCAAGGGTATGATATTGTTTATGAGAATTTTAGTTGGGAGGATATTATGGGTAGCCTTCCAAAGAATAAGTTTGAGTCTGTCTTGAATTTTGATTTTCCAGATTTTTTTTCCAAATGGTTGAATCTTGAGCGTCAATAGTTTGATTCCTAGCCAATGTTGTATAAGCAGATTTAACAAATAGTTTTCAAAACAATGGTGGATCCATTTGATTTTATCCAGAATGTTTTGGAAATTATGATTGGATAAAGGAATTTTTAGAATGTTTATGACTGTCTCCTCATTGAAAAGGGTGTTGAGTAGAAGTGTGTTCCATCTTATGATTTTTGATTGTGGACAATGTTGTTGAATTGGATTTAGGGTTGGAAGTGCAAAAGTTGAGGTTAATTTTCTAATCGTTAAGTTTTAGAGATTAGAGATTTGTTTTGATATTTTGGGGTGATTTTATATAGAATTTGCGTACTTTTTTTGATATTTGGGGGTTTTATTATATGACTCATTTAGAACATGATTTGTTTATTTGGGCATTTGTTGCTTACTTGCTTGATGTTGAGGATTGATTCTGGTATTCTGTCTGCACGATTATCGTTTGAACAAAACTATTCACATTTGAACGAAGGTGAGGCCCGTTTGACGTGAAAATTTACGTTTGAACGGAACTCATACATATAGCATACCATTGTTAATAATATATATTGTTTGTTAATAATATTTTTTCTTATTATTAATATTGTGGCTTATTGTATTATTATAGTTGGATGTTAAACTTAATTTAATGCTACATTAAACTTTAGACCCATTCGAGAGTTGTGGTCAATTATTCTCTTAAAGAATGATTGGGTACAACTCTTGAATTATCCAAAATAGACATTTTGGGTTTCTATCATCTATATGGCAAATATATTCAATCAATGCTCTTATGTTAGGTTATAAAATTTTGGTGTGCATTTCCTTACATTTTATGGGTATACAGTATCACGACTAGTATATTTGGAGAATTGTAGGAAAAATGCTGTCGAAATTTTACTGACATTAGAGTTTTAGACAGAGTATATATACGATATAGATGATAGTATCTCGAATGAAATATGACTAACTATCTTATCAAAGCAGTTCCATGAGGATATTAATTATAGTATTATTGATGATGTTTATGGAATGAATTAGGTTTTTTTAATATACAGTGGACAGATAACGAAAATACAATGGACAAAAGTTGGATGCTATTGGATGATAAACTTGGGCGAGACTATAAGAAGTATGCACGGGGATGAATTTTTTCATAGAGTTTGCGAAAGATTGTGCTGACAGTCAGGCTTTTATAAGATGTCCATGCAAGAACTTGAGTTATTTAAACATAATAGAAGTGGAGTCCTATTTGTTCGTTAATGGGATAGATTCTAAGTACTCGCACTGGGTTCTACATGGCGAATCATCTCCTACAGGAGTTAGATTTGGGAGTCATTCCAATCGGATAGAGGAAATTGATGTTGAGATTGATATCAACGATACAAATATGACCATTTCTGATGATAGTGATGATAATGGAGAGGATATGACTGAAATGTTAGGGGATATTGGCGCAAACATGCTTGGAGTTTGAGATGGAGAAGGAACATCTTCACAATCTTTTGAGGGAAACGAGAACTTTGCAAGATTGTGGGATGATGCACAACGACAATTGTATGCAGGGTGTACTCGTCATAGCAAGTTGTCATTTACAGTGAGGTTGCTACATATCAAGTCAATGCTACTTTAGTTATTTAAAGAGGTTCTATTGCAAGATAACATGGTGCCTTATAATTTTTGTGAGGCGAAGAACTTGAAACGGGGATTGGGATTTGATTATAATATTATCCACATCTGTAAGAATGATTGTGTACTCTTTTGGGAACAACATGCAGAATTTGATTCATGTCCAATGTGCCACGAGTCAAGATGGACACCAGATAAGCATAATGTATTAAATAAAGTGTTGAGATATTTTTCGTTGATCCCTCGACTTCAACGGTTGTTTACTTCTCAAGTGACTGTGAATGATATGACTTGGCATAATATAGAAAGATTTTAAAATGATAAATCCTTCTCCCATCCGACATATTTCTTACAATGGAAAAATTTTAATAGGGAGTATCCATGATTTGCCGAAGAGCCTCAGAACATAAGCATCGGGTTAGCAACTGATGGTTTTAATCCATTCAGCAATATGAGTACTTCTTATAGTACGTGGCCTATGATATTAATGCCTTATAATTTGACACATTGGAAGTGTATGAAAGACCCTTATTTCATGATGGCTCTATTGATCTTAGGGCCGAGCTCACCAAGAAATGACATAGACGTATATCTATAACTATTGATAGCAGAGTTGAAAAAGTTGAGAGAACCGAATGTGACTACGTATGATGCGGCCTTGTCGGGAGAATTCAGGATGCATGTCGCAGTCTTGTAGACAATAAATGAATTTGTCTGGGTGGAGCACAAAATGTAAATTAGATTATCCTATTTGCAACAAAGATACACAGTCTCAGAGATTAACAAATGGATGAAAATTATGTTTCATGGTTCATTGTGAATATTTACCTAATAATCATAGATGGCGTTCAAATTGTGCAATGTTTGATGGAAAAATTGAACATAGGTCATCATCGCCAACACTGTCTGGCGATGATATTCTTGCACAACTACTTGAAGTTCCTATAAATAGATTTGAGAGGGACGCACGAGGGCGAAAGAGGAAACGAGATGCAGTAGAATTCAATTAAATAAAAAAAGTATTTTTTTTGAGTTGCCATACTGGTCTACGTTGACACTTCACCATAATCTAGATGTTATGCACATTGAAAAAAGAGTAGTGCTGGGTGCAAACAGGCCTACACGCACACCTACTCATATGAACAGTATTTTCACTGTTCATGTGAACAGTGAAAACACTGTTTATGTGAGTGGGTGTGCACGCAGGCTTGCTTGCACATAGATTTTTTCTTGAAAAAAAGATATATGTGAAAATATTTTGGGTACTTTGATGTCAATGGAAGGGAAGACAAAAGATACAATTAACTCTCGTAAAGATGTAAAGGAGTTGGGAATAAGACTGAAGTTGCATTTACAAAATAATAGGTCTCGAGCCTACATGTTTCTTGGATGGTATACATTATCAAGTGATGAGAGAGAGAAATTTTGTGATTGGTTTTTGTCAATCAAATTACCTGATGGGTATGCTTCAAACATGTCAATATGTGTGCGAACACATGATTGGAAGATAACTGATCTTAAAAGTCATGACTGTTATGTATTTTTATAGCATTTGTTGGAAATTGGTGTGCGTGGAAAGCTTACTCGAGATGTTCATATAGCTCTCACAGATTTAGAGGCATTTTTCAGAGGAATTTATAATAGGGCGTTACAAGTTGACGCATTATTAAAAATGGAAGCCGACATCGCAGTGATATTGTGCAAACTAGAAGGTTTGCACCCGCCTTCCTTCTGTGATATAATGGTTTATTTGGCTGTTCACCTACCTCGTGAGGTTTTAGTTGCTAGCCTAGTTCAATATAAATGGATGTATCCTATTGAACGATTTTTAAGAAAACTCAAGCGAAATGTGAGAAATAAAGCTCGTCTAGAAAGTTTGATTGCAGAGTCCTATATTGATAACCAATGTATTTTCGTGGGATTGATACCATATTTACGAGATCAGATCGAAATTATGAAGGTGAACAAATGGGTGTCTCATCATTGTTTTCAGTATTCTCCCAAATTATACGTCCAATGGGCGCATAGAGGGGCTACGACTTGTGTGGATGAGATTTTGATAAAGTTCGATAGTATATCTTGAATAACTGTGCAAAATTAAGTATTACTTGAGGTTAATAATGAATTTACATATCAATCAAATACTTAAGGTTAGTATTTTCATAAAAATTCATATATAACATGAAAATGCGCAATGAACATTTACTACTACTTAACTCTGGTGGTGTAGCTGACATACAAAAGAAACATGAAGAGGAGTTTGCGTCGTGGTTTGAGCATACGATATTATTAAAAAATTAATATGGATTCTATTGATATTTAATATTATACTAAATATATTTATTGATGTAGGTTTTATCAAAACATGCTAAAAATTTCAAAAAGATCTCACCAAAACTTTATGCACTGGCATGTCGTTTGGATAAGAGGGCTATCCAATATTTGGGATGTTTGGTGCGTAGATATAGATTTCATACACGTGGTAAAGAACGATATAAAAAAACTCAAAATTTTGAGGTTGTATTCGAAGGGAGCCATTGGGATGATAACATTTACTTTTACAAAGTTGTAGAAAATATTATAGAGTTAAAGTATGTGGGGGGTTATATTACTTGGTTGTTTAGATGTACTTGGTGGGATGTTTCAAATTCTAGGTTGGGAGTGCGTAAAGATAAAAATTTTGTCAATATGAATACATCTCGGACCTAGTACGAGGACGATTATTTCATTCTCGCCTACCAAGCAAATCAAGTTTTTTATTTAGATGATCCGAAATACGGAAACTTATGGCAAGTGGTGGAGAAGTTTGCACTAAGAAATGTATATGATTATATTTCAGAGGCAGACAAACCATATGAGGAATTTGATGGTGCAACAAATGAAGAAACATATCAAGAAAACAAACCAAAGACCAATCTATTTGTTGACCTAAGTCAATATGACATAGTCCCACTTCGTAGAGAAGACGTTGCACCAAAAATGATTGAGGGCGGAATGTCAAAAGACCATGAATCTACTAGCGTGTTTAGTGAGAATGAAGAGGACTAGTCCAGCAAAACTAATAGTGAATAAATTAAAATATCTATGTAAGTATAAATTTTATAAATATTCATAACATTTATATGGTGATATATTTAATTTATTACAATTTCAAATGGATATGTCTCCTAAACGTAAAGTAGTTTGTGCACCATCCTCACTCCTACCCATTATCGACTCCCCTGCACGTGATTCACTAAGCAACAATAATGGGCCAGCATTACTAGACTCAACGCCAAGTATTTTGTCAAATTATGGTATTTAACACATGAGTTAATATATATTAACCAAATTATATACATCTGTTCAAATTGCTTTACATTTAGTTGTATGCCAGTGCCGAGGGCAAGATATTACAAGGGGTGTCTGCATAAAAAAGTTAGAAAAATGGATAAAATTAAAGTTGATATATTATTGGGTCACACAGGTGGGTACAATGATTCACAAGCATGATTTTCTACTTATGTTAGTGCCCTCACTCGCACTTATGCTCCGATGTTAGCAGCCTACTGGGTTAACATTCTCGAATATGTGAAAGATTACATAAAAAATCGTTGCATGGTAATGAGTTACATTCGAAAAAACTAAGTATAAATTAAATTTAAAACTAATTGTATTTCTACTAATTACTTATAATTTTTTTTAAGGATGAGTTTAAAACATCGAAAAGCGGTTGAGGAACTGATGTCAAGTGCATTTCGGAGGTACAAAGGTCGGTGCCATGCATATTTTGAGAATTTCAACACTTATGTAGAGGTGTGCCAAAATCCATTTTAAGCAATAACACCAGCTGAGTGGGAGAATGTTTGTGATCTGTTTGAACATATTGCTTATAAGGTAATATCGTATTTTTCTTCTTTTTTTTTAATAGAAAATGATAGATGTATTAGATTTTGAAACTTATAATCTAATTTTTTTTAGCAATGAAATGTTGTGAACAAAGCAAATAGATCAAATTTAAAGATACATCATTGTGCTAATTCTCGATCTTTTTATCGTTTGCACAAAAAAATGGTTAGTGCTACTAGTTTCGATCTCATATTAAAGTATACATTTCTCTCATTCAAGTTCTAATATAGTCTTTATTTTGCAACAAGCTGAAAATTTTGGTGACTTTGATCTAACTCATTTATATGCTAAAGCATATAAAGATTGTGATGGTATTTGGACCAGTCCCAAAATTGAGCCAAGTTATGTAAGTTTAAGTATATTAAGTCAAGTTTAATACAATATTCTTATTATTTATACTAACTTTAATTATTTTTTTTGTAGGAAAATATGAAATCTCTAAAGGACACTGCTGCAGATCCATTCGATTAATCGTTTGTCAACAATGCTCAGATCTAGGGCTGAACATAAAAGCCGATACCCGACTCGACCCGATTAGCCGCTTATGTTCCGACCCAAAATTCCGACCCGCTGTCGGTTGAATCGGGTAATGAGGAATACCCGTTACCGATTAAAACCTATTTTTGTTTTTGATTTTCTTTCAAAACCTAATCACCCCCGATTTAAAATTGGAACCCAAGCCCCCAGCTCTAGTGGCAACTGTTGAAGACTATTGACGACTATTGCAGACCATCGGTGACCATCGACAACCTTCCCATCGGCAACCATCGAAGACTATCAAGCATCGGTGACCATCGACAACCATTGACGACCATAGGCAGCGCAATTTCAAGAAGGTGAACGACATCAACGAAAGTTGCCGAAAAAATAAAAAGATGAAATCATCTTCTCCAAAGACTTGTGTCCATCACCGAATTAAGTTAATCGAGTTTGATTAATCGATTTTGGTTAATCGAGTTCTTCCTATCGACGAAGGTTCACTTCTTATATCAAGGGTTTTCTCTTTTACTTTTCTAAAATTCGGTTATTAGGGTTTGGTGTTCTTGAATTCTGGAATTGAAGCTCGTATTCTTGGATTCTGCCGATCGGGCTAGGGTTTGGTGTTCTTGGGTTATGATTTTAGGTTTGGTGTTCTTGGATTTTTTTTTTTATATTTGATTATATCTTTACGTATTGTGCTGTGTTGGATTCCGTTAAACCGTCCGAATTTCAGGCTGTGATAACCAAATTACACCATCAACAAAGTGTTTGTGAGAAAATGCAACCCCCCTTCGAATTCCAGGCGTCAATAACCCAAAAACAAATATCGGGTAATCGGACGAGCGGTTAACGGAAGAACGAAATTGCACCAGAATTGGGTCGGGTCGGAGTACAACCCTACTCAGATCCTATATGAAGTTTTTGGATCACGTTCTGGATATTTGAGGGGCTTAAGGGGTTGTGTGAAGTCATTCTCCAATTCATCATTCTCTTCTAAGGCTAAATCCAATGAAGATAAGACTAAGAAGTTAGAGGCAGCACAATTTAAAATAGAATGATTGAGGTCTAAGGAATAAGAATTGCTGACTAGATTAGATAAAACAGCGGATTTAGAGACAATAATAGAAGAGAGATTGGAGACAAAGATCCGAGTAATGTTTGAAGAATGACAGAGGATGTCTCAAAATGTTAAGCCACCACCACGATCTTAAAACTTATTTTTTATATTAATTGTACATTTATTATTCTGTTTAACAACAATATTTGAACAAATTTGATATATAAATTATATTTTTATTATAATAGTAATGCATTTTTTAATTAAATGTGAATATGTGTAGCAGCACTGTTTGAACAGAAAAAATATGTTCGAATGGTACATTACGATTTAAAAAATCGTTCGAACAAAAAAGTGTCCATTCGAACAAGAATAATTCTAATAAATTTATTCGTTTGATTAGAGAATATCCGTTCGAACGCTTACCTTGTTCGGACTAAGCAATTTGTTCGAACCAAATATTTTTCCATTCAAACAATGAGTGTTAGTTCGGACAACTAAAATTTTAGTTTGAACGGCCCAGTTTCTAAGATATTTTTTTTTTTTGTCTCTAATAAAAAAATCTGTACGAACGGATCTGGATGAACAAGTGAGATTTTGTCTCTAAAAATTATTTTTAGGAATGAAATTCAATTTTCATTCCTAAAAACTTTTTGAGATGGGTTTTTTGAGACAAATTTGAGATAAAATTTTTTTTATCTCTCAAGATTTTTTGGGATGAAAAATAAATTTTTTGACATAAAATAATTTGTCTCAAAAAATTCATTCTAAGCGGTTACAATATGCTAATTAGATTTCATCAATCACGCTGCTATAAAAATCTAATTGGGAACGCAGCCGCAGGCATGCCCATGAGGCGCATGAAAGCAAACTATTGACCGAAAAGAACAAATGTTAGGCGAAAATGTGTCGTTGATATAATAAGATGCCGTGGGACAAATTAATTCCCAAAAGAGAAAAAAAAGAAAAAGAAAGAAGATCATGTTAGGCCAAAGTGATATTACATATTAATATTTATTTATTTCACTATCTTAAAAGTAGTACTGTGTCTAGAAATCGTTAATATTTGAACTTTTTAAGGATTTAGGTTCGGTTTGGACGGTTAACTTATTTTATTTTATTTTAAATTTATTATTATATTTTTCAAATTTTTATATAAAATATAATTTTAATTTTTTAAATTCCAATTTAATTTTTTTAAATTTTAAATAATAATAATAATATTTTATTTAAATTTTAAAATTTATCTCATCTCAATTCCAAATTCAAATCGTGCCTTAGTGATCATAACCAGCAAAATGGATCAGAAATCATATTTCCTTTAATATTGGATCAATATTATTAATTAATGAACGTTATATATATAATTTGCACAAATCGTTTCAATAAATCATAAAGTTAAATATGTTCAGCAAATCATGTTGTCCATCCATTAAGAAGATAAGAATACAAATTATATATATATATATATATATATATATATATATATAAACACGCATGCTAGCAATGACCATAAGAAGGATGTGTAATACCGAATATAATTATAAATTCTGCAAACGTTGTGCATTCTTTTTTAAAAAATAGAATCTATTATTAAGGAATTAATTTTCTCATCAAAATCTCATATTTACTGAATTTTTAAAAATTAATTAGCGGCAATACTTGTGCCATCGATATCTACCTGAGTTATGCTATAAAAAACCTCACACCCAACACGCCAAAGTATAAAATAAAAATAAATAAATAAATAAAATCACATTTTTAAGTGAATCTTCACAGGATATAAAACTTCTTTTTAAAAATTTTTTATCTACAAATATCATTATATAAATATATACACACAAGTTGAAAGAGGAAGTACTAAACGAATATGATATAAAAATACCCACAATTGCTAGACTAATCTTGGCTTAGACTTGAAGTTTCATAACAAACTACCATCTTGTACTCACAAAAAGATTATATATAAATAATTATACAAATTAATTGACGTGGTTTCATATAATTTATTAGATCTATTTTATAATAAAAAATAATTTTATAATCTAAAAAATTACAAATCATGATACGTTAGTTTATATAATTATTTTTATATAATTTATTTATAGTTAGAATATTTTCTTGAGAATTAATGAGAAACAGCAAGACGCGCGTCCGTGGACCAACTTGTGCCGCGCACTCAACTTCTACACAAGAAAGCAAGCTCATGTGATGATCACGACGAGCGGCCTGCCTGACGTTTGAGTGACCACAAGTTTTGTGGCAAGTCAGTTGAGCGCATAGCTTTACCATTAATTACATGGAAGAACGAGTCATTGCCTGGAAAAGTCCACGCTTGAATTCTTGACCCTTTCAAGAATTGTATCTGCTCGATTCCAGCCCCCAAACCTCATCTAGCTATATATAAAGGCCAGATCGCAGACCAACGAATCCAATACAAACTGATCCTAAAAATCTCCTTTTTAACATTCTAGTTCCTTCATCCTCATTCCTCTAAAAATCTACGTACGTTAACATTTGTTTGATCTTCAAATTAGAAAAGCCTCGTTGAGCTTGCTCAATCCCAATACTCTTCAAGCTTTTGAAGATATCATGTCCATGTCCATGGCGGATGATGGTCAAGATCAGATGCAGAGGCCTGAAGGGTATCCATCAGGTGAAGAAATTGAAGCCTCTACAAGCTATTCAGAATCAAGCATGAGTACCCGAAATTGGCCTTTTTTTGATACCTCCAATGATCTATCACTGTTGGAATGTGGTCTTCTGCAGAGAGATACGGAAGAGTTCGTTTGTGGGATTAACTGTAATGGGTTTGATCAAGAAAAGCTTGGAACATCATTATTAATGGATCCTAGGTTGGTTTCAGTGTTGGAATATTTCAGGGGTCTCTTCGTTCAAAAACGGGAAGTTTTTATGAACATATTTCCGGAGCTAGTTCAGCACGAAGTTGTGAAGTTGCTTGAGAAATTTGAGACAGTGATTGCCCAAGCGAAAAGGGATCGAATGAGAGCTCGGGTGTTGCAGAGGAGTTTGAGCATTGACTCGCCCAGACCAATGTCTGTTGGAGGAGATCTAGATTCGACATCAAAGCTCGACTATTTCAAGATACGCACTGTTTACACTGATGGAGGTGCTCCACAAGGTGATGATCATCAAGGCACCCAAGGCAAATAGCTAGCTTAGGTCACTAAACTCCTGATGACAAAAAATAAAAATATTTGAGGCTCCATGAATCAATTATATGGCCGCCGCTTCGATCTACATGTAATTTAATACCAAAATGTAACAATTAATTCTTTATTGGTTAATTAATTTGAATATTATTATAAAAAATACATTAATTAGAAAGTGATTATACAAAGTATTTTTTTATAACTTGATATGATTTGTCAGATTATAAAATTATTTTTATTATAAAATAGGTTTAACGGATCAGATAAAGCCACACAATCAATTTATGAGATTGTTTATATATATATATATATATTGTAAATGTATAAATTCTAATCTAGTATAGAAATTGGACTGAATCGGACCAGAATTGGCAAAATTAGTACTATTAATTTTATGGGATAACCGGTGTATAATCGATTTTAAAAAATACAAAACTAGTAGTACTGGTTCGATTCTAAATTTTTTCTAAAACCAGACCGGTTACACCCCTACCATCCACTAGCTAACTAGATGACTTTACTAGACAATGTACTGCCCTATTGCAACATCTTCTTACAAAGGAAATTTCCCAGTTAATAAAAGAAAACAAAAATAGATATCTTGGAGAATTAAACCTATACAATTATTTCTAACATTTTTACAAAGTATTTCCTTGACAATCTGATGGCTGTCTCCTTCCAGTAACACTGGGTCTAGGTTTAACTCTTTAGCAAACAAAACTGCCTTCTCTGCACCCAACGCCTTTGCCAACAAGGGATCCATGAAAGTTAATTTAGCCACTTTCTTCATAGCCATGGTATTGCCATTGGAATCCTTCACTATAATTCCAATCCCTACTATACTCCTGTCTTTAGACAAAGTTGCATCCCAATTGATTTTCCAAGTACCCTTTAGTGGAGAAGACTAAATGGAATTATGATTTTGTCGTTGTTGTACCCTCTAGTCAATTACTATCTGAGCTTGTTGAAACTCCTCTAGATCTTGGCAAGCTGAAAAAAGAACTTGGTTAGGATGTATGCAGATGTCTGCAAAAATTACTTTGTTCCTCTTGATCCATATATTCCTGGCAGTAGTTGAAAACATCTCAATTAACTCTTGACCACATGTATCAGTAATACATTTAAACAAATTCAAGAAACTGCCACTCATATCAGATCTGTTTTGTATTCGTGTATGACTTTGACTCTATACATCTTTAGCAGCATCACATTGCCAAAGTATATGAATGGTAGTTTCCTCCTCCCTCTTGCAAAAAGGACTCATGGGAGAGTCAATGATTCTTCTTTTCACTAAGTTGGTCTTAGTAGGGAGGGCTTCATGGCATACTTTCCAAATAAAAATTTTGGTGACGTTCGAAACACTCATTTTCTAGATTTTCGCCCATTTTGCCCTGTTTGTAATAGGCATGGAAGGTTGGCCTCTCTCATTTTCAATGAGTTCCTTATGCTTATGATAAGCACTTTTGATAGTGAAGTTACCATTATTAGTACCAGCCATATCATTTTGTCTCTAACATCCCGAAAACTCAGGGGAATTTTACTAATAATATCACTATCTCCTCTTGAAATTCTTGTGACAGAATCTTCATTTTCCACTATCATGTTTCCCAATTGATCAATTCATGGGCCCGAGCCTTTTCCCCCAACAGAGTGATACTAGAATTAATTTTGTAGCTATTCGGCTTGGGCAACCACCTACTCTTCCATACACTAATCTCCTTGCCATCACCTGTCCTCCACATGGAGCCTTTTTCAATTAAACTTCTTGTAGCGCACATGCTTCTCCATATCATAGAAGGTCTTCCTCCAATTTGGGCATTGAGGAAATCAGTTTGGGGGAAGTATTTGGACTTTAGTACCTGAGCAACTAGAGAATTTGGGTTTTGCATAACTCTCCAACCCTGTTTAGCTAAAAGGGATTGGTTGAAACTTTCAACGTCCCTAAACCCGAGCCCTCCCATTTGTTTGAATTTTCCCATCTTTATTCAGGCCACCCAATGTGTTTTTCTATCATTACTCATGTAACTCCACCAAAACTTGCTCATAAAACTATTCATATCTTTCACCAGAGTTTTAGGGAGTTTAAATAAGCTCATAGTATAAGTAGGTATTGCTTGAACTACAGCCTTTAGCAGAATATCTTTCCTTGCTTGAGTCAAGAGTTTAGTTTTCCAATTGCTGATTTTTGCTCGGATCCTATCCAAAATATCTTTTAAAGTTTTCTTTTTAAATCTTCCAACCAAAGTTGGCAGTTCTAAATATTTTTCATAGGAAGAGGTAGCTCTACTTCCCGCTATACTCAGAATGTATTTTTTAGTATTATTTTTAGTGTTTGCACTGAAAAAATGAAAGTTTTGGCCATGTTAACTTGTTGCCTTGAAGCCTTCTCATACTGATTCAGAATATGATTAACATTAGCCCACTCTTTAACATTAGCCCACTTTTCATAGAAAAGTAAACTATCGTCTGCAAAAAATAAGTGGCTCACACTAATGCTGCCTCTGCTAATACGATATCCATGTATCAGTTGATTGCTCTCAGCTTGCTTAATCATAGAACTGAGCACCTCAGCCACAAAAAGGAAAAGATAGGAGAAAGTGGATCTTCCTGTCTTACTCCTCTAGAAGGAGTTAAAATGCTCTGTGGATAGCCATTAATTAATAGGGAGTATGTAGTAGAGGTGACACACTGCATGACCAGATTTACCCATTCCATTTTAAATCCCAGCTTAATCAACACTTTCCTCAGAAAATTTTATTCTACTCTGTCATAGGCCTTGCTCATATCTAACGTGATGGCCATATGTTCTTGTTTCCCTCTCCCCTTATTAATCATAGAGTGAAGAGCCTCAGCTATGATAATATTGTCTTGAATCATTCTTTCTTGGATAAAATTACATTGAGTTGAAGAAATGATTTGGTGAAGGAAAACCTTAATTCTGTTAGCAATAGTTTTTGATATAATTTTATAAAGGACATTGCAAAGAGATATAGGCCTATAATCTGAGACTGTTTTAGGCTGTTTAATCTTGAGAATAAGGACAATATAGGTCTCATTCAAAGAATTCATATTGCCCCCATGATTGAGAAATTTTAAAATAGCTCTAGTAATGTCCCTCCCCACCACCTGCCAATGAGTTTGATAAAAGATAGGAAAAAACCCATCTGGGCTAGGTGCACCCATTGTATTCATTTGAAATAAAGCCTCTTTTACTTCAATTTCCGAATAAGGCCTATTTAAGCTCCTATTCATCTCATCACTGATTTTAGGATGCAAACGGGCAATACAATCATCAATGTATGTAGGATGCTGGGAAGAAAAAAGATTAAGATAGAAATCATTGAATACTTCTGCTATTTCCTAGCTGCCTTTAGCTTTAGTCCGATCCTCCCTTGTGATGTTTTTGATTTCATTAACCCTTTTCCTCTTACTAGCATAGCTGTGAAAGAATTTGGAATTTCTATCCCCATGTTTTAACCAAGCTTGCTTAGCCCTCTGCTGCTATTTAATGTTCTCTTTGTCAAGAGATTTATTAATCTTCCTCTTTAGCTCTTTGATCTCCTCATTATATATCCCTATATTTGTTTGTTGAAGCTCTGCTAGTCTTTGTACATTTTTTTTTTCTGCTTAAAGTCCCTCTTCAGAACATTACTGCTCCAAGCTTCCAGGGATTGTTTACAAATTTTTAACTCTTCTTGCACATACTGAATTTTGATGTTCTGCTCAGTATTCTGGCAGCTCCAATTATTATTGATGATATTTTGACAGCCTTCTTGCATGTTCCAACTAGCCTTATATCTAAAAAATTTAATTCTCCCACCTTCATCAGGTTCCCTCTGATCCCCCTCATTTCTCTATTGCCATTTCATCATAATAGGATTATGATCCGAATTCAAAGTTGCCAGATTATGGAAACTGAAATTTTTGAACCTATCAGTCCATTTGACATTACCCAACACCCTATCTAATCTTTCTTTTGTAAACTGAGTAGCCTCTCTATTGTTACACCATGTGAACTTACTACCAACATACCCCGAATCACTAAGTTCATATTGGTCAATACACATTCTAAACATCTCCGTTTGTTGGAAAGATCTAAGGGCAGCCCCATATTTCTCATCCTGGTATAGAATTTCGTTGAAATCTCCAAAACATATCTAAGGAGTCTCTTGTTCAGGTTTCAATCTACTCAAGTGATCCCAGCTTAGTTTCTTATTGGCTGATTCTGCATAATCGTAAAAACCAGTAACCAAAACACTTTGATAATTCCTAGATTCTTTGAAGTACATGGAGATATGGTGTTGGGAATATGAATGAAGAGAAAAGACCTCCTTACTATCCCATAAAAAAGTAAAACCTCCAATGAGACCAACACTATCCACTACAAAGCAGGATTCAAAACCCAGTTTAATTCTAATCTTCTCTAATATCTTCTTGCCGCATTTAGTCTCAATCAAAAAGACAAAAATGGGGAAACTATTCTTGACTAGCATTTGTAGCTCTCTAATTGTTGAGGGGTTCCTCACTCCCCTACAGTTCCAGGATTGACCTCTCATTGCTCTTGATGGAGCTGCCAAGTAACCTCCACCAAGTTATCATAATCACTTAGTTGTAACATACCCACCTTTCTTCTTGTTTTTTTTTCCTTTACTACTGCACCCCTCATTCTCCCCAGCCTCCTTCTTTCTGGATTCCTGAATGCATTGCTCCATGATTACTTCTTCCTAAAAGCCCACTGCTCTCACCCTTCTTTTTCATGTGGATAGCTTCCTTGTAATGGCCTCCATTTCCTCTATTGTCTCACTTGCTTGAGAGAGATTGTTATTCTGTCTGTTATTATCCTACTCATCAGAACTTCTATCTTATTCTTCTTTCTATGATCTAAGGATTTAGTTCCTTCTCTTCCCTTTATAATCCATTCTTTGAATACAATTCCTTTCTATCTATGGACTGTAGCCTTTTCTTCTTTAACAGGGGTATTCACCTTAGATACTTGTTCTATGTTTTCTTCCTTCTTGCCTGACTCCTCATCCTTCTTTTGTTCCTCATGACCCCCATATTTTCTTGTTTCAAAAGTTTTTGAATTCCTAAGTTGGCCTCTCATCCAGGTTCCAAATTGTTGCACATTTTCCTCATCTTCCTGGTACTCTTCTTTCGAAAACTAACATTTTTTGTTGTTGTGTGCTAGGGTTCCACATTTAAAACAAAAAGCTTATAATCTCTCATATTTCACCATTAGCCAGTATTCTTTTTTATCTAGTTGCATCTATTTTTTTTTTATAAGAGGTTTTGTCATATCTATGACAACCCTAGCCCTCAGGCAATCTTCCCATGTCATATCCTGAAAGTTTTCTATCTTTTCATTCATGGAGGCTAAAAGTAGCCCATGCATCTGAACTCAAAACGGTTCGTATCAAAATTATATTTCTTTCGTAAGGATATCTTCATCCATTTCTTGAAGTGAAATTAGATTTCGATAAAAACAAAAGCATGATCAACCACTCATCACCTTTAATTTATCTCCGAAAAATTGAAATTTATTAAGGAATTTGTGTTTGCACAAATCTTTAAATTTAACCCATCCAGTTAAATTTCATATCTTTGTCATCGATGTTCGAAATACCTCACTGTTGATTCATTTCCCTGATATTACCACTCCAACAACATAAAGCTTTCTTCTTTCGCCTCTGTTCTTCAATCTATCACCTTGTATTATAAAATTCTCGTTGTCCTCGATCGTCAATCGTCTATCACACTCTTGAAAGAGGAACTAGGATTCCTTGTCTTCAAGAAAACTAAAATCCGATTTCAACTTTCGAGAGAGAGTTAAGAAACGGGACCGTATTTCAGACTACCATCAGTCAGTCATCATGATCCCCTGCATGTTAAATATATGTGGTTATAATTAATGAAGAAATTAGATAAGTTTTTGGGAATCAATAAAAACTGCTACCCTATAGAGCAAAAATATATGGAAAATATATAGCTCCACGTTTTAGACTCGACGGCGCCGGCCCTCACGGATCTGTGTGCATGCATGATCATGTCTTTACGTACGGTAGAAGTTACGTTATAGCCTAAAATCATGTTAGTCTAACTGAGAGCACTCACAAAGGATCTAATAAAATATTGTTTTGATTAAAATATGAGATCAAAATTTTTAATCCTTTAAGATGATTAAAATTTTAAAAAAATTATAGAGTAGGAGATTTTGTTAAAATTTAAGGAAAATTATAACCGACTGGATCATGTGAATGCTCTGATATTACCATCAGCCCTTGATAAGACTTCCTTTTCTTTTTTCTTTCATGACAATAACTCTGGCCGGTTCGTTGGTAAGATGATTTAGTCATTGTCTAAAATTCTACGTAAGGCTCTCACTCTATAAAGCCTAAAAAAAAACAGTTAGGTGTTTTTTTAAACAAATAAAAACTATTTTATTAAATAAAATTTTAAATAATTTTTATATTTTTTAATATGTGCAAAATCCATGATACTAAATTTTTATTTAATACAATAAATTATTTATTTTTAAATAAGTTTTTAAGATCTTGTTAAATTAAGGTATAAAATTTGTATTGAAGCCTCATTTTAAATATAAATTCAAAAAAAATAATTTATATATTTTAAATAAATTCTCATTTGATTGAGAATTTTGCAAATATTTTATATAATAATTTATAATTTATTATATTATAATTATGAAATATTCTTTAAATTAATTCACCTTAGGCCTCCATGGATCATATAGAGCTGCGCCTCCTGGAGGACTCCCTTATATATAAGAGAATTAATGGTATAAATATAAAGAAATTATGTAAAGTAAATTCATAAACTGATATGATTTTAAAAATTTTATAAGATTTATTTTGTGACAAAAATAATTAATTTATTACATCAAATTACATTAATCTATAAATTTATTTTTTGTATAATTATTTTATGATTAAAGTGTTTTCCTATATAAAATATAGTAGTAAATTTACTACAAAATTTTTAGATAAATATAATCAATTTAATGTATTTAAATGGGACATAAATGACTAAATTGTATTAGATTGATAATTTTTGCTTTTTTTGAATGTATCAGATTAGTTATATCTGCCTTTTTTCTTGTAGTAATTAAACCACGTCTAAGGAACGTTTATCTAGTTACGTATATAAAAAATTAATATACAAATAAATCATATCACAATATATGCGCGCATAATGAAAGATGAGGTAGTACTGTTGAATTAGTCGCATGATCATTAAGATGGATGATATGACACATAAGCATAATCTAGGCCGTTGTCCCTTCAAGTCTACTGTTATTTTATTTTTTTAATGTTTACAAAAATTATTCCTAAGCATTATTTTATGCATAATGCACTACCGATCGGTACACTTGCCTCTTGAAGGGGCAAGTTGAGTGGCTGTATGTAGCAACCGAGCGTAATAGACAGTCGAAAATTTCATTTTTTGATAGTTTAAAAATATATTGATATATATATATATATATATATATATATAATTACTTTTGATAGTTTGAAATCATGTATATTTCTTTAAAAAAAAAAAGAAAAAGAAATCATGTACATGATAATTAGAAATTACAAATGAATTAAAATTTTATTTGAATAGTAAATTGAGATAAAATAAGATCATGAATTGAGATAAAAGTTAAAAGTTAAATAAAATATTATTAAAATAAAATATTTTAATAATAATAATTATTTATTATATTTTATATAATAATTTTAAAAAATTATTATAATAAGATAAGATGAGATCAAAAAAGAGATAAGTTTAAATGACTTCTTAATCCAAGAAAGTCCAAAGCTGTTACATATTAAGAAGCAGCCGTGTGACAAATTAATTCTCAAAAGAGAGAGAGAGAGAGAAAAAAAAAAAAAGATGTTAGGCCAAACTGATATTACGTACATATTAATATTTATTTATTCACTTTCTTAAACACGCATGCTAGCAATGACCATAAGATCAAAGATGTGTAATACTGAATAAAATTATGAATTCTGCAAGCCTTGTACATTCTTTTTAAAAAATAATAGAATTTACTATTAACAAATTAATTTTCTCATCTAAATCTCATATTTAATATATTTTTAAAAATTAATTAGTGGCACTTGTGCCATCTATATCTACTTGAATTATGCTAAAAAGAAGTTTCACACCTAACACACCAAAGTGTATAATAAAAGAGAGTAAAAAGTAAAATTACATTTTGAAGTCGATATATAGTTTGTGAAGTTTTTTTTTTTTAAATTACTAAACGAATATGTTCTAAAAAACTCTCAGTTGCTACACTAATTTTGGCTTAGACTTGGAGTCTCATAGTAGACTACCATATTATATAGTCACAAAGAGATTATACATAAATAATTTTATAAATTAATCGGCGTGGTCACGTAACTTTATGTAATTTATTAGATCTATTTTATAATCAAAAGATTTTATAATCAACTGAAGTGTATATTATGCCACTTCAATTTATATCATTATTTTTATATAATTTATTTATGATTAGAATATTTTCCTTGAGAATAATAAACAGCAAGACGCGCGTGTCCGTGGACCAATTAAGCCCCTTACGCGAAAGGACCAGTTCCTAACTTGTGCCGCGCACTCAACTTCTACAAGAAAGCAAGCTCATGTGATGATCACGACGATCGGCCTGCCTGTCGTTTGACTGATCACAAGGGTTGTGGCAAGCCAGTTGACGCGTAGTTTTACCCTTAATTACATGGAAGAACGAGTCATTGCCTGGAAAAGTCCACGCTTGAATTCTTGATCCTTTCAAGAATTGATGCTCGATTCCAGCCCCCAAACCCCATCTATAAATAAAGGCCAGATCGCAGACCAACGAATCCAATACAAACTGATCCTAAAAATCTCCTTTTTGACATTCTAATTCCTTCATCTTCATTCCTCTAAAAATCTACGAACGTTTACATTTGTTTGATCTTCAAAGAAAAGCCGATCGTTAAGCTTGGTAAATCCCAGTACTCTTCAAGCTGTTATTTCAGCCACTTTTTGAAGATATCATGTCCATGTCCATGGCGGATAATGGTCACGAGATGCAGAGGCCTGAAGGGTATCCATCAGGTGAAGAAATTGAAGCCTCTACAAGCTATTCAGAATCAAACAGTACCCGGAATTGGCGTTTTTTTGGTACCTCCATTAATAATGATCTGTCACCGTTGGAAAGTGGTCTTCTGCAGAGAGATATGGAGAAGTTCGTTTGTGGAGTTAACTGTAATGGGTTTGATGAAGAAAAGCTTGGAAAACCATTGTTAATGGATCCGAGGTTGGTGTCAGTGTTGGAATATTTCAGGGGTCTCTTCGTCCAGAAACGGGAAGTTTTTCTGAGCATATTTCCGGATCAGCTTCTTCAGCAAGAAGTTGCGAAGTTGCTTGAGAAATTTGAGACGGTGATTGCCCAAGCGAAAATGGATCGAATGAGAGCTCGGGTGTTGCAAAGGAGTCTGAGCATTGACTCGCCCAGACCAATGTCTGTTGGAGGAGATCTAGATCGAGATTCGACATCAAAGCTCGACTATTTCAAGATACGCACTGTTTACACTGATGGAGGTGCTCCACAAGGTGATGATGATCGAGGCACCCAAGGCAAATAGCTAGGGTCATTAATCTCATGATGACAAGAAATAATAATATTTGAGGCTCCATGGATCAAATATATATATATATGGCCGCCGCTCTTCGATCTACATGTAATTAAATACCAAATTATAACATTTGATTCTTTTATTGGTTACATTCGAATTACAAAGTGATTACAAAAGTAATTTTTTATAAGTTGACGTCATGAGTTTATTATAAAATTATTTTTTATAATTCTTTTATAAACGTAGCAATCCTAAGTCAGTATATAAATTCTTTCTTTGTTGGCAATTGGCATTTGGGTTGTAGGGAAATTGTTTTGTAGAACGAATTGGAAGACGAAGAACTATTTGTTCAAGTTGGATTTATGTATGAGGATTCTTTTGCTTGCATTGTACTAGAAAATAAAGTCTGGAAATTAAGCTGTATTTCAGGCCCTATTTGTATTCGTGAGTGAGTTAAACTCATCTCAACTCATCTTAAACTCATCATTATACTTTTTTATATTTTTATATAAAATATAAATCTCAATACACTTTTTTTAAATTCTAATACATATTTTTTTAAATTTCAAAATAATAATAATATTAAAAAATAAATTAAACTCATATCAATTCATCTTATCTCCAAATTCAAACGAGACCTCAGACCACCAATATCAATTATGATCGATCTCCTGGATGATATTATATGTGGTTATAATTAAGGGGGAGACACTGGGGTGCGGTCGGGCTGCACCCAATGTCTTTGCAGCACACCCCCTTCCCACCTCTAAATTCTTTTATTTATTATAAAAACACAATAAAAAATATAAAAAATAAAATAAAATTTAAAAAATACAATAAAAAATACAATAAAATAATAAAATGAAAAAAATATAATAAAAAACGTAATAAAAAACATAATAAAAAAATAAAATGAAGATAAGTTTTTAAGAGAAATTCGATCTTACCCAGCCTCCTCTGCCGCCGCCGGCGGTGGGTGACACCGCCCATTTCATCGAAATCGGAGGAAGCCGACGACCCCACCCCTGCGACGGCGAGCCCCGACGACTTTTGATGTGCCCTCAACGACTTCCAATGTGCTTCCAATAACCTTAAATTCGAAAATGGGTCTTAAGGTGGACGGTGTCGTCTACTACCGATAAAAACGGCTGGGCTGCAAAGGAAAGTTCAATCCAACCGAATCCCAAATTATTCCGCTAATTAATGAAGAAATTAGATAAGTTTTTGGAGATCAATAAAATTAACGGCTACCCTATTGAACAAAAACATATGGCTCCACGTTTTAGACTCGACGACGCGGGCCCTCACGGATCTGTGTGCATGCATGATGTCTTTACGTACACGTAGAAGTCGACGTTATAGCCTAAAATGTTAGTTAGTCCAACTGAAATCACTCACATCCGATGTTGGAAAATTTTTTTTGATTAAAATATGAGGATCAAAATTTTTAATCCATTTTGGTTCTTATATTCGGTCTCTAATAATAGATCGGATTTGATATTATAAATAGTACTCTCTCATATTTGGGAGAGTACTATTCATCCTTAAAATTAAATTTTATTATATTTTATTGAAAATAGTATTATAATATAAAATAAAATAATATTATTTTAATAAATGAGAAAAAATATAAAGAATGAAACATATGAGATTTTTTTAAGATGATTAAAATTTAAAAATAAAAATTATAAGGAGTTAAATTTTTTATTAAAATTTGAAAAAAATTATAAGTAGTACAGGAAATTAACCTATTTCCGGCGAGCAAAATCGCCGGAAATAGTAGAAAATCGCCGGAATTAATTATTTCCGGCGATATCGTTTGGCCACCATTTAGCCGTTATTAGACAGCCAAGAAATGGCTTTTCCGGCTACTATTTATATTGCCAAAAAAAATGTTTTGCGGCGACAAATGCTCTAATTCATTTAGCTAATTAGTTTTTTGGCAAATTTTTTTCACATTTGCGGCGACAATTTGTCGCCGCTAAAGCTCCAATTCATTTCTTTCATTAGTTTAGCGGAAATGTTGCCACAAAAACTAATAAGCTGAAATGTGAAAAAACGTTGCCACAAATGTAAAAAAATGTTCGCCACAAATAAAATAGACTTAAAATGCATCTTAAGAATAAAATAGCAGTATTTTAATTAATTTGATTTTATGTAATCTATCACATTTATTTATTTTAAAAAATAATTTTATAATATAACATTACAAGTTATCAGTTTTTTAATTGGTGACAATAGAATGTTTGTAAAATATCCTTCATTATAACAAAAATCAAACATTACAATTATTTATCAGATCAAATGATCTGTGAAATACAATCTGAAAAAGAATTCTGACAAAACAACATATATCATCAACATATCAAGCATGTCTAACTAGTCGATGGCAGCTTCATTGTCCAGCCTTTCAACATGCTGCACAGTACAAATCTGGAGTCTCTTCATCAAATCTTTGTAAAAAATAAGATCAGTCAGCTGTAAAAAAATAAAAAATATTAGTTGGTAAACAAAACAGAAATTAGGAGTATTTTATTTGTAGGGATTTTTGTGTCTAGCTATGTCATATATAACTTATGCAGCTGCTTCTTCATGTAGATACAGATCATCAATGGAGAAACACTAACAATTAAAGATATATATATATATCCAGACCTAAGCCCCAAGTTAATGGTCGATGAGACTAACTAGCTATATATATACTTCAAAAATATAAACCAATCTTTTCCTCTCTTCCAAACATAAACCAATTATTCAAAGAAATCCAAAATAAGCAGCAAAAATAATTCAAAAATAAAAGTTCTTAACTTGGATCAATCTAGATCTATACTTCAAAAATATCAATTAGGTTCTCCATTTTGAGTTATATTAATTATTTGGCGTATATCCAGATCAAAATCTGTAGAATTCCTAAAAAACTTTTATGCCAAAGCAATTGCCTAATTCATATGCCACCAACACCAATCAGAATCCAAAAATCTGATTGCAGAAAAACAAGCGAAGTGGAAAGAGAGCATCCTCATTATCTGATGCATGCATGCCTCTATCCATACCTACATACTCTCCCTATTTAATTAGCTTATTTTCAGCTTGAAAACAGAGCATCCTCAAACTGTTAACATATGCTCAACAAACACTAAGATTTCGTCACCTTCTCCATTGACATATGCTTAAATTTATGCAATGACTCTTAACTGTTTTAAATATTCCTTCAATAGATAGAGAAAGAGAAGTCTTTGTTACCTCAAAGCCAAGACCCCAAGAACCAAAGAAATGGAACATTAATAGTTCACGCCCATATATATTGCATGTCTTTGTAAGAGTTGGTAAAATGGTAGGACATTTTGGTTTGGAAAAATAAAACTTGGAAGGATGTGGCCGGGGTTGTTGAGATTTCTTAAGATATTTTATATGGGCATGATTATGTGTTTTTGGTCAAACCTGGGCCACCTGCTTTCTGCTTGCCCAAATAATATTTATTGAACATTTAAAGACATTTGAAAAAGTCACCCAAACAATCAAAAGTAATGTATGATTAATTCAGTTTCTATATTTGACCCTCTCTCCTACTTGAGATACTCAAATTCAGAAGATTTCTTTTACCATAATTGTCAAAGACGATCTCTAGTATATGTGTTAGGTTCCAATCTACCTATATTGTTGTTAATTATGATTTCTCGTAAAATTTCTTTCTCTATCCCTCCTCCAACAATCCCATTTAATTTACTCCATTTCTTCCTTTTCTCTTCCAGTGTTAATTATGCATGAATGGCGTATGCTTGCTAATATTATGGCTCAGTTCCAGATGCATAGTAAGTTGCCAGCTTGCTATCGAAGAGGAGGCATTCCAATTTTCATTCCTGGTCAGGCCCAAGAGCATAGCAGAAACATGCTCAACAGGCTCTCTTTCTCAAGGTTAACTTTGCTTTTAAATTATTATTATTAATTATTATTATTCTGCTAATTAAATTAAGAATGCATTAGTGGTTGTCTTTCTTTTTGAATGTGCACGAGGGCATTGATCAGTGCATGTAATCAGTCCTGGCACTTTAATTATAATCATGTACTTATCTAAAACAGGAAATTATCAATTTTTCAAACCTATCTAATACCTACAAATTGGCAACTATTTCATATGGTTAGAACCAATCAAAAAAAAAAAAAAAAGGAAATGAATTCACCAAAAAGATAGAGAGTAACAAGAAATTGACCATTTATTTAGAAATCTCAGCTGAAAAGTTGGACAAAATCCAACCAACGTTCTTCAAGTCATCTTTATCAAGTTTTGCATCTACAAAATTTAAAGACAAAATAGGCAACATTAATAGCCACAATAGTAGGAAAATTCTACTGGCTTTCTATCTTGGTAAGAAACTAACAATATCTCGATCCCCATTAATCTTCTTCATTTTTTTCCTGGTTTTAGTAATTGTTACATGATTTAATTTTTAAGTACATCAGAAAATCGAGATCGAACTTCCTCTTAGGATGCTTTGATGTGATATCTCTTATAATTTTTAATGCAGTTTTTACAAAGAGATCAACATAATCAATCTTACAATCATGGGGACTAAAGTTAGATTAAAAAACAGAGAGCAATTTCATTTTGAGACAAACCATATAGACTAATCATATATATGAATGCTGCTAAATAATAGTTGCTCCTAGCTAATATTTTTTCTGAATGAAAATGAAGTAAATTACAATCCTTCTTTTGCCAGTAAATTAATATTCTCTGAAGAAAAAAACAAGAAAAAATAAAGAAAAAGAAAAACCGAACAAGGAAAAATAATGAAACTTGTTGGCAACTTAATTCTTGTGAGCTTCCAATTGTGGAGTCATATTCAATATTGCTAGCATCCACTCTGATCAATTTTATCAGATTTTTCGTTAAGCATTAATTATTTCCTTCTAATGAAATAAATTTAGTAGTTCATGCATACTCAAAGTTTATATTTAATACCAATTTATCAAACTAATATAACTCATCACTCTACCATGCACTCTGATCAATTTTATCAACTTATGCGCATGCACAATAATCACATCACAGTATCTCTATCTCTGTCTCTGTTTTCTCTCTGTTTTGGCTGATGCTAATTAGCTTGGGATTTTTTTCAGGTACCCTTAATTACTCCTGCGCAAAACCCCCCTCACCTGTTCAAGGGAAAGAACACAAAGCTAATGAATCCATCTTTGATCGTAATGCACTATAGTTTTGACCTTAAATAATATTGTTGTTATATAGACATTTTTCTACTGTTATTGATAATGATAATTGATGGATAATGGATTAATTTTGTTGTTATGATCGTATAGCTTGCTACTGGACTGACTGTGGAGGTGGTTTCTGCAACAAGACATCAATTTTGACGTACTCTTGTGTGTGTATGGAGGGTTATCATAATCTTCTCAATGCTACTGCCTTCGCATGTTTTGAAGAATGTAAGAGCAAAATAGTCTATATAGCTAGCTAGATAGCTGTTTTCACAATATCACAAAAGAGATATATCTCTTTACTGCAAAACATAAAATTCAAACCTACTAACCTTTTAAGTATTTGTTCAAGGCTAAACACTATTCTTCCAAAGCAATTTTCCTAGCTTTGTTTCACTAAATTGCCCCTTCTGTTTGAACCTGTAATTAGTAATTACACTTAACCAATTTTCAGACTAAGACAGGGTAAGAAACAAACATACTAAGATAAGTATGGATTACACAAAGAAGTATAAAATAGCCAAACATACTAAGATAAGTATGAACACACTGCCTCTCTGCAAATCAAAATTTACTTTTTAGCACCTGAAGCTGAAACTCAAATAGGACAATAGCAGACTTTGCAAATTCTTTAAACCACGATAATCAATAGTCATTATTCAGAACAAAAGTTCCCTTTGGCCATGATAATCAAATATGTATGTGATTGATGCCTGTGATATTCAAAAGAAACTCTAAAGTGAATCTGTATTCATTTAGATGTTTAAAGGGATTAGATCAAACAAACGTGTTGATCTAATACCTTGAAATTAATTCACGAGGTACTTAAAACACTCCTGCATTTTGCATATAACACGAGATAAGTAGCAACAATTTCTGCAGCGCACACTGAAAAGATCCAATAGCAAAACAAAATAAATACACCATTATCATTGTCCTTTTGGAAATTATCATTGTCCTTTTGGAACTGAAAGAGATCTCATATAGCTTATATGAGTAAAAAAGCAAACCAAATACTGAAGATGCCATGTGTAATTTCAAACAAGTGATCCAGAACTCAGGTTAATTTTACCATAAATATTATTAATACTAAACGAAACTCATACAAAATGATTCATGTGTTTTGACTAGAGCTTTTTTTATATCAGAGATCGGAGAGAAGAGAAATTGAAAACCTAAAACTCCATTAATGTTCGTATTCTGAAACTTCACACGAATATGTAAGAAATGAAAAGGCAAGGAAATGTGTGTGTGTGTGTGTGTGTGAGAGAGAGAGAAAGAGAAAACGAGAGTTACAGAGAAGCACAGGGGTCGGCGAGAAGCAGAGGCGTCGGTGAGTAGCAGTGGCGTGGCGAGAAGCAACGGCGTTGACGAGAAGACGGTGAAGTCTGTCAAAATCCCGCTAGAGAGAGAGAGAGAGAGGAGAGAAAATGGGGAAAGGGGGTAAATAAACGCGGGCAGGATAATTGGGGATCTTATAGAATTTATTAAGGCGATCTACATGTCGCTGTAATAAGTCTGACCAACGAAAAATAATGTGTAAACTTTATTACGGCAACAATGCTCGCCACAACAACTTACATGTAACGACGATAATAATAACAGCGATCCAAAATTGCCGGAAAAACAATTAATTTCTGGCCAAATTTTGAATGGACACCAGATTTCGTTTGGCTTAAGTAAAATTGCTTATTTCCGGCTACATTAATGTCACCAGAAATAAAAATAGCCCAAATTGCTCATTATTTTTGTAGTGAAGAGACTCGATCATGGGAATGCTATATATACTAGCTATTAGCCCTTGATAAGACTTCCTTTTCTTTTTTTCTTCCATGACAAGCAGCTGCACCGAAGGAATCCCTTATATGTAAGAGAATTAATGGTATAAATATAAATAAATTATGTAAAGTAAATTCATAAATGGATATAATTTTTAAAAAAATAATTAGATTTATTTTGTGATAAAAATAACTAATTTATTACATCAAACTACATTAATCTATAGATTTATTTTTTGTATAATTATTTAATAATTAAAATATTTTCCTATGTATAATATAGTATTAAAGCCATGTCTAAGGGACGTTCGTCTAGTTACATATATAATAAAATAATATACACATAAACCATACCACAATATATGCATAATGAAATATGAGGTACTATATTAGGTAAGATTGCAAGAAACAGCAGAAATATATATATCCCAGCAAGCGTCTTTTTCTTTGCTCTACCTCTCCCAGGCGATTACTGTTTCCTCTAGGCAATTTTCAGCGTCCCTTCTCTGGGCAAGGTTGGATTGGACTCTTGGCTCTGACCGCCCATCTCCCAGCTCTCTTTTTTGCCCTGTCCATAATTTTATGGTTTTCCGTTCTCTCTTTCATTTTCCAACCTTCGTCATATAGATATATTGTTTGCCAACGTCCACGAGCCACCATGCGCTGCCGCAATCAACTCACCAGGTGTCGATCTTCAAGTCTAGAGGTGGCTTTATGTTTTCGACGAGTGCATTCGCTTCATGCACGGTGTAGGCCGAGCATGTCGCCTTCATGCTATAGCTTCCTAACGGGCTTTTAGGCGCTACGCGCTGGTCCGGCGGCCTCTGTAGCCACGATCTGTCGAGCCCGACCGTCGGTATCCTCCTCTCAATGGCACGTGTTGCACGCCCACTTCTACGGCGATTGTTTCCTTCCCGGTGATCATGCACATTGAATGATTTTCTTGGTTTTTCCTTGCTTTCCTTAACCAAGATTTAAGTCAAGACGAGCGTGAAAATTTCTATCAATTAACATAAATTATCACGTGTAACACACACTTCATCATTGTAGCTTTTCGCCACAGTCTTAAATCACATTTAAGGGATTCCTCCCTTATTTGAAAATTGAGCGAGAATCATTCATTTGACTCCAAAATACCATCATTTTTTAGAGTTTTTTTTTTTTAATTTTACTTTTATATTGTATTGTGTGATAGCTTTTTAGAAAAATTGTAAGAAATTTTTATCTCATTTAAATTTGTGTGTTGTAATTTTTTAATTTATCCAATAAATTCTACTTGGTCAAAAAAAAAAATGAGGTACAACTGTTGAATTAGTCGCATGATTATTAAGATAGTTGATATGACACTTAAGCATAATCTAGGCGTTGTCCCTTCAAGTCTACTGTTATTTTATTTTTTTAATGTTTAAAAAAATTATTTCTAATGAAATTATGTGTTTTTTTTTTTTTTATAGATTTGAAGAAAAAAAAATGCACTAGCAATTCACTTGCCTCTCGAAGGGGCAAGTTCAGTGGCTGTATGTAGCAACCGAGCGTAATAGATCTACGTCATCAGTCGAAAATTTCATTTTTTGATAGTGCAAAAGTATGTCGAGATATATATATATATATATATATATATATATATATTTATATATATCTCGATATATATGATAATTATATCAAGACATGTATATGATAATTAGAAATTGCAAATGAATTAAAATTTCATTTGAATAGTGAGTTAAAATAAAATGAGATTAATTGAAATAAAAGTTAAAAATTAAATAAAATATTATTAAAATATTATATTTTAATACTAATTAAATAATTATTTATTATATTTTATATGATAATCTAAATAAATTATCATCATGATGAGATGAAATCGATAAAATGAGATATGTTAAAATCGCTACATAATCCAAAAAAGTCCCAAGCGGTTACATGCTAATTTTTTTTTTTGAATAACATCATAACTTTCATTTAGCTTCAAGCAAATAATACATACAATACGTTCAGTACATTGCCTTACAATAAATCATTCTCAATACACTGCAGTACATCGTATGGACCATCCTCGATCCAAACTTGTTCCTCAGCAAAATTCATTGCAAGTTTTGCCATGATATGTGCAGCCTAATTTATTGCCATGTCTTGATACAAAATGTACGTATTTGAGAAGAGGTAGAAATGTGGAAGAAGCTTTTCAAGTCTTCCACAATTTGTTCATATTATGACCAGTTGTCCATGGTATTCTACACGTCTTTTATCAAAACAAGACATTCACCTTCAAATATAACATTAGTCAGACCCAACTCTGAGATCAGCAAGGTGGCTCTCTCCAAAGCATATGCTTCAGCTTCTATGGGACTTGAAACAAAAGATTTAGACCACCCAATACATGCCATAATATCTCCTGCCAATTCCTGATAACAATATATACCTCCACCCATCTTTAATAACTTACTATCAAATGAAGCATCCCAATTTAGTTTATAACAGTCTGGAGCAGGTTTCTTCCATTTAACAAGTGAGAGAAGAACTGGAGTAGGTACACTTGCGGTTGTGTTCTCGGTCTGTTGGGCAGCAGTATAATCAAAGGATTCTTTCATTGCAGCATGCCAAACAGTTGATGGATTCTCTGTGATCTCTTTAAAGACCTTCTTGTTCCTTCAATACCAAAGTCTTCTGAAAATACAAACTATAAGTTCCCATTCAGATCTTGAATACTTGACAATTAGTTGTTCTCAAATATCTGAAAAGTAAAGATCTGAAATGACTGCCTTCTGAAATAGTCTCTGCACATCAGACCATATATCTTGAGCCCGCATACACAACTCCAAAGCACATGAGTGCTTGTCTCCTCAAATCTGTGGCAGAAAGGACAATTCCCATCTTAAGCAAATTAGCTTTAATAGGTAGTGCATCTTGTAAGATGTCGTGGGACAAATTAATTCCCAAAAGGAAAAAAATAAAAATAAAAGAGGTGATGTAGTAGGATCCAAGTCAAACGATGTTAAGCTGTCGGATTGCATATTGATGGCTCTGAAATACTATGAGTTGGCAGATTAACTTAAATACAGCAAGTGATTGTGATATTTTCCTAATCATGACGGTTTTGGACGTGTTTTAATATTTTGGCCATGACTTTGACTTTGACTACGGCATAAGAGTACCCCAATTCAAAAAGTTCTTTTTGGTGCGCATGTTGTGGTCATTGAGTTATGCTTGGTGTGCATCGTTTTCGATCTCAAATTCCACTATTATCTCTTTCGAATCACTGTTTTTAGTTATTTTTTCATTTTTTGTAATATTTTGTTTGTCAATTAGGAAGTGATTTTGAACCTGATTTAGGCCAGATTTCTAGCAAAATACTTATTTCATTTCTTATTTCATTTGGCATGATTTTTTGAGATTTTACTATTTTTGACAAAATTTAAAACTGGACGAATTTTGGCTATATAATCTAGCTTGTAAACTGATTTTCGACATTACTTAATTTTATAATATTCAGTTGAACCTCAAAGGCATTATCTCTGTGTTTTGGACAATTTTCTTATATTCTTCTCTATAAATTATCTATTGAATTTAATCTGTAAAATAATCATTATTCTGTTTGACGTCTAGATATTAGGCCAAAATGATATACATATTAATATTTATTTATTTCACTTTCTTAAAAGTAGCACTGCATCTAGAATCGTTAATATTTAAACCTTCTATATAAGGATCTGATGATCAGCAAAATTGGAAATCATGATTCATAAATATTTCCTAATTTAATATTGGATTAGTATTATTAATTAAGGAACGTTATATATCATTTGCACAAATTGTACGTTTCAATAATATCATAAAGTCAAATATGTACAGCTAATCATGTTGTTCATCCATTAAGAAGATACTTGTACATACACATGATATATATATATATATATATATAAACACATGAAGACATGCATGCTAGCTGGCAATAATATATGACAATTAAGAAAGATGTGTAATATTGAATATAGTGATCATGTATTCTTCAAATTATGTTGTGCATTTTTTTTAAAAAGAATGGGAATTATTATTAAAAAATTATTATTATTATTATTATTTTATGTAAGTTTGATATTTATTCTATTTTTAAAATTTTAGTACGCACATGTGTACAATCTATAACTACAAATATACCATTTAAGATATAAATGTATATACACACAAGTTGAAAGAAGAAGTACACGAATATCATGATCAAAAAACTCACAATTGCTAGACTAATCTTGGCTTAGACTTTTAAGTAATTTCAGAATTATCAGCTAGACTTGCGTCCGTGGACCAAGCCCTTACACGAAAGGACCAGCTCCTAACTTGTGCCACGCACTCAACTACTTCTACAAAAAAGCTAACTCTTGTGATCATGTCACGACGATCGACCGCGGCCGCCTGTTTGAGTGATTACAGGACATGACCTAGCTATTATATTAATGATAGATTTGCATTTTATTTATCACTCATAATATATTTATTTATTTATTAAGTTTTTTAATATCCTTAATTATTAAAATAAATAAATAAATAATTCTACAAATATATATATATATACTTAATACAGTCATATGTATGCGTCATGCATTTTTTTTAAAGGACGAGATCTATTAATAAAAATTTAGTTTTCTTTTTTTTAAATTTCATATTTATTCTTTTTTTTAAATTTCATATTTATTCAATTTTTAAAAAAATTAGTACGCCACTTGTACAATCTATAACTAGAAATATACCATTTAAGATTATATAAACAAGTTGAAATAAGAAGTAAACGAATATGATCTAAGAAAACTCAGTATTGATGGTAGGGGGCGTGCATTTGATCAGGATTTTTCTTTGGTCCGAATTGGATTCACATTTTAAAACGAATTGGATTCACATTTTAAAAGAGAAAATGCAAGAAATTTGAATATCTGGATTTAATTTGGTTATCCATCCTAATTGAATTTGAATTCAATCTGGTCGGATAATTGCTCATTTTTTAAATCCAATCTGAATCATTATAATCGGATATCCAGATCTCGGATGCACACGTACACCCTAATTGTTGGACTAATCTTGGCCTAGACTTGAAAGTTTCAGAATAAACAGCAAGGCGTTGCGTCCGTGGACCGAACTGCGCCCCTTTTAAGCGAAGGGACCAGCTTCTAACTTGTGCCACGCACTCAACTTCTACAAGAAAGCTAGCTCAACTTCTACAAGAAAGCTAGCTCAACTTCTAACTTGTGATCAAAAGCAAGCTAGAGATTATTATTAATTAACTACATATGAATAAGTCTAGTTTGACCTTTACTTAATCCTAATTTTGAACCAGTTTTCCAGAAACTGCATGGAAAACGCGGTACTGGACCAGTTTTCTTCATTATACTCTCATGCTGATTATCAAGGAAAAAAAATTGTACGTTACTCAGTCAACAACGCGTCTATAACTTGAAGTATTGAGCAAGTAAAAGCTGCTAAAGGTCTGGAACTCCCAGAAGCATATGCTTTTTACAAATACCGCCAGCAAACCCCAACAGCCCTAAGCCAAATTACTCCGATTTTCATATTTCAATCTCCTTTTTGTGGGATTTACTTCATCTGAATTGTAAAGAAAGAATTGATCATGTCCATGGACAAGCTGATCTCGATCGACATGAACCGCGACGATGCACCACGGCCGGAATCTTATGCATGGGAAGCGTCTGGACTACTGGCCGGCGCCGACTACCGGACTAGTGCTGATCAGGAAATGACCGACATAACATCAAGCTCCGGGAGTTCGCCATTTCCGGGCACTTTAGACGATATGTCGCTGCTGGAAAGTGGATTATACGGGAATAAATACGGTGAAATGGTCGATGATTACTACAGAACTGAAGCGGATCATGAGGCTGGAAAACCAGTTGATCCAAGATTGTTATCGTTGTTGGAATTCTTCAGGGAGCTTTATGTTCGGAGAGAGGAACTGTCGAAGAAGATATTTCCGGGGCTTCACGACGAGTTTGTGGAGTTGTCCAAGAAAATTCGTCGGATTGTTGTAGCCCAAGTTGAAGGCCGGAGAGGAATCAGGAGGCCGGCAGTTGCAACCTTGCAGAGGAGTTTGAGTTTTGGCTCGCCGCGAACACCGGCGAACAAAGCTGTGGAAGTGCCGTTGAGGCTCGAACGCTTCAGAGTACGCGAACTGACCCTAGAGGATGTTCCTGTACAAGGTGCTCCTCAAGGCAGTAATGGCGGCGGCGGCGGCAGCAGCGGCAGTCAGGGCGGTGGCTCAAAATAAAAGCAAATAGCTAGGAATAATGAAGATATGGAAGGCTTGGAAGTGGTCAGCGCCGCCTTCACATGTAAACAGCAAAATAATTATTCATTTTGTTAGCCTTTTATCTCTTTTTAGGGGTGCTGGTACAGCAATCCTTAGAGGGAGATGCTGGGACCGGTCCGGTTATTTCCGTCGTCTAATAATGTTAGCATGCTTGATGATGAAAAATATATTAAAATAAAATAAAAAAATATGATTAAATAAAAAAGTGAAGATTAAAAATATATTAAAAAATAAAATGAACAAAACATAATAAAAAACACAATAAAAAACATAATACAAAAAAAAAAACATAATAAAAAATACAATAAAAAAATAAAATGAAAATGAATTTAAGAGAATTCGGCCATAGAGCGAACGGAGCCGCCGCCGGTGGCGGTGGGCGACACCGCCCACGCCATCGGGACCGGCGGACTCAGGCGACCTCACCCCTACAACGGCGAGCTCCGGTGTGCCCCACGGGTCCAAAACGGATTTAAAGTTGCCGGGAGCACACCGGAGCTCGCCGTCGTAAGGGTGAGGTCGCTTGAGTCCGCCGGTCCCGATAGCGTTGGCGGTGTCGCCCACCGCCACCGGGGGCGGCAGGGGCTGCTTTGGTGGGGGGGGGAGACCGGGTTCTTTCTTATATAAATAGTAAAATTACTGTTCTGAAAGAGAGTGTGCTAGACAGTTGGACTGTTTTCCAGATTTTTTTTTTTAATTATTATCGTGATTCTTTTTTGTCTAATTTTTTACGACAATCATTTGCTCAAGAATATTCCCTGCCCCGGAGAAATTAATTATTTATGTGCAGGTTTTTTTTTTTTTTTGAAAAAAATAATAATAAAGTAAAAGTAGAATTCAAGCTTTGTATTTTCACCACAGAAGTTATGTAACCTTTTCGCGAATGAAAGAATAATACATCCAAAATGCCAAGAAAAAATAATTGAATCAATATTCATTATTTTATTTTCATTTTTTCTAGAAAGTATTATTAATAGGTTGAGACATGTTAGGGAGAAATCATATTCAAGAGCATGCATTCACATGAACAGTGACACAGTTTATATCACTGTTTATGTGAATGAGTGCTCTTGGATGTAGCTTCTCCCCATTATTTTTGTACAGGTCAAATTATGAAAAAACGAGACCTAAGTACTGAAACTATTACCAAATAATAAGGGATGTCATGTGTATCTCGGGGATAAACATGCATGCTGCTCTTAGAAAACTTCATGCTATATGCCACCCTCTCTCTCTATAGAAAGTAGAGGTTCCCACGCTTATTTAGTGTTCTTGAGGCATTGCTTTGAATGCTTTTATCTCTGAAACCCATTGCAGAAAGGTACATCACTAGATATACTCTTCCGGCAACAAATTGATTCACAGCCAATGATGGATGTGGAAACTCTTATATCACAAATTGAAGTTCTTTCCTGGCAAGATCTTGATCTAGAACCAGCACCAAAGTTAGTAAAGCAAGCTTTAGAAAAGATGCTAGTGGGCCAAACTAATTATAGATAGGTCAGTAAATAAGAATGCAGTTCAAGCTAGCATCCGGGCAGCATGGGCTTTCATCAAAAAATTTCGAATGGAAGACTTGGAAGATACAAGCTGCTCATAACGTTTCAAACTATCCAAGATAAACAAAGAATTCTGGCACAAGCTCCCTGGAATTTTAAAGGCCATCTACTGGTGTTGAAAATTTGGCCTCCTGGTCTAACAATCAAAGAAATTTGCTTTCGGTAATCTACCTTTACAATCCAAATACATGGGTTTCCACTAGACTACATGATGGTAAGAAATGCGACAAATATAGGAGAAGCTCTAAGGAAGCTAATTACGGTGGAAGAAGACCCAATCTTTGGGGTTACATGGTGTCAATTCCTTCGTATAAATGTAGAAATAGATGTGACTATTCCCTTGAAGCAAGGTTTTATGTTACCGCGACAAAACAACACAACAACTTGGATTGCTATTAGAGAGGCACTTGAGGCCAGATGGGTGTGAAATAATGTTTCACACCGGCAAATGACAACATGCCATATAAGCGAAGAAATAGATCTGCATGCATCCTAATCTCTCCCTCTCCTTCTCTCTCCCCCCTCCCTCTCATTTGCGTTCAAGAGATGCCCATTTGGAAGCCCAAAAAAAAACCTTAACCCTCTCCTTCCTGCATCACAAAACGTGGCTTTGATGATTAAAAAAAAAAGCAAGGTTGCCCATCTAACCAGCATTATATCATTCGGATGGTCATTTTCTTTTTGAAGAAAAAAAAAGATATATTGTTTAGATGGTAATTCGAGCATTTCTGACTGAAAAATATCCCTTCTGCTTGGTGCAAATGTGGATTGCAAAGGTAGAGTATGACGAATCTGGGCCATCAATTGTTCAAAGGAAATGCTTTTAATCATGCAAAGAAAGAGGTGGGCAAAGAAATTATACGATACATGTTGGGTTACAGAGAAGCTTCCAATCAAGTGGTTGCAGATTTCCCTATTTTTATTTCTTTCCTATTTCCCAATCATGTTTGTTTCTCTATATTTTTTATTTTGTTATCCTGGGGCAATGAAAGTGGAGACAAGAAAATTAAGTTTGAGATTCAATTTCTTTCGTAACTACTTCGTGGTACAAGGGTTGTGTAATGTTACTGATCTGGTTTGGGGTGAAGCAGAATTTTTTTTTTTGTTTCAATTTATTTGAAGGTTATTTCGATTAATTATAATCTCACACTTTTCTTTTTGTGCTCTGTTTTCTGCAACTCGAATGAACGATTGGTGTTTATATATTGGCGTAGTTGTAGCCTAAATAGATGGATATCTACTGCAAAAAACACAAGAACTTTAATTTTTTACATAATGGGAAGTGCATAACACCAACCGGGTGTAGGTGTCTTCATGTTGTATGGCATCAAAGCGTTATGAACATGGTAGGGTTGCATATGGACGAAAGATTTGAGGAGAGAATTGAAAGAACGAACGAAGATGTACTTAATAGAAACTTTGCTAAGGAAAATGTCCTATGCCTTCTTGTCAGGATTGGCGTCGGCATCAAGTGCAGGAAGGAGAGGGTTAGGATTTTTCTTTTTGAGCTTCAATGGGCATCTTTTGAATGCAGATGAGGAAGGGGGAGAGAGAAGGAGAATGCAAGGGGTTAAGATGTATGCGAATCTATTTTTTACTCTTCTTGAAATGCCTATATGGCATGTTGTCATTGGCTGGTGTGAAAAATCATTTCACACCCATCCGGTTTGAAGGGTTTTCCTTGCTATTAAATATGAGAAGCTATCAGACAACTGCTACGCCTGTGGAAGAATGGGCCATAACTAGATTTTCTGCACTTATCTTTCACAACCTCAAGATGTTAATGTTTATGGTCCGTGGTTACGATCAGAGTATATCAACCCCAACGCTTCACCGACATTTCATCAAACATTTGTTGGGCATGAGAAAACGGGAAGCACATCAATGGCATCTGAAAAGAATACCAGCACAGTATTGAATGCAACTAGAGGCAAGAGTTGCAGATCTACGATGAAACACAAAAAAAAAAAAAAACTACACTCTTCACCTCTCCAACCCATATTCAAGATCAAGTACAAACCATGAAGAAATTGCAACAAAGCAACCGGAATTACAAAAGAATTTTTCGGGACCGGCAAGATCTCCGTTGAACAAGAACCCTCAACACGTTGGAGCTCCAACCTCAGGATCAGAAACACTATTTTTCAACGGTGGACAAAGCTCAATGACTCATCCAACTACAGTCTTAAATGCATATAATGCAAGACCAAGTTCCAATAAGATAGCAGATAAGATTTCAGAGAAGATTTCAGAGGATTCGGTAGATATGCTCTCAACAAAACTGGAATATTTCACACGCAAGCACAATGAGACAGAGCACTTCAATTCTTCGGATGCCCAGTGGAGTCAGAAAACACATCAGAGAAAGATGGCAGAGGATATCATAATTTATTTGGGCCAGCTCTCTTTCGGCCCATGAATCCAAGAGACATATCCTCAACCCAAAAAGGTGATACACCTGTTCATTTTAGTCCATTAAATTCGAATAGGATATCTGCTGTGAATAATGAGGAAAAAAGGAGAAAGGCTTCAAATTTACAGTCATCAAATTACAAGGGCCCAATCCTCACGGGTTTACAAAAGAAACTGGTGATAGCAAATTCAGGTTTGCCAATTGAAATCCAGAATCTCACAAGCCGAAGCCCGAAAGCCCAAAATCAACCATCCACCTTAACCATTCAAGAGATATCATCTGGGCCACCTCTTCAAAGCTCGATATAACAATCTCAACTCATGTACTCTCTTAAGCCCTCCTCTTTTACTTACCCATCTGCTACTAAAGTCTTTGAATTAGCAAAACTCTCAACCCCTGTTAAGCAAACCGACGACACAAGCCTTCCAGTAAATCTCACAACAGCTTCAGCAGTACATGTGCAAGACATCACAACTCACTCAACTCAAGAAGCTTGGTCTTTCAATCACGATCTAGAAAACTCAGTGTTTGAGACAGTACAGCCCAAGACAAGGAAATATGTGTTACATAAAGGTGCAAAGGATATCAAAGAACCAACCATGAAGCATTCAAATTACCAGGAAAATAAGCAAGTGGAATCAGTGCTTTCAAAGAGACCAAATCAACAAGTCATTGAGGATACAACCCAACCAAAGAAAATAAAACAACTTCTGGAGTTAAAAATAGAGCAGCAGTCTGGAAATTCGGAGAAAGGAAAAAACATGGGTGATCAAGAGATGGAAGACTACACTACCAAGCTCACACATTTGAAAGCTCAGAATGCCACTCAAAGAAAAATGAAGAACAAGGGAAAGGCTCGGCTTACTCCATATAGTCGACAGAATAAATCTCTCTCCAAAAAATCCAAAATAGCAAATGAGGCCAGCTTTGAGGAGCCTCCAAGGACTGAATGAGGACACTAGCATGGAACTGTCAGGGATCAGCTCGTCCCGCGGCAATTAGAATTCTAAGAGCTCTTATTACAAAGTATAATCCTGATATATTATTTCTATTGGAAACTATGTTGGCGAATGAACGTACAACATCTTTTGTTCATAGTCTAGGATTCCACCTTTTTGTTCACTTCCCTGCTATTAGTAAAAAGAGAGGTTTATTACTATGGCGACCGGGTGTAGATGTAGAAACAGTGAATGTGAATATTAATGCTATTTCCATTTTAGTTTACTCAGATCCTCCACATTACCCTTGGTTATTTACCTTTGTTTATGCACCTGCACAAAAGAACCTTAAAACACAATTCTGGAATCATTTGGAATCAATACAACAAACTTACAAAGGACCATGGACTTGTATGAGAGATTTCAATGACATGCTTTATCAAAATGAAAAATATGGGGGTCGACCTTTTCAATCCAACAGAACTAATGGATTCAAAGCTTTTATGGGTAGACAAGGGCTAATTGACATTGGATAATCCGGTCCACAATTTACTTAGTCTAACAAAAGACAAGGATTAGCATTGATCAGAGAAAGATTAGATAGAATAATAGCTAATCAAGACTGGAGGTAGTGGCGGAACCACGTTGGGGCAGGGGGGGGCCATGGCCCCCCTTCCCCACGGGCTGATCTACCCCTATTTTTTTTTTTTTTTTTTTTTAAAAAAATATATATATATATAATGTGTTTTTTTTTTAATTGAAAAATTAAAAAAATGTTTATTTTTGTATGATTTTGTAGGATAATATTAATTTTATTTTATGTTGGCCTCCTCTATAAAATTATTTTGATCTTCCTCTACAAAATTAATCTAATTTAAAAATAAAATACATCTCATATAAAATAAAATGATATAATAACATAATGACATGTTTTTATTATAGATAAAAATAAAATTAAAAATAAAAAGTTTGATGATTTTTAATGTATTTTTAATATATTTTTATTATGATGATATGTTCTTATCATATTATATATTTTTTTAATACATAAGTTATATTAAACGTTTTTTATTTTTATTATAGGTCTTACTATCAAATTATTTTATACTGCATAAAAAATTATATATAAATAAAATAAAAAATATTTTATATATTTTATTTTAATTTTATCTGGTCCCCTAACACAAATTTCTAGCTCCGCCATTGATTGGAGGATACTCTTCCCAGATGCTAGTCTTCAACATTTACCCTCATCAGCTTCAAATCATCATCCATTACTACTGAATACAGTCACAAGTGATAGGAAGCCAACATCATTTAAATTTGAAGCATTCTAGACACAAGATCCACTCAGCCAGAACATTGTACGAGAAGCATGGTGTACTGATTATCAAGGAAATCCAGCATTTGTTTTGTGCAAGAAAATCAGAGCAACAAAAGATGCACTTAAAATCCGGAATAAAACTCATTTTGGACGCATTCAGAAAACATTCAGCGAAAGAAAAATGAGTTATTAACCATCTAAAGTGCTCCTGTCAACCTCTACAATCAAGAAAAAGAGAAAAAAAAAATACAACAAGAACTTCTGAAACAAAGGGAATATGAAGAAATCCTTTGGAATCACAAGTCGAGAATTTCTTGGCGCACGACAACGGACCTCAAAACCAGATCTTTTCATTTGTCTACAACCATTAGAAGAAAAAATTCAATCGACTCCATCAAATTAAGTCCAAGTAATTGGTCCACTGATCCTAATTTAATTGAGAATACTTTTATAGATCATTTCCATATTATATTTTCTTCATCGAGGCCAAGATTCCCAGAACAGCTTGATAACTTGTTTGAAAGCCAAATCACTAT
Source organism: Platycarya longipes (assembly GCA_036559045.1). Taxonomy (NCBI): domain Eukaryota; kingdom Viridiplantae; phylum Streptophyta; class Magnoliopsida; order Fagales; family Juglandaceae; genus Platycarya; species Platycarya longipes. The sequence goes on from CM071801.1 coordinate 33,718,061, forward strand.
CCAAGACAATGAAATGATTCAAGCAATACTTGGAGAGAATGAAATATATGGTGCATTGAAACAAATTCCAAATCATAAAGCATCAAGATCAGATGGAATGACAACACTTTTCTATAGGCATTACTGGCACATCATAAAGAAAGAGGTTATAGGGGCAATCCAGAATTTCTTTCAAAGTGGTAATTTGCTCAAACAATTAAACCACACAAACATAGCCCTTATTCCTAAAATCCAAAACCCATCATGCCCAAGTCACTACCGTCCAATAAGCCTTACCAATGTCATTTATAAAATCCTTATAAAAATCATGGCCAATCGTCTCAAAAATACCCCTGAAAATATCATCTCCCCTCTACAATCAACTTTTGTTCCAGGACACAACATCAGAGAAAATACCATTATAGCTCATGAGCTATTCCATCATCTCAAGCAAAAATTTGGGACGAAAGGATTGACGACCATAAAACTGGATATAGAAAAGGCTTTTGATTTGGTAGAATGGAAATTCCTTTTTGCGGTTATGAAATAGTTGGGCTATTTGGAATGGTGGATAATACTAATCAAAGAATGCATCATGATGGCAACTTTTTTCTGTCATTATTAATGGCTCGCCCAAGAGATTTTTCTCAGCTCAAAGAGGTCTACGACAAGGTAACCCATTATTGTCGTTTCTCTTCATTCTTGTCACAGGAACCCTCTCAAGACTACTCATGAAAGCTAAAGCACAAGGAAAGTTTGAAGGAATAAAAATCAGCAAAAATAGTCCTCCAGTATCTCACATTTTATTTGCTGATGATACCATAATCTTTGCCAAAGCAACAGAGAAAAATGCACAGGTTATAACAATAACAAAATATCAGCAATGGTCTGGACAAAAAGTCAATATGAGTAAATCTTCTATTTTTATCTCAAGAAATACCAATGAATCAGCAATATCACAAAGGATGACATACAAAGCTTCCTCAGCGAGGATGACATACCTGGGGCTTCCAATATCTGTCAGCTGCAACAAGAAAGTAGATTATAAAGAAATGCTAAGCAAAGTTGAGAAGTAATTAGAAGGTTGGAAGCAAAAAATTCTATCTCAAGCAGGAAGAACTATTTTAATAAGAACTGTAGCAAGTGCGATTTCGAACTATCATATGTCGACATTCAAAGTGCCAAAAACAGTGTGCAAGTCACTGGACATCAATTTTAAAATTTTTGGAGGGGATTCCCGAAAGACAAATATCACAACTTGACACTCAAGTCCTAGAAGTCGATATGCCAACCAAAGATAAATGGAGGTTTGGGTCACAAATCAATGGAAAACATGAAGTCTACAATATTAGCAAAAACTGGATGGGAAATGAGCCAAGGAAAAACCAAATTGTGGAGTAAACTATTTCAAGGAAAATATCTCAAGTACTCAAATTTCTGGTCAATACAACCAAAACAAACAAATTCAATTCTTTGGAAAGGGATGCTAGGCACAAGAGAAATACTGAAAAAAGATCGATGCATTCAAATCAATGATGGAGCTACTACAAGTATATGGAATGATCCCTGGATACCTACTATACCAAATTTCAAGCCAATGCCAATCCAAGGTATGGATAAGAATCTCCATTTTTTAAAATTTTCAGATCTCATTATTGAAAATCCAAAAAGATGGAATGTCCATAGAATGTACTATCTTATGGAAACGATAAGCATAAATGAAGTAAAAAAGATTCGACTGTCAGAAAGCACACAAAATCAAGACAAAGCACTCTGGATCCTAAACTCAAGTGGAATATTCTCAATTAAAACAGCTTATCAAGAAGTGCTAAAGAATCAGGAACAATCAATGCAGGCACCATACCAGAGCCTTTACAAGCCTCTTTGGAAGCTGAAGGTCCATGATCGTCATAAGTTACTCTTAAGGAAATTAATCTGGAATATTACCACCTACCAAGGCGAGAGTTAATGAAGTTCTTTACAAAGAAGTAGTAGGGGAATACTTCTTATACAATCAAGTTCCTGAATCAACTTTACACTTATTTATCCAATGCCCTGTTACTCAGATTCTTTGGATTCAAAATCAATGGCCACTCAATACTGGGAATTTATCCATCCAATCCATTCCGGAATGGATTAAAATGATTATCTTCCCTGGAAGAGAACTAGGGTTGCAAGCTAGCGAAGAACATTATTTTCAAATTTTTGCAGTCATACTTTTGGACTTTATATGGAAAACTATAAATGATATAGTCCATAATCAACTTATATTCTTAATTGAAGAAGCACATACTCAGTTGAAAAAGATATATCAAAACTATACAAAAGCTTGGCATATCAAGAAGATATATCAAAATTCCACCACTATATCATCAGAGCTTCTCATTTAATGCTGCAGTTAGAGACAACTTCTCAGTTGCTTCAGCTGTTTGTAGAGATCATTTCGGTAACATTCTTGGCATCCAAACATAAAAAATCAATACCACTTCTCCTCTGGTAGCTAAGTCGATATGGCATCAAATAGAAGACAAGAAAAAGTGATATTTGAAGGAGATTCTCATATGGTCTTAGATGCTATTGGGAAACAAGGATCCTTTTGGCAAATTTCACCTATAGTAGATGATATCCAGCATCTTTTCTCTTCTTATGTTCTATGAAATTTTAGAGAAATCCACTGATCTGCATGTGAGGGGGGTAATTGCGGAAGGGGATAAAGTAGCGGGCGCCCATCGAAGTGGCGCCCGCCTATCGCCTTTCTTCCAGAGACTTAGGAGGAATTGTATTCGGTAAAATTCCTTAAGTTGGATCCTGAGTGTTTCCTACTCAAACTAAACTCCTCCCACATGGACCCTTGTTATGCGAAGACGATAAATCTAGTTAGCCTATTATAGTTACTCCTGACATATTGATAGTGTGATAATTGGAGATCCTATAAACATTTAATGCCTGGCAGGGTGGCATGTCGCATTAAATGCAGGATAATGAGGATATCCCAAGAGATCTATTGATCGATCAGAGGTAATCATGTTATAAGAGATATTATTTAGAAGAAACAAAACTAATAAATGATCTCAAGAAATCTAGGATGGGAAAAGGAGTAAAATGTTCTCCGACATTCCCGGATAGTTACAAGTGTACCTAATCAGTATTTCGACCCATATAAAAGAAAGAATAGATCACTAGAAACAGATATGAACATTTTTCTAAGGCTCATTTGAATTATTGTCTGTTTTCTTTTTTTTTTTCTCACTTCCAACTCTAACTAAACCTTCGGAGAGTTCTCAGGGTCGAGGAACCCAACCCTCTGCCTTTGTTGTTGCAGATTAGGACTGGAATTCGTGATCCAATTCAGGGGTACAGAACACACATCAACATTGGCGCCGTCTGTGGGATTCTTTTTTGGTGTTCTCTGCAAACCGGTTGTATTGTGATTACTAAGGAAAAACTGCAACTCAAAGCACATCTCGATGGAAGAACGACTAGCCGCCATGGAAGCAACGATAAAGGAGCTCACTAGAGAGAATGAAAATTGCAAAAGAGTAATGAAGAACCGAATGCTCGTGAGGAACCTTCTGTCAATAAGTGTGCGGAGTCACACCAAGTCAGTGAGCCAAGTCATAAAGAAGTAGATGAAGAAAGACGTAAGATGCAGCTGGAACTCAAGGAACTGGAAGACAAGTATGTGGACATAGTCAGGCGCATCGAGGCCCCTTCCATTGCTGGACAATTACGCCACAACCATGACACCCCTTACAGTGCAAGTGTCATGGCAGTGCCACTGCCCCCTAAATTCCAAGCGCCTCAGATGGAGCTGTATGATGGGAGCACTGACCCCTACGAGAATATAGAGACGTTTAGGACGCACATGAATCTGCATGGCTATCCTAGTGAAGTAGGGTGCCGAGCGTTCCCCCTTACCCTCAAAGGAGTAGCCCGTACCTGGTTCGGGACGGTCCCTACCGGCTCGATAGATAGCTTTGACTGTCTAGCTCGCCTCTTTATAACCCAGTTCTTGGGAAGTCGGAAGAGGAAAAGACTAGCTGCCTATCTCCTCACGGTGAAACAGGACAGTCAGGAAAACCTCAAAAACTATCTTTCTCGGTTCAACAAGGAACTGATGACAGTGGGGGATCAGGATGAGAAGATTACTCTGGCCGCCCTCCTGAGCGGAATATGGCCTGGAAGCCCTTTCCTGACAGAGATTGTTAGACGGACTCCTGCCACGTTGGCAGAATTCATGGACAGGGCGGACGGATATATAAACGCTGAAAACACCTTGCAAGCGCTCGTGGGGCCAAGGCGGGAAGAAATAGAGCGCGCCAATCAAGCCGAAGCCAACCTGACTGCGAGAAGAAGAAATGCAACCGAGTCGAAGAGAAGGAATATACAAGGAGGGTCGCCATCTCAAGGGAACCCGCAATACAGACCACGTCCTCATACCAATTTGGCAGTAGACAGGGAACCTAGGGGAAGGCAATATCCTCAGCAGCGTCAGTACCGACCGGGAAGCATGTACTACGAGTACCACCAGTCAACTGGGCACAATACCCGGGACTGTAAAACCTTGAAGAGGAAGAATGCAGACGAAAGAGAAGAGCTACAGAAAAATGGGGGATATCCTAACAGTAGGCGCAGCCCAAGCCCCGGGAGAGAGGGGAACGCCAAAAATTCATCCCATAGGCAGGGACCATTGAGCGAAATACGAACCATCGCCAGAGAAGTACCGAGAGGAGGGGAAACTTCAGCTTCAAGGAAGGCGTACAAGCGCGAGGCTCGATATGCCGAGGTGTTCACCATGTCAAAATCCACTCGGGACGGATGGCTTTCTGAAGATGTCCCTATCGTCTTCGATAAGCATGATGAAGGAGTGATGCAGCCACACGACGACGCTTTGATGGTCACCATGTTGGTCGCCAATTTCGTAACCAAAAGAATCCTTATAGTTAACGGAAGTTCAGCCGACATCCTATATTGGGACGCCTTCGACCAGATGAGGATTGGGCGGGACAGATTAAGGCGGGCCCCGACGTCCCTTAGAGGGTTCACCGGCGAGGTGATACAACCTGAAGGGATCATAACTCTGCCTGTAATGGCCAGCGATGCACCTAAAACCTCGATGGTTATGGTTGATTTTCTGGTAGTCAAAGCCCTTTCTTCATACAACATCATATTGGGGCGACCCGCCTTGAATCGCCTGAAAGCCGTAACTTCAACATACCATCTGAAGGTGAAGTTCCCGACTCTAAATGGTATAGGGGAAGTCCGAGGTGAGCAATCTGTGGCTCGTGAATGTTACTCTCGTGAGCTCAAGCCTCTAGTCTAAATGATGATTGGTGTCACCGAGGAGGGCCTGATGCACAATAGAATGGCAGATGAGTTGCTACCTCCACCACCTCTGACAAGATGGGATGAGGATTTTAGAGATGAGCAAACCATCAAGCAAGCAGAGCCCGGAGAGCCCTTGGAACTAATCGCCTTTGACCAGACGAAGCTCGAGCAGAAGATTCGCATAGGCGCCAATTTGGAGCCTATCCTGAAGCAAGAACTCAAACAACTCCTGGAGGATCATCAAGACATATTCGCCTGGACTCATCAGGACATGCCAGGTATAGATAATAGTGTTATTGAACATCATTTATGTGTCAATCAGGAATCTCGGAAGATTAAGTAAAAAAGACGTAGCTTTTGCGCAGAGAAATGTAATGCCATAGCCGAGGAGGTGGATCGCCTACTAGCGGCAGGATTTATCAGGGAAGCCCAGTACCCAGAATGGCTATCTAATGTAGTGCTGGTGAAGAAGTCAAGCGGTAAATGGAGAATGTGTGTGGACTTCACTGATCTAAACAAGGCATGTCCGAAAGATAGCTTCCCACTCCCTCGTATCGACCTGATCGTAGACTCAACGGCCGGTCACCCGTTGCTCAGTTTCATGGATGCCTACTCGGGGTATAATCAGATCAGGATGAACCCAGATGATGAGGACAAAACAGCTTTCATTACTGACCGGGGACTATATTGTTACAAGGTAATGCCCTTTGGGTTGAAGAATGCAGGGGCCACATATCAACGTCTAGTCAACCGGATGTTCAAACAACAGATTAGGAGGAATGTAGAGGTATATGTTGATGATCTACTAGTCAAGAGTAAAACGTCCGGACAGCATGTGGAGGACTTGCGAGAAGCTTTTGGGGTTTTACGTCTATACAAGATGAAGCTTAATCCAAGTAAGTGTTCGTTTGGAGTGGGGTCGGGAAAGTTCTTAGGTTACATGGTTTCTGAGAGAGGAATCGAAGCCAACCCTGAGAAGGTGCAAGTCATATCTTGCATGGTGGTGCCTCGGAATCACCACGAAGTGCAGCAATTGGAGGGCCGAGTGGCTGCCTTGAATCGCTTCATAGCCCGATCCACTAACAAATGCCTACCCTTCCTCCAAGTGTTGAGGAAGGCCCATGAATGGAACCCTTCTTGTGACAGGGCCCTAAATGAGCTGAAAGAATATTTGACTCACCCGCCATTGCTCAGCCAAACTGAGCCCGGTGAGACATTGACTGCATACCTGGCCGTCTTACCCAATGCAACTTCTGCTGTTTTAGTGAGGGACACGGCGATCGGGCAGAGGCCAGTATACTATATAAGTCGAGCGTTCAGGGGGGCAGAAGCTAGATACCCCAAGCTGGAAATGATGGCTCTCGCCTTAGTGGTAGCTACTAGACGGCTCAGGCCATACTTTCAAGCTCACGCCGTACTTGTACTGACTAACCAACCCTTGAAAGCTGTTTTACAACGACCGGAGACATCGGGAAGATTAGCAAAGTGGGCCATAGAACTTAGTGAATTCGACATCCAATACGCTCCTAGGAAGACGATCAGAGGGCAGGTACTCGCCGACTTCGTAGTCGAACTCATTGGTTTCCCGGAAGACATTGCCCAAACACCCCCCGCCAAACCCTGGATGATATACGTGGACGGCTCGGAATGTAGAGCAGGAGGGGGGGCAGGTATCCACATCATCTCTAACGAGGGTGTGGAACACAAGTATGCCATTAAGATCACTTTCAAAGTTACCAACAACGAAGCAGAATATGAAGCGCTATTAGTCGGATTGAACGTTGCCCGCCTCTTGGGGGCTAAGGAAGTGGTAGTGCACTCCGATTCACAAGTAGTGGTCCAACAGGTGAATGGCACCTTCACTGTTAAGGGAGAACGACTCAAGAAATATTGTCAGTTAGTTTGTGAAGCAAGAGATTACTTCCAGTATTCTTCTATTCAACAAGTCCCGAGAGTCGATAATTGCCAAGCCGATCGCCTAGCCAGAATAGCTTCCGGACAGGTGGATATCCCTTTTCCTGAAGATACAGAAGTAAGACAAGCAGATATCCCTTCTATCGATAAAGAGATGTTCCAAGTGGAGACAAACCACCCTGGATGGGCAAAAGAGATAATAGAATTCCTGCAAGAGAACAAGCTACCCAGTGACGCAGGCGAAGCCAAAAGGATCAAGAACAGGGTTGCCCGATTTGTTATCTTGAAGGGGATACTGTACAGAAGGGGATTCTCAGAACCATTACTCAAGTGTTTATCGGTCGAAGAGTCTCAGTATGTATTAGCTGAAATCCATGAAGGAATTTACGAGAGTCATTCGGGAGGAAGAGTTTTGGCTAACAAAGTTGGCCGAGCAGGATATTACTGGCCGAACCTTCTCAGGGATTCGAAAGAGTTCACCCAAAAATGTCCACAGTGCCAAAGGCATGCCAATGTCTTGCGTCTCCCACCTACAGATTTGACGTCTATAGTGGCAGCTTGGCCTTTTGCTCAGTGGGGGCTAGATCTTATAGGTCCCCTTCTTGTGGGCCGAGGAAGGGTTAAGTTCATTATGGTAGCAGTCGACTATTTCACTAAGTGGGTAGAGGCGGAAGCGTTGTCAACCATAACTTCCCAAGCCATCACTAAGTTCCTCTGGAGATTTATTGTTTGTCGGTTTGGCATACCCCAGTGTTTCATATCCGACAACGGAGGTCAGTTCGACTCTTCACACTATCGACAGTGATTCGCCGAGTTGAAAATCGAAGTTCGTTACTCTTCACCTGGACATCCTCAGTCAAATGGTCAAGCAGAGGCGACTAACAAGACCATCGTGTCCATTCTTAAAAAGAAGTTAGGAAGCTGCAAGGGAGCGTGGGCGAACGAACTCCCTGGAGTGCTATGGTCATATCGGACCACTGTTCGAACCCCCGCGGGAGAGACTCCCTTCGCCCTTACATATGGGAGCGAAGCTGTCATCCCGGCAGAGGTAGGAGTCCCTACTTCCAGGGTGAAGAATTTCCATCCGGATAACAATGAAGTAAAGCTGCTGCAACAATTGGACCTCGTGGAAGAAAGGCGAGCAGAGGCCGCTGTGAGAGTAGAACATCACAAACGTATGACTGAGAAGTGGTTTAACAGGCGAGTCAGCCACAGATCTTTCAAACATGGGGACTTGGTATTGAAGCGCATAGGAGTGACCACGACTGAAGAGCACAAGTTAGGGCCTAAATGGGAGGGACCCTACGTTGTTACCAGAAGCACTCGACCTGGATCATACAAGCTTACAGATAGCGAAGGCAACGCCCTCTCTCATTCATGGAACGCAGAACACTTGAAGAAGTATTATGTCTAGTTCGATTTTGCCTTTACCAGAATTATATATAATATGTGATGATTGTGAATCACCATTTTGTGACAAAAATGTTCAGTCGTTTTGTAGGCACATAAGGGGTCGCCTGGGCTAAAAGCCTCGCCCCTCGGTTTGATCAACAGACATCGGGGTCGCCTGGGCTTCAAGCCTCGCCCCACAGTCCTCTCGCCGAATGGGTCGCCTAGGCTAAAAGCCTCGCCCCTCGGTTCGATCAACAGACTGCGGGGTCGCCTGGGCTCCAAGTCTCGCCCCATAGTCCTCTCGTCGAAGGGGTCGCCTGGGCTCCAAGCCTCGCCCCTCGGTTCGATTTACAGACTGCGGGGTCGCCTGGGCTTCAAGTCTCGCCCCACAGTCCTCTCGCCGAACGGGTCGCCTGGGCTAAAAGTCTCACCCCTCGGTTCGATCAACAGACTGCGGGGTCGCCTAGGCTCCAAGTCTCGCCCCTCGGTTCGATCAACAGACTGCAGGGTCGCCTGGGCTTCAAGCCTCGCCCCACAGTCCTCTCGCCGAACGGGTCGCCTGAGCTAAAAGCCTCGTCCCTTGGTTCGATCAACAGACTGCGGGGTCGCCTGGGCTCCAAGCCTTGCCCCACAGTCCTCTCGCCGAAGGGGTCACCTGGGCTCCAAGCCTCGCCCCTCGGTTCGATCAACAGACTGCGGGGTCGCCTGGGCTTCAAGCCTCGCTCCACAGTCCTCTCGTCGAACGGGTCGCCTGAGCTAAAAGCCTCGTCCCTTGGTTCGATCAACAGACTGCGGGGTCGCCTGGGCTCCAAGCCTTGCCCCACAGTCCTCTCGCCGAAGGGGTCACCTGGGCTCCAAGCCTCGCCCCTCGGTTCGATCAACAGACTGCAGGGTCGCCTGGGCTTCAAGCCTCGCCCCACAGTCCTCTCGCCGAACGGGTCCCCTGGGCTAAAAGCCTTGCCCCTTGGTTCGATCAACAGACTGCGGGGTCGCCTGGGCTCCAAGCCTCACCCCACAGTCCTCTCACCGAAGGGGTCGCCTGGGCTAAAAGTCTCGCCCCTCGGTTCGATCAACAGACCTATGGGACCTATTCCTTCACCTTTTTCATTTTATGGCTTCGAGGTCGACAAAGGCTGGTCGTCTTCGCCGTCGACAGGTCCCTGATCAGTATAAGAAGATAATCTCCTTTACTTTTGCTTCACCCTTTGAGTCAATGAAGTAACTCCATCCTTATCACCTGTCCTTTCCGAAGGAGGACTCAAACGAAGCAGAGATGAGACTACCCACGAATAGCCCACCCGCCATAGCGCTCACTGTAACTAGGTAAAAGTTCGCTTAAGTCTCACTCGCCTAATTTTCGTAGCAATCGAATAACGATAAGAGTCGTGTATTGTTATAAATCTCGACCACTAGCTCGTTTGTGTCCGTTGGTTAAGGTTAATGGAATAATACATTCTTTCAACAAACAATCCTGCCTGGTTATAGAAAAATGTTATCACAACATTCAAATTAATGTGGATATCCCGAAGGCAACATATCAAAACATATAAAGGTATCGATTCTTATTAAAATATGGCGAGTCTTTACGGTAACAAATACAGAGAAGATATACATTGAAAAGATTGGCGTATCAACTAAATACTCTCTACATTTAAAACTCTATGTACAAGTCTATACAATGTAATTATCGGTTAAGGAGGCGGACGTATGCGGCACTCTGGTGTACCTATCTTGGCGACATTTGCCTTTGCAATGGGGTCGAGAGCGAGATCTCGGGGATCCATGCTAGCCACATCGAAGGTCGGGTTCTTAATTATCTCCTACCTCAGTCGCCTCAAACCCTCCACATAACCTTGACTCCAGGCGGTTATGCAGAGGGAGCGATGCTGAGTAGCCTGACGCCTAAGAAACTCGAGCTCTTTGTTCGCCTCGCCTAATTCCCGAGAAAGAGAGTCGTGCTCGAGCTCAGATGTGTCTACCTTGGCTCGAAGTGTCTCTAACTCTTCTTCTTGAATGGCTCACGAGTGCTCTAAAAGAGATATGTTCGACTTCAGGCTGCTCATCTCTTGAGTGGCGAGAGAGAGTTTGGTCTCCTTGATGGCTAATGTCTGCCCAATGGACTCTTGCCCTCGGAGGAGATCATCCATGCTCGCCTCCAGGAGCCGGTTCCTTTCCTTTAGTGTCGCCACCTTGTCTAGCATGGACACATGGATCTCCGAATAGTGATCCCGCTCCTCTTCCAGCTCCATCACATTGGCTTTCAGAAGATCTCTGTCTTCTGTAAGCTGGCTGACCAAGGTACCAAGCTCTCGGTACTTAGCTTCCGCCTCTTGAAGCTGTTCCCGAGCCGTTTTAGCACTCCCTGCCAATAATCCGGCCACTTCAGAGTCAAAAGACCCGACAATTTGGTCGGAAGCCTACACAATAACAAGTAATTAGACGAATGGAATACACCCGAACTAAAACGGAATTATGAATAATTACCTGCGCCAAAAGCGACCGAAGTAGGTCGACTACTATCCCCGCCCGATCAGAACACTCGGGAGTAGAGGTAGTTGGTGATGAGGGATGGGAGCGATGCTGTATCACATGGTGGGGGGAGGAGCCCATCACAAATCCGACGCCTTCACCATCAGGGTGAGGGAACTCCCGCCTTATATGCTCGTCAGTTTCGGCAGGCGTGGCATCCGCTGCGGCTGCATCATACCCGGAGCTAGACTGGAGCTGCCGGGTACGTTTGACACGACGTGTGGCAGGAATGACCTTGGCGGGTGACCTTGTTCCCGAATGGTTTTCTGCCTGCTCGTGCTCGACGGTCGTCGCGTCTCGCCCTCCAGAACCTCGAAGTGATGGATTCTCTTCCTCCTCCGAAAGGTGCTCCCCACCCGTTTCGGGGCGACTCTCTCTGGGTGAAAAAGGTTGAACTGATTGAGGAACCTCCTCTCGAGCAGGAGCCCGTGTAGACGACAGCACAGAAGCATTGAAATATGGAGTTCCTGCTGCGTAGGCGGGAGGGTTCGAGAGGGCGTTGAGGAAGGCCAGTTCGACCTCATCCATTGTCTACCCAGAAGCCGAAGGCACGGGCCTGTCATCTGGATGTGGTTGGCGGTTTGAAGGCAGACACACCGCCAACGGTTCTGGCGAACTGGCCCTCTGCCCTTCCATTGAAGGGGATCTGGTGTGCTGGCCGCCCTCTCCACCAGCAGACCCCACGGGTACCAGGGGAGTTGGCGAAGGCTGTACTGGTGAAAAGGGCGCTCGACCCTCTCGCCTTTCTTGGGCAAAGGTTAAAACTGGAGGTTTAGAAGCCTCTGCCGCAACTTGCTCGCCACTCTCACGGCGAGATTTGGTGCCCTTCTCCTTGGCTGGGGAGGCAGTTCGTTTGCGAATTGTCCCCGATTGGCCAGGCGCTTCAGCCGCCGGTATGCTGGAGAAGTCCTGAAACTCAGCATAACCCCGTCGTGGCTCGACCAAATAAGTGTTGATGTTGTGGTCAGTCAAGATGAGGTCGGATTGCAGCCGATGGAAGTGACGCTTCGCCCAGCGTATCACTATCTCCACCCGGTCCCTCTCCCTTTTGTTCAAGTCAATATCCAGAAGGGAGGCCGGGGGCAGCTCGCCCCAGTTCACCTGAATGGGGAATTCCCCCCTGGTCTCATCCTCGGGGAACTGCCAGTTGTCCCCCTTTACATAAAACGCCTTCTTCTGGTAGTCCTTCACATTGGAGTACCTGCTCTCGAGATTGCATAACTTAGTCTCGCTATCCCGAGACTGAAAACCAACCAAACTTAAGGCTGGTTTCCTGATCAGACGGTACAGAGAGAGAAACTCTCGTGCCGTAAGATCAGGGTACACCTCTCCAGCCTCCAGCAGCGCCGAACGGAATACTATGCATGAAGCTAATAGTATCCGCCAAGCATTTAGTAACAGCTGGGCCGGGGCCAAGCCCAGGTAATGAAGGACCTCACGCACCGGCCGAATAAAGGGAAGACGCAGCCCGTTCTTGAACATGGCTTCATACAGAAGCACATACTGAGCTCGCCCTTCTGCGTCACAAGGGCGTTCTCGAATAACTCCGAAGCTGGTCGAGGCTGGGATATAACCTTGATCCCGAAGGTTTTGAATGGCTGAAGGAGGATAAGACGGCACCCAATGATACCCAGCGTAGATAGAGCCAACCCCCATTGAAACTTGATGAAGATGCGAAGGAAGATCGGTTCGAAGATGAGAAAGTAAGGAAAGAAAGTGTACAAGTGTTCCAGCAGCAAGACGACAGTAAAGAATGAACCATTACGAATAACGAGTGTTTATATAGCAAGTGATAACGGTCGTGGGGAAAGTAAATGATATAATTAGCGCAATCCTCGGGAAGCGAAACGACACAACTGATAAACGTGTAATAATGGCGAAACGGCCGTTTAGAGCGTGGAAGGCACGCCCCAATTAATAGAGAAATAACTGACCATTAATTTCTCGGGAAAGCACAAAACCAAGCGAGTAATTATGGAAAATCCATAAATACGGTGCACGATGTTTCGTGTCATCATGGCCAGAAAACTGCCCCCTTTACTTCACGTTCAGTGATCAAAAGACGAACCGTCCCTGTTACAAACCAACGGTTACTTCTATGACCATTATGCCCTTGTTTCACCCGTTCAAATTTGATTTTGCGCGGGATAAGGTTTCACGAATTCGAGCGATAAGGATATAATGAATCCCAATCGAATTATATTCAATTAAGATTCGCAGGGTACTGTGAGGGGGGTAATTGCGGAAGGGGATAAAGTAGCGGGCGCCCATCGAAGTGGCGCCTGCCTATCGCCTTTCTTCCAGAGACTTAGAAGGAATTATATTCGGTAAAATTCCTTAAGTTGGATCCTGAGTGTTTCCTACTCAAACTAAACTCCTCCCACATTGACCATTGTTATGCGAAGACGATAAATCTAGTTAGCCTATTATAGTTACTCCTGACATATTAATAGTATGATAATTGGAGATCCTATAAACATTTAATGCTTGGCAGGGTGACATGTCGCATTAAATGCGGGATGATGAGGATATCCCAAGAGATCTATTGATCGATTGGAGGTAATCATGTTATAAGAGATATTATTTAGAAGAAACAAAACTAATAAATAATCTCAAGAAATCTAGGATGGGAAGAGGAGTAAAATGTTCTCTGACATTCCCGGATAGTTACATGTGTACCTAATCAGTATTTCGACCCATATAAAAGAAAGAATAGATCACTGGAAACAAATATGAACATTTTTCTAAGGCTCATTTAAATTATTGTCTGTTTTCTTTTCTTTTCTCACTTCCAACTCTAACTAAACTTTCGGAGAGTTCTCAGGGTCGAGGAACTCAACCCTCTGCCTTTGTTGTTGCAGATTAGGACTGGAATTCGCGATCCAACTCAGGGGTGCAGAACACACATCAACACTGCAAATCAGTGTACACACGCTGTGGCACAATAGGCAGCAACCAATCCAGTGTTTGGTAATATACCCTCTCATAGTTTCTCTAGATGCATTTTATTCTTAAATAGTGGCAAGGACCCTCCCTAATTTGTTTGTAATAATGTTACAATTCTTTATATATATTATTCGAATGCTTGTTAAGAAAAAAAAAAAAAAACAAGCATGCTGCTGGCAAGAAACATTTCTTGATTTGCTTTTTTTTTTTTAATAATCGATGTGAGGGATTGCAAATCTGAATTTTCCATTTAAAGAATCAAACATATGCAATCAAGAGGCCATTAGACTCTTAGCTCTGGCTTTGTTAGGGTTGATTCTTCCATTAGGCAACTTAAATAATTGCTTAAAGCTCCCTAATAGAAGAAAGTCCTCAAAAAAATTTTAAAATAGATTTTTTAAACAAAGTATCTAATTAAAAATATAATCTAACTCAATAAGAAAACATCAAATATTCAAAATTATCAAATAAATATTATATATTATTATTAATTAAAATATTAATTGAAAGGTAGTATAAAATTTTAAATAGTAATTTATTTAGCAAATTATAGAAATTACTTTTAAATTTTTTTTTTTTTTTTTAAATCTCAATCAAAATTTTGTCTTAGATCTCCTTAATTACCGCACCTAAGCTAATTTGTTCCTTTCATAGAACAAAGCTGGTTTGTTCTGCAGTTTGTACTCATTAACTTTCTGCATTATATCATAATAAATAGTTTTTAAAATGTTCCTGAAATCTATATTTCTTGTTACTAAATTCATGTAGTACTTTTGTTTTTTTAACTTGATCGGGCTATATAATGTTTGCTGAATTAATTTTAGAGAGAGTAAAAAAACTTATAATTAGTAATTATATACATTAATTCTTAATGTAATTAAGAATTAATTACATTTAATTCTTTAATCTCTCTTTCCTACTGTTAAGGGCAGATGCATGCCGCAGATCAGGTGGGTTTGATGCCGCAGATCAGGTAGTTTTTGGTGTTTCGGGTACGGCTGGGTTTTGACGTTGGTATTTGGTGGGACTTGCACGCTTTTTTGTATATGCGAATATTTTTTAACTGAAGTTTGTAAACATTTGAACAATTTACGTATTGTATTTGGGTATGACTTTCTTTTATATATTATAAAAAAAATATTTATGATAAATTATTTGTAATAATAATGACTATTTATAATTAAAAAAGACTGATCATTTTAATAAATAATAATTAATTATAAATAAATAATTTTTTTATAATATATGTATATGCATATAATCTATTATTAATCCACGCTCTGTTTGTGGGATCGTTTGAACAATTTTCTTTTTAGATCAAGGCATGTATCAACTCTCAAAATAAAGTTATATTTTAAAAATAATATTTTAACGATATTTTATTTTTATAATATTTCTTATTTAATTTATTCTCATAATTCATTCCTTTCTCGAATCCCAATAAATGTAGATACGTAACTCATGAATCTATTCATGCATTACTATTTAAAAATCATCTTATTACTATTTAAAAAAAATCTCTATCGCATTCTTCAAACATCTCCTCGATTGCTAGCAGCCTAGCATAGCATGTGCTTATAATTAACCAAGTTATGAAGATCAATTAATATATTAGAAGTGTCGACGCTTTTTTTAAATATTCTTTTAAAGATTGTGTCATGATCCAGACCATAAACTAAAATTGCTTATTCATATATATGTACCCGCCGGCCTGTGTAGTACATGACCTGTCATAATTTATTTTATCATTATTATTTATGAATTAAAAACAAGACGTGACTGGAAAATAATAAATATGCTAATTTGCCAGGTATCCCAGGTAGGTATGTCCGTCTGAAGAAAGTCAAACATAATACGACCCAAATTAATCTTCAAGAATCGATATTGTTGAGTATGGCTTGTGAATACACGCCTCAGACCTGTTTCGCTCGACCCTCGCTCGAGCGTCGCTCAAGTAAGGCTTCCAGATTTCCAGACTTGTTTCAACCCGAGACTTCGCTCGACCCTCGCTCGACTTCCAGCTCGAGCGAGGATCAGGCAGTGACTTCGCTCGACAGTCGCTCGATCTCCCGCTCGAGCGAAGTGCCACATGTTGCTAGGTGTCCGTTTGCTAGTAAAGCGAGTTTGACCTAGAAGTCTTCGCTCGAGCAAGTTTAAGTTTTGCTCGAGCGAGATTGCATATTATAAATATCGCGAAGTCATTTCGCGCGGAAACAGACGACGAACAGCAGCGGCCTCTGTTTTGGACAACGAGAACAGAGCCCCCTCCTAGATCATTTCTTCTCCATTTCTCCACTATATTGAGTGAAACTTGTGAGGATTGAGTGTATACACGTGAGGTGAGTGTTTCCTTTTGTAAGAATCTTTTGATTTTCTCTCTGTAACCTCCATTTGATCTACTGAAGTTTTGAAACCAACCCCACAGTGGATGTAAGCTCATTTTGAGCTGAACCACTTAAATCGCTGTGTTCTTTCTTTGTTTACTGTTTTATTTCTCATTGTTACATCCGCTGCGGTTTATTTCTTATACTTGTTGTTTGTTTTATCGACTATTTCCCAACAAACTGGTATCAGAGCATTTAGGCTCTGTGAATATTTGAAGGGATGGCTACATCAAGATTTGAAGTTGAGAAATTTGACGGTCAGAACAGTTTCAGCTTATGGCGCCTGAAGATGAAGGCATTGTTGCGCCAGCAGGGGTTATTCAAAGTTCTAGAAGAAATGACGGTAGATTCTCCTGTACCGTCTAAGGACGATGAAGAAAAGGTACATAGTACTATTTTATTGTCATTGTCTGATGGAGTGTTGAGAGAGGTGGCGGAGGAGCAGACCGCTGAGGGTCTCTGGAACAAGCTTGAGAGCTTGTATATTAAGAAGTCTCTCACTAACTGGTTGTATTTAAAACAACGGTTGTATACACTCAAAATGACTAAGGGTTCATCAGTTACTGAACACCTAGATGAGTTTAACAAGATTGTTATAGATCTTAGAAATGTTGACATCAAGCTTGATGATGAAGATCAAGTTTTAATTGTGTTGTGTTCATTACCTGCCTCATTTGAGAATTTTGTAAATTCTATGCTGTATGGTAGAGATACTATCTCCTTAGCAGATGTGAAGTCAATTTTGAACTTGAAGGAGTTGAGGAGTAAGTATGATAAGGGTGGTGAAGCACAAGCCAATGGGCTGTTTGTCAAAGATACCTCCGACAGAGGAAGATCCAGTGAAAAGGGTTCAGAGAAGGGTAGAGGTAAGTCCCGAGGGAAATCAAAGTCCAAGTCCAACAAGAAGAATGTAAAATGCTATTACTGTCAGAAGTTTGGACACTACAAGAGTGAGTGTACGAAGCTGAAGAAGAAAGAGGAATCCACAAGTTCCTCTAATGCCGTCAGTGCTGCTAATGAATCTGATGGCTCGGATGTGGTTCTTGCAATCAGTGATTCGAATAGTCGGTTCAGTGATAAGTGGGTTATGGACTCAGCTTGCACGTTCCATATGTGTCCTAGAATGGACTGGTTCATGTCTTATGAACCAGTCAACAGTGGTTCTGTTTTGTTGGGGAACGACACAGCTTGCAAGATTGTGGGAATGGGTTCTGTGAAGATCAAGATGTTTGATGGGATGGTTAGGACATTGACTAATGTCCGGCACATTCCAGACTTGAAAAAGAATCTTATCTCCATGGGGGCCCTGGATTCTTTGGGTTTGAAGTACATGGGACAAGGTGGAGTTCTGAAGGTTAGCAAAAGCTCCATGATAAATATGAAGGGAGACCTGAAAGATGGTCTCTATTTCCTCCAGGGCAATACTGTCAGCGGTGAAGCTGTAGTTTCAGTATCTGATCAGTCAAAGTCAGATGTTACTCATCTATGGCACATGAGATTGGGCCATATGAGTGAGAAGGGGATGTCTATTCTAAGAAAGCAAGGGTTGTTAGGGAATCAGAATTTGAGCAAACTAGACCTGTGCGAGCACTGTGTATTTGGCAAGCAGAGCAGAGTTCAGTTTGCAACAGGGGTCCACAGAATAAAAGGTACAGTGGACTACTCATTCCGACTTTTGGGGTCCGTCTTCAGTTCCATCGAAAGGTGGAGCTAATTACTTGCTTACGCTTATTGATGATTACTCACGGAAAGTGTGGGTTTATTTTTTGAAACAGAAAAGTGATGTCTTCAAGAATTTCAAGCAGTGGAAAGTTCTGATAGAGAATCAGACCGGTAAGAAGGTTAAACGGCTTCGGACTGACAACGGAATGAAATTTTGCGGTAGTGACTTTGATGAGTTCTGCAAGAACGAAGGAATTTCCAGACACCGTACAGTCAGGTACACTCCACAGCAAAATGGAGTGGCTGAACGCATGAACCGAACCCTCCTAGAACGAGCACGTAGTATGCTCTCTAATGCCGGCCTGTCTAAGGACTTTTGGGCAGAAGCAGTCAATACAGCCTGCTTTCTGGTAAACCGCTCTCTAGCCACAGCTATTGGGTTGAAGACACCTAATCAGGTAGGTCCGATGAACCTACTGATTATTTGAATTTGAAGATATTTGGTTGTCCTACTTACTTTCATGTGAATGATGGTAAGCTAGAACCTAAGGCAAAGAAGTGTATATTCATGGGATATGCTTATGGGGTGAAGGGATATAGACTGTGGTGTACTGATCCCAAGTCACCTAAGTTTGTGATAAGCAGAGATGTAGTTTTTGATGAAAAATCTATGCTTAATCCGAAAAATCAGATTCCCGTGTCTACAGGAAAGAAGG
The DNA here is from genome assembly GCA_036559045.1 of Platycarya longipes. Classification (NCBI taxonomy): domain Eukaryota; kingdom Viridiplantae; phylum Streptophyta; class Magnoliopsida; order Fagales; family Juglandaceae; genus Platycarya; species Platycarya longipes. Next base: position 33,736,911 of record CM071801.1, read on the forward strand.
TGGAGTTGCAGGCTTCACTTGAGACACCACCTGAGATTCAGGACCATGCTATAGCTGATGAGCATGATTCTGAATCAGAAACTGTGACACCTGTTAAGGAGCAATACAGTATAGCTGCTTGTAGACAGAGGAGGCAGATCAGACCACCTCAGAGATATACTCATGCAGATATGATCAGTTATGCACTCGCTACAGCGGAAGAAATTGTTGGGCAGGAGCCTTCCAGTTACTCAGAGGCTGTGAAGAGTACTGAGTCTGCACAGTAGTGTTCAGCAATGACTGAAGAGGTTGAGTCTCTTCACAAGAACCAAACCTGGGATTTGGTTAAGTTACCAGCGAAGGCCAGAGTTGTGGACTGCAAGTGAGTTTTCAAGAGAAAAGAAGAAATCCAATCTGATGCAAGATACAAAGCTCGTCTAGTTGCTAAAGGCTACAGTCAGAGAGAGGGGATCGACTTCAATGAAGTGTTCTCACCAGTGGTAAAACACAGCTCAATCAGAGTTTTACTAGCCATTACGGCTTTGTATGATCTGGAGTTTCAGCAGCTTGATGTGAAGACAACATTCATACATGGTGAGCTTGAAGAGACTATCTATATGCGTCAGCCAGAAGGGTTCATAGTTGAAGGTAAAGAAAACCGTGTATGCAGACTGAAGAGGTCTTTGTATGGGTTGAAGCAGTCACCTAGGCAATGGTATAAACGTTTTGATTTGTTTATGATTGATCATGGTTATTTGAGAAGTAATTATGATTGTTGTGTGTATCATAAACAATTGCCTGATAAGTCTTCCATTCACTTATTACTTTATGTTGATGACATACTTATAGCTACTAAAAGCATGGTTGAAGTTGATTTGTTGAGAACTCAACTTAAAAATGAGTTTGAGATGAAAAATTTAGGTGATGCTAGGAAAATATTGGGGATGGAGATCCATAGGGATAGGAAAGCTGGGAAGTTATACTTGTCCCAGAGAAAGTATATAGAGAAGGATTTAGACAGGTTTGGAATGTCTAACTCCAAACCTATCAGCATGCCGCTAGCGTTGCATTTTAAACTTTCAGCTTCCCTATCTCCCCAAACTGATGAGGAGGAATAGTCTATGGCAAATGTTCCTTACTCTAATGCTGTAGGTAGCATTATGTATGCCATGGTGTGTACCCGTCCAGATATTTCATAGGCAGTGAGTGTGGTTAGCAGATATATGGCTTAACCTGGTAGAACTCACTGGTAGGCTGTGAAATAGATTTTGAGGTACTTGAAGGGAACTTCGCATGTGGGCTTGATATTTGATAGAGATGTAGATCTCAGTTCTGTTGTTGTTGGTTTTGTTGATTCTGGCTATGCTGAGGATTTAGACAAGAGAAGATCATTGACAGGCTACATTTTCATATTGTGTGGTTCTGCTATTAGTTGGAAAGTAACACTTCAATCAATTGTTGCTTTATCAACTACAGAGGCAGAATACATGGCAACAGCTGAGGCTGTTAAGGAGGCCATTTGGGTGAAGAGGCTGATCAGTGACTTGAGTCTTCAGCAGACAGAGATGACAGTGTTTTGTGACAGCCAGAGTGCTATACATTTGACTAAAAATGTATCATAAGAGGACGAAGCATGAAATGTATCATGAAATGTATCATGAGAGGACGAAACACATTGATGTCAGGTATTATTTTATTAGAGGAGTAGTTGCAGATGGTACAGTTAGTATTCAGAAGATTACTACTTCCGAGAATCCAGCAGATATAATGACCAAGCCAGTTGCAGTATACAAGTTCAAATTTTGTTTGGACTTGATAGGGGTTCGGGGTTTCCAGGTTCCTTAGGGCACTCAGATGGGGTTGGTTTCATCAATTGCTGCATTTTACATTCTTGGGTTGATCTGGATTTTATGAGGCTTTAGGTATTCAAGCCAAGGTGGAGATTTGTTGAGTATGGCTTGTGAATACACGTCTCAGACCTGTTTCGCTCGACCCTTGCTCAAGCGTTGCTCGAGCGAGGCTTCCAGACTTCCAGACTTGTTTCAACCCGAGACTTCGCTCGACCCTCGCTCGACTTCCAGCTCGAGCGAGGATCAGGCAGTGACTTCGCTCGACAGTCGCTCGATCTCTCGCTCGAGCAAAGTGCCACGTGTTGCCAGGTGTCCATTTGCTAGTTGAGCGAGTTTGACCTAGAAGTCCTCGCTTGAGCGAGTTTAAGTTTCGCTCGAGCGAGATTGCATATTATAAATATCACGAAGTCATTTCGTGCGGAAGCAGACGACGAACAGCAGCGGCCTCTGTTTTGGACGACGAGAACAAAGCCCCCTCCTAGATCATTTCTTCTCCATTTCTCCACTATATTGAGTGAAACTTGTGAGAATTGAGTGTATACACGTGAGGTGAGTGTTTCCTTTTGTAAGAATCTTTTGATTCTCTCTCTGTAACCTCCATTTGATCTAGTGAAGTTTTGAAATCAACCCCACAGTGGATGTAAGCTCATTTTGAGCTGAACCACTTAAATCGCTGTGTTCTTTCTTTGTTTACTGTTTTATTTCTCATTGTTGCATCCGTTGCAATTTATTTTTTATACTTGTTGTTTGTTTTATCGGCTATTTCCCAACAGATATCATGATCAACCTAATTGATGATCTCTATCATTAATCATGGCTAGCTGCAGCCTCTTCTTGTTGAGAATCAGATGAATTGATGAATATGAATCTGATGGAAGTGAAAGTGTCAAAAATAGAGGAGGCAAACGAACTTCGTAAGAATGACTAAACTGAATGAATTGAATTATTACATCAGACTTGGGTCCTATTTATAATACATCATAATACAATAACAGATTTAACTAAAATAACTAACTCTTCTCTTCAAACTTTCTGAGTATCTTAAGTCCTTCTTCTTTTCTTTTTAATTCCATGTTTTCAATATGAGATTCAACACTCCAACACCCCCCCTCAAGATGAACATGGATGTTAATGATGTTCATCTTGCATAAATTATGATGAAAAGGAAGGGATTCAAGGGGCTTTGTAAACATATCAGCTAGCTGCAACCTTGATGGAATATGGAAAAGTTTAATAACATTTTCCTGCAATTTTTCTCTAATTAGATGGCAATCAATTTGGATATGCTTTGTCTTCTCATGCTGAACTGGATTTGTGGCTATTGATAGTGCTGATTTACTGTCAGTATAGTGCAATACTGGCTGTGAATGGATAATGCTCAAATCTTTCAAAGCATACAAGAGCCATTGAATCTCACATGTTGTTGTGGCAAGTGCTCGATACTCTGCCTGTGCAGATGATCGACTGATTGTAACTTGCTTCTTTGATTTCCATGAAATCAATGAGTTGCCAAGAAAAATTGCAAATCCAGTAACACTCCTTCGAGTATCTACACAGCCTGCCCAATCACTATCTGAAAAACCCTTCAATTGAAAGTCTGATGAAGATGGAAAGAAGAGACCTTGCCCTGGTGTGGCCTTTAGATACCTCAAGACTAGAGTGGCTACTTGATAATGCTTGATAGCAGGTTTTGCTAAAAATTGGCTGAGTACTTATACAGAGTAGACTAAATCAGGCCTAGTGATAGTTAAGTAAAGTAACATGCCAATGAGTCTTCGATAACTAGAGGGATCTTGCTATAAATTGGTATAATTTGAGGGTAGACTCCATAGGGAAGGCAACAGGTTTAGATTTAGTGAAACCAGTATCTTCAAGTATGTCAAGCGCATATTTCCTTTGACATAATGAGATACCAGTCTTAAACCTTGCAACTTCTAATCCGCAACTTATAATCCAAAGAAGTATTTCAACTGTCCTAAATCTTTGATAGTGAATTTTTCATGTAAAAAGGTCTTTAACCTTTCAATTTCCAGAATGCTATCACTTGCTAATAGCACATCATCCACATAAACCAACAAAGTCATAAAGGAACTTTCAGTCTTCTTAATGAACAAGGAATAGTCAACATTACCTTGAACAAATTCATAGGTAAGTAGGGCATTGGATAACTTGGCAAACCATTGCCTAGAGGCCTGCTTTAACCTATAGAAGCTCTTTAAAAATCGGCACACTTTCTATTCTCCTTGGACAGCCAATCCAAGAGGTAACTCCATGTATACCTCTTCATGTAAATCTCCATACAAAAATGCATTATTTACATCTAGTTGATGGAGATGCCATTATTCGATTGCAGCTACAGCAAGTATTAATTGAATGGATGTAATATTGGCTACAGGAGAAAAAGTATCAAAGAAGTCTAGCCCTTCTTGCTGTGTGTATCATTTTGCCACTAATCTAGCTTTATGTCTCTCTATAGTTTCATCAGTTTTATATTTCACTTTAAATACCCATTTACAACCGATGGTCTTTTTATTTTTAGGAAGAGTAACAAGCTCCCAAGTCTTATTTAACTCCAAAGCATTAATTCTATTTCTTTTGGATTCTAGAAAATTTGTGATGGAGGCTAAAAAGGGTTTATGAGATGTAGACAGTCTATTGGTAGATAGAAAAGGGTGAATAGAATAGAATTACCTTTAGTTGGAGAACAATCAACTAAAAAAGATGGTTGAGTTGCACTTTGAGATGAAGAAACATTACCACAATAGTTGTCCTGTAAATATGTAGGTTTTTGTTTAATTCTGGTTGATTTTCTGAGCTGTAGAGTTTCTGGTTGAGGTGAATTAGATGATGAGTTCAGATACGAGTGAGAGGAAGATATAGGTGAATCTAATTCAATTTGCATAGAAGGTTGTGAAAAAGAAATAGAATTATTTTGTGGTGATGTAAAATCCACATTTTGATAAGAGCTGTTAGAAGGTGAGTCTAGAAAGATTTTTGGAGCAAGAAATAGAAAAGAATCAGTCTCAGGAGTCTGTGGTAAAACTATGAAAGGAAAATCTGTTTCATGGAATACAACATTTCGAGAAATGAGTATCTTATTGGTGTTTAGATCCATGAGTTTGTATCATTTAATATCAGAAAGATACTCTAGGAATATACACTTTGTGGCTCTGGAATTGAATTTCTGTTTGTGACTAGTTAATGTAGATGCAAAGCAAAGGCAGTCGAAAACCTTTAAATGGGAAAGGTTTGGTGGTTTGTTAAAAAGCTTTTCAAATGGAGTTTTATTTTGAAGAAGAGGAGTAGGGAGTCTGTTGATTATGTGTGCTGCAGTAAGCACACAGTCACTCCAAAAAATTAAGGGTAAATTTGCTTGGAACATCAAGGCTCTAACAGTGCTTAGTAGATGTTGATATTTTCTCTCCACAACACCATTTTGTTGTGGAGTTTCTACACAACTTCTCTGATGTAAAATGCCATGTTTATGATAAAACTTTGTAAGCAAAAATTTTGGTCCATTATCAGATCTTATGACTTTGACAGAAGAAGAAAACTGGTTTATAACCATTTTGCAGAAAGATTTGATTAGACATGGTACTTCTGATTTGACTTTAATCATGTATACCCAAGTGCATCTTGAGAAATCATCAACTATAGTCAGAAAATACTTAAACCTAGAATAAGAAATTGTGCCAAAGGGACCCCATATATCACAATGGATCAAATCAAAGCTTTTATTTGAATTACTTTGTGATACAAAAAAATGAAGCCTTCTTTACTTTGCTAAAGGACATATGTCACAAACATTTGTAGAATCAAAAGTGATATTGGAGTCAAGCTGTTTGAGAAAATGTAATCTTGAACTAGATACATGTCCTAACCTACAATGCCATATATCTAATTGTTCATGAGTAGAAGCTAAAGCAAAAGGTATAGAATTAAACTAAAAAGAGTTGCAGGTTTTAGCTTTTGATGAAGCTTGATAGAAATTGTAAAGTCCTTCTTTCTCAAGAGCAATCTCAATTGTCTTCATCATTGACCGGTCCTGTAAAAGGCAATGTGAGGTAGTAAAAGTAAGAGAAATTTTAGATTGTTTGGTAAGTTTGGAAACAGACAATAGGTTGAAAGAAAAAGTAGGAACACACAAAACATTATGTAAGAGTAATGTATCTGAAAGACATACAGTGCCAATGTGTGTAGCTGGAACTGTAATACCATTGGGAAGACTTACAAGAATATTAATTGGTTTAGGTGTAGAATGATATAAAAGTGGTGAACAGATCATATGATTTGTTGCACCCGTGTCAAGAATTCAATAAAGATTGGAATCAGACATAGAAGAAATAGAATTACAGAGAGATAAATTTGTTATAGGTGACAAGGTTAACAGATGGTTGTGGATTGTTTTGGTTGGAGGGTTGTGCTGAATTTGCAAGTGCCATTAGTTTGTTAAATTCCTCTGGAGTGAAAGAAAACTTTTGTTGCTCGTTACTATTTTGATTGTAGACCTTCAGAGTTGTAAGGGCAGCATGAGCAGAAGCCACATTTCTTTTTCCCTTTGGTCCATTCCAGACAAGAGGATATCCATGAAGTTGGAAGCATTTGTCCACTGTATGACCATTATAGCCACAATGAGTACAGTGTAGAGATGATTTCTTTGGTTTATCCTTGAGAGATTTTGGCTGATAATTTTGTTGATTAAACTGCTTTGCCATCAAAGCATGTGTTTCATTGTATGTAGCAGAATTTGTGAGTTGCCTCTGACTTTCTTCTTGGAGCAACAAAGAAAAGACCTTGGACATGCTTGGTAAAGGAACCATTAACAGCAACTGACTTTTGATAGGCACATAAGAATCATTCAGTCCCACCAAGAATTTAAGAACATAATCCGATTGCTGCCGGAGTTGTAAAAGACTGAAAAGATCACAAGTACACGATGCCATCTTTCCACATGTGCATGTTGGAAATGGCCTATAGCTTATGTATTCATCCCAAAGAGTTTTAAAAGTACTGAAATACTCAGTAACAGATAAAGCTCCTTGACTAATGCAACTAAAGATTTCTCAAGATGGAAAACTCTAGGTCCATCACTCCCGAGATACCTAGCTTTAAGCTCATTCCAAAGATCACAGCAGACGCCACAAATAACAAGCTATTTCGTATTTCTTTTAAAATAGAGTTCATCAACCAAGAAAGGACCAAATTATTTACTCTTAACCATGCCGTATGTTTAACTATTTGATCAATAGAAGGAGGAACAATTGAGCCATCTATAAAGTGTACCTTGTTCTTCACTGTCAATGCAATAACTATGGAGCGGCTCCATGCGATATAATTATCTCCATTAAAGATTTCTTATACAAGTAAAGCGCCAGGGTTATCGCTTAGATGTAGATAATATGGACTCGAGGAATCATCTGAAAATTGATAGGAGGATTAAACGAAAAAGGATTAACAGGATTAGGAGGAGAATCGCTAGAACTCATTTCAAGAATGTGTTCAAGGTAATCGATGTGATAGTTCCAGAACAAAATTTAGCGAGAATTCCATAGCATAATTCAAGAATTTTGCAAGGAAATTTGGAAAAGAATTTGTGTTGCGGAAGCGTTTAGATTTTTCAATCTGATACCATGTTGAGAATCAGATGAATTGACGAATATGAATCTGATGGAAGCACAAGTGACAAAAACAGAGGAGGCAAACGAACTTCGTAAGAATGACTAAACTGAATGAATTAAATTATTACATCAGACTTGGGTTCTATTTATAATACATCAGAATACAATAACAAATTTAACTGAAATAACTAACTCTTCCCTTCAGACTTTCTGAGTATCTTAAGTCCTTCTTCTTTTCTTTTTAATTCCATGTTTTCAATTTGAGATTCAACACTCCAACATTAAAAATAAAAATAAAATAAAAATCATGGTTGCAGCACGATAATACTATTAATACTGGTGATAAATCATAAGACAAGGCGCCAAATTAATAAGTAATGTTACATACAATCGTGGAGTTGCAAACGACATGCAATTATTTTAATAAAAAGGAAAGTCTACTATTAAAAAAATTAAGTGAATCTCATATATATATATATATATATATATTAAACGACTATATGCTGCTTATAAATTCATATTTATATTTATCATTTCTTTAAAAAAAAAATCCAAACAATATAAGACAGTCGGCGACATCTGGGCCAAGTCATGATTTGGCTGGTTAGGTAGCCTAATTGGACTGGCCGAGTCATATATGGTTGGCATTTTCATATATTTAATATTAAATATATATTCAACCTGCATGTTTTAGTTTCCTTCCAACATGTTTTTATTCATACATATACGTACGACACACCTCGATCTGTATATATCGACTGTATATAGATAGATATATACGAACCAATTAATTTATTTATATTTAAGAATTGTTGTCACGCATAACATTTTCAATTTTCTGATCAACCATCTAATCCTCAAAATTAACAAGATCAACATCTTCTCCATATGGGTAACCTTCAAAACAAGTCTAGTACTAGTTCTATCGACGTATCCAAAGACGTTGACCGGGAGATTAACGTGCTGCATCCTGCAGAAGCTGTTGATCATCATGCACCAGAGAAACACCAATATTACGCGCCGGATGATCCATCGGATCATGAGCGTAGCACGGCCAGAAGAAGTACTTCTTCAATTCCAGGCCGGCGCAGCGCTGACCATTCTGATCATACATCGCGACTGAAAAGTGGTGGCCGCCATCTGCTTCGAGAAATCGGTAATGCTGGCGATATGAGTGATGAATCCCAAGTTAAATCCGGTCGAATGATCAAAGCTGAACAATTAACACTGCAGAGGAGTGTGAGCGTTGGATCGCCGCGCGAGATATCCGGGGATGATTTGAAGCTCGAAAGGTTTAAGGTAAGGATTATTGATGTGGACGGATCATCGGATACTAAACAAGGTGGTCAGGATGGTAAGGGTGGCAGTTCCAAATAAGCAATCTATATATATATATATATATATATATATGAATTTGTAATTAGAAAAATATTATTGGTTTCCAGGATATATAGCATTTTTAGTAATTGCAGTTTGGTATAATATAGGATATTAATTCTTTGAAAATCCTTCAGAGAGAATTCGTGAAGATGATATTCCCTTTGGTCATGATCATCACTTGGTTAATGTACAGTACTATGCCACAGATCAGAAAATTGGGTTTGTTGCATGGAAAAGAGTCTTCGATCGATGATCGGCCATTTCATTATTCATGCTGGCGGATCGAACAAATCATATGGGTGTCTGCTTCCTTTGTACAGTTGTTTTAATTTCTAGAGATTTTGTTTCCTTGCTCTGGTTTTCATTTAGATCTTGTACACGAGGAAGCACTGTACTGCTCGATCGTTGCCGTTGTTTATACAAATTCTTGTCGATTAATTATGATGTGATATCAATTATTTCAGGCTGCTGGGAAAATTGTGTGTACTTTTCTACATGAGATGTTATTTCACTTTCTAGAAACAATAGTGGGTTTTATCTTCAAAGTTCTAATTCAACAATTAATTCTCTCTCTCATTAATTCAAGTCAACTATAGAGATCAATTTTCATGTACAAGAAACCCACATGCGTGCATGGCTTGCTCATCGAAAGCTTTTTAATTAAAATATATTGGGTCATATATAATTTTTTTAATTAAAGCTTTTTAATTATATTGGGTCATGCCCAACTTGCACAAAACATACCCCATTTTAAATTTAAAATTCTTGTTGCATCCATCAATTGAATATAAGGCTTTTCATCAATAAGATCAAATTAAGAATACAAATTATAAGGATTCGAATTAGGCTAATAATTATGAGAAGTTAATTAATTCGTTATCAGAATCTTTTGACCAATTCTTGCTGATTGCCAGAACAGTTGGTGTGCCAGGCCGGTTGCCACGAGACTTTCTCTTCTCGGATTTTGCTATATATAACAAATCTTGCTCAAGAATAAATTTAAAATTTCACATTAATTATAATTAAAAAAATTATAAATAATAATAATAATTTATCCAACACAAATAAAACTAAAAATTAAGAAAATTGAAATGCAAAACTTAATTAAAAATAACTTTAACTTATTTTCTATGTAATTTTTACACAAAATTTTTTGTAAATATCATTTTATTTCTCTTTATGAGTTTTCTGGGTTGGTGAAACTTTTTTTTTTTAAATGTTGATATATCTATCTATATTTTCAGAATCTGGATGGCTAAAATTAAAGTTTTAAAAAATAATTTCTCATGAATTTTGTTTTTTTTCAATGTCATATTTAGGAGTGTAAATGGTCCGGTCAAAAGAAAATATAGACTGGTTCTATTCGATCCAAAATTTTTCCATCCTGAACCAGACTGAACAGGATTCGGTCCATACTGGTATGGTCTAATTCAATCCAGGAGCAGTCCAGTCTAGGGATACCCCATATGATTTAATGGGCTAAATTTAATCCAAAATCTTGCAACAATTAAATATATTTTTTTAACCTAAGTTTATAAATTATTAAATATATACTAGTACTACTTTCATAAAAAAATAATTATCTTTGTCAATTTCTAATATCATCTAAATATTAAACAAAATATATAATTATAACTTATAATCTATAGACTTAATACTTATACTATAAGTTATAACTAATATTCTATATTATATATAACCCATAGATTGATTAGTTAATTTAATCCTCATAAGTCATATCAATTAATCAATAATATTAATGATTATTGATCATACTTCATATATAATTAAAAATAACGTTAATAATTAATATTTATAATTGTTACATGTAATCATAAGAAGAGTAATTATTAATTAATTAATAGTGATTTAGTGATACATCATATGTTGATTAACTATAATTAATAACATTATTACATAATTTATATTAGTATATTATAAATTTATATGTTAGTGAATAGTGATGAATTAGTAATAATATATTAAATAATAATAATACACTTATTACTTATAAGTTATTACCAATACTCTATATAGATATACTATAATTTATATTTTTATACTACAACTATTATAAATTATAATATGTTAATATTATAAAAGTATATATTATATATTAATATGATATACTATCATTCTTAATTTATATTAATATTAATATTAAAATTTATATACTATTACTTATATATATATATATATAATATGTGTGCATTCGATTTGGTTCGATCGAGAGAGGGAAATATTCTCCATTTCTCTTTTTAGACTGGATCAAAAATTTCTAATCTATAAAAAAAAATTAGACTAAATCAAATCGAATATTCGATCAAGTCTGATCCAGTCCAACGATTTGATTAAATGATTTGATTGAATCTTTTTACAACTCTAATGCACATATCTTGTGGCTATTGACTGGAAGATATAGGATGCACATGATGATACTGTTATAAGATGCACATGATGATACTGTTATAAGATGCACATATCTTTCCTGTGTACGATTTTTTAGCTCTGCCTTATAAGATGCACAATGATGATACTGTTATATGCAGATGATGAGTTGGACGTTGAAGTCCTTTTACAGTTACCTTAAGATATTTTCCTGTCAATTCTTGCTGGCCCAGGGATAACATGTCCGCACTTTTAAAATATCTATGGCTATATATATATATATATATATATATATGAGACTGTAAAACGACCTTTACTCCAAATTAGAAACTTTAATATTTCTTCTAAAAAGCAACGAATGCATGAATTGAAGAAGAATATGTACTTCGACCCTTGCAGTACTTTTGAGGATATTGTCTGTCTATGCCAATTTTCCTCCTAAATCTATTCCTCCTAAATCCAACTAGTTTGTCTTGAAAGTGCTACCGCCGGCCTATCTAGGGTTTTGGCGCTAGTGGCCGGAGCTGCTATCAAAATGACAAGAAATTAGTCAAGAACGCATGCATGCACGCACTGGATCACTATTTAACATACATACCTACATACATACATATATAAATATATATATATTCATCTTTTAATTTTTATTTTAAAAAATAATCTTAAACCGTGCCGGCTTTTCCATAAGATAAATTAGACGGTAATTGTCTAAGACTTCATGGTAGAAAAATGCTTAAAAAAATACTAAAAAATAAATAATTAATTTTTTTAAAGAAAAATCAATTATCTAAACTAAAGAAAAAGAAGTTAATATTAAAATTTGGAAAAAAAAAATCAATTCTCAACTGTACGATAAAAAAAATGCTAATAATTATAAAAAAATATATAAATTTTTATTTAATTATATTGACTCTATAACTTCCCTTACCAAAAGTCCTGACAATAATGATTGTAAATTCAATGGTTTCAATCCATCTTTACAAAGTCTAAAACAAAATTCAAGTTTTAATTTATGCCTTAAGTCTCAAAATTTGTTAAGCCAATCTTAATCATAAAGTGATTATATAAAAATAGTCTCACAAATTTATGTAATTTGTTGTATATATATTTAATTTGTCAAATTATAAAATTATTTTTATAAAAATATATTTGATGGATCATATAAACTCAAGTCAGTTTATAAAAAAAAATTTATATAATTTTTTTTTTATGACTGACTATTTTATTTTTGGACAAATGAACTAACGGGTTTTTTTTAACTTTGATGGCGTTTAAGGATTAAAACCGGTGGAGGCGCCCCATGCAGAGTAGTAGTACCTGCATTTTGTTACCAATATCGGTCAAACTGTTAAGAACAGAAGTACCAGCTAGTACTGTATATATCTGTTGTTTTCACCTTTTATGCATTCCATTCGTCTTTGTTGGAGAATCATGACATGGTGATGGACTTTCCCCAAAACTAATTAGGTCGTCCCTTCTAGTTAAAAAATCAAATCACGTCGCGGTACACACTTTCCGGCCCCTCATAGAAAAACTTGCCGGTAAAGATGGTAACAACTAATAAGTAACAACGCGTCGAGAAAGTAGCATCTCATCAATTAGCTCCATTTGCAGCCTTACCAAATTTTGATAGATTTAGTGATCAGCTTAAAAAGGAAATTATGCAGATCATATGAATCATGATCATGATCATCATTCAATATTCAGCTTATTATAATTAATTGGTATGTAATTATTAAAGATATATATAATATTCTCTAAACAAGTTGAAAAGAAAGTCTCCTTAATTGCATTAATGGAAGAAATTGAATAGATCAAAATGGTAATACAAGTATGGTGGGTCTTTTAATACAAACCGGGGAGTGAAGGCCTTTCTAAGTATTGGAAATTTGTCGATATATGCATGTTCAGTGAATTTTTAATACAAAAAGTAAAAGTCAATTGGTTTTCTTTTTATATTTTTAAAACAAAATCTAAATGATAAAAAAATTAAAAATAAATTAAAAATAAAAACATCAATTTTGCCTAGCGATCACCTCGAACTTATCACTCCAGACGACATGCTAGCATAGTCCTAAGAAATAAAAATAATAGAAAAACGTATTATAAAAATTTGGTAAAAAGAGGACAGAAATATAAGAGTACACAAGATATAATTTGTATAGAAGGAATGGCGATGTATAAGATTGAAAATAAAATAAAGTCTTTATTACGTTGGAAGATATGTATAAATAATATTTGTAATTGTGAGTGGACAAATATCGTATAATTATTTTAGATAAAAATGAATAAATACGATATTCATATTAAAAAAAAAAAGAAGTAATTATTTTAATAATGAGTCTTACTTTTTTTTTTCAAAATGATTGCTTAATATTTATATATTCTAGGATAAAAAGTAAAATAGGTTCTATAAGAAATAAAAATGATGGAAAGATTATTGAGAAAATAAATAAAGAGAGGTTGGAAATATAAGGACATAAAGAGGTCTTCTTAATTTTTTTAATAAAGTGACGAATAAACTAAACAATACAACTACTTTTCTTTCAATTTAAAATAAACACATTAAATATGAAAAACTTAAAAACAAATAATACTGTAATGAATTAAACGTAAGTGAAGGGACGGCTGCCACCCCCTATCCTACCATTAAAATTATGTGAATGATCATATCACTATTATTTTAAATCTTGTATAGTGACTTGCATAGTAACTTGCATAGTAATTTCAAAGCCTATAAATAGGGGTTTCAGTTGTAATGAAATTCATAAGAAAATATAGAGAGAGAGAGAGAAAGTTTCAGTTCTTAAGAGTTTCTTATATATTTCTCTCTTACAATAATAGTTTCTTTCTTTAGTTTTCTAACACGTTATCAGCACGAGATTCTATCGATACTAAAGTTAATGGTCTTCTACTTTAAGTAAGTTTTTCAATATATTATTTGCAATCTTCGAGATAAATATTAAAGGTAATATTGTTGAATATTACTTGATAAAATTTTACTTTTATTCTCTTGATAATGTGAATATATTTCTTGAATCTACAGATTTATTTTTGTAATATAATGTCAAATATTGAGATTTATTACTATTGACATTTCTGAAAAAATGTTATTTTATCCAGGATCCTTGATGAGATCCATTTGGATATGATGATGAATTTGGGAGATACAATCATAGAAGAAAATCATGTGTCCCTGAAGGACCGTACTGTGTATCTCATGATGAAAAATCATCTTACTATGTGAAATGAATTAAGAGAGAGATATGAACACCAGAAGATGTAATCCTCTCAAAAGATCATTATGACTTATTGCACCTAAAGTTGCAAGATTTTAAGAGTGGTATTGAATATTCTGCACTCTTTAAAATCAGCTTAATATTAAAATTATGCAATGAAAATGTCACTGATGATGATATATAAAAGAAGACATATTATTTTTCATACCTCGAATGTGCTCCTGCAGTAGCAATATCGAAAGTGAAAGTTCAACAAATATTCTGAACTTTTACTTTGTCTTCCAGTGATTGAGCTAAATAATGAGTTTTTATTAATAAATCACCAGTTACGTCATATTAATGATATTGAATTTACACAATTCCCAGAAGTGAATGGTGCATCCTTACAAAGGAATTAAGGACGTAGACGTGGTAGAAAAACTATAGAAGTGTTGGTCCCAAAAACGACAACACTAAAGATGATAAAAAATATATTGTATCACCAGAAGTGATCCAACTCAGATAAGGGTAAAGGCTCTCAAAATAATTTTTCATACAAAAATGAAGATGTTTGTTATAGATGTGATATGATTGAACAGTGGTCACGTACCTGTTGTACGGTCAAACACTTGATTTACTAAGCTTTTATATATAAGCTTATTAATATTTCACTATGTTTTGAAATAATGAAATTTCGGTGCCTGAAGCACGACAAGAAATTACTTGGGATAATAAAACCCTGTCTAAATTTGATCCTCTTACAAATGAATGTGAACTAGAAGTTCAAAGATTACCTTTCTGCAAAGTATTGCAAATCAATTACATGATGTATTTACTGACACTAAAAGTGTTGTAAAATCATATATTACTGCTATTAATGCTTAAGCAAGAATTAAAGTCCCTGAAAGACAAGTTGTTAAAACAGCAATAGATGAGTCTACGATACACCTGAAGTATTGAAAACCTATTGATGCAAAAGAGAAAAATGAAAATAAATCGGTGCTCCTGAAGAGACCGTACCTACAAAATAAGATCTATCCAGACTTTCTGTATAAAATACAAAACTCCTGAAGAGTACAAAACTCCTGAAGAGGAAACCTCCTGAAGAGTATAACTCCTGAAGAGAAAACTCTTGAAAAGTATAAACCTCCTAAAGAGAAACCTCTTGTAGAGATGTTTCATGAAATGTTCTTCCTTGGAGAGGAACAGATACCTGAAATAATGAGATCTTAATACATTTCATGAATACTGGAAAAATTCTAGATAGAAATAAAACTGTTGTCGACAACATATTTTCATATATGATAGCCCTTGACATTACCAGAAGTAATAAAGAAAGTAAGCCAAAAACCGTCGAAAAATGTCGACGTAGAAATGATTGGCCAAAATGAAAAGCAGCTAGAAGTTGAATTAAAATTGCTAGCAAAGCGAGAGGTATTTGGACCTGTTGTCCAAACAACAAAAGATGTAATGCCTCTAAGATATAAGTGAGTATTTATACGAAAGCGTAATGCGAAATGAAATTGTGCGGTATAATTTGTCGCACAAAGTTTCCTGAAAAAACCCGAGAATAGTTATGAGGAAACATATTTCCTTGGTATAAATGCAATCACATTCATGTTTTTAATTGATTTGGTTATTGCAAAAGGATTAGATATGAAATTGATGAATGTGATTACTGCATATTTATAAGGATCATTACTTTTATAAAGATATACGATACATGAAGCATCTAATCCAAGTACATTTAGGAGTATGTACTTTATAAAGCTTCAAAGATCTTTATATGGGTTAAAGCAATCCGGATGCATGTGGCATAATTAAATCAACGAATATCTATTGAAAGAAGGATTTGAGAATATTCCTATATGCCCATGTGTTTTATCAGAATCTGGATTTGTCATTATTGCAATTTACGTTGATGATTTACCTTGTTAGAACTTCTGAAGAGATTACAAGGACTGCTATAAATTCAAGGAATGCATTTGAAAATGAAAGATCTTATTATTCAACTGATAGATGAGTTACAAGAATTTGAGACTTCTAGCCTCATCTCTCAAATGTATTTGCTCTTCATAAAGCAACATACCATCCTTATCTAAAGGATTAGGTAGTCGAAATGAAGAGGCAAGTAAGGATTTTAAATCCTTATTCTCTTGCTTTAAGTCTGCAATATTTTTGTCAGACTCTTGAACGAATCGTTGAAGTACGGAAACCTTCTCGTTAAACTCCTCAATCTCACGATTTTTGGATTGTAATCGGTTGGAAAATCCAACAATAGAGGAGGAGTATCGGGTGCCGAGAGTCACAAGCTCATAAACGGCTTCACGATCTAACTTATTAGCGAGATCATTCGCTTGCTGCAACATGACACCTGCGAAAGATGCAGGAATAATTTGTAATTGAGATGAAAGACACCTCATATGTTGATGTGAGAAATAGTGAAAGGAAATTGATGAGCCATTGGGAATTTATAGAATAAGAATGCAAATACAGATGAATTATATATATGAGAAAAAGATTTGATGCGTACTAAATAAAGTTAAAGACGGTTCTTATAAAAATAAAAATAAGTACAAGACAAACCATCATCTCTTCAAATCTCACTTTACAAGATATACTGGATGCATAATTTCAAAAGCCGGCGAGATTAATTACAGCTATCCCTATTTTCTTGTAAACGCTGAACCTCTGCCGTTAGCTGCTGTTGTTAACTTTGTATCTGAGCTCTCTCTCGTTCCAGCTCTTCTACTCGTGTTTTCAGGTCACGAGAATACCAGTCTACAATTTTCTTTAGCTCCTTGTTTTCTTATCTTAAATCTTTATTTTTTCTATCTTTAGTTGCAAGCATTTGATTCAACTCAGATATTTAATTTTTAAGATGATCAACCTCACTCGTTCTCGCCAATAGCCTCTGAGACATGGATGTAAGAGAGGCTGCATATTGAGCACTGAGGGTACTTGATGCTGCAACAATTTCAAGATCAGATTTACTAGAAAGATATATCTCTGCTCCTATCATGGTATTTACGGCCTCAGGAGAAAATATAAGTGGTTGAGGTATAAAAGGTTCATGGTTCAAATCTGGGATATTAGAATTTCTATCAGACATAATATCGTTCTGGATGAACAATAACTGAATCTATGAGGAATGCAAGATCTTTTTGCTGGAGTAAACCAATGGTAAAATTGGTTATATTTAAATAACAACCCGAAGCCTTCAAATCTCTTTAAGATCTCGTTTGTCAACAATGTTAAGCGGATTTGATTTTCCGCCGAACTGATAATATTAGACCCCAAACTTTTACAGCTTATATCATACATAGATGGTTTCCAATGCTATTTCTACCATATATAAACAAGTTCTCCCTAATAACGCCGAATGAGGGAGAGAAAATTTAAGATAAAAATATTATCATATTCTCTTTAATGTATTATTTAAATAGAAATCATATTTGAATTCGTAATCTGTTATATATATGCTGAAATAATGTTTACTTATTACTTGAAACATTAATGCATATTATCAGGGGGAGTTTAAGTATTACTGCAGGTATCAGATTTCTATTAAGTCTGTCAACCAGATATTATTTTTCACATATTTAAATCATTCAGAGATTATTGCAATTTATGAAACAAGTCGAGAGTATATTTGGCTGAGATCAATGACTCAACATATTCGAGAAAAGTGTGGTATTTCATAATCAATGATAGCTCAACAATTTTATACGAAAATAATTCTACTTATCATTCAAATCAAATAAGAATATATCAAAGATACGATCAAGTGATAATCTAGCAGATTTATTCACGAAAGTATCAGCAACTGCGACATTCAAGAAAATTGTGCAGAATATTAAAATGTGAAGACTCAAAAATCTATCGTCATACACTTTTCAGGGGGAGTAAAAGTCCTGAAGACTTGTGCTGATTGTATTCTTTTTCCTTCGCTAAGGTTTTGTCCCACTGGGTTTTCCTTTGCAAGGTTTTAATGAGGCAATCTTAAAACACTTATGGATACATAAGAAGACTGTACTCTTTTTCCTTCGCCATTGGTTTTTTTCTTCCCACTGAGTTTTTCCTTAGCAAGATTTTAACGAGGCAGATTCTTTATGGGTGGTCATTCAAGGGGGAGTGTAATGAATTAAACGTAAGTGGAGGGACGGCTGCCGCCTCCTGTCCCACTACTAAAATTATGTGAATGATCCCACTATTATTATTTTAAATCCTGTATAATGATTTGTATAATAACTTGCATAGTAATTTCAAAGCCTATAAATATGGACTTCAGTTGTAATGAAATTCATAAGAAAATATAAAGAGAAAGAAAGAAAGTTTCAGTTCTTAAGAGTTTTAGAAAATTTTTTATATATTTTTTTCTTACAATAGTAATTTCTTTATTTAGTTTTATAAAAAAATATATATAAGAAAAAAAAAACCGATAAATATTAAATTGTTTTCTTTTTTTTCATGCAAATGTGGATTTGGATCTGGTTTAATTCTCTCTCTCTCTGTCTCTTTCTCCCACAGTGTTTCCATTTGCGTTTTGGCAGTTTGTGACTTGCTGGCTCTGCCCAGTTCACTGAAGCTCCCATATTCTCCACTGCTCTCTACTCTCTTCCACAATGAAACAGTTGTCTCCTTTCACTTTTCTTCTCAGAACCAACTCCTAAAGAAAAGTCAGAACAATGATAACTCTGATTGATCTTATTAGTTGGTCGGAGAGATGGTGTTTTGAATTCTGATCTGGGTTTCTTTGTGACAAAAGCTTCATCCTCAAGAGTGTGAATTCTGTACTCTTTTTAGTCTTTTTAAGGCTGGGATTCTATGTCTATATGGGGAACATAATTGAGATATTGATAACTCTGTAATGCTAAATATTAATATTTCGAGGATTGATTTTACTTATTCGTTTGGGAAAGTATGATATCGTCGGGGATAAATTTGGTGATGACGGTGATAGGGTTTGCGGTGAGCACTATGTTCATCGTGTTCGTGTGCACGCGACTTGTTTGCGCTCGATTCCAGCTGAATACTTCCAGGCGCTCCTTTTCCTTTCCTATCGCTTCCAGTATTGTAAGACATTTCTCAATCCGATCCCAGTATTGTATGCCCCTTTTTCTTGTCTTGTTGTTTATATGTATATAAAAAATTGGTGTCCTAAAAAATTTAGGCAGACTTGGTTTGCACAAGTAATTGGAAATCTTTTAGGATTCCAAATCAATTATTGCAACAAAAATGGAGAATTTATTTTACATTTGCTCTCCAAAATGGATTTCTTGTTTAATTCAGTGGTTTCACTGGAACTACTAGGGTTTTGGTTCTAGTTTTCTTTAGACTTTTTGGGTTTTCGTGTTCAAAAGCATAACATTTGATCTCTTATTGTTTTGACACTTCTTGCGGATACAGGTCTCATACATGGTTGTATTTTACTTGACAATCTCGATTGACCCACTTTAGTCCTACAGGAAAGTTGAAAATTATTATGTTTTGGATAATCCATTGCGCATAAGTTGAAAATTGCTTATAGAGTTTCTATAAGCAAGATGATCCATTGCGACTCCAGCTCGTGTCCATTGCGACTCTGTTGCAACTCAATTAGTTTAACAAGAATAAAATAAAATTAAAATTAATAAAAAATCATTTTAAAATATGTAACTTGTGTGATGTGGGATGATGAGTAGCATTCCTCTTTCATCTATAGCAGTGTACAGTCTGTCAAATATAATGCTATGCTTTGGCCTTGCACTTACCATTGTTAACTTTTTTATGGTACAGCTAGATCTGGCCTCAAATGGTCTTGAACCTGTAGTTGTCGCAAAGTTTCCAATCAAGAAGTATACCGGTGATTCTTTCTTGACTGCAGAAGATGCTCAGTATGTTCTTTCGCTCCTTGGTGAATTCCTCACTGTACTGGTTTTTATGCGTTTAGATGGGGTTCTCAAATCAATATGATTGTTATGTACCTAGTATTTTCTGGGTAGATTTTTGCCATTGTTTATACTGTAAAAGCACATAGCATTTCTATTGTGGACAAAATATACAATGTAGTAAATGTATTGATGAAAGCATTACAGAGAGCCATGTGAAGTTTGAGTGAATTTCTTTGGGCATAATTGTCTGAATGAATTTCACTGATTAGTTGCAAATGTCAATACAAATGCGTATCTACTTGGTGGATATTGGAAAACACTTTGGCAAATATTTCAAGTCAGTTGGCTTCAAATGTGTATTCTTTCATCAATATGATAATTCAAGGAGATGGAAGGTGAGTTGTACTCCCAGAGATATGGGACAGCAATCAATAAAAAGATATGATTTAGAAGATTGTACTAAATTGATGAAAATAAACAGATGTTGTGGTAAAGTGCAATGTAATATAACAATTTATTTCTACTTAAAGCTGGAATATGAGCACACCAATGCTTGGACTTGGATTTAACTGCATAAATAATCATTAGTCTCTCATAACTGACGTCCCTTTCATGTTCTCTCTCTCTCTCTCTCTCTCTCTCTCTCACATTAGTCTCTCATAAGGACTTTCCCCTGGTTTGCAAATCAACACCTTTTGCAAGACTTGGTGATTCAGATGAGTAGTTCTGGTCTTATAGCAATTTTTTGGTTTCCTGGAGTGTCTGTATGTTGTAGATCAACCTTTGCAGAAGCTTTATTTTGTATGCAGAAAACTTTCTATTTCATTTGGAATATAAGTTTTTCACTTCGGGCTGGAGGTTCTGTTGGATATTCCATGATGTCTTGTTGAATGGATGATAAGTTTAGGTAATTAATTTCTGGATGAGATTTTAGCATGTGGAAAAAGTCATATTTCCTTTTGCTCATAAATAGAAGATTTAGGTAGTATTATAGGGAGAATGTTTATTCTTTTTTATAATAACTATTCTTGGGATCTATACAACAGCTATATCATTGTATGTTGGTATTTTGGCAGAATGCTAAAGATTATTTAACCTTGTAGCTCATTACCTCAACTCTTCCTCTCCAAGCTTTTTGTGCTATAAGATTGACAGATAACTGTCTACCAGACCTGTTGAAACTGGACTGTAGATGGTTAATGTATACTCCTTTGCTAGCATTAAGTTGGTAGCCATTGTTGGCCATTGTTAATCAAATATCCGCTGGCATATGGAAGGGTAAATTTTGCTTCTAGTTTCAATGAAGCTGGACCTGCAGAGGATGTGATTTATCGGTATCCAACACACTCTGAAATATATTAGTGATAATGCACAAAAATCAGATTTGGAAAGATTGACACCTTCGATTGCGTGATCTCCAGCTGCAGTGATTAAATGCTTGATTTCTTATAACTGTTGTACAGCTTTAGAATTCCTAAAATCTTGTGTTTTCCGTTACAATCTTGTATCTAATGTTGCAATGTACAGCCACACTTGTTTCTATATATACAGATATCAAATACAAAGAAAGTACAATTTCTCCAAAATATATCTTGTTTATGGTATCAGAGATTGCAAAGCTCCAACGAGCCATTCCTCCTCACTACTATAGCTGTCACTAATATCTCTGTTTCCTCAAATCCTCAGAGCTCTACGCCTCTTATTGCTGTAAATGCTGCTGCCCAGCTTCCCCACAAGCTGACACCTACCAGTTTTCCTGCATGGCGGTGTCAGTTCAAATCTCTACTCATTGGTTATGACCTTATGGGGTATCTTGATGGTACCCTCCCATGCCCTTCTCTCAGTGGTGTCTCCACTGCTGAACAGGCCGCTGTCAAGGCTGCATACTCACATTGGATATGACAGGACAAGCTCCTGCTCAACGCCATTCTTGCTGGTGTTTCTGAGGGTGTTGTCTCTAATATTGCTACTGCTGAGACGTCCATGGAAGCATGGATGGCCCTCACACGACTCTATGCTAGTCGTTCTTGCACTCGAGTTATGCAACTCAAGGAGGACCTCACTCTCCTTTAACGCGGGTCTCGGTCCATCATAGAATACCTTCACTCAGTGAAGAGCATCGCAGATGAGTTAGCACTCATCGAGACACATGTGACAAACGACGACCTTACGCTATGCATTCTTAATGGTCTTGGCTTGGAGTACCGTGAGATTGTTGCACCAATTCGCATCTGTGCGACCTCTCTTACATTTGAACAACTCCATGACCTGCTCCTTGGCCATGAGCACTACTTGAAGCGTCTGGAACATGCTTCCAATTCTACTGTTATTACAGCTAACGTCTCTCAACGCAGATACAATAATCGCTTCTCTCAAAATAATGACAAGAAACAAACATACTCTCGACCTGGAAATTCTGGTGGCTCTTCTCAGTCCAAGCCCAACGAAAACTCCTCTGCTAAGTATGAAGGAAAAACTTGTCACTTTTGTGGCTTCAATGGCCACACTATAACAGAATGCCGCAAGCTTCGTCGCGTATTGGCACAAGCAAATTGCACAATCATGCCTCAACCTGAGACCAACCGTTGGATGCTTGACTTGAGCACATCTCATAATATCACATCTGAGCTCCAAAACATGTCTATGCACTCTGAATATGAAGGACCTAACGAGGTTGTCATTGGGGATGGCACAGGTTTGAATGTCACACACGTTGGTTTAACCAATCTCACCACAACTTCCAAAACATTTGCCCTTACAGACCGTCTTTGCGTTCCTTCCATTCATCACAATCTTATCTTTGTTCATAAATTCACCTCTTCCAACAATTATTCTGTTGAATTTAATCCCTTTTCATTCTCTGTGAAAGATTTGAGCATGGGGGTGCATCTACTTCAAGGTAAATGTGAGGATGAGATCTACTATATGCCTCAGTTAGCTCATGTCCTATGCAAACCACCCACGGCATTTGTTGGTGACCACACGTCTCTTGATGGCTAGCATTCACGATTGGGTCATCCCTCCACCAAAATTGTCACTCAAATTGTTCATTCATTTGATTTACCTCTACAAAAATCTTTTGCTTCTAAGAAAAGTCTGTGTTTCCTGTCAATGTAATAAAAGCCACAAACAACCTTTTTCCATCTCGTCCATGACTAGTTCTAAGCCATTTGAATTACTTTATTCGGATGTATAGGGTCCATCTTCAATTACTTCAATCAATGGTTATCGTTTTTACGTTATATTCATTGATCATTTCACAAAACTCACTTGGTTTTATCCAATCAAACAAAAATCTGATGTTGAGAGTGTTTTCATCAACCTTCAAAATTACATCACAAATCAATTCAACACTAGCATCAAGCATCTCTACGCTGATAATGGTGGCGAGTATCTTAAACTTCATCCTTTCCTCGCCAAAAACGGTATCACCAGTCTTACAACCCCTCCTCACACGCTTCAACACAATGGTGTCTCCAAATGCCGCCACCGTCACCTAGTCAAAATTGGTCCTTCGCTTTTGAGATAGCATGCTATCTAATAAACCGAATGCCCACTCCTCTTTTACATGGCAAACTCCCTTTGAATCTCTCACTCACCGCCCACCAAATTATCTCAAGCTCTGCACGTTTGGCTATCTATGTTATCCATGGCTCAAACCATATAACAAAGGCAAAATTGATCCCACCACTTGCTGTGTCTTTCTCGGCTACTCTCTAACTCAAAGTGCCTACAAGTGTCTCAATAGCAAGACTCATCGTCTCTACCTTTCTCGTCATGTCGTGTTTGACGAACACACATTTCCCTCTCTCTCAAACTCAGGAGATAAACAGCTTCAACTAACTTCAGACATCAACAAACAAACACCGACTGCAATGGATTTCTTTGGCCCTATCCCACATGTTCTGTCAGTTAAGCAAGTGCCTCCATCTCTCACATTACCTGAAAAACATCACTCCCCTGCACTACCAATTTTGCCACAGCCATCCTCAGGTTTGCTATCTCTTTCTCCTTCAACCTTTACAATCAACCTCTAAAGCATGCACCAATCAATCCATTACAATTTCTACACCCGAACCTTCACCTCTTCTTAGGATGACCACTAGATCCATGAACAATATTCACAAGCCTAAACACATGTACCTTGTCACCAAACATCCTCTTCCCGAAACGCTTGAACCAACTTGCGTCACTCAAACACTAAAGCATCCTCAATGGCGCCAAGCCATGTCACAAGAGTTCACAGCATTGGTTAAGCATGGTACATGGGACTTAGTTCCCCCTCAAGCTTCTCAAAATTTAATTGGGTGTAAGTGGGTCTTCCGGATCAAGAGGAAACCTGACGGAAGTATTGATGATAGATACAAAGCTCGCCTTGTTGCAAAAGGCTTCCATCAAAGACCAGACATCGATTACAAAGAAACTTTCAATCCCATTGCCAAGCCTACTACTATTGAATAATTCTCTCAATTGCTGTTATGCATCGCTGGCCATTCGCTAATTTGACGTTAACAACGCTTTCCTACATGGAACACTTGAGGAAAATGTATTCATGGTGCGACCCGTGGATTTGTTGACACAAATTTTCCTAATTATGTTTGCAGGTTGAAGAGATCCATCTATAGCTTAAAACAAGCCCCACGTGCATGGTACAATGAGCTCAAAGGTTCTCTACTTGATTCGAATTTCAGCCAGTCCAAATCGGACTCTTGCTATTTATTTATCATGCAGGTGGCCATACTATGTACTTCTTGGTCTATATTGATGATCTGCTCATCACTGGCAGCAGCACTTCTCTTGTCCATGAGATCATTACAAACCTCAGCAAACGTTTTTCTCTTAAAGACTTGAGACAGGTTAATTTTTTTCTTGGTATTGAAATAATCCCAACGTCTACTGGAATGCTCACCAGCCAGCATCAGTACATATGTAGCCTCCTTGATCGGATTAAGATAGATGGTGCCAAAGATGTCCAAACACCTCAAAGCACAAGTATTACTCTCAAACTTCAAGACGGAACCAATCCTATTGATGCTACCGAATACAGAAAGGTCATTGGTGCACTCCAATATGTATTATTCACTTGACCAGACATCACCTTCTCAGTCATCAAATTAGCTCTGTTCATGCACCAACCAACTACTACTCACTGGACTGCAGCCAAACGCATTCTTCGCTATCTCAAACACACCATTAATCATGGGCTTCAACTCAATCACACGAGTGCATCGACATTCCAAACTTACTCTTACGCTGATTGGGCAGGAAATTCTAATGACCGATCAAGCACCACAGCTTATCTAATTTTCCTTGTTGATAATCTCATGGAACACTCGCAAGCAACAAGCCATTGCACGTTCATCAACCAAAGTTGAGTATCGAGCACTTGCAACTACAACATCAGAAATTGCGTGGCTCAAATCCTTGCTGTCCGAACTTCACTTCCCTCTTTCCAAAACTCCACTCATATTATGTGATAATATCAGGCAACTCAATTTAGTCTAAACCCAGTAATGCATTCCAGGATGAAGCACATTGCAATTGACCTTCATTTTGTCCGAGACTATGTCAACACGTTTCAACCCATGATCAACTTGAACAAAAACGATTCCAAAAGCCAGATTTGTTTCACTCAGGTCCAAGATTGGAGTCCTTGACGGCACGTCCATCTTGCGGGGTGTATAAGTGATAATGCACAAAAATCAGATTTGGAAAGATTTGACACCTTTGATTGCTTGATCTCCAACTGCAGTGATTAAATGCTTGATTTCTTATAACTGTTGTACAGCTTTACAATTCCTAAAATCTTGTATTTTCCGTTACAATCTTGTATCTAACGTTACAATGTACAGCCACACTTGTATCTATATATACATATATCAAACACAAAGTACAATTTCTCCCAAATATATCTTGTTTAAAATATGCAATGTTAAAACAGGGCTGCTTGAGTTTAAGCATTCTGTTTACATTTAATGGGGGAGCTTAAGAATACCAGATGAGAATAGCTATTAGGAGTAAGGCTTTCTTTGAAGACCTTCTTTATCTTTTTTATCCTCTGGTCAATCCAGGCTCAAAATCTATGCTTGGTCTGAAGGTCCATCTCTTTGTGAATTCATCAACTGATTATAGAACGTCTCATAGACTTACGAAGTTATACATACTTCATGACAGTTTTGTTACCAATATCAATTATTTTTTAACTTTTCTTAAGCATTTTCTCTGTTCCTCTTGTTTGTTTTCCTGTCAATACAGTCCATTCATATTTATTTTTTCTCGCATTTCGGCTAATATATCACTACTAATGTTATATTACATGTGGCAGATGCCCAATTTGCCTCGCAGAATTCCTCGGCGAAGATATGTTGCGCATCCTCCCCTACTGTGGGCACTCCTTCCATGTGACCTGTATAGACAAATGGCTGCAGCAACATACAACCTGTCCTGTTTGCCGGATAACTTTGCGTGAACATCCCGACTGCAAATACGCATTGCAACCCATGTTCAATTCAGCTTTTCGATCCCACTACAATGTGGAGTCTTTTGACATTGATTCTCATAACTGTATAGAGACTAGTACTGGGTTTCCAGTGACAATCCATGGAAACCGTGGGATGAACCCCATTCAAGAGGTTCATTTTGCACCCGAGGTTGATAGATCAGAAGCTGGGGTGAGTGTCTTTCCTTTGAGTGAGGGTAATGAGACAATGAAAGACTCAGGAACCAAGCATGTAGAAAGCCCATCAAACCCCTAAATTCGTCGTCCGTCAAATTTCTGGGTACCTAAGCTGCATTCACCATGACTTATTAGTCAGAGAATCAGAGTTGGTACGTCTCAAGACTTTGAATTGAATCCATTGTGACTGCAATCTAGGAAGTCGATCAGTTTCTCTTTCTTCACTTGTGGCTCACTGTATATATGGAAAAAATAGTAATTTGTTTTACCTTTCTACCTTCGACGGTGGCTGGCATTGGCAGTTTTGTAAGGTTCATTTGTATAACAAGAATTTAGTTCAAGGTTGCTTGCACAGTCATCTCTCTCTCTCTCTCTCTCTCTCTCTCTCTCTCTGTGTGAAAGCAGACATTAAGGTCCTGCTGAGCTGAGATTATTACAATTCAATTTAGTTTTAAGCTAAATTGAATATCTAAACACTCAATTCTCTTATTACTAAACTTATTTCAATTCAAAATTTTTTTCCACTTGGAATTTACAATTTTTTTAACTCAATATTTAAATTCATAATCTTTTTTAACTTTTTATAAATACATTTAAATTTACCTTAACATCAGAATACATCTAAACTCCTCTTAAATAGATTCTATAAAGATTCATTCCACTATCTTAATTCATTATTATTAATATAAAATTTAACTCATCTCAATTTAGTTCAAGTTCAACATTTAACGGGCTTCAACTTACTTGAATAAAGGTCAGTTTCATTCAGACATATGCCAAATGTTGAATACCAAATAGATAAAGGATTGAGCCAGGTTTACTTACCCTTGGTGGCCGGACAAGGTTCAGAAATTAAAATTTCCATTTTTTTATTATTCAGTTAAAAGGCAAACAAACAAACAGCAGCACGATGGATGCCTACATTAACTATTATGCTCTCAAGTTCTCAACAACCAACCACTGCCTTTGACAAGTGACACCCAACCATTTGATTTCGAGGGTTTTGATTTTAGGTGCTAGCAGATCTAATCTCAGCAATAAATTGCACAAAAAGTTTTGAAACAAAATAATATGCTGTTGCATCAAATGCAAAACTATATGGAATTACTCTTATTGTATAGTATTTTCTAACAAAAATAGTGCTCTAATACAAATGAAAATAATATTCTGTTTTAATATATATATATATATATATATATATATATATTTGCCTCACTCTTTGCACCACTTGTACTTAAGTCCATTCACCTCACTCTTTGCACCACTTGTACTTAAAGAGTGAGGCAAAGATAGTGGTAGAATGGCCATGGATGCACCTACAAAGACAGCATATATAATCACATTAATGCTAACTAAGTTTGAGCCGTCATAAAGCTAATAGTTCACATGCAGCAGTGGTCCACCCTTGTCATTTGACAGCTATACATCATATCACCGAAAACAACTAACATCCAATTTTTTGACATGTAAATTTATATTTTTTTAAAAAAAATTTAACCAATTTAACGTCAATACTCTAATAAATGCCTAACTCCATCGACATGAATATCAGAATTTCCTAAGTATTTAAGAAATGAATAATTTTACTTATTATTTTTATATACCATTCAACATATTTTTTTTATAATAAATATGTAATGTATGAATGATAAATATAACAACTCAATTATTTTAACAAAAATAAGATAAAATAAAAATATAATATTAAAATATGTAAAATGCGTCAGATGACGAGTAGGAAATTGAATCCTAAATAATCAAAATTAACAATCAGCATCAATCTTAAAGTCGTCAAATTCTATAATTGTTGTACACCATCGGTTTGGTCTTAAGAAAGGGTAATGATCATTGATCGGCATACTACTACTTTATCATTTGTAATGTATTTTTTTTTTTATATTTCATTTTAAGTATTTTTTTAACATCTATTATCATTAAAAAAAATTAAAAATAGATCATTTCATTAATAATCACGTCTTTAATTATTAAATAAAAAAAACTTAAAAGATTAAGAATTTAAAAAGAATAATAAAAAAATATAAGAGTATCATTATTCTTTAAATAAATATCAATAAAAGAAATAATAATTCGAGATAGAAATTTTCCCAATTATGATATTGTCTCTCGTTTGTCTTCTCTGTCGATTCTCTTGTCCCTGATCTCCCATTTGTCTTCTTTCTATCAATTCTGACCAGGTCTGAAAACTAGGCCTGGCTTTTAGATTTCAAAGGGAATTAAAGCTGGACTCGACCTTGTAAATTGTAAGCATATGCAAGGAAAATTGGTGTTAAAAGAAAAATAAAATAAAAGTACATAGGACTCTGCAAATATGGGCGTCATCTGCCCGGCCGGCGGCCACCGTCGGGAAATTAATGGCAACGGTAATGGTAGATGGAAAAGGCGCTCAAAAGATAACTTTTTTCTTTTTTGTTTCTTCACGACTTCAAATATCACTCAAAAGTTATGATGCAGAAATCATGTTCCGGTAAAGATTAAACTGATGACCACAAATGAGTAAAGTAATTCATTGCTATCTTCTCTACAACATTTTTCTTTTTTACTCCATTCATGACAGAAGAAATATTATCAATCCATTCAAAAATAATATCTTTTTCATTCTTAAAACATTTTCAGAATCTCAAACCAAAAACCCAGGATTGATAAGATGACCAAGTAACAGAATTATAAACAGAACAGAACAAACAGGACCAGGTCAACTTTCAATCCTCATGACCCAACTCAAATGTAAACAAATGGCATGCATATATATAGAGAGGTTGTAGATATCATTAAGCTCTAATTTCTAGCTTAAACCCTTGGCTTAATTAGCGCTCTAAGAGTATTCCTCATCACCACAGTGAACTCCAACTTCCCTGTAAAATCCAATTTGCTTTCTGGCGGATAAGCGCTCCATTCGAATTCCTGCACCATTCTCGCAAGCGTGAGATGAACATGCACTGTGGCTATGCTCAAACCAGGGCATATCCTTCTTCCAACCCCAAATGGCATCATTTTCACCCCAGTTACCCCAGTTATGTCTGCCGCCTCTCTACCCGATATGAACCGGTCGGGATCGAACTTTTCGGGGTTGTCCCACAGTTTCGGATCTTCACTTATGCCTGGCAGATAAATCTCCACATTTGCATCTGTGGGTATGTCATACCCTGCCAAAGTTGTCGGCTCTGTCACAGCATGTGTCAGTGAAAAATACGTTGGTGGGTGTTTGCGTAGCAGTTCTTTTACAACTGCTTGAAGATATGGCATGTTTTCTATGTCCTTCTCGTCTACTTTTCGATCTCCGACCGTACTTTTAATCTCCTCGTATAGCTTTTCTTGAACTTCCGGGTTTGCGATGAGTTGGGCAATTCCCCATTCGATGGCCGTTGCTGTCGTGTCGGTTCCGCCATTGAGGAACTCTGAGCAAAGTGTGACCAATTCGGCATCTGTCGGTGATGATTTGCGTCCCTCCACCTTTAGCTCGAAGAGGGTGTCGAGATATGAAAACGATGTTGCAGTTTTATCGGATCCTGGGTTTTCGAGTGCCCTCTTACGCCTCTCGATTAAAGGAACCATAGATTCGATTTGCTCCTTTCGAACCTCGAAAGCTCTCTTCCTCTGCTTTGAGAAAAGTGGGCTGGTGATTGGAAGATAGTCATCGATTCTCGGGTCGAGAGTGATCAGAACAGTTTTCATTACCTGATCGATTTTCTCGACTGTCTTTTCGTCCATTTCCAGGCCAAAACACATAGCCAAGAGAATGCAGAACATTGCGAATCGAGCGTTTTTTAAGACCAAAACGGCGCCATCATTTGCCTTGGCCTCGGTTTCAAGCCTATGGATGAGTTTGTCCATTGCTGTTTCTCTCACACTGAAGAATTCCTTGATCCTGCTCGAGCTAAGCATGTTTTGCACCATGTTCCGCCTCAGAGATCTCCAAACAGGGCCATAAATGGAGGCGTTAACGGTAAATTTGTTGCTGCTAAAGATGTTTCGGGTCGGATTCTCACGTGGCCGAGTTGCAAACAGAGGACCCTTCTCGATGAGTGCTTCGCGGACAAGTTTGGCATCGCTGAGGATGATCATTGTTCTGGTCCCCATCTTTAAGGTGAAGATTGAGCCGTACTTATGCCGAAGATCTTCTACGTATTGAAAGAAAGGTTTTCCCGATCGGGCAACTTGGAAAAGGTTACCGACGACAGGCCATCCGGGTGGCCCTGGAGGAAGGTTGAGCGACTTTGACTTAGTTTTTTTCTGGGTGAGGAAGAAAATCAAGCCCGAAAGAAGAATAGCTATGACTGTGAAAAAGAGATGGTAGTTTGAAAAGAGAGAAACAGAAGATAATGGAAAGAAAGCCATTGAAAAGCTGCAGAGGAAGGAAGTGAGGAAGAGTATGAAGTACAGGGGTAAGGTTGGATGATGGTATATAAAAATGGGATGAGCATGAAATTGCAGGTGGGTTTTAATAAAAGCAGTCTAGGTTTGCTATCAAAACAGCTTTGGTGGTTGCAAATTGTTAAGAGAAATATTCAGATAAAAATAGATTATATAAAAATAAATTTATAAATTAATATGATTTGATTTGGCATTTTAGATTATAAAATTATTTTAATTATAAAATAAATTTAACTATTCACATGAAATTTCATTAGCTTGTGATATTATTTTTATATAATTATTTTGTGATTGTAGCACGCTTCAATTATTAAAGAGAAATTATAAATACAGTTATAGAATTGCAAGCAGTATATAATTGTTTTAGAAAAAAATAAATATAGATAAAATCCACGTGAAAAAAATTAACTTTTTTTTAAAATTATACGTCGTTTACAACTTCGTAAATGTGTGTAGCATTATTCATTATTAAATAGTAGAGCTTAGGAAACTATATTAGGCCAAAAGGAAACCCATGGACGGAAGAGGCTATGTTGTTGGATCGATGGAGTATCGAGGATACCAGAAATGATTCAAATGCATTTATTGCATCCGCAATTACTTGTTGAAATTCACTTTTTTAGAAGCAAGTTTTCATTTAGATTAGGAAAAGTTGATCTCTAGCAAACGTTTCAGTATAATTTAGAGCATTATTATTTTATTTTTATTTTTTTCTTATTTTTGATCAAATATAATAATAGAATTTTAATATGCGTATAAATTTATATTTTTTAAAAAAACTAATCAATTCAATCAATGTTCTTATAACTCAAAGAGGTAAAAGTCAAGAAAATTAAATGCAGATCATAAACTTCTTTTTTCTTCCAGACAAGGAGAATGGAAAGTGTCCATTTGCTGTCGAATATAAGCAGTTTTGATCATTATCATTACTAGAAAATGTTTAAACTTCGATCAAAACTGTAACAAACAGTGGTAAATCCATGGTCCTTGAGCCTATAATCCTCTATTTTGATGGCATTTTTATCCATAAACTCTTGGAGGCTGGAGCAGCATTAGAAATTTGAGAGCTCAATCTCTCTGTTCCTCTTTTCTCTCGCATAAACAGTTAAGGAGGCCAATTATGTCACCTGAATCGATCATCAAGACCTCTTCACTTAGTGAAAGTGTTGACTTGGCTGGACTTCCATGAATCATCATAGGTCAGACTCAATAATAAATAAACTCACGGGCGCCGAAAAAGGACAAACACCTCGATCGAATCATGAACTCATTTTGCGATACAATGAAAATGCAATTTTTTTCTTAAATGCATTTATGCATCACCGGTATTAATTTACTCAAACAGTTTCTGTGCATTATTAATATAGAGTCATTTGTACAAAAGTCAATGCTTCAGAGAATGTACCCAATCCAGTTCGATCGGTTTTAATTGGCGTCTGACTGATTTCTTTCCGATTCTGATTCAACTGTCGTCGGATAAAGAACAATACGTGATCAAGGATTCAAGAGATAAGTAGGAAGAAAAATGGGGCACACTACAGATACTTTTATCTTTCATTATTTTCTTGTCAATTGAAATCCTTTCTTAGGCTTATCAAGAAAATAAAAAAATATATATATCCTTTCTAATTTATTATTGGATTAAAATTATGAATAATCCAATATAAAAATACATGGACATGACATTGAATGCTTAATTCACTTAAATTTATTTTAAATTTCTTTGATTGAATTGGATCCTTCGTTGCAAAAAGATATAGATTCAGCAATACTGAATTCAACAGTTTTAAAATTTTTAGATTAATGGTTGAATCTTTAACAATTGAAATCAAAATCAAGACCATGTCACGAGTTCAAGATAGATTAAAATGCTTTGATACTATATATGAAAATGGTGTTAAGTCATTAAATATTAATAGATGAGTGAAGTCGTCAAAAAAGAAATGGCAACCATCGGGTCAACGTCAATAGTGTGAGCCACCGTGGATATCGGATTATAAAGTGTACTAGAATGTTATGATATGGAAGGTTAAAAATTTAACCAAATTAGTAATATTCAACCGTCTTAAAACTTTTAGATTAATAATTGTGTCTTTAATGATATTGGGTAGTATTAATTATTGTATGACTTATATTTTATATGTATCTCTCTAAAATTTGAATCACAATTCAATCTGATAGGGAGATCGAGAATAGTGCCTCCATTTTGATTGGTATTGTATTTTTTTATTTTTTAACTTATGGTTAAGGAAATGACTATTACTTAAAAAAATATTGAATGTATTAATGTTTGAGTAAAAATAATTAAAAAAAAAAAAACACATTTACACTTATTGGTACAATGCGCACCATTCGCCATCCCCTAGCATTGTCCATATGTAAACTACTAGTAGTTGTGGCCAACTGATTGTGTGACTAAGAGTAAGAACCCACCAAAGTAGTTGGTTATGGGTTTACAGAGTGGGTGCATATAAGTGGTTTGGTACAAGAGCTCTTGGCTTTACTTCTCAAACTCTTGTTGGACTTTTTGTTAGATGTTTTCTACTTCAGTTCTTGTAAAGCTTTAAAGCATAGCTTGCTTAGACAGTTTAATTAGCTAAAAATACGCATTGCCCATCAAACTCCGATTTACTTTTTCAGGAGAAGCCCAAGCATATAGGCCGACCATTAAAAGGGTCGCTAAATTAAATGGTCTGGGTTTAAGGAAGGATCCTCTCTCTTTTTTGCGTTATCAGGAATTGTTCTAAAAAATTAAGCGATGTAAATGAGTGAAATTACGTTTTTAGACTCAACCCGTGGAATATTTATTTAAATTATGATGAAGAGTTTGTTCGAATTCATAAACTTTATTTGGTATATGTTAAATCATTAATGTCTAACCAATTAGAAAAAAAAAATAGAGCTTAAATTAGCGGATTAAATATGCAGTTCAAAGAGAGAATGACATGTTTTGTATTCCATCACTAAATGAGAGTGGTTGAAGCAAAGGACAAGTAAACATTTAGATAGTTAGATCCATGCAACATGTACTACAAAAAAATTACTTATTTACAGTCTTTTAATTCGAACAAAATAATTATTTACAGCAAAAATTGGTCATAAATAATCTTTTCATTGCATATCATTAATCACAAAAATTCGTTTTCTTGTAGTGGTAATTCTTTAATTGGGGAGTGAATGTACCATACTCGAATATGATTTCTCTTCGTTATGAGTATAAAAATGAGTCTCAAGTGATTTTTTTTATACAAAGGGAAGTGGGAGGTTTCAAACTCAGATTTTTCATTTAGAGAACTGGGTCATATGATATCTGATCATCAGATTCTTGACTCCACCCCTGAATAAAATCGGCAGAGGTGATGTAAATGAAAGGTGGGGCAAATTAAGAAATTGCT
This sequence comes from Platycarya longipes, assembly GCA_036559045.1. Classification (NCBI taxonomy): domain Eukaryota; kingdom Viridiplantae; phylum Streptophyta; class Magnoliopsida; order Fagales; family Juglandaceae; genus Platycarya; species Platycarya longipes. The sequence continues at coordinate 33,771,680 of CM071801.1, forward strand.
TGTCTTTGTCATCATTGATAAGAGGAAGGGGAAAAGAACAATCAAGAGAAGACATCCCCACTTCTAGAATGCTTAAAAGTGATATACACCTACAAATTGCTGCTGCAACTGCTCCCTACCGATGTCTCTTAAAGAGGTGGCTCTTCCATTAAAGTGAAACATTGGGATTTAGAGGGCGTTTGCATGGGCAGGTCAAGGAGCTGAATCAGCTGCTGATTTATTATTAATATGGTAACCAATCAAGCTTAGATATATTATTGTTGACAAATAATAATTGGCTGAGTATAGCATGATGATTAATGGTACATAAGATTAGTAAGAACAGAGTGAGTGGTACTGAGGTTGATTCTTCTTATTATTATTATAAGAACACTAATTTATGTTATTATAAGAAGAATATTAGAGAGGGTGGGATTAATTCTAGACATAAAACAACAATCAACAATTAACAGTACATCTACTAGCAATGATATGTGCAGCCCTATGACATGGAAGTTCCATTTCTTCTTTCTGGATAAATGTGAAAGATCCACATGAAAATTTTATTTTTAAGGAAAATGATAAACTTATTACTTCACTACTATTCATATACTACTTTTTTTATTTTTTTATTTTTTTTATTTTTTTATTTTATTTTCTTTTACTTAATGATTAAGGAAGTAATTATTAGTGCAGTTGTATATTTTTTTAAAATTTTTCTTAATGATTAAGGATGTTAAAAAAATACTTAAAGAAAATGATAAAAATAAATAAATATGTTGAGAGTAGTAAACAAGTGGTACTTGGATAGTAAGTGTATCACTACACTATTTTTAATAATAGATACTATTTTTTAAAAAGAATACAGAACTTACATATTCTAATATTATATGCTATGAGGAAGAGGTTCAAAATAATTAATTCATCTGGGCTAGTTGGGTTAAGTTTTGACAACTGATTTTTCATTTCGGGTCAAGTTTGAGTGAAGTACTTTTAGCCACATATATAGGCCCTAAGCTATTCCTATCGGGCTGAAGCCCAAGCATTCAAAGCATGCCGGCATTCGGCGTACGACGGTTGTACCACGCTTTTGTATAAAGGCTCTCCATATGATCACAAAGCTTATTTCAATTTTTTTTTTTTTTACTTGATAAAGAAAAGAAAAAATAAATATTTTGTAGTAGCGTACTTCAAGAAATCTTGAAAGGGAGTTATTACCATTATCATTGTTCGAGGTGTACGTACTTAATGAAGTGCACAAATATCAAATAATTATTTTAAATAAGAGAATTTTATTAATTAAAAAAATTATTTTTTAATATAAATCTAGTATTTATTTATTCTAAAAAAAATACACATTATTTTTTTATAAGCAAGCAATATTGTAGATAATTTAAGATTTACAAGACATGAGAGTCAATAGGATACACTATAGGAAAATTTGCTGTTTGCGACGATTTTATTTGTTGCAAAAGTCTCAATTTTCGCTGGTTAATGTTAATGGCAGCGATTTCTTGGCGCCGCATTTCTTGCCATTATAAAAAAGCCGCTTATAAATTAATGCAGAGAATAATGTTATTCGTAAAAAAAATACACTTATTTACGACGATTATAATCGCCGCAAGATGAATAATATTCGCTGCAATTGTTGTTCCACATTTACGCAGCACCATTCGGAGCAAGAGTTAGTTGCAGCGAATAATTTATAAATACAAAGATGTTGCTCCAGAAAATTATTCAAATTTTTTTTTTTTTTAATGTGCTGTCAGTACCTTTTTGTTTTAATGTTTCTAATGGCTCTTTATATACCCAACTCACAATATTGATAAACACTAATATTTATTATGCTTAACCAAAAATAGAAGATCAAACCAAAATTGAAATGTAAAATGACATATAATCAATTTTCATTTCGTACTCTATACACGAATGGCCATGGGTGTATACATGAAAGACAATTTATAAGTCTACTACATAAATGAGCAACTAATGTTTTTTACAAATTACAAAAACTTGAGAATTTGAGCTTTGAAAACATAAATTGTGATGCCCATTTAATCTTTTCCCTTCAAGCGTATGATATCTGCTGCAAATCTACGTCAATTCACTGCCTTCGTCATTCAACCTTTCAAAAAAATATCAAAGGAAAAAAGTCAAATATAATAAAAGCAAAAAATGCTCCAAGTTAGGAAAAAGGGTAGACATAAAATAAGAGGCAAAGGAGTAGAGCAAAAGAAGAAACAGTCTGAAAATAAAAATACCAATTAAAAGAACTGAATAGATTTAAAATACAATATACTTTATATATGAGAATTCTAAGCAAACCCAAGGCACCCGCAAGATTTTGAGTATTTGAAAGGGAGCCTTTTATACATATTTATCATTCTTAGAAGTTGCGAGAGTTCGTATGTCTATCTTCTGCAATATTATGCTCTAAGTCTCTGAATGTCATACATGTGAAACCACGGAATAAGCTTCTAATTTTTTATGGATCAGCTCAAATTAAACGGCAAAAAAATCAGTCCAAAACTTACTTCACATTATGTAAATTCTACTAACATAAGCTTCTAATTTTTTACGGATCAGCTCAAATTAAACGGCAAAAAAATCATTCCAGGATTTGCTTCACATTATGTAAATTCTGCTAACACTGTTTCAAGATTATGCTGCAGGCAAGCTCAGCCAATTTCAAGATTTTGTTGAACAATCCCAATCAAAAAAAGTTTCAAGGGGAAAACAATCAGGAATTCAATGCCCAATCCTACCCATATATATGTGTGTGTATATATTCGACCTTTCTTATCAAATGCCAATCTCAGATTACTTATTCATGAAACTACATCAAATTATGAATAGTGGTTTCAACTTTTAATAGAAAAATGAAAGAAAGAAAGAAAGCAATTGGTCAATATTTCTAAGAGTTTGTTTAGAAAATATCACCAAGGAGCTGCAGTGAAGAGTCCGGCATGATCCGTGCAACAACTTATCTGAGTCTTTATCAAATCCAACATTGAAAAGCTAAACCTGCAAATTAAGCACACCATGCACCAAATTAGCATAATTTATTTCCAAACTAGCACACCAATTAATTATGAAGAAAATGAAAAAGAAATACCAGAAAAATAAAATAAAATACCTTTATCTTCCCAAGACTAACATCCATAAAAGTCTTGACGAGACGCAGCAAGGGACGAGACGCAATACTGCCAGTACATATGCAACCCCATGAATAGATTCATGTCAATTTTTTAACATCATATATGAAACAAATGACAACACCTGATTTCACTGGTAAATACCAAATCAAGCAAATAGCATCAACAAGTTCTTCTGGATTTTTCTACAGAAGATCAGTCCTTCGTAGTCTCCCTAAACCCAAATTTTAGGTGCTTGGCAACATGGGCAATGCTATCAGTAAATGATGAGTAATAGTTCTATGAAAAAGTCCATATTGTCGTGCCAGTACATATTAGAACCAAACTCTATTTGAAGCAGGAAATCAGTGTTTATCCAAGCTGGTCTAAAAACAAGAATAAAGAGAGAGCAATAAGTATTAATAATTTATTAATAATCTCTAGCAATTCTATATTCTATACATAATGGCCAACGATGATGATGCTAGCTTAGCTTGCTCTATTTTGTCATTACCATTTTAATCCTACTTTTTTGTCAAACTTTGAGTGGGCATAACCAGTTTGAAAGGATGATTTCATCATTCTGATGCTTACATCTTAACCACTGCAGGACAAGCCTCATCCTAAATGGTCTAATAAAATATGTGTCACAATATATTTTTAATACTTGCACGCATTGAAATTGGAAGTCCTAAATGCGCATGTAACAACCCTAGCATGTCACGGGCCAAGCCCAACAATTGGGACCTGAGAAGCTTCAGCATGTGTGGTCATTAGACCCAAAGCATTATGGGTTATGTTTGGTTATTTTATTAAGTTGAATTAGTCAAGGTGCAAATAAAATCTGCTCTCTAAGTTGTTGGTAATCAGTGACGTAGTGCATCGTGTCTTTAGTAGTTGTTATATATTTAATTTCAGTGTTGGTTATTTCCCTGTGTTTCGGCAGTCATGTGCTAGTACACAGTAATTTAATTCCTTGTAATTAGGCAATTAATTTGCCAAGTCAGTTGAGTCAAGTTTCTATATGAATGTATTGAAAGAATCAGTGAAAATCATCTGATTTCCAGTCCACAATTTATCCAAGAGATTGATCTTCTCGAATTGATCATTTCACTGTCTTATTTCTTATTTATTCATAACATAGCATATCCTATCATACATTATCTCAATACTCTGGAAAGACTTTGGCAACGGAAATAGAGACTATACAAGACTATAACAGCAAATTTAGCATATCCTATCATACCTTAGCAGAAGATCTCATAAAAAGTTTATTCTGCTAGGATTTAAAACAGAACCCTAGCAAAGTAAGAACCCTAGCCTACTTAGAAGTTGTTTACAGTCAGAAAATGAAATTACACTTACGTGAGTCAAATCTTGAGTCAAATCTGAGATTGTTAAGTGCATTTCGCTAAAAGAATCGCGTTTAACTAGGCCGCTTTGGGGATGGCGCGTTTCGCTGATAGAATAGCCTGATTTAGGGGGATTGTGGAGTCTGGCCGTAGGGGGAGACTCCAAGGGGGACTCGAAGCTGAGAACCCGGCGCGGGGGGGGGAGGGAGGGGGGGTGTTGGGGGAACTCGAATGTTGGGGGCCGGAGGGGAGGCTCGAAGGCTTTGGGGGGGAACTCGAAGGCTGGGGCGGGGATTGTGAAGTCTGGTTGGGAAAACTTGAATGCTGGGGGCTGGAGGTGAGGCTTGAAGGCTTGGAGGGAGGGGGGTGTGGCGTCTCGAAACCGGGGGGAAACTCGATCAAATATATGTAAAAATATTTCCACGCGTTTTGATTAATTGCAGGGAATTAATTCGCTGCTAATCTACGCCATGCGCTACAACAACAGACGCACATACTACAGGCGGTGATTAAATTCGCCGCATAAATCGAATATCATATTGCGATGAATGATTTTGTTGCAATAGTACATATAATCGCCTCAATATCGAAAAGGGAAAACCAGATTGAGATTATATGCAGCGAAAAATAATTCGCTGCAAATAAACAATAATCACAGCGATTTTATTTAGAGTGATTTTAAAATCGCCGGAAATAGTAAATTTTCCTATAGTGATAGGAGGTCTCTACATTTTATCCAACTAATAAATACGACACAAGGATGAAAAAATAAAAAAGTGGGTTTGGGGGTTTATGACTCAATTCTCACCCATTTCCCACGAATGGACGCTGCTTAAAACGATTTTAATACAGTCTGATAAATGGACTACATACTCCAATTGAAAGTCTCAATATGAAAATTGTCGCTACATGCGTTTTTACTGATATGGACTGGTTGCAGGAAACTTTTACTATGGTACTACCTCTTTACCACGATCCTTGCAAGTTAGAAGAGACAAAAAAATATAAGTAAGTAACAGATAGAAGATCTGCTGAGTTGTTGAAGAGCAACAGGTGACGACTATGGTGGCGTATAGGACACATGCACCACACTGAGAGAGAAAATGACAATCAAATCTAAAAGATTCGAAGTCACTAGCCCCAAGAATGTTGCGTGTGACAGTAGCAACTTCCTTACTATGCAATTGCGTGTGGATCTCACGCACTTTATTATCTGCACATGTGACTCACAAGTCATTTTGATCAACGAAATTCTTCGATCAACTAAAAGATCGATGGCTGAAGACTTTTGTGGTGATGCGCGTGTCGGTCATTGAACTCAAGTAAGCAGCAAATAGACTTTTGATCTCCTTGTTATGGATGGGAAATATAGAAAAATGCTTGAAAAATAAAGCTAATTTAAAGACTCTGGACTGACCATGAGATGGGAGGAGCTCCACCCTGGGAAGAAAAATATTGATCTTTTGGGCTTGGGAGTGGAAGCGATTGTCGCTGGGGAGGGGAAAAAGACGGAAATAGGGTCTTGTACTAACGTTACAAATATTATTTCTCACGTAAAGATCACACCGTTAGATTGTAAATATTATTTCTCATGCACGTACAGACACTGTTAGAGACATGATGAAAAGTGTTGGTTTACGTAAGAACTGTACGTGTTGAGGTTAACATGTCGGTACTGTAAACTGTAGAGTCCTAATACACAAGATATAAAAAAATAATAATAACGGAAAAAAGGTGACCGACCGATCGAGGGTGATCTTGAGGACTGTTGATCAAGTCAACCGAAGGGTGTTCATGACATGCATATCCTCCGTCAATGCCAAGGATGATCGTGTTAACAGTGGTCGTACGAAAATTCTCTATAATCTTTGTTTTATCCCAAATACCTTTTTTATTATTTGAGAACGACAGATCAAACAACCAATGTCCCCTGAAGATCATCATCAAGATCAAGAAATCCTTAGTTTTCGCAAAGTTTCCATCCTAGTCTGCAGCTAGCGCACTTTTCTTTATTCTTTCCTTTTTTCATTTTTTATAAGCAGTTCTGATCAGTGCTAGTTTCTTGCTCAGACAAACAAACTCTTCCGGCCTAAGACTTCAACTGTACTGTAAGTTTAGACAGACATCTCATGATCAGGTTAAGTGAAGTTACATACATGACAGTAAGAGATCGAACGACTGATCTTGTTCATTTGAAATGCTTTAATTAAGGTTTATGATGTCGCAGAAAAATCATTTTACGAAAACCTGTAGTACGTACGTACCCAGAAAGTTGTTCAGAATATACATAATGATCATAACCAAACTGGCCAATATTATTCTGCTTTCATAGCACATCATATTTCAACATAAGAGTGCTTCATCCACAATGTAGGGAGTATAAAAATAATAATTTTATAGACTGATGCGAATTTATATGAGTCATCAGATCTATATTATTACAATAAAGATAATTTTATAATCTATCAAACTATATCAAAATACATCAATTTATAATATTATTTTTATATAATTATAACTTTGTAGTTAGAAATATTTTTCATTTCAACAAGCTGGAAGGTCATCTGAGGCAGATAATATTAATCCAATTCTCGTAAAAAGGAAAATCAGAGGAATCCAAACAGAAAACAAAAGAGGTAAAAAAAAAGTTCTAAAAAAAACCTTGGAAACTACAGCACTGTCAATTGAATCATTGATAAACAACGGTACATGTACTGCATGCACAAGCCCCTTTTCAAACTTCGATTAGCTCATCATGATCCCCTCGATCGGAAAATATACATGATCTTGGCATGAAAAAAAACACATGATGTCGTATATTCGGCATTTAGAATTAATGCTCACCAAACTTCCAGATTAATGAAGTACTCATGAACAGCATATTCCCATCCCAAGTCATAACTTTTATACCGGAAAGCAAACCTATCTTTCAACCCACAGAAATTGATCTTAATTACCTTAATCCTGGGGATCATGTTAATTACTTCGGGTTTGTAATTTTGAGATTTGAAGAACTGAAGTCCTTTCTTGTTTGAGCTAATTAAACTAGCTAATTGCTTGTCTTTCCCTTGTAGTACCTTACACCATATTTCTCCCACAAGTTTTCTTCTTCGTGGCGAAAGCCATGTCGATGGACGTCGGCCTGGGCCGTATCACTGGAACTTGAAGGTGGAAGAGTACCCTCATTAATCATCAGCTGAAGCCCCATGCTCTCTGGCCTTCGTTTAGAAATTTCCTGTCCAAGATAGTAATCATGATATTGCTCATGAAAATAACTGCCGCTTCTCAAATCCAAATCCTCCTTTTGCTTCTTGTTACGACACTCCATTATTGCCTTGTTATAATAAATGCTGAGATGCTGCCATTTTTCTTTGTACTCGATTGCACTTCTGTCATAGCCTAAAGAACCCATTTTTGCAGCTATCTCTTCCCAAAGATCACTTTCGTCCAAATGCCCACCATCTTGGAACCGCAGTTCCAAGCTAGTTCTCAGCTCTATTAAATTTGAAACCTCCAATTCCGTCCATCTGCTGTTGTCGTAGCTAATTTCCTTCCCATTTTCATCCTGGTTTTCTATAGCCATTGGCTCAGCTGATTGGGACACTTCTAATCCTTTCCCCATAAATTTCTTTAGTGCTTCCATTAATGCTGCATCTCGAGCTTCAACCCACTCTCTCTCTTTTGTCCAGATATGATGTACTTCCTGATCAAACCGGGCTGCCTCTTGTTTCCTCCATTCTTCCTCTCTGAACACTCTCTCCTTCTCTCTATGTTCAATGGTCTTCAACAACCTATCCATCCAAACCTCTTGTGTGTCCATGATCTTCCTCATTTGTGAGTCCACAAAATCCTCAATCTTTGCTTTCCACTTCTTCTTATTCATCCCTATCTGCTTCTCCATTGATTGATAATTCATCCTGTTTTCCGAGGAAGAAGTCTCGAATTCAGATGAGTTAGAGAAACTAAGGCTCTGATCAGATAGCCTTGGGGTCTGAAGACGATCAACTTCTTGATTTTCTTGGTTAATCAGTACATTATAATGTGGGATCTGATCATTAGGAAGGCTGTTTCTAGCAAAATGGGTATCTGAAACTGTGGTATGAGTGATTGCTTCTCCATATATTGCTTCTAGCTGCCGGAAGAATCTGTAGTGCTTCCCTCCTTGCCTTCCTATTTTCCGCTCCTTAGTTTTCTTGTAGTACTTGTACAAGTTTTCAAACTTCTCTTTACACTTCTTCCCGCTCCTCTGGTATCCATATTCCTCAGCCATTAGCCTGAATGAGATTAAACAAAACACCGAAACAAGTATGGGGGAAATCTTAACATAAGATGGTGACAACAAGTCAAGTTTAGGAGTAAAATAATCTTATGCTCTGTTTGGATAGTGAAAGTATTTCATCTCATTTCATGATATTATCGTATTTCATTTTATTATTATAATTTTTTTAAAATTTTCATATAAAATATGGTAAATAATTTCAAATCTCAAAATAACAATATTAAAAATAATATTCTAACAATATGTTATTCAATTTTTATTTAAAATCATCTCATCTTATCTTATCTAACTATCCAAACAACACCTTAATTTTCAGTTGTTTTCCCTAGGCTAGCCTCTAGGAAGTTTCAAACGAGATGACCAGGTAGTTAGACGTACTAAAGAATTAAGAGCCAATATTCCTTAAAACCATGTCAAAGAATAATTAATATCTTAGTAAGCTTAGGTAACATATCAATTTGCCCATGATTTCTCGATCACTGAGCATCATTCAATAATTGAATTTCATTAAACTACACAAAACATTCCTCTAAAATCTTGTAAAATAGGATTTCTTTTAGATAAACTAGATTCCATTACCCTAATTGAGCTAACAGGTTTCTGAGGCGCTATATATAACACAAAGGTAAAATAGGTTTCAGAGAGAGAGAGAGAGAGAGAGACCCTAGAACCAGCCATGTCATGATATAACAAGATCAACGTCCCAATCTACATAGATGGGTACTAAAGCTTTCAGAACGACTCAGCCAAACTTCCGAGACAAAACCAGAAATTATCAGAGAAAAAGAACACCTGTGTCTCTCAGTCAACTTAAATGGATTGTCCTTTTCTGATCAGTGACTAAACTAGGGAATCCAAACACTAATTGGTTCAAAAGCTTGTCAACTTTTTGCGATAATTGCATAAAATAGAAGAGTCGTCTTCTTCATTACATATCAAGAAAAGGAAATAGGGTTTCTTAATCAAGCATCACCCAGTTTGAGCAAGAAAAGTGACACAGAGAGAGAGAGAGAGAGAGAGAGAGAGAGAGAGAGAGAAACCAAAACGAAAGGGACAAGTGGGATCGATATGGTGCAGTTTGTGGAAATATACCTAGAAACTTCATCCCACAAAGGTCCTTTCTGATTAGTCTGTTTGAACTTAGAATCGAGACGAGATCTGATCTCAAGAAGGGTTAGAGTTTCTTGCCTCGGCCATCGAGTATTTTCCACATCATACCCCATCCATCCACTATCCATCTGCACTGAACCTGCACAGAGCGTAGCGGCAGCAGCTGAACTGGTTGCAGTTGCTGTTGTGGGAGTGACGATGTTAGGGGAATCGTGGCCAAACCCAACGATCCCTCGAGGCAAAACCTCTCCGACCATAATAGGCTCGTAGTGGAGTGGAGCAGCCGCAATATTCCTTTGAGAAAAGAACGAGTCGGTAGGCTGTGCTATGGACGGAAAATGAGTTCTTCCGACCATGAACGGCCGGAAATCCGGCAGGCCATATTGGTCACCCATGTCTCATAAGTTTGAGAGAGAAAGCGAGAGAGAGAGAGAGGTAAGTCAGGTACTAGTCTGCACAAAGAGGAGCTTTTCTTGGGGGACAGGATCCGAGTCCACCGCTTCATTCATCACTATTTCGTCACTCAAAACACAGGTAGGTGCATACTTATACACAAACTCATTCCAACTTAGCTTCCTTGTGGCAAATTGGCAAGGGAGACGTTGGGGATCGGTTCACCGATCTTTATTAAAATTAGTTCTTAAATAAAATATAATAAATTTTTTTAAAAAAAATAATAATAAATATAATAAAAAAATAAAATTTAAAAAACACAATAAAATAAATAATAAAATAATAAAATAAAATAAAAACACAATAAAAAATATAATAAAAAAATAAAATGAAAATAATTTTAAAAAGATGTTCGGCTTCTGCCCAAACGACGCCAGTCGTCGACACCTACGGAATCCGATTTTGAAGGAGACCAGACGGACCGATCCCTAGATATTCTCAATTGGCAAATACACTCATACGTACATATGCACACGGATACACACAACTAACATCTTTTTTTTTAATAAAAGTTCGAATAATTTTATATATAATGGTGCATAAATATCATAAAATCGTTTTAAAAAATAATTAATCTACCATGAGTGGAACTAGTTATAAGGTAGGGGCTACCCCCTCCCCCAAAAAAATTAATATATAGCATGTAAATTTATAACTTTTCTTTATATAATTAAAATTAGCCCTCATTACTCAGGCTTTCTAAATTTTTGTTGAAATTGTCCCCCAAATTCTAATACTCACGTAATCACACTCTAACTTTTTACTTCACCTGACACTCAAATCTTCAACTACTTTTTATCAATAAATCTCGAAAATGGAATTCCCTCGAAAAATCTACTGCTGAGTGCGGATCAATAAACATTACCCTGCTCTGAAATTAGAACTTGAGTAGTGAGTAGAGCCAATCCTCATCCTCCTAGTCCCCCCTACCCTCTGAGCCGTCCAAATCTCTAATAGAAACCGTTGTTTTGATCCTCACCCAGTATCACTTGAAGTCCTAATGGAGCCACCTTCATTCTCTATATCCCGATGACGGTGGCTTCCATGCAAATGGCTTTTCCTAAACAATGCTTCTTCCTTGCCCTCCCGCTTTGCTTCTTCCTATACACCTAACTGCATAAGTCCTTCTACAACCGCAACTTCCTCACCTACTTCGTAACTCCACCGGACCACCATCATCCACATCCTTTCTTGGGGTTGCCTCAAATCACTAGCCTAAGAATGAAAAATTCTACCCCTGTATTACAAGAAAAATAAGCATCTGTGATCAATTAATTGTGACGAAAAGGCTATTTACAACTAATTTTGGTCATAAATAGTCATTTAGCTAGAATTAACTGACTGCAAATAAGTAATTTTCTTATGATGCTGCTTGAATTTCACTTCCGACTCCTCAACTGTTGTCTGTTGTCGAAGGTCGCCACCCCAAGAAACTTGTTGACAGCCACAAGCCCACATGTCACTATTTCTTTTTCAGTGCCTAGACTGAGTATTTCTTTGCTGATCTTGGTTTTCCATTTATTTGCTTGTTAGTTGTTTGATATGGTGTGTGTGTGTCTATATATATGGTGTGTGTGTGTGTGTCTATATATATATATAAGTACTAGTAGTATTGGTGGCAGATTTTCTATGGATCGAATGATTTACATGTGGATCAATGGATGTAGTTTCAATCTTAAATGTGGAGTAGTACATGGTTGTTGGTTATAAGTCAAAATAGTAATTTTGGGTACGTTCGGTTCTAAGGATATATTGAAGAACACCTGACGGGATATCAAATTTAAGATTGAAAAAAAAAAATGATTTCCTTCATAAAAATTAAATTGAGCATCATTTTAAGATTGATATTTATTTATTATTATAATAGACTTCTACTTATGAGAATTGAATAATAAATTTAACATTCATAAAATAGAACTTCTAATTCTTAGTACTACTTTAAATCTTAAAGGTACATACAAATCATTTAAAATATTTTATTTTTTATGCAAATTAGTTAAGAAGTTTTATCTACAGAACTTTACTAAATAAAAAAAATCATTTTGAGAATTTAATTATAGCATCATGAGTTTAATATGCTGACGTATTTAGATTTTCAAGATATATTTACATTATCTGAGTTATGCATAGGACTAGCAACTTCAAATAAAGTTAAAGATTTATTATTTAATTAACAGTATTAACTCTTTTTATTTCTACTACTACTACTGAGCAATCATTTTTTGTCGAAACTTATAAAAATTAGATTGCGTACTCAAATAAAAAATGAGTTTCTTACAGATCGTTTGCTAGTTTATATTGAGAAAGAAATTATCAAGAATTTTACTTCAGAGATCAAGATAATAGATTAATTTTATTTCATGAAAGATCGTCGCCAAGCTTAATTTGAAGGAAAAATCCTAAATTGATATTTCATTTTTTTTTATAATGGTCTCAAGCAAATTATATAAATCCAAATAAAAAAATTATCTTATAAGATGATTTATAAATATGTATTTTTTGTATATAATTTTATGACGTATGATTATTATTTTTATATAGTCACGTTCAAAAAACACATTACCTATATTTACACATATCACATATTTTGTTAATCATTTCTCAAATACTAAATCCTAATTCTGTCCCTAATTCACATATTCTTTTCAAAGAAAAAGAGGTGAATTTGAGATTCAAATGTTAATATTATTTTTTAATAACAAGTCTTAATTATTCTTTAAATAAGAGTGTACGAAACTTGTACACTCTAAAATGGAATGTAATATTAGTCAAAATTAATTCAAATCTCAACCCAGATCAGCGCAAAATCTATAACACATCAAACAGTCAGCTCGTACACTCTAAAATGGAATGTAATATTAGTCAAAATTAATGCAAATCTCAATCCATATCAACGCAAAATCTATAACACATCAAACCGAATGTGTAATTCAATAATTTGTATTGATCAGCACGTGGTAAATGTTAACATATAAATTAAATAATAAAACTTTTTTTTTTAGTCTGTTTAAATTTGTGAAATAAATTATAATTTCAAATAATATCATGAAAAGGGTCTCATTCATTTTTATAAAAAAATTTAATTCATCTCATCTCATTTCATCAAATCATTATAATTTTTTTTAATTCTTAAATAAAATATAATAAAAATTCAACTTTTTCAAAACTTAAAATAAAAATATTTTTAATAATATTTTTTAAAAATATTTTTTAAAAATATATATATATTTTTATTTTATCTCATTTTTGTCTCATCTATTATGCGACTTCAAATAATACTTTAAAACTCTACACATATTGGTCTAGCCCACGCACTAGCCCACGGTACTGATTGATAAAATTAACGGACAAACTCAATATATACTCTCTCCTGTAGATCAGAAAGAGACTTTAACAGTATTGATATTGGTTATATCAATTTTTTTTAATTTAATAAAAAAATATAAGTTTGATAAAAAATTAACTTCTTCATATTTATAATTTTATATTAGATATTATTAAATTTATCAAAATAATAATATAATTTATCATTTATAAAATTAATAAATATATCTATAATCTATTCATTCAATAAATATATTAAAAAATAATAATAAAAATACTTTAACTTGTGAATAATAATTCTTCAAATATAAAAAATGATGTTTAAATATTATAACTTAAATTTTGAGTTAATGAACTTTAACGAGTCTAATATTAAATTATTTTATATAAATTATTAAATTTTTATTTAATAAATTTGATGATGAATTTAATATCAATGTTCAAAGAGCATAGTACTTAACATAAAACATCTAACGAGGGAGTACTGACAAATGGCGAGACGTTATACGATTACCACAATCCCATTACAGCTTTGCTTAGATGACGCGTGGACAGTGTATTTTTGCTTGGAGTTTGGTCTGTCTTCTTCCTCTCGTCTCCCCTACACCCCTTTTTATTTTCGTCCTATCAAATTTAATGCAATGTAATTGCATATATAGTTAGTAGTTTTTGATCATGTATGTTGCAAATAACTTGGTAATTCCTTCGGGAAGTTCTAAACAACCTCTTTACCTTTATATATTATTATTTTTTAATTTTTTTAATTTTTTAATACTTTTATTTTAAATTTTTTTTAAAATTAATTTAATTTTTTTATTCATTATTTATATATCAAATATTTGATAAAAATAAAATAAAATAAAATAAAATAAAATAAAATAAAATAAATATAGTGTGTAAAAATTATGTGAATAATAGGAAGTTGTATAGATTTTTTCTAATTCCTGCATTTAAAGTAAAATTTCTTCTTTTTTAATGAGGGTCATATATATTTAAAAAATGCTTATGATAAATAGATTTTATGAAAATAAATTTATAAATTAATATGATTTAATGTGGCATGTTGATTTATAAAATTATTTTTATTATAAAATAAATCTAATATATAAATTAATATTTTTTGAGATATTTTTATAAATGTAACAATTCTTATCAATCTTGATCGTGTTGAATTTGTACTGTTATTAGAATGTTATTTTAAAACTTTGCATTTAACGCATAGTTTAAGATTTTCCAATTATCTAATTATCTAAATTAATCACCCATGTAAATGACTTATGTTTCTTGAGATATTTTTTGATTATCTAATTATCTAAATTAAGATTTTCCAATTATCTAATTATCTAAATTAATCACCCATCTAAATTAATCACCCATGTAAAAAAAAAAAACCATAATCTTTTGAAACTGACCCCCCTAAAAAAATTTATAATTGCCTTATTTCCATATATTTTATAAAATTTTACAAAATTTTGATATACATAAAAATGTCTCTCTTTAATTAAATTAAAAAATAAACTTATATTAACATTTACTCCAATTTTTTATTATACATTATTGAATTTCTCAATATAAAATCTAAAGTAAAAATACCATAAAAATTATTTAAGATTGATAATTTATATAAAAATTAATAGAGATGATTTATCTTCTAAATTTTATTGAGCAAGAAAAAGATTATTTAAGGTCTCATTTGTGGAATTCTATATTTAATGTACCACCAAAATAGATAGATTTTATATTAAATTTAATCAACTAACTTAGATACTAGAATAAAAAATGGTATTTTAGAAGATCATTTGATAACTTCTACAAAGAAAACAAATTCTAAATATTCTATATTTACAAAAATAATAATAAATGAATATTACTCTCTAAAATAGACGTTAAGTTATATTTTAATGTTATTTGACAAATTATCGAGATATATTTATATATTTTTTGTAATTTTGTAATTTTTTTTATATTTTACATAAATATCTCGTCGTGTGATAAAAAAATTGACCCCCACTAAAACAAATTATTGGTTCTGCTACTGTGCATAAGACCTCAATCTTAATTGATTATGGGATATGGATATTGAAGTTCTATCACATTGTCTTGCCTTTGAGCAGGACAAAAGATATTGTTGAAATAAGTAAATTAGTAACAAGCAAAAAATTAAGGACTGATTTGTTTTTTGAGATGAAAATTAAAAAATAAAATAAAATATTATTGTATTATATTTTTTAATATTAATTTTGTTTTAAGATTTGAAAATTTGATTTGAAAATTTGAAAAAGTGAAATTTTTTATTTTTTAAAATTTAAAAAAGTTAAATTTTTTATTATATTTTGTATGAAAATTTTAAAAAATTTAATAATAAATTTTAAAAAAAAATTTAAGATTATTTATTTTAATTTTATCTTCTAAAATAAACAAAGCCTCAATATTAAAATCCTAAAATATTTTACTTCTTCTCACAAATTCTTGCTCCATCCATCCTCACAAGAAAAAAAAAAAAAAACCTAGTTCTCTACCTCGGTAGTCGCGCACGAGCCAGAGGCCCAGAGCTAGTCCCACGACGATTAAATATATTTTTTTCTGGTTTACTATACTATATATGCTTATTAATAGTTATAAAATGTTACATGCTACTTTGAATAGAGCCTTACAGGTTTAATATTTTTATAATATTCTAAAGATCAGTAAAATCAGGGTAGCTGCCAGCTAGTTGTACAGTGTACTGGCACAAGATGAAATTAAAGCAGCACAAATCTTGCAACAAGCTGCAGTACTTCCAGTAGATGGATCACTCCTGCATATTTAGAATATATATATATATATATATATATGCCTATATGTGCAATATTTAATCATATAACTAAACATGATCAATCAAATAAATATCAGGCACAAAGTTATAGTTAAACTCGGTTATAAAAACAGAAAATCCCTATTAAAAAACAAAAAACAGAAAATTCACCAAGTAATGTACGTAGCAAGGGTTACTCAATATAAATTGAGGTGTAAGATAAAATTTAAGTGAACAAATTTTAATTATAATATAATAAAATATAAATTATTATATTGAATATTTTTTAAAATTTTCAAAAAGTGGGCTTTATTTAATATATTTAAATAAAAGTTTTTTACTTTATATTTAATACAACAATTTAAAATGAGGCCTCGTTTATACATTTGGTGCCTCAATTTAGTAAAATCATATAAAAATTTATTTAAAAATATAAATTATTCACTGAATTAAATATTAAATTAATTTTAGTATCATGAAGAGGCAACACATTGAAAAATATAAAAAATACTTAATGAAATGGTTTTATATATCTTTAAGAAAATTATTATAAAAAAATATTTTTATTTTTAAAATTAGAAGCCGTACAACACCAAGTGAGGCATTAGGCAATAACCTAACGTTTGAGCAAGCTCTGCTACATAGTTGATTTTTTTTTTTTTTAGTAAGTTTAATATATTCGATAAAATTAACAAAGTACAAGATACAAGTTCAAATAAGGTGAAAGTCCTTATAATCTACCCAAAAAGTTAACACACAATACAAAACTAAAAAAAAAGTCAAGTAAAATGACTCTAAAAAAGTGGCAAGTATCAAAACTAAATGAATGACTCATACCCTTTTTTCGATAACGGGAGAGATCGTTATAAAACGATTTTAGGCTGTGGCTGAAAGCCACAACAGTTAAGTGTATATTGCATTATGTTAGTCTAGACTGGCCGACAGTGAAAAATTACTACGCCCACTTTCACTCGATTCTTAGTTATTGAAAGCATGAACATAAATGAGTAGCAAGATCAAAGCCAAGTCTCCAACCTAAGGACGTCATCCATGACAGCGCGTAAAGGCCACGCGCCTCCATGAGAGATAAGTGAGCATTAGATCCGGAGGATGTAAGGCTTCTGGAGACAGTGAAGATAGGCGTGCCCTCAAACTCCGCACTAGAACATTGCGACACGTTGGAGAAGCTTGCGACACAAGCCGCACGTGCGGTCCACTTGCCAGTTGAAATTGCAGTCTTGCTTCCTCAAACATATAGATCGGCGGATGCAAAGACACTTAGTTGATTAATCTCCTTCACTTTTCAGGGAATATATTCAGTCACGTACGAAATCGTTATAATAAGCAAGTAATTAGATCGATCGGGGACCTTTTTTTTTATAATTTATCTTTCTAATGAAATTAGCAACTGAATTTTAAGAAATAAAAAACAAAAAAAAAGCCCCTTTTGCAACGTAGATTTCATTTTTAATTTATTGAGATTAAGAAACAATAATTTCTACTAAAGATATAAACTAAAGCTCGATATATATATATATAGGCCGTATATATATAACGTACTCGTACAAGTTAAAAAAATAAACAAATCCTGGCCTCTTTAATTTTTTCCCTTTTTGTGTAGGGTGATTTTATACAATTTCTCTAATTTTTACATATTATTATTATTATTTGATTTTTTTAATTTTTTTTAATTTTTATTTTAAACTTGTTCTTTTTAAAATAATTTTATTTTTTATTCATTATTTATATATTAAATATTTAATAAAAATAAAATAAAATAAAATATATATAAATTATATAAATAATAAAAAATTATATAAATTTTTTCTTTTTGTGGATGGGAGTAGATGAACATAAGTTTGACCTACCTTTATGTATATTACAGGTATATTTATGCACGTCTTCCGTACAAAAGGACAAAATAATTTATTACCCTTGTCGCCTTTTCAACCAATTGCCGAGGAGAATTCTGAAGAACAGCATGCTGCAGCGATAGCATTTACATTGCTTTCTACTTCCGTCAGATATCAGAAACTTCCCGCCGGGACGATGGACTAGGCCAACCTTCCCATGTTTCAACCTAATTCTTTGAATTAGTTTATGTTTTTTTTTTTTTTTTTTTGTGTGTGTGGGTGATTTTGAAAGATAGATTTGTGCAAATCTGCCCATTTGTAGCATGCACACGTAGCAATATTGAGAAGACCTAAGCTCCTGTTCAGTCGTTGATCCATCCAATCATCACCCATTTTTGCTTGGCGCGTGGACCGGCTTGCTAAGAGCAGTCCCAATATCTCTTCTAAATTAGATATTTCTGTAAAATATAAATAAAATCCATCAAAGTCATGTTCCGATAAAGCATGTAAAATACAAATAATTTACCTTCAACTACAGTAATTCAGCAATCCTGTTCATTACTCTAAACTTTTCTTTATTCGTTTTTATTTGTTTTTGAAATCTATTTTCTGCTTCTCTTCACTTTGGTTTATTTGCATTGCAGACTTCTCTCACGTTGCTTCGCACCAGGAATCCAGAGCCTTTGCAAGTTTTTGACTTCGCAGAGGTTCGTTTCTGTGCCACTTCACAGCGTACCCCAAAACTCCAAACGCTCAATTCCCCGACAACATACTCCATTCTCTCCTTCCACCTCGCCACCACTCTCTTCAAACAATGCCAAGGAATCAATCTCTGAAATAAGGGAGGATTTGAGCACCACAGAGAGGATTGCGTACACCAGAGCACAGAAAATCAGACCCACCAAAAAAAGGATCAAAGAGGTGTAGTGGGTGGCTTTTGGGCCATTTTGCTTACGACCCATTTAAGATCTGGGGCAGAAAAGAAACCCCAGAAAGGGATTTGTGGGGTGGTCTCTGGATTGTTGGGGGAGAGAATTGGGGGTCGAGATATGGATGAAGTTAACTTTTGAAAACAGGAGAGATCATAGGGTTAATTGTGAATATAACGGATGAGGGGATGTTGTGTAGTAGGGCTCGGACAATATAAAAGATTAAAAAGTATAATATTTAAATAATATAAATAAAAAAAAGTAAGTGATGTATGGTATATTGTAAAAGTTAGTATATAAAATAGAAAAAGTAAATTTTGGTGATATATTTTAAAAAGATAGAGTTGATTATCCATTAGGAGTGCTCTATGAGCCTATGTATTATCTTAAAAAGGAAATTTTATAAATTATACAGTCATCCTTCTCTTATCCTAGCTAATATGATTAGGTGTCATTATCCATTGATTTTTGAGTTTTTCTTTTGAAAAATAAAGATAGATCCAAGGTAAAAATATTACATCTTACTTGTATGTTGGTATGATGAAATGAAAATATATAGGAGCATGGTTTATAACATTATTCTTATTTAAAATATGAAAGAGGAAGTCAACAACAATTGTTTTGAAATAGTCTACTACACATCACACTAATCATATCATTTAAACACTGAAATATCTACGAAATCACCTTTGAGGTGATCCTCTTATATCATCAAACCAAAATGAAACATGGGACTAGCTCTACTTGTAGAAGTTATTTTCTGAACTATATTTTCTTTTTAATATTTTGCTCTGTAATTGCTTAATTGGGTTCTTATTAGGATATTTCTCTAACCTCAATATTGTGTGAGGGGATTTTTTGCTCTACCCAAGTAATGAGGTCTAAGAGGCCAATGGGAAAGCAAAGTGAGAAGACTCAGTCTAGAACAAGTCGGCCCATTGGCATGACACGTGTAAGAACCGACAAAACCAGTGCTTAAAAGGGGTTAGCCTACAAAGCATACTCCATTACACATTCATATAAAAGAATAGATAGCACAAGTGATGGAACTTGCCACTTGGAAACTCCAAATTGCTAAAACTCCTTGATATTGCTAAAATTGCTAAAACTCCAGATAGCACAAGAATAGATGCCTATGGGTTAAGTCTCGGAAACTCCTGAAAATCCAAATTGCTAAAACTTAACCCATAGGCATGCGAAACACGACGTTAACACACTGTTTGTAACTTTTAATATTGTTATTGATATATTATATAAGTACTTGGTTATCACACACATCAGACACACATATACACTCTTCTTATTCCTAATATATATGAATATTGAGGATTGATATCAAATTTATATATATACGCTGATTTAAGAATTGGATTTCGAATTCAAAATTTTCTTAAATCTCTTAATTGAAAATATCAAAATCATTAAAAAATAAAAACAAATCAGAATCGGGCCAGGAAAAAACAGGCCTATATATACATATAAAGTTGAGCTAGCAAGACTTGCACCATGTCTATAATAAGTAAGTTGTCATGAAACATGGAGACATAGTCCGTAGTACTCAGTCGCGCGGTACTACATGATAGCCATAGTTCATGGAATTATTAACCTCACATCAATATTCCACCAAACAATCAGGACAGTAATTAGTTTTACTCCCAAAAGATGACCTGTTTTTTCTTTTTCCCTAGTGCAGATAGATGACTTTATGATCATCAGATGGAGACCCCAAGAAGATTTGTTGTATCATCTTTCAATTATGGTAGCAGTGAAAGAGAGTGGTCCCATAACTTGTACATTATTCCTATGCATCATCATGATGACGCCATGCCTGCCATAGAACTAATTAATCCTTCACCCACCGGCCATCCCCCATGCATGCATGCAGTACTGATGCACCCTCAATCTCTCTGATTGAAAAGAAAGAAAGAAGGAAAGAAAGAATCTCAGACACATGCAATCTGCAGTTCTGATTACTTACATCAGACGCTGCTGATTCCAACTTCTAACCGGTACTACTACTCACGGGTCTGATGACCATGATGACCATGAGCCGAGCCGTATTAATTAATATATTCATCTAGCCGAGCCATAAATTAAGCAAGCTGGACATCCATGATCATGACATGAGTGATCATCATTAACAAAGGTCTTATAACCTGGCCAGCAGATGGAGGAAGCTGGCTGTGGGAAACTTGAAAACAAAAACTATGGAGATTGGAGGATGGTGGGTGGGTGGGTGGGTGGGTGGGTTGGGTTTGTCCTTGCCTAAAAGGGAAAGATCAGTGGAATCCAAAATCACACCAGCTGTAAATCATAACCCTAGCTTTCTCATCAACCCTTTTTTTGTACGGACGGTTTTGATGGATGGGGTCGATGGAACCCCACCCCCGTGCATGATTTGTTGATGTATTTTTTTTGTGGGAATAGGATGATGATTTTCTTAAAAACAGAGAGAGAGAGAGAGAGAGAGAGTGGAAAAAATGAAGAAGAAAGAAAGAAAGAAAGAAAACGTTTTGGGATCTTTTTGAAGACATCATTACAAGATATGGTGTTCAAAAAGAGGGTCTTTGTACAAATTGTCTCCTAGCCCTCCATTTTCCGAATAAATCGATATGAAGTTTGTCACATTGTTTACAGTCGTCGAAATTTTTTTGAATCTTTTGGTGTACTCCTCTGTTCATTCCTTTACTGACAGTAACGAGTGTCTCCTCAACCAATTTTTTTTTTTTTTTTTTTTCATTTTTTAAGGAATGAAGTCCATGTCTCAAGCGACAGGATTAAGGAATGAAGTCCATGTTACCAATCCACTCAAATATCCATTCTCAGGCAGAAGGCAATTAGAAAGCTGTTATGAGGTCTTTTATTTGCGTGAAATCACCGATTCTTCTAAAAGATTAAGCTTATGAAAGAGATAAATTTTATTATATCTTAATATTTTTTCTTATTTGTAGATTAAACTTTTCCTTAATTAATAGGTCTAATAAATGAAATATTTAATTAAATAGAGTATAGAATATAAAGTAAGGGTTCAAGCTCAAGACCTCTCTATTCTGATACTATATAAAATTATCACTTGTTCCAAAAATTTAAGTTTATAAAAAGAAATAAATTTTATTATATCTTAACAATTTAAAAGCTTGTTATCTTATGAATATTTGATTTATAAGATTTAAATTTTAAAATATATTTTTAAATTAAGTCGTGTCAAATAAACACCTTATTAAGATGAGAGGATGAGCACATAAATAAGCACTTTACTATTATTCTTATTAAAATACCTATTTTAACAATAGGAAAAATTCGATTATGAGCGATTCATCTAATGTGATTGGTCAGAAAGTCTAACTTTAATCAAAATAATATAAAATTTAAATTTTAGATATAAAAATAACAAAATTAATTACAGATAAATCTGCGAATTCGCTTATACACAACAAATCACTTAACGATATCAATACAAAAACTCGATGACTTTTCTCGGTAGATGTAGCAGCGTCTTTCTTTTATACGAAATGTAGGTATATATGTCCATTAGTTGAAAGCTCTCTTAACCACCTTTACCTACCAGTTTCAGAGCTCGTTATGTAACTGTGGGGTCTTATCCCTTATTCCACTCGCTGTGTTTATTTTAGGTTGAACCAATCTCTCTTTGGGCCTTGGTTCTTTTGATGGGCAAAGTCAACTTGCCCATAATCCCTTGTGATTTGGACCTTAGGATAGTAAAAGTTGTGGTCTATATTTTTATTTTATTTTTAATGGGTTTTGAATGTGTTAGTCCGTGCTCCTGCTCCTTCTCATCTTTATGGAAGTTTTGGGATTCAGACAATTGAGAGCTTTACTCATATTTATTCATACAAATGGGATGAGATGAAGAATTTGCAAATAACAATAAAATAACTTGACCTAAAATTTTATGAGATATTAAGAAAGGAGAGAGAAAAAATTAAATAAAAATATTATAAAGTTAAAAGAGAATTAAAATAATAATTTTATTTTAGTATTTGAAAAAAATTGAATTATTTTTAGTATTTTATTTAAACGTTTGAGAAAATTGCAAAGATTAAGTATTAATTATATTAAAAAACTGAAAATTTAAAACTTAAAAATTAAAAAATATTTGTGCTTAAACAATGTTAGGATATTGAGATAAGATGAAATTGAATAAAACGGGAGTACACATTGAAATCTATTGCTAGGGTTTGGATCAGTGCATGATAGAAAATTTCATGATTGTAAATGTATATTAAAAAAGAACATTTTTTATTTATAAGTTAGTATAGATAAT
Organism: Platycarya longipes; assembly: GCA_036559045.1. Taxonomy (NCBI): domain Eukaryota; kingdom Viridiplantae; phylum Streptophyta; class Magnoliopsida; order Fagales; family Juglandaceae; genus Platycarya; species Platycarya longipes. The sequence continues at coordinate 33,795,172 of CM071801.1, forward strand.
GCATCTGGTGAAATGCTAACATGGCATAATTTGATTTGCAAGAAAAACCTTGAAATTTAAAGCTTACTAATCAAATCTTAACATTTAAGTTATAACTTCTCATGTATAGTCCCTATTCTGATACAAATAAATTCTAAGGGGAGTCAGGTTGGGGGAGTCGACTCTGGAGTCGGCTGACGTGGCGTTTTGCCATGTCAATCGACAAATAATAAAAAAATAATTTGACAAAAAAAGCAGAAAACATAATTAAGCGAGACTGAGAAGAAATGAACGCCATTTCCAAAATTGAATCTCACGTGCGGAGAGAGATCGCAATTTTTTTCAACGCCATTTCACTCCAACCATCTTCTCCGACCATCATTCAGCCCAAGGTCTCTCATCTTCAATCTGTACGCGAAGAAATAATATCCTCAAATTGAAGGCTTCGCTTCTTGGTTTAGAGAGAGCAAATCGTTGTCGTCGACAGGTCCTCATTCTCGTAGGCAATTCGTTCCCATCGACAGTTCATCCTCATCTCAAACTCCTCATTGGCACACTGAAACTCATTCTCACATAGTGTGTTTTTACTCTCCTCTCCTCAATCCCTCTTAATTGTGTTTTTTGCCTTTTTTTTCAAATTATTTTATTATTATTTGTCGGCTGACGTGGTAACACACCACGTCAACCGACTTTGGAGTCGACTCCCCTACCCGACTCACTCTAGAATTTCTGCCCTATATATGTACTTGAGTTTTGCCTACTTTTATGGATAAAATTTTCATATTACCTGTAAATATATATATATATATATATATATATATATATATATATATACTACTGGTGCATGTACTTTACACATCGACTGTATTTATACGCCGATAATTTCCTTTTTGTGACCAAACAAAAAGATAGAAATTAATGCTATTTGCAAAGGAATAGGAGCAGACATTCTCATTTCTTAATGCTCGAGCCGCAAACCAAACATGTCTGTCACAAGCAGTATCTTGTTGAAACAAAAGCTTGTTGAAGCTCCATACACATGCACAGAAGTATCACAGAAGCAAAGAACACGTTTCACGTCTGAGTTGTATAGGGATAATCAATATCTTGGGAGACGCCTATAAAAAAACTTAAAAAGAAAAATATAATTGGGAGACAAAGATGCCAGGTCAGCAACAAATATTTTTCACTCAACTGGTGCATGATCGAGTTTCTGCATCAACTTCCCATGAAACATCAGGGACACAAACAATAGAGTTCTGATCATTGCCATTTGGGGCTTTTGAGTTCAAACATCAAATTAGCTTTCGAACAAGTACAATACCCAAAACTTTGCAAACCATGGAAGTCGATACTGGGTAGTTCTTTGGTTTCTCTCCGACAAACTCATCGATATAAATATATTTTTTTTTTTTCATTTCGGGTTAAGTCAGAATGCCCCCAGGTGAGAGAGCAGGAATTCAAGGCTATGCTTCCTTTTTAAAGTAAACATTGTCCTCTTAGGAAATAGAAACTGAGATCAGTAACAAACCTATTTTCCATGAGGGCTTTCTGGGGCAAGGGCCCTGAATGATTAGCGCAATAAGAATTCTGGCTGCCTATGAGAGAGCATCAAAAGGGTGGCGACGCCATGCATGAACTTATATACATATCTTACTGGTGTTCCAGCCCTCTTGATAAATCATGGAATGTGTGCACGAGCTCGCTGAGGTTTGGAATTTATCAGAACTTGCTGCAAAGATTTCATAATTTGCGAGAATGAAGGGCGTTTCCGGGGTTCACTGCAGTAACATCCAGCACAGCATGAGAGAGAGAGAGAGAGAGCAATGCAAAATCATGTGAGTTTATTACCCTATGCGGACCAGGGTTTCACAGACATGAACCCCACTCCATTTCTGAGAGAAAAGGTGAATGATTTCACCTAACAATTGTTATCTTTCAACTTTCTTCCTGAGCTCTAAGACCAGAGTAAATTGACCCACTCTAGGCCATAGAGTTTGGATTCTAGAGTGTAATCCGTTATTGTCAACTTACCTAACCCAGCAAGCCTCAATCAAGGCAGCCACTTCACGATTTACAGTGTTTGGAATCTCGAGCGTTTCACCCTTAAAACCGACAGCTCCAACAACCTGAAACAAGGATAAATCATATTTGTTAAGCTACACCTTAACAACAAAATGAGTCACATATATTGGAAAGTCCCCCTTGCTACATATGAAATCAATAAATTCTGATGATTTACAAATCTAGAGCTCAGAATTTAAGATTAAGTTGAAAAAAGAAATAGAATTTTTTTTTTTTTTTTTAATCATTTTGAGAAAGTAAATTTAACCAAGAATTGATCCATAAAGATTAGTTTTAGATGGTGCCAGTCAAATACTCTTTAGTTAGAGATATATTCATTAATCAATACCCTTCACCACTTACAAATATTTTCGACCCGTTGATGTTGTTCTTATTAGGCAAAACTTTTGTTATATTCTTCTTCAAAGACCTTCGTTGTACCAATAATCAACTGCACATATGTAAAGATCCAATTTTTTCTATAGCTTTACAAACCATTGATTTGCAGCTAGTTAATTGACAAACAACCTGTGGTGCATTTAAATTTCTCCAAGGCTGTTGCAGGGTCATAAGTTCCCACAAGATTACACCAAAGCTGTAAATATCAGATTTCTCATCAGATGGCTCATTACGGAGAACTTCTGGTGCCATCCACTCAGGCTAATACGAAGAAGTAACATGAGTTAGTTTAGCATCTGCAGTTATTCAATGCTTTCTTCAAAAATAGAAGATTGCTGGAATGAGATAGATAACAAATTTTAAAGTTTGTAGAGAACTTACAGTCCCTGCAGCTGTTTTGGATGAAAGAAAAGTGTTTGCCTTCGAGCGGGAAAGGCCAAAGTCACAAACCTAGATGATCAAGTATGTCCAAAAATACAAATACAAATTATTTCAGACCATCTCACCAACAATATATATGTGTATGTGTATATATGCAAAAATATGTGTTGATCATTAGTGTACTCAGCATGAATATTCATGAGGTTCATGGAGCCATTTTGAAGACCATTGTAGCACATTAGTCAAAAAAAACAAGCAACTAAGAATGCACACTTATGGGGAAAAAAAAAACGAGTTTTCAACATCAAGGGACCAGCACAAATGGTATTTGACAGTAACCTTTGCTGTATAAGCCGCATCCACCAAAAGATTTGGAGACTTCAGGTCTCGATGGACAATAGGAGGTCTAAGTTGATGAAGATAATTCATCCCCTTTGCCTGTACACATCAATAAATAGCTAAATCCAAAGAAAATTATAAACTAATTAATGTCTGGTGTGAAAATGATATGAAATCTTCATCAACAATTAATTCCTTCAGTTACTTATCAAAAAAATAATAATAATTCCCTCAGTTGACCCTTGCAAACTATTTTTTTCCTGAGAAAAAGAAACTCCAAAAACCATGCAAACCATGTCTTTTAACTGATTAAACACCAAACCCGTGTAACGTACCCACATCAAACACATTGGGTAAATCATTAGCACCTTAGACATGAGGGAGCACTCTCCCAAGACCAAGGCCCTTACCACTTAAGCTGACCCTGCAAACTAAAACAGAATACCATCTTAACTTCACAAAGGCATACCACGTCATAAGCCATATTTATTCGACGCTTCTCATCCAATATCACTCCAGCATCAGGCATTCTCAAAAGCGTATACAAGCTACCTCTGAAAAGCAAAGCAAATATTCTGTTCAGTGACATGAAACTTATTTCATAGAATGAATCGCTATTGATATGTAAAAACAATTAAAAGATGGAGAAGCAGATCATTTCAGGGAATCTTGATACCTTGATAAGTATTCAGTAACTACGGACAAGTTTGGGGGCTGAGTAACAGCACCCATGAAGAGAACAATATTTGGATGCCGTAAACGTTTCATGGTTGCAACCTAGCAAGCAAAAGTAATTGCAGTGCAATCAAAATGAAAGATATTAAAAACCAGAAACAATAAATACCCAATCATATTAATAGCAAAATAGTTAAAGCCATGCATTTTACCTCTCTTAAAAATTCCTGGAAGCGCTCTGCATGGAAATCTTGTTCAATAAGAATTTTGACAGCAACATCCTGCGATTCCCAACCTTAGTACTAGCAAAATTAATATCTTGGTGGCACTTAAATTGTGACAAAAAGTTAATTAAACTATCAAAACTGCCTATAAACAACTAACTCCACAAAAGCACACCACAGGAGGGGGGGTTAAGTAGCATATTGGAAACACTAGCCAATAATTTTCACCACCGCTCAAAATATGAAGCTCACGTGATAATTATTAACACTATTTCTCCTAATACAGTGAAGGAAGCAGCAGAACCAGAAATACGGGACTATAGATCAAGGAGATTCTGTACTACGACTGCTAGAAAGATTGACAACTAACTATAGACTTGGGGACCACAGTGCCCAATAGTCCAGCCACACTTGAAATGACAAGAAAATCTCGATACCAGACATGAAACAAATTAGTTAAAATGTTCGATGGTGATGAATACCCAGACATGAAACAAATTAGTTAAAATGTCCGATGGTGATGAAAACTGAGACATAAAATCTTCAGGACCAATTTATCAAAAAAATATGAGATCAAAAGCAATGAAGTCGGTCTGCAAATGTGGGAGTACTTTTTTGCAGTCAACACTAAAGCAGTTACTTAGAACTTGACCATTTATAATTTTTCCAATGTTTTCCTCAAAAGTACAACTTTTTTTCCCTATTTTTAGGGATATTTGGAGATATTTCATTTTGATTGTTAGGTGGATATCCTGTATACTCACTATGTTCTGGATTACACCCTTCTTTCTTAATAAAATTTTATTTTACCTTTAGAGAGAAGGATTCATCTTCAGTTGCTATAATGTGCATACCAACCTAAATTCAGATTATTTACCTTATGATGGTAGAATTACAATAAAAAATAATTATACTTTAGATCCCCCAAACTGCCAACTTCTTTTCACTTGGCACCCTAAACTACAAAGTTTCAATTTGTTCCTTAAACTACTAATAGGTTTCGCTTTGCAACCATGGATTATTATCTGATCCTACAAATGATAACAAATAGGTCACGTGATTATAAAAACAGACCCAAAACTATTCAATCTTCAAGGAAGAAAAGAACACAGAACTTCATACTCCACTAGCCACAAATCCGAAAGAACTTCTTAACCGAAAATCATAAAAAATAAATAAAATTAAAAAATTAAAAAAAAAACTGCTTGTTACAAGATAATATCCACCAAAAGATTAAAAAATAAGTAGATAAATCATAAAGGGAAAAAAATGCTTACTGAACTGCGCCAGCTAGCATAATAAACAGTTCCAAACGAACCTGAAAATCAGTGATCATCCTCAGCAGTCCCAAAATATTTACATGATATACATGACATGCATGAACAGAAATGGGAAGGCTTTATAATTAACAACATCAAGCAATGTCAGAAATAGCAGGTACCTTTTCCGATTTTCTCCTTTAGAACAAGTTCACTCCATGGGATAACCAAGTCCTCTTCATCAAGATTAAGTATACTTGAACTAACTGATTTACTCTCATGGTATTCACTTGAAGTGCGTGCAATGTTTTTTCTATCAAAGTCACTCAAATGACCAGCAACCTTTGGACCAGTTCTATCATCTTCATGGAAAGCAGTGCCCATCATAATGGAGACAAAGACATTTTAAGATGAGTAAAAAGATCACCACGGTGTCACATATTTAGCATTCATAGTTATGTGAAAGCATTTCTTGTATGTATATATATATATATATATTGCACTTTGTTGAGTTGAACATACATGTCCAACACCATTTCAGACAAAGGACCGAATAATTTTTTATTTGATTTATTTGTTTAACTTTAATATTATAGTTAAATAAGATAATAGTGATTGTTCAACTCATCAAATCTTATTGACAAATCACCATACTCAATCTTACTTGACTTTACAACATATTGCACATCACCTCTTGCACGGATGGGTTGACTAGTTGACAACTACAAACTTCTATGGGGGGACAACCAGAGGAAACGTGTTCAAAGGCAGATAACTAATAATGACTCGTTTGTTTTCACAGATGAAATGAGATGAGTTGAAATAAAAAATTTAAAAATTTAAAAATATATTGTTATTATTTTTTTTTTTTAATACTATTTTTGTTTTGGAATTTAAAGAGGTTGAATTGTTTATTTTATTTTGTGTGGGAATTTGGAAAAGTTGTAATAATTAGATGAAATGAGATGAGAAGTTTTGTGAAAGTGAACGAGGGATAATAATACTTAGCAACTGGTTGATATGTGTCTATGTACTCTGAATTCAAGCAAAAATTATCTGTATTAATTGAAGTGAATTAAGCGAAAATGGTCAATGATAACTGAATCAGAAAAGCATGATGCAACGGTACATGCACATAGAAAATTACCTGAAGAAGTATCGTCAAATTGAAGATGAAGTGGCTGGCAATCGGAGAAATACAGTTTGGCTAGCATACTGGAGTTCTCTGCCCCGGCTTGTTTAAATCTTGGATGACATAATGGTGAAGAGACCAAGATGGAGGATGTACCATTGAGCGAGGAATCTGGCTGGCTTAATGCTCCCGGCATCCCAATCAAATCAACCAAATATTCCCTGGAAAATAAATGTAAATTCAATTTTTCTCTTAGTTAAAGGTACATACTTGAATGCTTTTGTCTGCTCATCTGGCTACACGCTAAACATACAAGCTCAAATGAAAAACCATCAAGTCCCAAAGCCTTCTTTATTCTCATCTTTTCCTAGAATAATTATTCACGAAATATCCACTGTCTGTCCAGTTATTAAATCCTTATTCATGTGAATACCAGTATTTTTGTACTCATTACTCCAAGCTCCAAACCCTCCAGCTTAATTGTTAGTCCTTTACTAATGCATTTACATTATATTAATTTTTAAACAGATTATTCCTCATTATTCGATTTTGCATTTCAGTTTATTTCCAATCGATTATACCCAGTTTCCGGCAGAGATTACAATTCTTAAATCTTTTTTTTTTTTTATAAGTAAGAAGGTAACTTTATTAATGAATATAAAGAGGCATAAACCAAGTACACGGGAGTATACAAACAACAATGTCTAATTACATTCTAGGTGCTCTAGATTAAAGAAAGAAAATCATGCACATTGCTTCCATTTGGTACAGTGGCTGAGAACCATAGGATTAAAGAATGTAGAAAAAAAGATTGGAGCTCTGCCACTGTTCGTTCTCTATCTTCAAAGCACCGCGCATTTCTTTCCGACCAAATACACCACATAAGGCATGAAGAGATCATCTTCCATGCTGCAACCACTTGTGGACAACCATGAATGGCCTTCCAACACGCAAGCAAATCAACCACCTTAAATAGCATCACCCTAGCAATGTCCACTCTGCTAAATATTCCATTCCGCAATGCTCTGGTCACCTCACAATGTAGTAATAAATGGTCCACTGATTCTCCGTGATTCTTGCACAAATAATACAAAACCATCACAATGAGACCCCTCCTTCTTAAGCAACCGATGTTAGAATATTACCCAAGGCTGCAGTACACACAAAGAAAGCCACTTTGGAGGGTACGTGAGAACACTAGATGCTCTTCCAAGGGAAAGCTTCATTACCTTGACAAACCAAAATTTTGTAATAGGTCTTAACTGTGAATTTCTTGTTGTCTATAGACCGCCATTGTATCCTATTACCTTGTGCCGTTCTAACTCTTGTAGAATGTAACAAGCTAAAAAAATCTAAAACATGGCTAGTTCCCAACCATCATTGTTCTGAGTAAAGAGGAATTTCCACTAGGGGGAACCATGAACTATATCAAGCAAGTCCGCCACTGGGGCCTCCTTATTAACGGAAATGCTAAAAAGAGTTGGAAAGACCCTTTCTAGAGGGCGCTCGCCACACCAAACATCTTGCCAAAATCTTATTCTAGTGCCGTCACCCAATACAAAATAGATATTATTTTCAAAACCTTGCCAACCTCCCCTAATATGTTTCCACAAACCAACGTCATGTCCCCCCCCCCCCCCGCGGGCGCCTCCATGTCTAGAAACTACAACTTCCTTACACAATGAGTCCTCTTCCATGTGAGACCTCCATAACCATTTGCCCAATAGAGCCCTGATAAAGATCCTTAGATTGTGCACTCCTAATCCTCTACTAGAGATTGGGGAATCTCACTTAACAAAATGGACTTTAGTTTCCTCCCCCAAACCGCCCATAAAAAAGCTCGAAATAACTTCTCAATCCGATTCACCACCCCTGCAGGCAATGGGAATAGAGATTAAAAAAAAATAAGTCGGAAGATTAGATAAGGTACTTTTGATCAAAGTGAGCCGTCCCCCATTCAATAGATACATCATTTTCCATCCAGCCAACATTTTCTCCACTTTCTCAAAAACCCCATCCTGAATAGTTCTAACTTTGGAAGTTGCCCCCAATAGAAAGTCCAAATATTTCATAGGCAAAACAGACATTTTACAACCCATGAGATCAACTAGGCTTCTAATACTAGGCACCATCCCCACCACCACCATCTCTGATTTGCCAAGATTAATCTTAAAGCCCTGACACAACTTCAAAGCATAGCAAAAGTGCACGTAAAGCTTGGATTTGGCCATGATCCGATTCACAAAAGATGAGTGTGTCATCTGCAAATAAAAGATGAGAAATCATAATTGAACCATCAGTACCATTACCCACTGAGAAACCAATGATGACTCCCCCATCAACCGTTGCCTTAACCATCCGCCCAAGAGCTTCCATGACGATAATAAAAAGAAAATGAGAGAGTGGATCCCCTTGCCACAACCCACAAGAACTGTTGAAGAAACCCACGGGTGTGCCATTGACTAACACTGAGGAGCGAACAGTGGTGACACAATGTCATATCCATGCAATCCACCTATCACCAAAGCCACATCTCCTGAGTAGATAGAAGAGAAATCCTAATTCACATGATTATATGCTTTCTCCATGTCAAGCTTGCATAGAATGCCCGGTATGCCCTCCTTCAACCTATGATCCAAGCACTCATTGGCCACGAGCACCAAATCAAGTATCTGACTTCCCCGCACAAATGCATTTTGGGGTTTAGAAATGATTTGCCCCATAACAAAACTTAACCGATTAGCAAGTACTTTCGATATAATCTTATATACCCCACTCACCAGACTTATGGGGCAGAAGTTCTCAATTTCCGTCGCCCCCTTTTTTTTGGGACGAGAGCCATGAATGTTGTATTAAGGCGTCTCTCAAACTTTTTGAATGTATGAAATTCTAGGAAAACCTGCATAACATCATCTTTCACAATCTCCCAACAATGTTGAAAAAAACCCAACGAAAAATCATCTGACCCAAGTGCTTTGTCTTTTGCTATTTGCTATACTGTTGATAACTTTACAAACTCCATCTTCTTCAAACGGTCTCTCCAACCAACTCGCACTCTGTGTATCAATAGACTCTAAAGACAAACCCTCAAGCTTCAACCTCCAACTTCAACCTCCAAGAGGTCAGCTCCCTAAACAAGTTCTCATGATAGTTGACAACATGATTCTCCAATTCGTGGGAGGATAAAAAAACTTGGTTACCTGAGGTGAGCATCTCAATGGTATTGTTGTGCCTATGTGAGTTAGCTACTTTATGAAAGAACTTTGTACATTTATCACCTTCTTTTAGCCACAAAACCCGAGATTTTTATCGTCATGAGATCTCCTCCATCAACAAGACCCTCTCAAGTTCAGTCTCCACTACCCTCTTCCTAGTCAAGTTCTCTTGTGAGGGGTCTCCCGACATAACCTGCCCCTCTAACTCTTGTAGCTCTCCCAGCAAGTTTTCCTTCTGGTTGTCAATACAACCAAAATTCTCCATATTCCACTTCTTAAGGTCTTGCTTCAGATCCTTAAGCTTACCTGCAAGGAGATAGCTGGGAGTACCTGTAAACTGATAAGAAGACCACCAATCACGAACCTTGTTGACTAACCCGTCTGCTACTAACCACATATTTTCAAACTTAAAGTACCGACAGCTCCTATGAATACCACCACAAGCTAGTAGAATAGGAAAATTATATGAACAAATCCGACTCAACCGTTTCTGGCATAGGTCCAAAAAATGTGCTTCCCAAGAAGGAGAAACAAAAAACTGATCCAATCTTGACCATGCCCTATTATTGGACCAAATGAACTCACCTCCAACAAGGGGTAGGTCAATGAGACCTAGGTCGAACAAAAACTCTGTGAAATCCTCCATAGCCTATGGGATGCCATGATTCCCTAATCACTCGCTAGGAAAGCGAGTGGTGTTAAAATCTCCACTCATACACCACAGTACCTCCCATAGGTAGTATAAGCCCACTAATTCATCCCAAAGTCTTCTCCTTTCACTATCTATGTTGGGCCCATAGACACCTACAAAAGCCCACTCCCATCCATCTACTACATTTTTGAAGCGGCTAGCCACCGATAAAAACCCAATGCTTTCCTCTACCTCTTTCACTACTATTTTATCCCACATTAAAAAAATACCCCCCGATGCTCCAAATGAAGCCAGATACGACCAACCCACATACGAGCATCCCACATACGAGCATCCCCACAAACTACGAATAACTCTTCTATCAATGATCCGCAGTTTTGTTTCTTGGAGACAAACCACATCTACCTTCCACAACCACAATAAGGATCTAATACGAAGGCACTTATTGCGGTCATTAAGCCCCCGCACATTTCAAGATAAAATCTTAGGTATCATGGATAAAGTTAACTCCCCTTCCCTTCGTTCTACCCCTTCCGCCACTCACCTCCTTTAAATCATAGTTTATTGAACATTGCAATCTTTTGAACTCCCTATTCCTCTTGGGGGCGGACTTCAAATGACGATCTTCTATGGCCACCACCAATGCCTAGAATTGCTCTTTAAAGCCAATATAGACACGCCAAAGAGAGCATGTAATTCCATCACTTTCTTCAACACCCAGCCTGAATTGGAACTAGGAGGAAGCATACAAATTGGTTCTGCATCACCCTCTTCAAAGCACTCCCCTTCACAACTAACCATCTGCAAATCCATCCTCCCTGAACTCTTATCAACACCTCCTAAATCCTCCCCTTCTCTTTCGCTGGTCAACTCCTCCCCCAATACATCAAATCTATTCTGTACTACTAAGGAAAATGAAGATTTGGGAGAAGGTTCTTACATGGAATGGCTAAAATGCACAGGACACAGCAAAATCTCCACTTCTGCATCTTCTGCGTCATCGGTGTCCTCAATCAACTCACCCTCCTCAATTTCCAGCTGTCGAACGGGCTGTTTCAGGCCTCCTAGAAGATCGCCAGTGACCAGCGAAAATTTTTGTGCCGGTGAGGGGTCCAGCCAATCGCCTGCCGGCGCCACGCAAGGGATGCCAACACCTAGATCCGAAATTTCGGGTGATTTGCGAAACACCTTTCTCCAAATTGGATCGGGTCCCTGACCCAATCCACTGCATTTCGACCCATTCTTACCCACAGCCTTAACACTTTCTTTACCCTCACTTAAGCCCACGCTCCCAATAGGTCTGCGAGATTGCAAGGCCCCCCCTCCTGAGCTAGAACCCAACTCAAGGCCCAGGCCCACCTCCTCCCATTTATGCACTGTTTTTTCTTAAATCTTTTTTTACAAGTTGTAGTTTCTTTTCATTCCTTCTTACTACTGCATATAAACTTTGGTAGTTGGCTCATGTCGCCTCGCTTATTGGTTTAAATAGTTTATGCTACTATCATTTATTAAAATATACGACTAACACAACATACCTTTCAGGGCTAAATTGCACAAGGCAGGAGGCAGATACATCCCTTCTACAGTATTTGCAGCCCTTTGCAATTCGGCATGGTAGGTTAACCATGTCCGCTAGCACCTGCCAAAAGTACAATTAGTGTGCAGCGTAATCCTCAAAAACCTTTTTGTAGATATCTGTAGAATGCCAAAATGAGAAATATTTTCGATGATCATCAAAATAATAGTCAAGAAAAGCATTTATGTCAACATCATTTTTCGTAACAAAAGGGTACGAGATAACAGTAATGTTGCATACAAAATGTGTAAATACCGCAAAATCGCTTTGAAAAATAGTGGGATCTACTATTAAAAAAATAACTTTTTTTCATGCAAGTCCTGTGTTTTATTCATTTTTTTCAAAGCGATTACGTGGCGATTATACAATTCACGGTTACAAATATCTTTTCTCACAAGTAGCTTGAGGGTACATATCAATCTTTTTATGAAATATATATATATATATATATATACACACACACATTGCTATAATGTAACTAAATCAAATTGTTGAAGAGTACATCAAACTGCATTAAGGTTGCGAGGATTACTTTAAACAGTAACGCACGATGGACACAGAGGCCTACTGATAAGCTTCCGATTGGTAGTATGACAGAGCCTCGGCAGTCTTTCAGAACTTCAAAACTCTCCCCCCAGCGTGCACCCAAAATTTCTTCTGTAGAAGCCGCACCCCTTGTAACGACAACATAATTTTTTTAAAAGAAAACAAGATTCCAATTAAACATTAAAATCAAAGAGTAGTATGAAGCCCACCCCAATTGATTACAAACAATGATTGCAAGCTGATCAGCCATGTCTTCAATGGGAATCCAGCCACCAGAAAGAATGAGTAGCCTATTCTGCAGTTCCTTCAAACCAGGATCTCTAGATTTATCGATCAAAACCACTTTGATTGACATATCTTCACGAGGGTCAACAGCCTTCAACGATTCAAATGATGGGACTCGACCACTGTCCTGCTCATCAGTACTTAGAGTCCACGAGTACGGATCCATCCCATGGATAAGGTAAAAACCATCCGGAATTCTGTCGAAGTATGACAAGCAGCCATTCACCTTCATCCAAACATCAAACCAAGCCAAAATTACAATTTACCTCTACAAAATACCTCCCTAACAATTATTTACGTAATTCACTTACAAAAAAGAAGTGAACCCTTAAACAAGCAAGAAATGAAATACCCAGAATCGATGAGATATAGCCTCAGCAGAAGGAGAAGGCGATGGAGTTCCCCGGTCGCCGGATTTGAAATCTAAGAAATTGGGGTCATCGGCACGGGCAGCCTGGGCGGAGAGGCGAAGTGCCAGAGCAAGCTGGAGTTGGTAGCTCTCCGCAGTCTTCTGCGCCCAGCTCCTGAACGAGCTCGCCTCCTTGTAGTGACCCAGCACGTCGAAATCGTTCGCCGACGACGCGACTGGAGACGTCGATCTCGTGTCAGTGTGATCACCGTACATCTTTTATAAGAGAATCCGGATTCCGTCTTAAGGATTTGGTGCTCGGTCCTCCGCCACTACTGCCAGAGCTTTAAGCACATTGATTGGAGGACCGAAAAGGACAGAGAAAATCGGTGCTCTATTTGAGAATGTCGACTCGACGAGCATTCGGATTAGCGAGTGGTGGTGGTGGTGGAGCCGGTTTTCCCCAAGGAGCTGTATGCGATGGAACCAGACTTTAGATGGAATCACTATCAGTATCAGCACATAATAGCATTCCTTTTGGATTGATCGTTAAACTTCGAAAAATATAAATTTAATTTGCACAAATTTTTAATTTTATTATTTATTTTTAAAAATAAAAAATATTTTTATTTTTTTCTTTCACTTTTTTCTTCTTATTTTTAATCAAATATAATAAAAATAATTTAATAGATATAAATTTATATTTTTTAAAGTTTAACTTTAAACCATTCAATAAAAATGCTCTTTATGAATGAAAGTAAGGTACCGTACACTCAAATTCAGTAAATGTAATCCAACAAATCGGAGTCCCACGATTTTAAAATATATATATAAACATCATATCATTATCTTACTTTTATTTTATTAAATAAAATGTTACATATTTATTATTATTAAATAATTATTTATCGTATAATGATAATGAATATATAACATTAGTAAAATTAAATATTTTTAAGAGTTTGAGATTTTAAATTTTAAAATCACGCCTTAAACATATATAAATAATAGAAAAAATATATACATAAGCCTACACATCACACACTATATATTTTTTATAAAGAAAAAATTCAGAAAAAATTTTGTAAAAAATAAAAATATCATATGATGTGTGGTGTGTGAACTTATATGTAACATTTTTCACGTGGTTATTATTCATCTCTAATCCAATCATATTCTTTGCTTTAAAATTTATGTTAATCTTTTGAGAAAAACTTATATTAATGTTTTGACCATTTCACAATGAGAATGGGTTTCATAATAAGTGATATATTTATATTATAATTTGTATGTAGTTAAATTCTTTAAGAAATCTCGATCAATTATAGAATTCGATATACCTAAATTGTGTGTATATATCATATGTGAAGGTAAATTTTTAAGATAATTAATATTTGCAATCATATAATGTATAAATTTCTTGAAATATCTTTAAAAATAGATAAGTATAGCATCCATGTGAAAAAATTATTTTTGAATAATAAATTCTATTTTTAAAAAATATATATATATAATTTATAAACTTTATAACGGTATTTAATATTACTCAATTCTTTACATCGAATCGAATTGAACTATTTGAGTCAATAGTTCATCTTAGGCATGTCTTTAGGCCATCAAGTTTAAATATAGATACAATCTAGAAAGATTTATGTTAGGAACAAACGCCAGCTGATATGACATAATAAATAAGATGTATTGTTTTCATTTTCTTAAGTTTCATATTCATTTCTTCATTCCTCAACTCATAGATATTGTGCAGCATACAACATGTACCAAGTACCACATATTATTAGTTGGCGTTTGTCCCTGACATTTATCCCTAACATTTTTATAAATAGATATTATATATATATAAATAGTTCCAGATTCACATATATTATTATTCTAAAATCATTAGAATAACTAATCCTGATTTTTATACAACAGTAGTTTTACTCTATTGAATAATCTCAAGACCATGCCTCATACTATAAAATATTAATATATTACCACAATTTCAAAAAAGATTACAATAATTAGTTTGCATCGTTTGGATTGAGAGATGATTTCAACTCGTCTCATCTCATTTCATCATTACAACTTACACAAACTTCTATAAAAAAAATATATAATAAATAATTCAACTTTTTCAAATTTTAAAATAATAATAATATCAAAAAATAATATTCTAATAATATCTTATTAAACTTTTAATTTTTATCTCAATTTATCTAATCTCAACTCATCATCCCAACAACATGATTCATATATTATCTACTCGCTTACAATACCATATATAATACACTCAAGGAAAAAGATTGTAAGATAACTGAAGGTTGACTTTGACAAACATACTCTAGATGCTTCAATATTTGGTTGCAGGAACAATGACAAATAGTCCAAGACTGTAAAGTGTAAACACGATGGCAACTCCTCTCTCTTTCTCCCAAACTTGTTTAAACATTGGCAGGAAATACCAATGACGAAAGTGATAAAATTGCAGTGTAATCCTTATTAGGTTGCAAGTTAGCCAAAACGAACATGCTTTATACAACAGACTACAAAGAACCCATTACACAATCCTTCCAAAACATCATAAAATTTGTTTTGTTTCCCTTCTGTCTAAGAACTATTTTCCAATCTAGTTTCCTTCGGTTTCTACTCATCAGAACAGAGCGTTGGAATGCAGTTGGCTGCCACAAACATCATCTCTCAACATGAGGAAGGAATACTTCAAATAATTCTACAATCGGATCCGCGACAGGATTCCTTGGTGTAACTTTCCTTCCTTCAGGCTGCCTGGCAACTTGGCAAATGGCAGGTATTCTCTTTTTAAACTCCATCAATATAATTCAAGACCAATCCTCAATGTGACATTTAACACTTCAAGCGAACACACAAGGGAATCAGACATCAAACATATTTACCCTTTTAGTATTACTTCCCCGCAAAGACCAATATGGAGTCAGATTCAGACATCAAACATATTTACCCTTTGAGTATTACTTCCCCGCAAATTTGAGAATAGGTACAAAAAAAGAAGGATACTCGGGGGGAATCTTAAACTAATCAACCAATTGACCAATATGGAGTCAGATTCGGTGTCAGAGCTACTTCGAAAACATACTTAGTCAAGTTAGACAATGCTATCAGAAGGCAGCATCAGTCCATGTTACACAAACTTCACGAAAACCAGGTTTTTCATGAAGAAGTGGGTATGGTCCAAGTGATACAAGGTCATCAAGTTGGCATGAACCACTTCAGTACCGAGAATAAGGATAAAGGTATAAAGGACACATCACTACGATAGGAATAAGGTTAAAACTTAAGAATATAGCTCTGCATTAATTTTCTAAGTTATTGGACCCTTGTACCAAAGAATCAATTCTACAAAGAATTCAATTGTATAGGCTTCAAACAATTTGAGTTTCAATTCACACACTTGTTTCAAAATTCAAATAAAACTAGGTAAAAACTCTACGTTTTCCTATTCACTGTAATTTTGAAACAGAACAAGCAAATGGAATTTACTTACCTATGCCCTTTTTGCAAAGGGGGAGATCCAAGTCCAAAGTTACATCCTTCAATCAGTTCTCTACATAGCAATACATAGGAAAGCCTTCCCGCTTCCCTGGCTCTCGCATCATATCAAAATCACCATAACCAGAGAGCTTAATGAAATAGGGAAAAAAAAATAGGTAAAATGAGGCCCAGACCAGGTAAACAGATCTAACTCAACCGACACAGATAAGTCAGCTGTGTTTACTCACCCATTTTAACCCCAGTTCCAAGCTTCGAGTTTTATCGATTTTGGACATCAGGTTATGATTTTGTAAAATCATTCAGTAAAACATCAGCAAAACCACATCAAATTTCAAGAACAAATGAATTCCACAACAATTCTTTCATTTTATCTCATCTTATCTCATATTATCTATAAAAAAAAAACCAGGAAGAATCCCAAAACAGAGAAATTATTTCTAACATCACCGTAAACAAGCAAGTGTTTCATTTGAAAAGCACAAATCTTGTTCGTTCAATCTAACAGAAGTACAAAATTGAATCCCTTCCTTCTCTACCAAGACGCTTTCTTAACGCCGTTGAGAGCACCTCGGGAGGCCAATTCACGGAAAACGATACGGGACATCCGGAAGAACTGGTACACGCCACGAGGGCGACCCGTGAAGATGCACCGGTTTCTGAGGCGCGTGAAGGAGCTGTTTCTGGGCAACTTGGCCAGCTTGTACTGCTGCTGTTCTCGAACCTCGGCAGGGAGATCAGGATCTCTTAGAAAGGCCTTGAAAAGCTTGCGCTTCAGCTCGAATTTTGCTGCCATCTGACGGCGTTGGTGGTCATGGATGTTGCGGTTTTCTTTCTGGATCTCCATTAACCTGGTTGGTTGGTCACGAAAGAGAAAAGGGAGTGATTACTAGTGAGACAGATATATAACCCTAAGAGCACTCTCCATGGCTTAGGCAAATCTATCTTCAAATTTTAACCAATATCCCATTATTTTACATTTGCCCAATCAATTTAAATTCAAGGTGCACATTGGATTAGCCATTTATTTTCTATATTATAATAAAATATTATTAAATTAATAATTTTTTTATTTAATTTTTTTTTATCACATTTTATAATTATAACCAATATAATATTAATAATAATTATATTCTAATTAAATTAATATTAAAAAATCATATTTCCAAAGGTAATTTAATGCTAATAATCCCAAAATTATTACAAAACACTTACATAAACACCACCAAGAAAAAATCTACGGTGCATATAAAATGTATCAAGAATACCAAAAATTGATAACAAAACACCTATAGAAACACTTTAAACTGTCTAGCCAGCAAATGTGCATCAGAAGTATATCAAAAAATCAAAAATTGATAAAAAAAAAATATCTACATAAACACTTCAAACTGCTAGCCAACAAAAGTGCATCAAAAATACCAAAACTTGATAACAAAACACCTACTTAGAAACTCCAAACTGTCCAGCCAGCAAAAGTGCATAAAAAACACCTACATAAATCTGTATTGATTTGATACATTCCAGTATTTTCACCACTTCATACAAATATATCAAAAGTGCATACATGATCAGCAATCAACCTAATACATCACTTCAAACTGTCCAAATTATACATTTTCATCTATCAAACTGATGAAAATTCCTTCCAACCATCAAAAGTATTCATGGCTGTCCAATCAAGTAAGGTTCATCAAAATAGCAAAACAGAGTAATCATCCTTCTAAAACAAAAAGTTACCCCAGCCACTATACAAAAATACTATAACCAAAATACCAAAACAGCCAAAACTATTGTTGCTCTAATATTTTCATTTGAAGATTTCTGAAAAGTATTGTTGCTGCACCACATTCATCTTATCAATATCCATACTCATGATTTCCATTTCCATCTTTTGCTTTGTCATTTCTAACCAATCAGTCCTATCCCTCTCAGCCTTGTTTACTGCTTCCCTTCGTTCAATCATCATTAGCTTCCTATCTCTCTCTATTTCCTTTAACTTTTCATCAAACTCAGTATCTTTTTTTTTTAGTTTCCTTTTTCTTTCCCTTTCTTTTTCAGCCTTCTTGCCGGGTGGCCTCTCCGCATTGACAGATATGTTATCACGAATGTTGTGGGTTGTAACAGTAGAGCAGCCTCCCTTATTCTTTTCTAAATTATCTATATACATTTCCCACTTTGGTTGATGCCTCAATATGTTCCAACAATGGTCCAAGTTGAAGGTGGTCTTTTCTTTAGATCGGTACAATATCTTTGCCTTCTCAATCTAAACAACAATTTTAAAAATATTAATATATATTTCAATGAAAATTTACAATAATTAAAATCATACCTTGTCTTGTTCACTGGCACCGCTTGGATTCAGTGATACAATTTGGGCCAATGCCCCACAAAACTTGTTTGTGGCTTTTTGGATGGTTGACCATCGATTAGTTAAGGAGCCCTCAGTACGTTCAGGCCAGTTAGGTTTTCTTTCGGCATAAAAGTATTCATGGATTCTTATTCACATTTGGGTAGCCCTTTGGTCAGTCCCCCGAATAGCATCCGTACTAATGTTGAGCCACCCTAATACAAGGAGGATGTCTTCCTCCGTGCTGAAGGACACACCCCGTTGGGATTTTTTTTTCTTTCCCTTACTTCCCTTTCGGGTTGTGTCACTTCAACCGCGATCTCAACATTATTACGCAAGACCTCTTGTATCCATCTTGTGTACTTGGACTTGGCCTATTCTATCAATACAATTGTTTACTTATAAAAAAAAAAACATTATTACGCAAGACACTGGCCATGGGGGGGCTGTTAATTCCTTCTCCACCACTTTCCATGAGTGTGGTGAATGAGGTATTGTCCATAAATTGTGAATCCATCCTTCATAAACCAATAACCATGCAAGAAAGTCACAAACTCCACTCAAACTTCAAATAATAGCATGCTAAAATCAGTGACTAGATTGCAAACTAGAATGCTAAAATCAGTGCATACAATAGATATTAACTTGCTGTACTTTCTAAAAAATCAACACAGGAACAGAGTAAACATGGATCTCTCTGAAATAACAACAACGATATGTGCAATGGATCTCTCTGATATTTTCTAAGTGTGTCCAAACTTGTGGAAATCACCATCTAGAGATCCTTTCTTTCTAAGACATATTACCCAGCACAAACACATGCCTAAACATGGATATTCTACCAAATCAACACAGGAACAGATTATGAGAGAAACCGAGTGCATCAAACAACCGAAACCCTAAACTATGTAAAACCGAGACCCTTAACTACGGAAACAGCCACAAGCATTCAACCAAATGCTCTCATTAAAAATCGAAATGCAGGGATCAAACAAAAATGAAAAAACCCAAAAAGTAACCATCTCTGACCCTAAACTACAGAAACAGCCACAAGCGAGAACGGTATTGAAATCGAAACACTAAAATTAGACTAATATAAAATCAAGCAAAGACATAATCTCCTGGAGAATCCCTAAAAGAAACCATCTTTGAAAATCAAAATACTAAAAACAAATTCAAAGAATCACTTACAGACCGGGAGTGGGCGTGAGTGAGAGAGAGAGAGAGTTGAGGATTTCAGCCGTGGGAGTGGAGGCGCGAGAGAACCAGACGGAGGCGCGAGCGAGAATGGGAGTGAAATCGCGACAGCGTCAGAGAGCGTAGAAGAGTAATGCTAGACAGTAGCTAACATTCTCCGCACTCTCCCTATAATAAAAATCATATAAAAAAACTATAATATTATTATATAAAAAAATTAAATTAAATTGAGATGGAGAACGGGATGAAATATGCCGAAGGTACGTAGCACTGGCCTAAGGAAAATGCTAAGTTTTTCAGTGAAACAGGTTCTGTTCGGTCTCGTTTCACTTTTTTATTTTTTATTTTTATTTTTTTATATTATTTTTAATTTGTTTTTATATAATTTTTTTAATATCTTAAAATATTTTTTTAAAATAAAAAAAATTACATTATCATTTAAAAATATTTACTTAAAAATAATATAAAAAAATAAAAAAGTTAAATCAAGACCAATCGAGATCCGTTTCACCAAGATGAGTAGCATCACCCATGAAATAATGCTTTGTAAGTATATGAATCCCGCGTGTTGTGTTTAATAAAATAATGATATTTTAACTTTTAACTAAACAACTGTAGCACTTCCATATTTAGATAATCACTGTACAAATCATCTAAATATTTTTTAATTTAGCTAATCTAATGTAGCCTCTTTTTTATAGAATTATCTAAATTTTAGTCAAATATCTCATTTGACCCAACCAATGAGAATGTTTTAATAGCATTGGCAACGGTCTCGCTATTGCAAGTCCAAAGTTTAGCTATAATTCTTAATTTGGATTATAGCATTAAATTTTAGCTAGGTATAGCGGCATAGCTATTAAGGCAGGCCGTCAGCCCTTTAATAGGGTTAATGATTTTTTTATATAATTAATACATATTAATTATAATATATATTATTTTTGAAAATATATATAAATTAGTTTTTTATGATTTAATAGATGTTATTTATATAATTTTATATTGGCTTTTTTTTTAAAATTATCTTGGCTCCTTTTATAAAATTATTTTAATCTTATAAATTAATTACTTATAAAATTAATTTTAAACTTACAATTTACATATTTTAAAATTTATTGTAATTTCAAAATTTTGAAATATATAAATATAAACATAGATATTATGTATATACATATTAACAAAAATTAAAAACAGATTAATGGTATATACATATTTTAAGTAAAGAATGCAACAATCAAATTTAAATTATATATATTTCAACAAGTATATTCTTATACAGAACATATAAACAATCATAATATATTAATTTAAAAAAACTCACAATTTTAAACATATGTAAGATTTAGTACTTAAATTATATAAAAATAGTACAAAAAAATATTTTTTTATAGATTATCGAGAGCTTAATAAAGTGACTATCAAGAATAAATACCATTTACCTCAGATTGACGACCTATTTGATCAGCTTCAGGGTGCCGCAGCATTTTCAAAAATTGACGGATTAGCTAATGCTCCAGTAACTTTTATGGATATGATGAATAGGGTGTTCTTTTGTTGTTGTCTTTATCGACAACATCTTAGTTTACTCTCGAAGTATTGAAGAACACGCTTATTAGGTGAATTTACATTAGACTATCTACAATAAAGTTAAAATAATATTATAATAATATATATTTTAATAATATTTTAAAACTTTATTTTTTTATATTTTGCAAACACACTTTATATATTAATTCATAATTTTATTTTTGTTGCCCAGATAACTAACATAAGAGAGGGGGTGAATTGAGTTATATTAAAAAATTAATACTTATAAACCAAATATACAATATAAAATATAACTAAAATATAAAGTAGCAGGAAATATAAAGAGTAAGGGTAAGAAGAAGCAAACTCAGTATTTTAACGAGGTTCAACCCCACTGCCTATGTCTTCGCCTCAAACTACCCCTTGAAGATCTCAAATTCACTTTTCAATCTCTTTCAGGTGAAGATAGAAACCTATTACACCTTTGAGTAACACCGCTATAAAGAATTTATATAGAACACCCTCTACACTTGCAATCACCTCATACTTGGTGATTCAATTATTCTCTGTGTAAAACACCTTCTACACACACAAGGGTTATACGCACCATCTTACAAATACAAAAACTGATAGTGGGTAAGTTATCAGAATACACTTCTCAATGAGTGAGATAAAAATAAAACAGTACAACATATATCTCTCTCACAATGAGTAATGATTAAGGCACAAAATTTAGATAAGAGAGAATGAGAGTTTTAAAAGAATAATGCAAAACTTAACAATTGATGTATAAACTCTTGTTATTATTTTTGCAAAACTCAAGTGAGCTATTTATAAGCAAATGAGTTTTCATATTCAAATTTAAAAAGGTTCACATGTCAAATAAGAGTACTATTCACTTTTCAAAATATTTAAATAAAAGCATCTCATTTTTATATTTGTCAAAAATAACTCTATTCATTTTTCAAAGAAATCAAATCAAATTTTTTACTTTTCATACATGACAAAATGAACATGATTTATTTTTCAAATCAAATCATCTTCTTTTTACATATGTCAAAAAAATACACAACCACCTTTCAAAATTTTCAAACAAATCATCTATCTTTTTCATTTGTTAAATTCAAAATTTTCAAACAAAATCATCTATCTTTTGCATTTGTTAAAAAAACACATAACCACCCTTCAAGATTTTCAAACAAAATCATCTATCTTTTGTATTTATCAAAAAAATACACAATCACCCTTCAAGATTTTCAAACACCACATGCACATGTTAAAGATAATAATCAATCATCTTACAAATTCAAATCTTTATGTGAAAAAATAATAATAATTTTCGAAATTAAATATTTTAATAAAGTTATGCAAATGTAAAAATGCAATTTGATACTTTATAAGAAAATATTAATTTTAAGTTTTAATCCAATTTCAAATTTTAAGATATGTACAAAATTACTCTATGAGTTTCATTTGTAGACTTGTTATTTTTTTTACTCATGCTTGATTTCTTGATGTGCTTAGTTCTCTTCATGCGTAAACAACTTGAGCTTGAGTCTTGAATTTATTTGTTATTATCAAAATCTATACGTAGATACGAGACTTAAAACCTTGGGTTCTACAATCTCCCTCTTTTTGATGATGACAAATACTGAGTAGAAATCCGCGACCCGCAGTTAATACTTAAGTTCTTCCTGAAAATATGAGTTAGTTTTTTTTAAAATAAATATAACATATATAACAAAGTCGTATAATACTAGTATAAGACTTCTCCCCCTTTTGGCATTATTAAAAAAGAACCGCAATTAGTTTCAATAAGATTTCTTTCCGTAATAACCAATAACTAAATAAAATGGTGCGTTTAGTAGAAACTATAGAGTTGAATAATTGAAGCCACCCATTTTCGATAAAAGCTGCAAAGGCTGAGGCCAAACTTTATCATCTCGATGCAGAAGAAGATTTAAATCCGCTTGATGTTGTTGACGAATTAGATATTGCAAAGATTT